>CM057450.1:132472500-133672500 GCA_016271365.2 Neoceratodus forsteri | reverse complement strand
ATTTACAAGGATAGACAATTAAACACATCAAGCAGGACCATCCACGCAGGGATGAGTTAGGAGTGTCAAAACATTAAACATAGTATGAGCAGTAGTTGAAATCAGAGGAAAAGGCAGTTATGATAGGCTAAGATTAGGTGCAGTCACAAGTGTCAAGCGCCAGGAGGTGAGAAAATAAGTTCCTGTCTCAGTGTTATAGACTTGCGTTTTAGGACAGTTTCCTACAGCTTTCTGGAGGAGTTTGTTTTTCACACAACTTGAAATACGGTGGACAATGACCACTGCTTACAAGACTTGCGTATAGTATGTATGGGACTGTACAGTACCAGAGGCAGGTGCTCAGAAGGCTGTTTGAACAGGCAGTCGGCAATATCTTCATCAAAGCTAGCCAGGTCTTCCATCTCTACCTCAATCCAGTACTCTCCAAGGTTGTAATGCCGCTTCAGCTCATCCCTGCAAGAAGCAAGACAGGCAGACACCCATTTAAAACCCATTCATATAAAATCAATCACTGAAAACTGGACAACAGTGGAAAATGAGCAGCAACCCCATTCCACTTGATCCCCTCTTTAACGCCTTCTGCCGTTTCGCCCTCGATGCCCCCCCCCCGCTCTCATCACTGCGAGCTTTATCGATCTCTGGCCCTATCTTCCCTGAGTAACCAGCGCCTAATTCACTGTGCCAAATTCACCTCCAACTGTTGGCTCGGCTCCCTCCCTCGCATCCTCCCTATCTCCCCCCAAGTGTTCCCATTGAGACTGCAGATCTGGGGGTGCACTGCACCCTCTCCAGAAATGTGCAGGGGTACGAAATAAATGATACGGGTTCATTCTACCATTTGTACAACATTTTTGAGGGGTACATATACTTCAAACAGAATTATGGGGGTACAGTGTACCCCCTTCACACAAAAATGTACTTGAATTTCATAATTTGTACTTGAATCAAGTACAGATGGGGGTAAATGGGAACACTGCTCCCCCCTACCCCCATCCACTCCCACAGATCTTCTGATGCAAGACTATTGGTCATCCCTCACCGTAGGACCACCGCCGGCCAATCAGCCTTCTCTTACCGCTTCCCTAAACTCTGGAATCACCTGCCAGCTCAGATCCACCTTTCATCATCCAAACACTCCCTATCCTCGGCACTCACTAACTTCCTTGCACCAAATTGCAACTGTCCCTGACCCCCACCCCGCCAGCTCTCTCCCACCATCCCCCCTTGTGCCTGACCAGCGGCTCGGCCTTCGCCAAATTGCCTGGCTTATACACTGCCCTACGCACTTCATCACTCCCTCTAATTGTTTTCCTCCTTATCTCCCCCTACCCTCCTCTCTCCTTCCCTCCCTCCTCAGCTACCCACGCTTCTCACCCTCACGCACTACTACTGCTCACCTCCCCCCCAACCTTGTCACCTCCCCCTCCTCTCCTACTCCTACTGTCAACTTGATGCTTCTCGCTTCAGCTCCTGTCATGCTACTGCCACTCATGCATTGCTACTGGCACTTAAACATGTCTTAATCCGGAAGTGTTCCATGCTATGTATACCTTATCCATCATGTTCTGATCTCTGTACACCTATTGTTTAAATGCGTTATAGTTCTACTGTATTGTTCCATCTCGTGCAAATAATGTGCTCATGTTTATCCCTCCCAGTTATGTACATCATCTGTATTGCGCAATATACTTTTTCTTGTCTGTATATGATCTGCCTCCACTGTAACCCTTCCCCCCAAGTTGCACCGTGACACGAGCATCTTTTTGCTCAGTGTGCCTTTCCTGGTGAAACAATTTCAATAAATAAATAAATAGAAGCATGGGGGGGGGGTGCTTGCTTTTTGGTAAAGTGTGGCCTTTGCTGCCAACAAACGGCACGGAGGTGCAAACATGCAACATTAAGCAAACCTATTCAGACACTTTCCAATTTCTCCATCCAACATCAACGGGGTATTATGTTCATCCAGTTCTTGTATTTTTTTTCTTTATTTTAAACACACATTGACTACTGGCCCCAGAATTCTACACTCTAAATATCTTTACAACAGAGAAGGTCGTGCAGGTGGTCCAGGCAGAAGCAGGGATGGCTCTACACCGGGGCAAGTGCCTTGGTTAACAAACAAACAAATAAATAAAATAAATAAGATGTGTCCCATGTGCCTGATACACCGCTTCCCCTACAGCAGTAACAGATCAGTGCACTGTCAGCTGTTGTGCCTTGGTAGCCAATACAGGCTGCAGTGACAGATCAGACCAGAACTCCCCTCCCCCATCCACATGTACAAAAGACCATTCTTGAAGGAACCAGGACCAAGCGAATTGAAAAAGAAACAAAAAAGGCAAGAGTGCGAAGAGATGAATGCAAGGTTAGGTCCCAAGTTTTAAACAACATTGTCCAAAGCTCCTCGCCAAAATGCATCACATGCAAAAAAATAAGCCGTCAAAAAAGGGAAAAAAAAAAAACGACACTAAAGAGGTCACACCTGGTTGGTAATTATACAAAATCTAAGGGGAGCAACCCACTAATAACTGCGAATCAAAACAGATAAGTTTAATTCTTCACTTCGCCTACAGTAGTCTGAGAACAGAGACCCCCAAAAAAAAAATAATCGGAACTTCACTATTACAGGTTGATTTCAACTGGCTGAAGAAACCTTCCGATTTATTGATTTCAGTGACTATCTGTGCGAAGCGTACGCAAGCATCATTACAGTTCGAAATGAAGAATCTCAGGGGGTAGACAGACCTGTATTTGAATGTGAAGCCCGTCCGGTCTGTGCCAACTCGGTACTGACGCAGAAACTCTTTCAGCCTTTTCTTGATCTGAGTTTTCTTCAGCTGCCCTTCATCGCCGGGCTGATCGCCACCAAAGCTGTCACTGTAGTAGATGCCAGCATCATCGAAACCAGACATTTTTTTCTCAAAAAGTTACAGGAGAGTAAAACACAACCAGAACAATCCAAGCCGAGTCAGACCAGGAAGAACAACTCCGTATTTTCGCGGCAAAAAGGATAAGTGAACGATCGCATCACAGTGCAACGAGCAATCCTATTGGCCACGTACATCTAAGACGCGTTAGATTGGCTAACCAACATTCCGTTCCCGCCCACGTCTTTGGGAATTTGGCGCGAGTCTGTGCCCACTGTTGATGCAGAGACGGGTTCTCATTAGTTAGTTTGTGCTTTCGTCTTGAGTGGCGTTTAAGCACCGCCCAGTGAAGGCGGAGAAGCTGTGCGCCGCGAAAAAGTTGTAATATGGCAGTTGTACCTATAGAGAAGGGGAATGTTTACCTCTCGCTCGCTGTTGTAAGTCATTGACTGAAATGATAGACTTAGACACTCAAAATGAACGATTCATGGGATACAATCCAGCAGAAATAGAGACGCACAATAAGTAAGCAATAAGACACTACAGGGTGTGTGTTGAACAGGTGTTACCGCACGCCCAGGGGCGTAGTAAGGCACGAGGCCCTGCCGAGTGCCTTCAGCCCCCTGGAAGTGCGGTAATATCTGTTCAACACACATACCCTGGAGTGTTTTATTGGGCTTATAAAATGTTTTTTTTAAATATTTGTAACCTTCAAAAATATTACTAAACTGAAGAAAAACTGAAATCAGTGTGTTAATTTGAGATAAAATAGTCCTTCCGCCTACTAGGTGATGACATCATTGTCTTCCATTCATGCTAGTGCCCCCCCCCCCAGATCAAGAGAACAAGTGTGGTTAGGAGAGGTTTGTGTCCTTTTAAAAGAACAATTGAAGAACAAGAAGTTTATCTATGTACGTACTTTTCTGTTTCAATGTCAAGTAGCTGCTCCATTCTCATGCCAGCCCGAGCACCAGAATGCAGCGAGCAGAAGTAACAGGTTCCTTCTGACAGTTTGCGCCATTTTCATAATAAAAAAAAAAAACGAATAACGGATGCAGATTTTTTTCTGTTTTTTAGTTAACTGGAGTCAGACGGAAGCGTAGTTTGCGGTGAGACGGTGGAGTTGGGATGGTGCGGGATCACGAGTGGAGACTACGGCTCAACCTATTTCCGTTACAGTTCTTTATAAAAATGGGCATAGCATAATAGAACAGTTGAATGGCAGTTTTGTCGGTAAGCGGTGGAGACAAGTGGGGGGGGTAGCTCGTGACCACAGCTCGACATTGTTTACTGTTTAGTATGTGCTTTACACGGAGGCTGAAAACAAGATGGCTAACTGCATTTTTCTCAACATTCCATGCCTAGCTCTGAACATTCCATTCATGGGCATTGATTTAGATACCTGTTTCTTTTTATTCTGTATGTGTAATACGTATTTGACACCTCATTTCTGGCCAATCGTAATGCTTCTTTTTACATGCCCATTTTATAAGCTGTGTTGCTACAAAGTGCATGTATTAAATGTACAGAAGTCTGAACGGTCAGTGTCTATGGAAGAGGAAAAAGATTTTGGGGTGATAACATGGCAAATGAACCATTCAGCGCAGTGCAAAAAAGCGGCAGCTAAGGCTAATAAGATGCTGGGGTGTATTGCCAGAGGAATCGCATACAGGAGTGGGGAGGTCATCCTACTACTGTACAGGGAGTCCAACTCGGAGCAACCAGGATGACCCAGGGTATGGAGGACAACCCCTTTGAGGAGAGACTGAGAGAGCTCAGCATGTGCTCCGTGGAGGAATGGGGGGACATAATAGAAACCTTCAAGTATATGAAGGGCATAACTATACGGGGAATTTTGTGGTCAAGGAGAGGGAGAGACACTAGGGGGCACAATCTAAAGTTGAAGGGTGGTAGATTCAGAAGGGAAATGAGAAGGCACTATTTCACAGAGTGTGGTGACAGGGTGGAACACACTGCCTGAGGAGGTGGTATCCTTGAAGACAGAACAATTTTAAGAGGTGATGGGACAAAGTCGGGGTAGGTCGCTAATGGGGAGGGGAAGGGGGAAGAGGGTAACAGCTAGAGTGATTGTGGAGGACGTTGGACCAGTGGCACGTATTGGGTTACTTACGGTAGGCAAACCGAGTAACCAAGGGTCGCGTAGACTTTTACACAGTGTCTTATGTTGTTGCACACAAAAGTAAATTTAAAGCAATGTTTTGTTTTATGTTTTCTGTGGAGGTGCTCCGCACCCCACAACCCCTGGGTTAAAAAAAAACAAAAAACTTTGTTGGTGCACCCGGGGAGGGGCAGACTGCCCCCACAGAAAGAATATCGCTGAACATAAAGTTGCTGTCACTGGAAGTTAGCGAGTTATTACGTTTAGTTATATTCAGTGATATTCTTCCTGTGGGGGCGCTCTGCCCCCCTCCCCCAACACACACACTCCCTCCTCGAGTGCACTGATAAAGTTGTATGTTTTTTATGTGGGGGGCAGAGCGCCCCCACAGAAAGAATAATATCACTGAATATTACTAAACATGAGAACTCTATGAATGTTCAACCACTGACACATTTAAACAATTTGCTGGAGCACATTGCAATGTATCTGGCTGCCAAACAGACAGAGAACGAGCAAATGAGAATCCGTAAGAAATTAACTGCCAAAACAGAGATACCAATGACGAAACCATGAACTAGTTATTGCTAAGAGAACATGGTAGTGGTGTAAATAAATGTCTGTGTCCTTGACGTACACTCACTGTGTGATCATTTACGTCTCCACCGTAGTGTGTGGAGTTTCCAGAAAAGCGCACAACCAGTCCAGCGTCCTCCACAAACACCACAGCTAGTAGAGCACGAAATTGGATATGGTGGGGGGAGGAGCAGTTGCAGTGTAACAGACTGCTAGGTGAACACTTGAGCAGACTATATAAAGACCAGGTCTGTATCTGCTGGCATTCTTCGTATGTTTGTATTGTTACTTTTGATGTATTAAAATATATTTCCCTGTACTGTCTCTTCCTGTTTTCCCTTGAGTCATGGCTGAAAAGTCACCTATGTCTCACTCCTGTTTAGCCTGTTATTATTAATAAGTAAGCAATAAGACATGACAGGGTGTGCATGGAACATATTTTACCACACAGCCAGGGGCGTAATAAGGCACGAGGCCCCTGGCGTGCAGTAAAATATGTTCCATGCACTTTCTGGAATGTCTTATTGCGCTTTTAAAATGGGCTTTTTTTTTTCAAGTTGGAACAATCATTTTTACAGCAGAAAAGAAGATTTGATTATGTAAATTTATGATAAAATAGTCCTTCCGCCTAATACAAAGTGACATTATCATTATTTATGTACTGGCAAAGTTTGTTTTTTGCTGGCATCTGTAGTACTGGTTTTGTTGCCAGCATGTATCCCCTTGTGCTGTTGTAGGAAGGAACTCCAGTATGTAGTGTGGAACAGTGGATAGAGCAGTGTTTTTGTTTGTGAACGGGGGCTTTTGACAGCATGGCAGGAACGGATGGGGACTGCAGAGGCGGCAACAGTACACACACCCGCTGAAGGTCTCATCTTTCCTCCCCAATCCCCCAACAACAAACTAAAATTAAATGAGGAAGTTGACGGGGGAAACATAGGCTGAGGTTGCAGGTGGGGAGTAGAATGGGCAGGAAACGGACTCACTAAACGGCAGGAAGTGAGATGTGCAGCAGCGTGATCGCTAAATCAGCACTTTCAGTTAGCGGCTTTCTCAGAGTGTTTATGGAAGGTAAAACATGGAGACATTAGCCGGGCTAACTGTTATTTGCACAAACTGTTATCGGCACCAGATTTGCATGATTATATGCAGGTTCAGGTGAGCCGTATTAACGAGGGGGAAAAAATGGTGGCGTATGGAAACCTCAACATTCTAATGGCAAAATGATTTTTTTGGTACTGTGGTCCCACTTTTAGGGACTTATTACCCATGAATGAAACAGATTTCATGGATGATGAGCTACCATTCTGATTGGCTGATATAGCCTACCCATTTTATAACTAAAAATATGTAGCTGCTCAAAATACAGTGGAAAGTAGTGTGTTTTTTTTTTTTTTTTGCTCAGTTTAATTCTGCTTTGGCATCACAACATGTTAAGAATTTCTGGTTGCAAGTCTGTTATATCATCTCCTCAAACATATCTTCTCTATCACCGCATATACATGAGCCTAGTATTACCAGATGAGTGGCGCGGTAATGGAGATCTCCGTTTGTTACTCGGTACACCTGCTACATTTATACGCAGTGACAGGAAGTAACCAGGCATCTACTTACTCGGGACTGATAATGTTTGGGACAACTGGTAACTCCGGACATGTTTAGGCTCGTCCACCAGTTCCCAGGTTTAAGAACTAGTAGTGACATCATAATGCAGATGGTTGGGAGCGTGGTCTCAGTTTCCACTCTTCATAATGCAGCTATTTATTTAGCTTTTGTGTACCAGTTAGGCACATTAGTTATGCAAATATCTATTTTCAAGGTTGACCTGGTACTATTACTGCCTATCTTCAAACTTTGCAGGAGGAGGGTGCTAAGCTGCAGGAGGCTGCTGGTCTGTGGGAAGGGGTAGCTCACTGGCTGTTTGTTCGGGGGGGGCATTTGACTGCAAGGGTAGTGTGGGATGGGGGTTCCTGCTGTGTGTGGGAGGCACGACACACAGTCTGTTCAGGGTGGGGTCTGCTGGAGGAGAGTGGCTGGTCTGTGGGAATGGTGGCTACAGCAAAGGGACGCACACAGCCAGTCGGGGAGAGCCTCTGGGGGGAGGATCCAGCTGTGAGGGGGCGTGGCTTGCCTACTGCCCCAGCCCTTGGCATCCACTCCCTTTACAGACCACGTCACTCCCTTTGCTCGTATGTGCTTCCGGAGGTGGTGTCCAGCTGCATGGGGATGACTAGTCTGGGAAGCGTCGCTTGTGCTCGATGAACAAATCCCCAACGTCCTGCACATCGATGGCACAATACAGACACTGGTATTGTGCCATCCCAAAAGTGTTTTTTTGCAGGGGGCTGTGCTGCCCTCCACACTCACCATGCCCCCCCCGCATTTTAATTATAATCCACTCCAGGTCGGAGTTGTTTTGGGAAGGGGGCAGAACACCTGGAGAAGCCGTGACACTGAAAACGGACCATTACAGCAACTGGCACTGTAATAGTCTGTTTTCAGGTTTTGCTCTCGTGGTGTCTCTCTCTTGTGGGCCAGCTAGTCTATAGGAATGGGGTTCCAGCTTTGTAGGGAAGGGAAACATGGCTCATCTGCTCTGGGTGGGGGGGATCTGCTGCAGGGGATGGCCAGTTTGTGGGAAGGAAAATTACACTAGGGGATGAACACAGCCGGAGGGGCGTCCATTGGGGGGTGTTCCAGCTGTAAGTGACTGTGACTTGTCTACTGCCCACAGTCTTTGGTATCCATTTCCTTTACAGCCCACCAGAACTGCTTTGCAGGAAGGAGGGATTCTAGCTGAGGGGTGGGGGCACAGTTAGTATGTTCTTTGGGAGGGGGTGCCTAACTGCAGGAGGAATGGCTGGTCTTTTGGGAGCGTGGATGGTCCACCACTCTCCTACCACTTGAAGCTGGAGGGGGTAAATTTAGGAGGGATGTGAGGAACTACTTTTTCACAGAAAGGGTGGTGGATACCTGGAATATCCTTCCAACGGAGGTAGTGAGAGTGAAAAGAGTGGTTGGGTTCAAAAATGCCTGAGACAGGCACAAGGAAATCGTGGGGGTAAGGTAGTGGGAGAAGAGATTGCAGTGTGGATCAAGTAGGGGTCTGCAACAAAAAAAATGAAGAGAAAAAAATAAACACACACAAATGGTCAGACTGGATGGGCCCAGCGGCTCTGTCGTTACATTCTGTGTATCTATGTACCACTGACTTCCCCCTCTCTTTACAGCCCATCAAAACACCCTCCCTTATGCCACCTGAACTTCTTTCACAACCCCAGAACACCCCCACCAACCAGTGACATCCTTCATGCACAACAACATTAACATCTCTCTCGAGTCAGCTGAGACCTGCCATACCTTTGACGCACACCCTCCCTGCATGCCTCCCACTGACACCACCTCCAAGATCCATGACACACAAAACCACTCACCCACTCTATACAGTGTGTCCAGACACTTTCCCTCCACAGGCCATGACATTACTGACTCCCTCCACAGCCCTAGACACTACCCCCCCGTTTTGCCCTTGACACTAGCTAACCTCCTTCCACAGTCCCAGATATAGCCCCACCTCCTTCCTTGCCCCCCAACACTGCTTACCCTAACTCCACTGCACCCCCCCACAGCCCATGACGGTATCCCTCCTCCCACAGCCCCAACATACCACCTACCCCTGAGGCCCTAAGCACCAATCCTCATCACCATCTCCTTCATGCATGCCCCCTCACTTCAGTCTCCTGCCTACACCTTGCTCCTCCATGGTCTCCACAAACACCCTTCTCTCTCTCCACAATCCATCTCCACTCTCACTCCCTCCATGGCCCCTCGGCACCTTTCTCCATGGACTGTCTCCTTCCCACCCACCCCAGCTTTCATCCCCAGCCCACCAGACACCTGCTTCACGGGCACACTGGGCATGCCTCCTCCTGGGGGCCCCCGACACCTACCATCCTGGCCTACTGGACACCTTCCTCCATCACTCCCCAGTCACCTGGATGTCCCTCCCAGGCCCCACAGACATTTCATTCCCTGGATCCTGGACACCTGTCCTCCTTAGCCCTACCAACTACCACCTTAATCCTTGGACACCCCCCCTTTTTGGGCCCCCTTAACACCTCTTTTCCTTCCCTCTTTTTTTTTTTTTTTTCCTTTCCTCATCTATTCCCCTATTTCCTTCTGCCCAGCTTGTCCTCCTAATTCTATCCCCTGGCAGAGTTCTCTGCAACCTGTAGAGGCCCATCACTGGGTAATTACTCTTCCTTCACTCCCTTCCCCCATCCTTTCCATCTAACTAGTCCTCACCTGATTCTGCTCTCTGGTAGGGTTCTCAGCATCCTTGAGTGGCCTAGTCTTAGGCATGCTTCTTCTTTCCCTCCTCTTTCCTCCTTTCCCTTCATCCTTTTTTCTCTTCCCAACGTGTCCTCACCTAGTTCTGCCCCATGGCAGGGTTCTCAGCCTCCTGGAGAGGTTCCAGCACAGGGAAATTACTCTTCCTTCCCTCCTCTTTCTCCTCCATCCTTTCTACCTAACTTGTCCTCACCTGACTCTGCTCTCTGTCAGGGTTCTCAGCACCCTGAAGAGGCCTAGGCTTAAGCAAGTTTCTCCCACCCCTCCTCCTTCCCTTTACCATCCCCTCTACTATCTCTACCCAACTTGTCATTGCCTACTCCTGCCCCTTATTCTAAGTCATCGCCTCATTCCATCACTGGCTGTGATCCCCGCACTCTGAAGGGGCCAGTACCAGGTATGACCCTTCCTTCCCCACCCTTATCCCTTACGCCCAACTCCCTCTCTATCCCCCTGCACTTAAACAAAGGAATTAGTTCACTTGACCTAATAACTTGCACTCTTTGTTCTGCCTGAGGTGCTCCCAGATTGCACTAGCCCTGTGTTAATTTTCCCCTCGCAACTGATTTTTTGCTCACTTTGCTCTGGTAATGTTCCCCCCATCGTTTTCCTCTCCTTCCCCCAGCTGGTTTCCCCCTGCCTGCCCCATCTACCTTCCTTGATGTCCCCACACTGCACCCATTCATTCAATAATTGCTAAATGATCGGCCTCTTAACTGTGATCCATTCCTGTAAGGATATAGCTCCAGGGTTACATTAAATTTCTGTACTGTGTTCCTCAGATATGCCACTTGTAATTAAATGCATATTCCGCGGGTATGATGTATTTAACTGTATGTTATGTCACAAATGCGATTGTATGATTATTTAACTGTATGTCTTGTTACAAATGTAATTGAATGTTTAACTTCTCGGATATGTTAAATGGTAAACTGTACGTCTAATTCTTCATCTAGTTGTACCCCGGTCGCACCTGTAGACAAGCAGCTTATTGTTCAATGTGCCTTCCGGGTGAAACATTTCAATAAATAAAATAAATAAACCTCTTCTCTCCTTGGCCACTGGACGCCCATCATGCAAGCACTTTACACCCCATTTGCCGAGCAACTGCAGCTTCACCTCCTGAATGCACCACCCATCCCTGAGCCTGCCATCCAAGCCTCGGCCTCAGACTCCTGAGGCCCACACAGCCTTGGCAGCATGCTTCCTGACCACCCCCGCCACACGCTGGTGGCAGGCTCCACAGCATTCCATTCCTCCAGCACTCGCTGCTGCAAACCGATTCCTCTCAGCCTCAGATGTTAGAACCCGGAGCCCCCTCATCCAGCCCCAACATCTGGCTTACCCCCTAGCCTTGCCTCGTGCTCCCAGACCCATCCTCCAGCCAATGCCTTTAGGCCAGGACCTGGCGCACTGCCCACTACATTTGGATGTCAGTGTCATCAATTCTGGCTCTCACAGGTACAAGAGGCGGGATCAGCATTGTTCTATTTAACGCTGATATTTAGGTCATGGATGCAAGCAGCTATAACTGCACAAACTGATGCAAAGACGCATCTTCTGGCAACAGTGTTTTTTAAAACAAAATTCCCTGCACAGTGGTTCTGTTCATGACCGCATAGGCACGAGGGGGCAAGTGGAGAGTGCATACTAAACCGAAATTCTGGATACACTCCTGGCAATATTGCCAATATCACTCAACCCTCTCACATTATGAGGTCCATCATTTTATTCTGCCCCACATGAAGAAGATCATATTCCATATTGTCCACTGAGACTTAAAAGTAGAAATTCATAATAATCTAAGATACTTAGTTATCAGCAAACATTATAAACATAAGTGCCCTAATATCCTCTGTGTTCTTAGCTTGCAGTGTCATGTTTGATATGTCACATGTTTTGCCCATGTCACCCATTTGGGTGATGAAAAGCTAAGAGGTATGGTGGTGACCTTTCTGTCCCTACCACCCACCTAGGCAGTGGTGCCCATTCTGCGCATACCACCCATTCACACTGGTCCCATTCTGACCCTGTCACTCACACCTGGTAAAAAAAGGCAGTGCCTTAGTGATTTTAATTTTATTTAGTTTTTGTTGACCGGGTAAGTGCACTAGACAAATTTTGCCTATTTTCAGGCATGACCTGGAGGAGGAGGATACAGATGAATGCCAACTGACCTTGAACCAGATTAAGCTGTTGGCGGTATTTTAATGAATGTGTTAAATTTGGCCAGGACACCGGGGAAGCTTCCTCTGCTCTTTTCGAGATGTGCCAGGTGATCTTTAACATCCACCTGAACTACCACCAGAACAGGAAGATGGGTCCTCAGTTTAAAGTCTCATCTAAAAGACGGCACCTCAGGAGTGCAGCACCCCCCTTATGCTGCACTACAGCATCAGTATAGGGATTTAACCCAAATTCCTGGTGTGGGGATAGAACCCACAACCTTCTACTCTCCCGGCCTCAGAGGCAAGTGTGCTGCTGCTGAGTCACTGACACTGATATCCGTGATGACCCATATGCCGCAGTGCTTCCCCATAGCAACAGTATATCAGTGTCTTGGCTAACAGCTGTTGTGCCCTGCCAGTGTCCTAAAACAAATAAAATGGCTTGGATTCTAGAGACGGCAGTCGACACTGCCTGTCTGCATCACCACCGCGACCCTCCTTCAGTGGGGTCCTAAGGAGCTATCTAGCCCTGATGTCACTGTCCTAATACTGATGGAGGAAGCCTGAAGGCAGGAGACATGTGCCGCACTAGGAGGAGGAGGAGAGGACACATGTGGAAAGAGCTGCTGCTGCAGACCCGGGCTGCACCATCCCATGCCACTTGCCTTCTAAAAGAGACACTCCAGCAGAGTCAACAAAACTGGCTTCATTCCCCCTCCCCTCGATAAGCCACCTCGTTTCTCCATTACACTCTGTGTGCTCCTCTGTCCAATGATTGGACCTGACTCCCCAGTCGTCCCGCTGGTGTCTCTCACAAAGGTTAGGGGTTGTAACACCCAAAACCTCCAAGCCCATGCAGTAACCACTGCTCGTGGTTTTAATTTCCCTTCCCACATGCTGGGTGAGAACTGCCTACCTGCATGGGCAGGATGTGAGAATGGCAGCTGTGACCGTGTGATTTTGAGTACATGCCCCAGGACTTTGCTGTGTAGTTCCTGGACTCGGATCACAAGGTGAAATGACCTAGATTGGATGGGAGGGAATTGGGGCAGGTCAGGTGTTAAAACACTGTTGCTCTGTGTTGTGCAGTTACTCCCCGCTGTCCCGCTGTCTGTGACTGATAATGAATTTTGGGGCGTATCCACTTCCCAGATGCCCCTTTATGTAATGCACCAACCTCTCCTAGACTCCAAGATAGTAAACAGCATAGGTTTGTGGCAGGAAGGTCTCGTCAGACCAGTGTAATAGTGTTCTTTGACTGGGTTAAGAGGATAGTGGATGAGAGCCATGCTGTGGATTTACTCTGCTCCGGTTTCAGCAAGGCTTTCAGCTCTGTGCCTCACGGAAGCCTGCTGAAGAAGCTAAAGGATCAGGGTGCAGCGAAAGACACAGTTACATGGGTGAGAAACTGGTTGGAAGGGATTCAGCCAGGGGAATAGATAAGGGGAGTAAAGGAGTATTTTACTACCATTTTTGACTGAAATGCTCTCACTTCCTGATTTTAAAAAGTTGTTTCCCACCCTGCAAATTTACAGTATGTGGTACACAAATACAAAGTTGGCAGTACTGTGAGATGCTAGCAGCCATGGCACTACACAGGAACCCGTGGGGTGGGGACAGGAGTTGCTCACTGGCTGGTTATGACTGTTGCAAAATGACAGTGTTAACAAGCATTTGTCAATGCTGAATATTTGCTTGCTGGTATTAGCAATGGAAAAGCAGGAGTTAGACAGATGCAGAGTAGGAATAGCAGTGAAGTATTGAACTTCACGCCAACCCCACCTCCACCCTGCAGAGATGGACAGGCCTTGGGGCATGCGTTTGGGTTGGCACCCATAACGTTCGTGCCATTTCACCTCACCATATCCTGCAGACACTGACAAGTGTTGAGGGTTGCCTTGGGGTGTTCGGCTTTACAATCACCTCACTCCATAAGGATATATGCTGAAATGGGTGCATTGGGGCCTGCGTTTGGGTGGTCGCCCATAACGTGCATGCCATTTCACCTCACCCTATCCTGCAGACAGGTGTTGAGGTGTGCCTTGGTGTGTTTGACTTTACAGTCACCCACTCCATAAGGACATATGCTGAAATGGGTGCAGTATAGAATGGGGTGAACTGTGGGTCCGAAGAGTCCAAGGCACAGCTCGATGCCTTTCAGTGGCTGCAGGGTGGGGGTTGAAAGATATGAGCATTACAGCCGGCATCCAAAGGCACACCCCTTATGCCTTTCTGTACAGCATAGGACATTATGGTTAAAAAACGTAATGCCCTGGGCATGTGTTGGTATTTGCAGTACAAATTTTCAACATGGCTATTTTGTGGCCCCCACCTCATGAAAGCATTTGGGATATCTTCACATTAACAGTGACACTGTGATTTTGTCAATGTGTCCCGAAATTTGAGTTTCCACAACAACCGTGCCATTGTGCGCCAGATCTACGAAAACACAGATTGGGCAGGATGTGAAGAATGACAGCTGTACCATTCATAGGGAGGTGTGAAGAGATGGCAATGTTGACAATCCATAATAAAAGTAATAAAAATGCTCAAACTTCCGAGCGTACGTGGAAACGGTGCAATGCATGCGTGTAACACAGTCATTTAGTGGAATTATTTCACCAAATTTTCAACATAGGCATTTTGTGACCTCTTCTCATGAACATTGTCACTATGATTTTCTTAATCTGTCCCGAACATTGATTTCCCACAGCAACCGTGGTATTCTGCACCAAATGTGTAAACGTATATTTCGGACAGGATGTGAAAAATGACAGCTGTACTGTTCATAAGGAGGTCTGAAAAAATGGCAAAGTTGAAAATCTGGAGTGAAACTACTACAAATTTGCAAAGTTACTAGGGTGCGTGGAAACTGCATCACACATGCTTGTAACAGTCATTTTATGGACGTTTGTCACCAAATTTTCAACATAGACATTTTAGGACCTCTACTCATGAACAGAGTCACTGTGATGTTACATATGAACATACGAATCTGCCAGCAGAACACACCAATCGGTCTATGTAAGTCTGCCCGAGTGTGCAGCTAGCACCCTAGTTTGCAGCTGCCCCAGCCTCCTCCCCTTCAGGTCCTCCCCCGCTTGTCCCAGCCCCTGCCCCCCCCAACTCTTCCTCTTGATTCATCCCACTCCTTCTTAAAGATGTTGACTGTCCTACGTGTTACCACCCCCTCTGGCAGCGCATTCCAACTAGACACCACCCTCACAGAGAAGTAGTGCCTCCTGATTTCCCTCTTTCAACCTTAGTCCGTGCCCCCTCATCTCCCTTTCTTTTCCTCAGTTTAAACACCTCCTCAGTGCTAGGTTTATTTCTCCCCTTAGGTATTTAAATGCTTCAGTCATACCCCCCTATCCCTCCTCTCCTCCAGTGTGTACATGTTCAGCTCCTTCAGCCTAACTCGGGAGGCAGTATAGCACAGTGGCTTAAGGCTTTGAGCTGCAAATCTGGAGACCTGGGTTTGAAGCCCACAGCCCCCACTTGCATACTGTGTGACCCTGAGCAAGTCACTTAACTTCCCCGTGCTCCCAGGTCACACCTGTAAACAAGCTTTCAGCTTAGTGTGCCACTCCTGGTTAAACAATTGAGGGGAAAAAAAAACAAAAAAAAACTTCATATTCCTTTCCTTCCATCCCCTTTAACATTGTTGTTGCCCTCCTTTGCACCCCGTCCAGTAACTTTATATCTCTCCTCAGGTATAGCCTCCAGAATTGCACACAGTACTCCAGGAGTGGTCTGACCAGTGATCTGTAGAGAGGTAGGATCACATCCCTGTGTGTGGATGAGAACCCCCTTGTGATGCACCCCAGCATCCTGTTTGTCTTTGCTGCTGCTCTTGTGCAGAGGGCTGAGTTGTTCATGCTCCCAGTTACCAACACCCCTAGGTCCTTCTCCTCCTGTCTGATCACCAACCAATAGTCCCTCTTCTGAAGTGCATCACCTTACACTTCTTTGCATTGAATCCTACCTGCCACTCCACCGACCATGTCTGTAGTTTGGTTAGGTCCCCCTGCAGTTTTTCCCATCTGTCCTCTTCGTCCACCACTGCCCCCAATTTGGTATAATATGCGAACAGACTATCCCTGCTATATCGGAAGTAAAGAGCCCATATATGCACCGGGCCCAGCACTTACCCCTGCAGCACCCTGCTTTTCACTGCTCTGGGTGCCGAGAGTGCCCCCACCACCACCAACCTCTGCACCCTCCCCTGTAACCAGTTCTCTATCCATTTAGTCAGCCCCCCCGAGTCTCCCATGAGGCACTGTATCAAAGGCCTTACTGAAGTCCAAGTACGGGACATGTACCGCATGGCCCCTGTCCAACTCCCTTTTCACCCAGTCACAATACTCTTCTTAGGTTGGTTTGACAAGACCTCCCTGAGATGAACCCGTGTTGCTGCCCATCTTGGAGGCCATTACTGTTTAGGAATGCCACCAGCCTCTCCTTCAGTATCGCCTCCATAAACTTACCCACTATGGATGTGTGACCTACTGGCCGATAATTTCCTGGCTCCTCCCTAGGCCCACTCTTGTGTATGGGCACCCCATGGGCCACCCTCCAGTCCTGGGGCACACACCCCGTTTCCAGGGAGGTGTTGAACAGATCTGTCAGTGGCTCAGCCAACAGCTCCACCATCTCCTCAGCACCCTGGGGTGGATGTCATTAGGACTTGGTGCCTTGTCCATCCTTACTGCCCTCAGCCCCCTCTAGCACCCTACTTCCTGTGATCACTTTGTCCGTCACCTCCCCCTTTCCACACCCCCAGCCCATTCTGGTAGTGGGCCATCCTTCTCCTTAGTAAAAACGGAGCAGAAGTACTCATTTAGAATTTCCGCTTGCTCCTCCCCCTTTTCCACCCAATCCCCACCCCGCTTTATCCTCACAATCTGTTCCTTGCACTTCCTCTTTTCCCTGACATACCTAAAAAAAAAAACTAATTTTCCCCTCCCTTTATGCCCATGTGTAACTTATTTGCCTGGAGGCCTTAGCTTTTTTCGCCCTCCTGGCAACCTCCCTTGACCAGCTCCCAAAAGCCTCCTTATCCTCTCCCTTCCCTGTTCTTCTGTACTTCCGGTATGCAGCCATCTTTGCTCTCACCCCTTGCAGCACTTCCTTGTTCAGTCAGCATGGTTTCTTGCCTCTGCTCTTCTTACTTCTGGCCCTGGTGCAGGCTACTGTGGCCTCTGTTAGCCCAGTCTTTGACTCCCCACTTTTGTTCTGCATCCATCCCCAGCCTTATATCCTGGAGTCTCCCTTGCAGTATTGCTCCCATCCCCACAAAGTCCACCCTAATAAAGTCCACCACCTTAGTGCCATGCCTCCTGTCTCCCTGCCCAGCACGACAATGAGCCACACTGTTTGGCGGTCGCTACCTGCTAGTGGGTCCTCCACCCTTACCTCCCTCACTGCCTCCCCATTTGCCAGTACTAGGTCCAGAGTGCTACCAAACCTTGTTGCCCACTTTCCAATTGCGTCAGAAGGCTGTCCTGGAATGCATCAAGGAGTACCTGCTCCCTGGTACTGCTAGTGGCCAGGGTGCTCCAGTCAACCCGAGGTAGGTTAAAATCCCCTAACTATCACCACACTCCCCCTTCTACACATCCTCCTTATCTGCTCTGCCAACTCCCCATCCAGTTCCCCAGATTCGGCTGGTGGTCTGTACATTACTCCAAGCCACAGCTTTCTGCCCTTGGAGTACAGGAGCTGCACCCAAAGCACCTCTGTCCTCTCCTCTCCTCCTTCGTCCCTTATGCATTTAATCCCTTCCCTCACACAGAGTGCAACTCCCTGTCCCTGCTGTATATCCTGTATTCCGGGATTGCCAAGCCCGAATCATGGTATTCTGTGGCCCAAGTCTCTGTCACTGCAGCAGTGTTCACCTTCCCTTCTGAAAGGAGCATCTGAAGCTCTGCAGTTTTGTTCCCCAAGCTTCTTGTATTGAGAGAGACCACGCTCCACCCATACTCACTCTTCTCCTCCTTGGCCTATGTTCCTCCTCCCGGTAGTCTGCACCCTTTCTCCTCCTTATTCTTACCGGGTGGTGGTGCCTTCTGTATTACACTCAGACCACTCTGTCCTCCCCCTCCCAGGGTTACTACGCCTCCGCCTTTACCTATATCTAGGGGGGTGAGCTCATTAGGCTCCCCTGTCCGGACCTTCTACTAATCTCAGTCTTTTGGCCACCCCCCCCACTAGTTTAAATCCACCTTAGTAGAGATATACCACTCTAATCCTGCCTTTAATACTCCTCTCCCCTTCCTGCTCAAGTGTACCCTGTCCCCCACGTACAAGTCACTATTTCCTCAGACCCTACCCCATTTAGTCACTAACCCATAATTTTTGGTGTGGCACCAATCCCTCAGCCACTCGTTGAACTCCTCAGTCCTACCCTTCCTCCCCATACTTGCACATGGTAGCGGGAGTACCTCCAAGAATGCCACCAACTCCCCCACCCCCTCATACTGCCTGCTCAATTACTCAAACCTCCCCTCACTACTTCCACAGTCTCCTTCGCCAAGTCATTTGTACCTACGTGCAACAGTAAATGAGGTTTCTTCCTCCTCCCTCGCTGCACACTTGAGCAGTGCCTATCCTGCCCCTCCTGTAATCACCCTGAGGATAGCTTCAACCCAAATATGGCTGTGCCTTCCCCCCTTCTGCCGCATCTCACCCCTTTCAGTATAGAATCCCCTAGGATGAGTACCCCCCTTCCCTTAGCCCCTTTCCCTTCTAATGCCCCTTCCACCACCCCAGTATTCTTTCTTCCCTGCCCCTTACCCCCGCCAGCTGCACCCTCTGTGACTTCTGTATCTGTACCCCTTACTTCTGCCTCACCCCTTTTCTCTGCCTTATTCCTCCCATCCCCCTTGAATCCCTTCCCAGCCTGACTGCTTCCTACTGGGCTTCTCATGTCGACCTCCCCATCTCCCCTGATGATTTCCAACCCCTCCTCTATCCCTGCTGTTGTCAATTTAGACCCCCCTTTCCCTCCTACCCTGATAATGATGCTCCTCCCATCCTTCCCCCTTCCCATAGCTTTCTCTCCTCCAGTCACCACCCATGCCTTCCTCACTAGCCCCCCTTCTACCTTTTCGTCCTCGCTATCTCTTCCCCTAGCTGTTGCCATCCCTCTCATGCCCCGCTTGTCCTCCTCCCTCAGTATGTTCCTGCTCCCCCTCTCTCTCCCCCATAGCAGAGGCTCGAATCTATTCTTAGTCGATACCCCTCCTATATCTCTTCCCCCATCGGTTCCCACCCTCCTGCTTGTTCCCCTGCATGCCAACTCTGGTTCCACTGCTGGTCCCTCCCTGTGAAAAAGAACTTCCTCACATTACACCGTAATCGGCCTCTCTCTAATCTCATGCTGTGTCTTCTTGTCCTGCTGTTCTTCTTATATTGAAATATGTTAGACTCTTTCACCTTGTTCTTTCACCTTGTTAATGCCCTTAAGGTGTTTGAATGTTTCAGTCATATCACCGCTCTCCCTCCTTTGCTCTAGGGGATACATATTGAGCTCAGCTAATCTGTCCTCATGTGTTTTCTGATGCGGTCCCTGCACCATTTTGGTTGCCCTTCTATGGACTGCCTCAATTTGGTTAATATCCTTGTGAAGGTGTGGCATCCAGTACTGCATGCAGTACTCCAGATGGGGCATAACCAGTGTCTTGTAAAGAGGAATTATTACCTCCTCCTTCTGACTTGTGATACCTCTACTATGCATCCAAACATCCCTCTAGCCTTACCTATTGCTTTAGTGGTCTGCTTGGATGATTTCAGGTCATCGGTGGTGGTGATGATGCCCAAGTCTCTTTCTTCCCTTGTGACTGCCAGCAACTCCCCTCCCAGCCTATAGATGGTTTCAGGGTTTCTCTTCCTTATGTGCATGATCTTGCACTTCTTTGCGTTAAACCCCAGTTGCCACTCTTCGAATAATTTTGCTAGTTTATCCAGATCTCTTCTCATTCTGCCCACACCATCTGGATCTTCTACTCTGTTGCAGATCTTGGTGTCATCTGCAAACAGACTTTACCCTCCAGTCCATCTACAGTGTCACTTATGAAGATATTGAAGAGGACTGGCCCCAGGACTAGTCCCTGAGGTACCCCACTTGTGACTTGCATCTCTTCTGACTGTTTACCATTTGCTACCACTCTCTGTTTTCTGCCTGTCAACCAGTTTGCCACCCAGTTGACCAACGTCTGACCCACCCCGAGCCTACCCAGTTTATTAATCAATCTTCTATTTGGAACAGTATCGAAAGCTTCGCTGAAGTCAAGGTAGGCAACATCAGCTGCTCCCCCTTGTTCCACCACTCTGGTTACCCAGTCAAAGAAATCTGAGATTAGTTTGACAGAACCTTCCTTTTGTAAACCCCTGCTGTTTTGGATCCTGTGCTCCTATGGATTCCAGGAGTTGCACTATCCTTTCCTTAAGGAGTGTCTCCATAATCTTGCCCACTACTGAGGTGAGACGGAGTGGTCTGTAGTTCCCTACCTCCTCCCTGCTACCACTCTTGTGGAGCGGGATCACATGAGCCCTTCTCCAGTTTTCTGGGACCTCTCCTGTGCTCAGAGACTCACTAAACAGCTCTGATAATGGCTCTGCTAGTTCCACCCTTAGCCCCTTTACTACCCTGGGATGTATGCCATCAGGTCCGATTGCCTTGTCCAACCTGAGCTTATCGAGCTCTTGTAGGACCCTTTCTTTTGTGAAGGGACTAATGCTCACCTCCTTCCCCCCTGTGTCCATGGTGCTGAGCTGTGGGCCCTGCCGTACCTTCTCTTCAGTAAATACTGAGCAGAAGTATCTATTTAGGATAGTTGCTTTTACATGGTCCTCATCTTCACATGCCCCCTTATCTCCTTTGATCTTAGCAATGCCCCCTCTGGACTTTCTCCTTTCACTAATATATCTATAGAAAGTCTTGTCACCTTCTTTTGCTGTATGTGCTAGTGTTTCATCGGTTTGGGCCTTTGCCTGCCTTACTGCCTTCCCTGCTTCCCTTAGGGAAGTTTGGTATGCCTCCCTATCTTCATCCTGCTGCACTTCCTTATTTCCTGAAGGCCAGCCTTTTGGCTCTGACCTTTTCTGATACTGTGCTTGAGAACCAAAGTGGTTTACTTCCTTTTCTCACTAACACAATGGGATGTTGCTTTAAGTATTGCATCTTAAATACTTGCCCACTTTGCCTGTACCTCCTCACCTGTATTTCTTTTTGCCAGGGCTAGCTTAACTCTGTTAGCCATCTTATCAAAGTCTGCTCCCCTGAAGTCCCATATTTTTGCCTTGGAATGGGATGATTTAGTTCTAGTGGGCAAATTGAACCATACCACGTGATGTTCACTGGCACCCAGGTGACCTTCTACCTGGAGATCTGTGATCCTTTCCCTGTTAGTCAGTACTAGATCTAGGATAGCCCTATCTCTTATGGGTTGTTGTACCAGTTGTTTGAGACCCTCTGTATCTGTCATGTTGAAGTCTCCCATTATCAGAACCTTACCTTTAGCTGTCATGTTTTGTATATCTTCCAACAATAATGTGTCTGTGTCCTCCCCCTGGTCTTGGGGCCTGTACACAACCCTAGTTCGTATGGCTGTCCCATTTCCAGGGTGACCCACAGTTCTTCTGGCTCCTTATGTGTATTCTGAATTTCTGTAGCTTTGATGTTTTCATTGACATACAGGCCCCCTCCCCCCCGTTTTGCACCTCTGTCTCTTTTGAACAGTACATAGCCAGGTACTGAAGTCTCCAAAGTGTGGTTACTGGCAAAGTCTCGCTAATGACTACTATGTCCAGTTTAGCCTCTGTCATTATTGCCTGCAGGTCTGGGATCTTGTTTCCCAGACTGCGAGCATTCGTGTACATGATTTTCCATTGGCCAAATTTCAGTATGTTAGTTGTTGGTCGAGGTCCGGCGATTCTCCTGTGCGTCATGTGGGGAGCCAGACCTTTTTCTTTACCTGGTAATGAAAATGACTACAAACATGCTGAACTCCTGTTTGACCACTAGCTGAGGGGGAAGGGGTGTTCTTCCCATTCAACGTATGGGGTGCTGCACCCCTCTCCCCATTTGCTAGTTTAAATATTCTGCAGAGACGTCAAACTTCTGCCCCAATGCACTGACTCCCTCCTTAGTCAGATGCAGTCCATCAAATTTAAAGAACTTTCGCTCCCAAAACTATTGCCAGTTCCTTACAAATCTGTGTCCTTTTTCCTGGCACCAGCTCTTGAGCCACATGTTTAGCTCCCCTATCTCCCCTTCTCTGACCTTCCATCCATCTGTCCCCCTCTCCCAGACTGGCAGGATCTCAGAGAAGGAGATGCCGGACAAAATGGATGATAGTTTCTCACCCAGCCTGGTCAGGTGTTCCTTCGTCTCCACCACTGACCAGGTGGCAAGATCGTTGGTCCCTATGTGACTAGGACGTCAGTGTTTTCTCCTGCTTCCCGAACATTTATACGACTGTGGGCAGAGCCAACAGGAGTATTGCATGTACAAAAGGAGTGCTGTCATGTTTTCTGTCTGTGGAACTGACTGAAGGTGTAAATAGTCTCCTTCGCCTTACCCTCTTCCAAGCAATGTTTTCCGTCCTCAAATAAATACACTTTCATGTTAGTCAATGGTTGCAGGGTACTATTTTCTTTCTTAAATGGGTGGTACAAGAACTGGAACCTGAGTAGTGGGAGGCAGCATTAGTTGTTTTTTTTTTTTTTGAGTAAGATACACCTCCACCCCAAACTTTTTTCTGATTCATGTGGGAGGGGCATGAGATAGTTCTAGCATGCTGTAACCAGATACACTAGTTTGGGATCTTATCAACCAACAGACATGCCTGTGCAGTGGAGTATAGAACAGAATATATTTAATGCCTTCAAACTGACTTAAAAATCCTTTGGAACAAATGATTATCAGAGCCACCTGGGGCCTCAGAAGGAGACCTAGACACACATCTAGCTCTGTAAGAAAACTTTTTTTTTTGTGGTGGTTGTGGGATTCACACCCAGATCTAATTGCCCAGATCATCAATGCTATAAAATGCTATAATTAACAGACTCTAGCTGTTTTCTTACAGAAGCCCCACTCAGTTAGATTTCAAGTATTTGCTAAATTGTAAATGTTGGTATCAGCATTCTGTTAGTAGTTAGTGCTGATTGTGGTCTGTGACAAGATCATTTTTTTTTTTGACAAATAAAGTGTATGGTAGGAAGCTGAAAACAGACTTTGATGAAGTGTGTTTTTTCTTTTAAGTTTGAGATGTATTAGAAAACATTGAACGAGAAAACAATTGGTGATTTTAAAAGCTATTCTGATAAAAAAAAATCTTAACTATTTTTTTATTTTATCTTGGACACTAGAAATAGCAAGTCAGCATTCACTTCATTAAACCTGTTTTTCAGGGTTTTTTTATAGCATCTGGCCAAGGTAGTCTTCACAGAATGCAGTCTGCTATGGGGGGTTGACATTGTTTTAATCATGAAGCATTGCTGTTAGTAATGCATTTAGAAATACAATTTGTAATTGTCTTTACAGTTAAATATGCAGTTTCATGTCAGGACACATTTTTTGGGGGGTTAAAATTATTTTAAACATGGGCACAGTACTTGGTAAATACAGACTTTGATGATAAAGTGTCTTTTTTTTTCCAGTTTGAGAAGTATGTATTATATATAAGTGTAACCATGTTGTACATGGTTAAGTAGGCAGTGGTTTAAGGCTCTGAGCTACAAACCTGGAGACCTGGGTTTGACTCCCACAGCCCCCACTTGCATACTGTGTAACCCTGAGCAAATCACTTAACTTCCTTGTGCTCCCAGGTCACACCTGTAAATAAACTTTCAGCTTAGTGTCTCTCTCCTGGTTAAAAAAAAGTGCCTAGAATTATTTTTTTAATACAGTTGAGTTTATATGTGGTAAGTAGGTAGGGTATGATGTTTTGAATGTGGCAGTAGGATTTAGCATGTGCACTGCTTTCAAATCATTTCACAGTATTTTATACTTTCTTAAAAAGATACTCCACATTTGTGTGAGGGCAGTGAGATTCAAAAATAGATTTCCAGCTTTGCAGAGAAGAGTCTTAAACCACTGTGTTAGTCAGCCTCCCTAATTATGGCAGTCATCTGTTTTATTGAATTCTGGCCAGAGTTTTAAATAATTGAGTAGCAGTTTTTCTCTTGGGACAATACTAACTGTACAGAAAGCATTTATATAGGTTTTGTAGAAGTTGTATGTTTGTTAAACACAGTGAGGCAAGGACTATTTATTTTCACAATGTTTTAGAACTTTTATGAGCAAAACACTAATTTGTTTTTAGAGTTAAATAAAACCCTGCTGGCTGTGACTGTAGGTGTTTACAATTGAATGATAATAACCACATTTGCTTCACTTGCAAATAGGTAGGCATTTGTGTCTAATTTATGTTTGACTTACTGTAGGTTACACATAGAATCTTGAAAATTCATAACATGCTGTATTGTGATTCAGTGAACTGATAAATGGGGATTTTGGTTTATTTTACAAATTCGTTTTTCCTGACCATGGATATACTAAAACAAACATTTCTCAACAAAATGTTTTAAATAAAGAGTTTAACTCACAGCAGTCGAAGAAGCATGTTGGCATTAAAAGCTTAGTGGCATGGATGTAGAGGTACCAATATTTAAGCATGACTTTAGTAGAGAATTAATTGTGACTGGGGGGTGAGGGAGGGAGTGAGTCTTGATATTTGTAGCATAATGGTTTTCTGAAACTTCAACCTTCAATGGGTTAGACTCTGCAGCCATCTGTACAGTATATCACTAAGCCATATGCAGTATGGTATGGGTAAAACCCAGCTCACCAGACCAGGACCAGTGCTGTAAAATCTGCACTGGGCACAGCTTGTGCAAATATTGCTGATCCAGTGGATCAAATAAATATGAGCAAATAAATAAATACTCGTCTTCGCCTCATACTTCAACCCACACCAGGAGTGACGTTATTACATGATTACACATACCCTGTCATGCCTTGTTGCTTAAATATGCCCTTTCTCAATGTACTATATTTTGATTCAGTTAGTGTATGCAACAGCCTTCATGTGAACACTCTGGGCTTCTCTTTGACTCCTGATGTCTATTTGCTTTATCTATTGTATATTGTTTGAACTGCTTTGGTCTTCTTGATGTGGTGCCTGTGTGTCTAAATTATGTAATCTGTTTACCTACTGTTACCCATGTGTCTCCAGTGAATGATTGTTATAACTGTCTACTCTCCAAGCCATTGTTTTTGGACTTGTTAACTGTGCTGTCTTTGTATTAGTTTTGACGGGGCACCTTTGTAAATGAGTCTCTGACTCAAAGGTTTGTAAATCTGATATTTTTTAAATAAATAAATGTTTATGTTTAAGTCCATGAAACACCCTTATCTAGTTAATGCATTCACAGTCGTAGTGGCTCTGCCAGAGCTTGTTAGCAATGCGGTCAGTGTCTCTCCACACTGATATACCTGGGAGACATCTGACCATTACCCTTGGCTGGAGATACGTATCAGCTCCCCGAATCATGGAGTCTCCTATGATCAGAAGTTTTTTGGATTTCATTTTTGCTTTTTTTGTTTTGGTTCCTGTTTTGAGCAAGTTTTGCTGTGTTAGCTCCTGTGCTGCAGTGTCCTATGCCCCTTTGTTTGATTTTGAAGATAGAGGCAGATACCTGTTTGTAGTTTTCTTATGGTTTGTGGAGGTGATAATGTTGGAGAGCACCGAGTGATGGGGCACCCGATTTGCTGCTCCTAACCAGCTGCCAACCTCCTGGACCAACTACCCTCTGCGGACAAGGTGCTTCTGTTGGATGTTGGGGAAATGGCGGGTGGTTCTTATAATATATCTCCTCTTGAATATGCAATTTGAGGTGTGCGCTCTCTACCCATGCTGCCTGGAGCTGAGCCCTTAGATATCCAATGGCCTGGCATGTAGGACAGTGTCCTAAATCCTGTAAAACTGCCCTTCTGAAAAGTGTTCCTCAGTACATGCAGTTAATGATATCCATTCCAGATAAGTTGCTGGGTTTACAGGGTTTTAAATAATTGATTAGCAGTTTTTTCTTGGGACAATACTAACTGTACAGAAAGCATTTATATAGGTTTTCTAGAAGTGTTACATTTGTGAAACACAGTGAGGCAAGTGCTATGCATTTTCACAATGTTTTAGAACTTTTATGAGCAAAACGCTAATCAATTTTTAGAGTTAAATAAAACCCTGGTTTATAACCTGGTCAGAGTAATTAGAAGGAAGAAAATGAAAGCAAACGTTTGATTTTGTGTTTTGTTTGTTTGTTTTTGAATAACTTGTTATAACAAGTTAAAGTACTAGTGCTCCTGTAAATGAGGTCACTGTGTGGATACCCCTCTGATCCGCCCCTTCCTGCTTTGCTACAGGAAATGTCACGACTGTGCTACCCTATAAAAAGGAGTGTAGTGTGGGGTGGTTGGGGATGGGGGTTGGTGGTTGGGCCCTTCTCCTGCCAAAAAAAAGAACAACCACAGACAAAAGAAACAAGGAGGTAAGAATAGAAACAATCAGCCAGCAACAAATGCAGTAGCCCTGAAAACTTATCCTAATGATAGATAAAACTGTAAAACCTGTAAAGCACCACCTGTAATAATTTCACAGAAGATATACCCTGTAAGAAACACTTTGCTACAGAGAAAAATAAAGCAGTAACAGAAGCTATACCTTGCAAATGACAATTTGAATCAGAAGATTACAGCAGTAATCTGTAAGCACACACCTGTAGGCACACCCTGTAATAATACAGCAGAAGGTATACCCAGCAACAACAATTTGAATCAGAGAAAATAAAGTAATAAAGTGTCAGCAACAAACAGTAACAATCCCTGTGAGTACAAAATAAAACTAACTCACAGTAAATCTGTCTAGCCAAAATAAGCCTTAATCATTTCCTTGTTCTGGTAAGGTTCTTTGCTCTGTCCTTTCAAGCAACCTAGAAGAAAAGAGCTCAGGTGAAGCTAGGTGCCTTGGCCAGCAAACCTAGTCTTCCACCTCCAAGATATCAACTAACCTGACCTTTTAACCCTTCTTTCTGTTGGAAGTTACTGATATTTTGTCAGTTCCATCCTGCACCTAATCCCCTGGAAGAGCTGTGGGAGGAAAGCAGTTAGCTTCTTCAGTGGAGAAGGAGACTGCAACACATCTGAGACAAAAAAAAACTCTCAGCAAAAATAAAATAAAATAGTGGCAAACAGTAATTTTGCTTAGCCTAATGATAAAAAGTCACAAAAATGTAAGCACCACCTGTAATAATTTCACAGAAGATATACCCTGTAAGAAACACTTTGCTACAGAGAAAAATAAAGCAGTAACAGCAGATATACCTTGCAAAAGACAATTTGAATCAGAAGATTTCAGCAGTAATCTATTAGCACATCCTGTAATAATGCAGCAGAAGGTATACCCAGTAACAACAATTTGAATTAGAGAAAAATAAAGCAATAAAATGTTAGCAACAAACAGTAACAATCTGTGTGAGTACAAAATAAAAATAACACACAGTAAATCTGCCTAGCCAAAAGAAGCCTTAATCCTTTCCCTTGCTCTGGTGAGGTTCTTTGCTCTGTCCTTTCAAGTAACCTAGAAGGAAAGAGCTCATAGGAGCACAGAGGACCCTGGGCAGGAGAGTGGGCAACTCTAAAGTCCCGACAGAGCTCCGTTGAGCTTGCTCACTCCCCCTCTCTCACGCGCTCATTCTATTTCTCCCGGCACTGCAGGCTGCCCTTTTGTACTGGGTTCCTGCCTGCGTTGGTGCCTTTTTCTGCCCACAAAGAAATCCGCAGCAGTCCCGACAGAGCTCCATTGAGCTCACTCACTCCCCCCCCTCACTCGCTCCTTCTGTTTCTCCCAGCGCTGCAGGCTGCCCTTTTGTACTGGGCTCCTGCCTGTGTTGGCATCTTTCTCTGCCCACAAAGAAGTTCACAGTGTCCCGACAGAGCTCCGTTGAGCTCGCTCACTCCCTCTCTGTCTCTCACTCCTGTTTCTCCCGGTGCTGCAGACTGCCCTTTTGTACTGGGTACTGCCTGTGTTGGTGCCTTTTTGTGCCCACAAAGGAATCCGCAGCAACCCTAACAGAGCTCCGCTGAGCTCGCTCACTCCTCCTCTCTCACTTGCTCGTTCCACTTCTCCCAGCGCTGCAGGCTGCCCTTTTGTACTGGGCTCCTGCCTGCGTTGGTACCTTTTTCTGCCCACAAAGAAATCTGCAGCAGTCCCGACAGAGCTTCATTGAGCTTGCTCACACCCCCTCTCTCTCACTCACTCATTCTGTTTCTCCCAGTGCTGCAGGCTGCCCTTCTGTACTGGACTCCTGCCTGCGTTGGTGCCTTTTTCTGCCCACAAAGAAATCCACAGTAGTCTCGACAGAGCTCCATTGAGCTTGCTCACTCCCCCTCTCTCACTTGCTCAATATTAATCTGTCCCAAACACTGATTTCCTACAGCGACCACGCTGTTCTGCGGCAGAAGTGCAAAAACACATTTCAGCCAGGATGTGAACAATGACAGCTGTACTGTTCATATGGAGGTGTGAAAAAATGCCAGTGCTGAAAATCTGGCATGGAAATATTACAAATTTGCAAAGTTACAAGGGTGCGTGGAAACTGTAACACAGTCATTTTATGGACTTTTGTAACCAAATTTTCAACATAGGCATTTTAGAACCTCTGCTCATGAACATTGTCACTGTCATTTCCTCAATCAATCCCAAAAACTGATTTCCCACAGCGACCGCGCTATTCTGTGCCGGAAGTGCGAAGACACATCTTGGCCAGGATTGTAAAATGACAGCTGTACTGTTCATAAGGAGGCGTGGAAAAATGACAATGTTGAAAATCTGGAGTGAAAATATTACAGATTCGCGGAGTTATGAGCGTGCGTGGAAACTGCGCAATGCACACTCGTAAAACAGTCATTTTTTTGGATTTCTTTCGCCAAATTTGCAACGTAGGCTTTTTGAGAGCCCACCTCATGAACAGTGGCACTGTCATTTTGTTAATCTGTCATAGAAACATAGACTTTGATGGTAGATAAGGACCGCTTGGCCCACCTAGTCTACCCATTTCCCTATCTACAGGATAAGCTGCAGATCCTAGTTAACCAACAGACTGTTTCTTCCTACTAACCCACAAAAATTGCCTTATGTCTGTCCCATGCGTTCTTGAATTATCCCACAGTTTTTGACCCCACAACCTCCTCAGGAAGGCTGTTCCATGCATTCACAACCCTCTCTGTGAAAAAAAAACCTTCCTCACAATGCCCCTAAACCGTCCCCCCTCTATCTTCAAATTGTGTCCTCTGGTTCTTGCATATCTCTTTTTCTGAAAGATGCTACCCTCTTGGACTTTGTTGAGTCCACTGAGGTACTTAAAAGTTTCTATCATGTCCCCCAACCCCTCTATTCCTCCAGGGTATACATATTGAGCTCCTTTAGTCTCTCCTCATATGGCTTCTCTTGCAGACCCTGCACCATTTTAGTTGCCCTCCTCTGGACTGCCTCTATCCTGTCTAAATCCTTGCGGAGATGGGGTCTTCAGAACTGGATGCAGTACTCCAGATGGGGTCTCACCAACTGTCTGTACAGAGGGATAACAACTTCCTGTTTTCTGCTGGTGATGTCTCTCCCAATACATCCCAGTATCCCCCCACCCTCCCTACTGCCTTCTCACATTCCTTGCTAACCTTAAGGTCATCTGATATGATTACCCCCAGGTCACTTTCCATTTTTGTTGTTGTTACTACCTTCCCCCCCCATTGTGTAATCTTCCCCTGGGTTTTTGTTTCCCTGGTGTATTATGTTGCACTTCTTTGCATTGAATCCAAGCTGCCATACTTCTGACCATTCCTCCAACCCTGCCAAGTCCCTTCTCATCCTTCCTACGCCTCCTTGTGTACAACCCTGTTGCAGATCTTTATGTCATCTGCAAAGATGCATACTTTTCCTTCCAGTCCTTCTGTAATGTCACTTATAAAGACATTAAAAAGGACTGGACTCAGTATCGCACCCTGCAGTACCGCACTATTAACCCCTCTTTCATTAGAGTGGACTCCATTTACAATTAGAATGAGCTTCTGTGTCCTGTTGTCCAGCCAGTGTTTTACCCAAGCTACCACCCTGGAACCCACTCCCAGGTGGGTTAATTTGATTATTAAACTTTTGTGTGGGACTGTGTCAAATGTCTTGCTAAAGTCTAGGTAGGCCATGTCCACAGCCCCTCCCTGGTCTACAACTTTGGTCACCCAGTCAAAGAAGTCAGTTAGATTCGTCTGACATGACCTTCCTGCTGTGAACCCATGTTGCCTTGGGTCCTGTGCCCCATTGGCCTCTAGGTACTCAACAGTTCTTTCCTTCAGTGATTCCATCACAGAGGTGAAACTGACAGGTCTGTAGTTTTTGCCTCTGTCTTGGTCCCACTTTTGTGAAGGGGAATCACATCCACCTTTCTCCAGTTCTCAGGTACCACACCGTCCTCCCATGATTTGTTAAAAAGGGTAGTCGGTGGTTTCTCTAGTTCTCCCCTTAATTCTTTTAGAATTCTGGGGTGAATTCCGTCAGGCCCCATTGCTTTGTCCATCTTCAGTTTTAGGAGTTCTTTCAGAACCCTTTCTTCTGTGAAAGGACTGGGATTGATCCCCTTATCCAGAGTGCTTCTGTTAATTGGATTAGGCACTTCCCCTCCTCCTCTTTTGTGAATACTGAGCAGAAATATTCATTCAGTATCCCTGCCTTTTCACTGTCCTTTTCTGCCCACCCACCGTCTATTCTATTCAGCCTCACTCTCTCTCCCTTTGTCTTTCTACGCTCCCTGATGTACCTATAAAAGGTTTTATCCCCTTTCTTAACCGAATTGGCTATCTTTTCCTCAGTGTGGGCCTTTGCTATTCTGACTTCCCTCCCTGCTTCCTTCTGCCTTAACTGGTACAGCTCTCTGTCCTGCTCTTTTTGTGTTTCCTTTTACTTCTTGAATGCTATCTTTTTTTTCTCCCTGACTTTCCCCACCACCTCTTTTGAGAACCATAGTGGCTTTTTCTTTTGTTTTGATTTATTTGCTTCACACAAAGGCTTGTTTGCTCTGTGATAGCAGTTTTGATGTTTCCCCATTGTTGCTCCACCCCTCCTTCTATCCTGTTTGCTAGTGCTTTTCTAAGGTACTCTCCCATCTTGCCAAAGTCAGCCTTCCTGAAGTCCAGTACCCTCACTTTTGTATGGCTTGACTCTGTAGCTGAGTTTATCGTGAACCACAGTTTGGTGGTCACTTGTTCCCAGATGGCTACCCACTTCTAGATTTGAGATCCTTTCACTGTCCCCATTTGAGAGTATGAGGTCTAAGATTGCTCCCTCACGAGTGGGTTCCAAAACTAGCTGTCTGAGCCATGCCACCTGTAGGGCATCGAGAATGGCCCTGCTCTTGGATGTGGCTGCATCAAATGTGCTTCAGTTAACATCTGGCATATTCAGGTCTCCCATCAACAGTACCTCCCCTTTCTCTGCCATCCTAAGAATGCCTTCTATCATATCCTTGTCCATTCCCTTCCCCTGACATGGGGGTCTGTATACAACCCCTGTGCGGATTGTGGTGCCATTTCCAGTCTCTAAGGTGACCCACAGTGCCTCCTCTCCTCCCTGTTTACTCTTTTGTTTAGTTGCTTTTATTCCTTCCCTTACATAGAGAGCTACTCTTCCTCCCCCCGGTCTCTCCTGTAGGGTTTGTACCCTGGTATGTTAACATCCCAGTCATGGTTCTCTGTGTATCATGTTTCTGTGACTGCCACCATATCCAGGTGTCCCTCTTCCATCAAGGCTACCAGTTCAGGGAGCTTGTTGCTCAGACTACGGGCATTGGCACTCATTACCCTCCATTTCCTGATGGCTTTACCCCTTTTTGCCCCATCCCTGTCCTTATTGCCTTTGTCACTTTCTCCATTTACCCCTGCCCTTCTCCCTATCGACATCTCTGTCTTGGTGTTTACCTCACTTACTACCCTGATTTTTTTTTTTTTTTTTTTTTGGGGGGGGTGGCTGGGATTTCCCTGCTCCTTTCCAGTGCCTCCTCTCTTGGCTAATTTAAATGCTTGCCAATGAAACATTTAAACCTATCACCTAGGATCATGGTTCCCCTCCTGAATGGATGCAGACCATCACACCAGTATAGGCCTGCATTACTCCAGGTGGACCCCCAGTCCCCAGTGAAGCCAAATCCCTGAGCTCTGCACCAGTTTTTCAACCACTGATTGAATTCCATGGTGTGGAGCACACTAGCCTCACTTACGCCATTGACAGACAGGACCTCCCAGAAGGTTACCGTCCATGCTTCATGTCTAAGGCCCCTCCTCAACTCCACAAACTCTTCCTGCACTGCTCTGATCCCTTTCTTAGCCAGGGCATTTGTCCCTAGGTGGACAATGATATCCAGCTCCTTCCCCCGTGCAGCTGCTCTGGCGATCCTGAGGATTCGCTCCCTTCCTCTCCAAGCCATGGTGCCAGGCAGGCACCTTACCTCCCTCTCCCCTTCCTCCCCTAGTTCTACCTTCCTAACAATGGAGTCCCCCACCAGGAGTTGTTTCCTTCCCCTGTGGGGTCCCATGCCACCCTCCTCTGGGTCTCCTTTGTGGAGGTTCCCAGCATCCTCCTTGGTCTCCACTGTGGGTGCCTCCATAGAGGAACCACACTTTGCCAGAACAGCATATGAATTGTGGAGAGGTACAACTGGAGGGATGCGCCTCTGTTCCACCACCCTCATCCTCCCTTAGCCCACTGTGGTCCAACCACTCCTCTTTCTTGGCAACCTCTGAGGCAATGGCAGTGGCCCTGGTGGTCCCTGGATGGGAGAGGAGGTCCCACAAATCCTGGCAACTCAGCCTGGAGATGAGCAACCTCCTCCCTCAGCCCAGAGAGGTGCCTGCAGATGGGACAACACCGCATCCTCCAGAACATCTCCCAGAAGACTGCTGCTCCACAGCCACTGCACTGCACTACTGCCATCATGTCTTATTTCTGGCCCTTTCACTGTTGTTTGGAATACTTACTTGTTCCTCTGTTTATTTATTTTTTCTCCCTACTTACTGCCTCTGTGTCTTTTAGGCTCCTTATCTTCCTGTTCTGAAACAAGAAGATCCTATATTTCGCAGTAGTTGCTTTTACTTGCTCAGAGGCAGACCTCCAGCAGCTTGGCCTTGGTGGATGGTGAGTCTTTGGTGGCTCTGTGTTCACTCACTTCCTGCTCCCAAACAGGAAGTTCCTGTTGTCAGTCAAATCCTGTGCCTGTAAAAGTAGAACTGGCTTACGGTGGGCCGGGGGGGGGGAGAGGGAAGGAGGGCAATATAGTCCCAGTAGAGAAGTCCAGTCACAACAGCAGCTTCTTCGTCCTGGTGTTCTCTGCCAGTTCTATGGCAGAAGCTATCTAGAGCAGTGTTTAAATCTAGCTTTAACCTGGCTTCCTTCTAGCTAAGCCACTCCCCCTACTTACAGATTTTTCTACACTTAGTTCAGTTGCACAGATAACAGTCCCCTTCAGCCACCTGAGACTAACACCTAGATAACTGCACAGATAACAATTCACTTCGGCCAACTCAGACAAACACACTAACTTTTTTTTTTTACCCTGATTTGAAGGTCCCAGTAGTAGAGTTCTACTTCTTTAGTTCCAGTAGAGAAGTCCAGTCAGAACAGCAGCTCCTTCATCCTGGTGTTCTCTGCCAGTTTGTCCAGAAAGGTGACCGCAAAATCACCTCTTGGGACCGAATAACACCATGACACTGACAGTAACTGAATTAATGAGGAGGGGTCCCAATAACCCCATGTTGAAAATGTGGTGCCCAAATTCCCAAAAATGCCCGAGATAGGCACCAAAATTTAAAAAACCATATTTATGACATTATACAGCTTACTGGCATTTCTTCAGTTCGCGGTTGGATTTCAAGAGTGCAGATTTGTTCCCAGTCCACTGAAGATTGTCACGCTGAGCTCCAGAGGAAAGTATGGGTTGAGGATGGTGTGTGGAGAGGCAGGGTGTGCAGAGGTGGGCTGGGGTGGGGCCAACTGAACTCAACGGGGTCTGTTTTCTGTTTTACATAAAGGAAAAAAATGAAAAACATTGCAGGAATTTTTTTTTTTACAGGAAATTTGGCACGTTAGGTGGGCTCCCAACATGCCACCTGAGTGTTTTATTTTGGGTGGGGGCTGCTTCGGCGGGGATTAGGCACCCCTGTCGGCACATACCGAGTGGGGGGGGCAGAGCTGACGGGATTGGACACCCTCCTCGCACACAACAAATTGGGGATACATTATGCCGACAGAGTCAGGTCTTCTTCCGGCAAATTGAATTGGGAAGGGGACTGAAGCCGACGGGATTGGGCCCCATCAGCAAAGAAAGACTGTTTGGTGCATGATGCTGAGGGGATTGGGCACCCCTCTGCACACAACAAATGGGGGAGAGGGTTACAGTATGCTGACGGGGAGTGGTCTCCCCCGTCGGCAAATGTACTGGGTCGGGGTCATGCGGTCGGCAAGGTACCGCCCTGCAGTGACGGGTTGCTCCCTTATTGCAGCAAAAGGGCTGACGCTGCAATGACGAGGCAGCCCCTGATTGCAGCGGCGAAAACGTTTCAACTTGGTGGCACTTCTGCAGAACCAGTGTCATCAGGTCACTGGACCTGCATTGGTCCACCAGTGCCAAGCCCCCAAATGCAGTGCCGCACCTCCACAACCCGCTTCTCTGCTAAGCTGCCACATAATGTTTCTTGCCCATGTGCACAAGCAAACCTAAAAATAAGGTCACAGTACGACCCCACAGCAGTATTAGACAGTCCAATGACTGCAGGTGTGCAGAGGGATTGAGACTTGGTTTAGATGGTGGGGGGTACGAAATGGGTCAGGGGATGACAGTACCATTAGGATGAAAATACTACCAGGTGTAAGATGGTAGTACTAAATACTTCCGAGTCCTAAAATTTATCTGGACCACTGGATTCAGCAGAGGATTGTGGTTAAATGAGTCAGATCAGAAGAGAGGTAGATCACAAGTGGGGTGCCACAAGGTCCAGTCCTTTTCAATATGTTCATTAGCAACATGGCAGAAGGATTCCAGGGCATGGTGTGTCTCCTTGCAGATGACACTAAGCTCTGTGGCAGAGTAGACAGAGAGGAGGGGGTCAGGGAGATGCAGGGAGACTTGAAAAAGATAGAGAGGTGGTCAAAGATTTGGCTATTGAAATTCAGTGTCAGAAAGTGCAAGGTGATGAACCTAGGGGATAAGAACCTGAGGACAGAGTACTTGGGGGGTTAAAGCTTGGCACAACCTCTGAGGAAAGAGACCGAGAGGATCATCATCAGTGACTCCTTAAAATAATCAAATCAGTGTAACAAGACCTACAGTAAGGCAAACAGGATGCTGGGGTTGAATAGGAAGGGGTGTTGACAGCAGAAGGAAGGAGGTATTACTACCCCTGTAAATCACTGGTGAGGTCCCACCTGGAGTACTATGCCCAGTTCTGGAGTCCTCACCTAAGGAAAGATAAGGACAGACTGGAAACAGTTCAATGTAGGGTGACCAGAATGGTTACGGGCTAACAAGGCAGATCTTATAAGGACTGGCTCGAAACACTGAACATGTACTAGCTGGAGGCCAGACAAGACAGGGGAGATTTGATGCAGACCTTCAAGTTCCTGAAAGGAATGAGCAAGATAAACTGCAAGTAATGATTTATCATAAGTAGCAGATCAAGAACATGGGGGCAGGATGGGAAACGGATGGGGAGGGAAGTCAGAAAGTTTTATTTTACAGAAAGAGTAGTGGAGCTATGGAATGGAACAATCTGCTAGCTGACGTGGTGGGCGCTGAAATTGTCATTGGTTTCAAACGCAGCTGGGACAGAGAGAAGGACTTATTAGTTGTTCAGGGTGATAGTGGGAGCATGGGGGTGGACAGTGTGAGTTAGAACGCTGTATGGACAAAATGTCCCTAGTTTGTTAGGGTTTATGGGGATATTTGAGGGACCAGTGGTCTTTTTATGTCACCATTGTCTATGTTTCTATGTCCCCCTTCTCTCTCCTGGTTTCAGGTGACATGTACAGCACTTGTAGCCGATCCTCATAGGCTCTGCCCTCCTGGCTCTGAATCATCTTGGTCACTCAGCATTTTACCATCTCTTGCTTGTCCCTGTCCTTTTCTAGGTGGAGGTACTAGAACTAGGCATAGCACTCCAGGTGTGGCCTCACCAGTGACCTATACAGTGGTAACTATACCTCCTGCTTTCTACTGTCGAACCATCTTCCAGTGTACCTTTACATCCTGTTAGCCTTGCTGAAGGCCTTGTTACATTGGCTGGTTTGTTTAAGGGAGTCATTAATAATCGGTTCTAGGTCCCTTTCCTCTGATGTTGTGTCCAGCTTAACCAACCTATCCAGTGCTCTGTTCTGGAATTTTGTTCCCCAAGTGCATAACTTTGCACTGTTTTACTTTCAGTTATCAGACTTAGGACTAATTGTTCAGGCTTTGCAGGTCTCTCTGCAACTCCCATATCCCCTTCCCCATATTGCTAAGACTATCGCAGAGGTTAGTGTCATCTGCAAATAAACACAACTTGCCCTGGATTCCCTCTCCTATTTCGCTAATGAACATACTGAAGAGGACTGGGCCCAGACTAGATCCCTGTAGTACTCTGCTGGTGACCTCTCTTTTCTCTGATCTGACTCCATTCACGACAATTCTCTGCTGCCTCTACTCCAACCAACTCCCTACTCACCTTTCTGTTTCCTTATCTGGTCCCAGATACCCCATTTTTTTCAGCAGTCTTTTGCCCAAAGCGGACCCTCAAATCAGTAAATCACACCACACAGGTCTTGGAATGGAAAAGGCCACAGCTCTTTTACTTAATAAATTTTGCAGAATTACATGTCTTACTTCATTCATATTCAAATGCAGATATATACATGTCACAATTATATACATACAGTATCACCTACAGTAAGACCCTTTGTGCAGCAAATTCATGTCCCTGCTGAACCCCTTCTCTCTCCTCCTCAACTTCGTCAGGGGAACTCTGGCTTATTAGTTAGACAGACTCGTCCAGGGCTGTGTCTTCCTTCCAGACATCCCCCCATCTTAATTTGGGACCTCCTTGACCCTTTGACGAGGAGCATCCCTGTCTGGGGCCACAATCCCCATCTCCAGATCTTGGCTTCCATTGTTTTGGTGACCACCCACCCGGGTTCACAAAGCATACCCGTCCCAGGGCCATGCCTCTCCCGAGTGTTACCCAATCACTGTTTTTTTTAATACCGGGAAACTTACTTACACAGGGTCAGCCATGAATTATCACCACTTACATACGGTGCTAACACATATCTCCAACTAATGCCCAAGGGATCTTTTACCAAATAAAACAGTCTCGCAAAAATAATTTAAAGTGTTGTTGAAGATATAGTTTCCGATCTCAGAGGGGTGTACCCCATCATGACAATGCAGACACTTATCAACCTTGGTGATCAGAAAATGCATGATAACTTTGACCCCCTAGCGAGGCAAAAAAATGGGACACCTCGCTATTCAGTAACCTGTGCACTTGATCGATGGCTCCCACCTTCCACTCACCTCGTCACCGCTGCCATGGAATGATCCACGTCCATGCCAGAATGGTGTGAGGCAGCAATCCTTTTAGATGGACCAAGCCCCTCTTTATGTCCCTAATAAGCCTAGGAGCCCCCAGGGTAACTAGGCCGTACCCCCCAGATGGAGTACCAATGCAACATGTGGTTGCCATTGTAGCCCCAATCTCAAGACTATGTAAAACAATGCCCTCCTTTTCCTGCCCATTGGATGAACACTCACCCTCTTGGGATGCCCAACTGCCTCATGTATGGCCACTTTTCTGCTCTCAGGTAGGCCTACCTCACGTACAGGTGGCCAACAATCCAAATCTGTGGTTTTGCTGTAGACATGCCTGGAAAACAAATCCGAGAACATGAGTATGATGTTACAACTGACAGTCACCAGTGGTGCAAGACCCTCCAGCTTTGCCCCTCAATCCGCTGCTAGCCATCCCTTGCTATGGTGTGATGTAACCTTTATATGCCCTGGAAGCCCATCTGCCCACTTCCTTGATTTGATCCTGTTTTAACCCACAACTGGCTACCTCGGTGGCTGCACCAATCCTGAAGGAATGTGTATTGAAAAAACTAGTTCAGGTCTGCCATCCGCAAATCTTTCCTGAGGACGGCTGTGAAATGATGCCTGGTGACCGACTTCCCATCCCCAAGGATAAATAAATGACCAGGATCCTTCAACCGCACACTTAAGTATTCCCATATTAATGACCAAGGGCAGATGTCCCCAGTGGGAGCCTTGAATAGAGTTATGAGGGCTGGTGACCTGTATTGATTCGTTTTTGACTTGCGCAGCTGTAGACGTAATCTGTCTTGCCAGATGGCTAAATCATCAACTAGCAGGTTTGGAGCCTGCCCAGCTGTGTTGGATTGCAGTACCAACTCAGACACCCAAAAAGCTCCCAAAAAGGTACAAGCAAAAAGGGCTCTAAATAGCTGGGTTTCATAACCCAAGCTGCATGTGACTGTCAGTGCTTTCAGCAGATTTGATAGCTCGGTCAAGTCTATAGAAACATAGACTTTGATGGCAGATATGGACTGCTTGGCCCACCTAGTCTGGCCATTTCCCTATGTATTGAATAAGCTGCAGATCCTCGTTAACCAACAGCCTACTTCTTCCTACCGTCCAACAGAATTGCCTTACATCTGTCCCATGCATTCTTGAATTTCCCCACTGTTTTTGACCCCATGACCTCCTCAAGAAAGCCATTCCATGTGTCCACCACCCTCTCTGTGAAAAAATACTTCCTCACATTGCCCCTGAGCCATCCCCCTCTTAACTTCAAATTGTGTCCTTTTGTTCTCGCACATCTCTTTTTCTAAAAGATGCTACCCTCTTGGACTTTGTTGATTCCCTTGAGGTACTTAAAAGTTTCTATCATGTCCCCCCGCTTCCTCCTTTCCTCAAGGATATACATATTAAGCTCCTTTAGTCTCTCTTCGTATGGCATCTGTTGCAGACCCTGCACCATTTTAGTTGCCCTCCTCTGGACTGCCTCCATCCTGTCTCTGTCCTTGTGGAGATGGGTCTCCAGAACTGCACACAGTACTCCAGATGGGGTCTCGCCAACTGTCTGTACAGAAGGCTAACATGTTCCTGTTTTCTACTGGTGACGCCTCTTCCTATACATCCCAGTATCCCCCCAGCCAGCCTTACTGCCTTCTCACATTGCTTGCCATCTTTAGGTCATCTGATATGACTACCCCCCGGGTCCCTTTCCATTTTTGTTGTTGTTAATATCCCCCCCCCCATTGTGTACTCTTCCCTTGGGTTTTTGTTTCCCAGGTGCATTACTTTGCACTTCTTTGCACTGAATCGAAGCTGCCATACTTTTGACCATTCCTCTAACCTTTCCAAGTCCCTTCTCCTCCTTTCCATACCCCCCCCTTGTGTATCAACCCTGTTGCAGATCTTTGTGTCGTCTGCAAAGAGGAATACTTTTCCTTCCAGTCCCTCGCAATGTCACTTATAAAGACATTAAAAAGGGCCAGACCCAGTACTCCGCTAGTAATCACACTTTCTTCTGAGTGGACTCCATTTACTATTACCCTCTATGTCCTGTTGTCCAGCCAATTTTTTGCCCAGGCTACCACCCTGGGATCCACTCCCAGGCTGGCTAATGTGTTTATTAATCTTTTTTGTGAGACTGTGTCAGATGCCTTGCTAATGTCTTGGTAGGCCTTGTCCACAGCCCCTCCCTGGTCTACTACTTTGGTCACACAGTCAAAGAAATCTATTAGATTCGTCTGACATGACCTTCCCGCTGTGAATTCATGCTGCCTTGGGTCCTGTGCCCCGCTGGCCTCTAGGTACTCAGCAATTCTTTCTTCCAGAAGTGATTCCATCATTTTCCCTACCACTGAGGTCAAGCTAACAGGTCTGTAGTTTCCTGCCTCTGCTTTGCTCCCACTTTTGTGAAGGGAAATCACATCCATCCTCTTCCAGTCCTTAGGTACCAAACCATCCACCCATGATTTGTTAAAAAGAGCAGTTGGTGGTGTCACCAGTTCTCCCCTTAGTTCTTTTCAAATTCTGGGGTGAATCCCATCAGGCCCCATTGCTTTTGTCCACCTTCAGTTTTAGTTCTTTCAGAACCCTTTCCTCTGTGAAAGGACTGGTATCAACCCCCCTATCCAGAGTGCTTTTGTTGATTGGATTAGGTACCTCCCCCCCCTCTTCTTTTGTGAATACTGAGCAGAAGTATTTGTTCAGTATCCCTGCTTTTTCACTGTCCTCTCTGCCCACCCTCCCTCCCCGTTATTAAGCCTCACTATCTCTACCTTGGTCTTTCTTGATCCCTCATATACCTATAAAAGGTTTTATCCCCCTTTTTAACTGAGTTGGCTGTCTTTTCCTCGGTTTGGGCCTTTGCTATTCTGACTGCCTTCTGCTTTAACTGGTACAGTTTTCTGTCCTGCACCTTCTGTGTTTCCTTATACTTCCTGAATGCTTTCTTTTTCTCCCTAACCTTCCCCACCACCTCTTTTGAGAATCATAGTGTTTTTTTCTTTCATTTTGATTTATTTGCTTCACACAAAGGCCTGTTGCCTCTGTGATGGCAGTTGTGATGTTTCCCCATTGTTCTTCCACCCCTCCTTCTTTCCTGTTTGCTGGTGGTTTTCTGAGGCACTTTCCCATTTTGACAAAGTCAGCCCTCCTGAAGTCTACCCTCACGTTTGTATGGCTTGACTCTGTGGCTGTTTATCATGAACCACACTGTTTGGTGGTCACTTGTTTCCAGATGGCCACCCACTTCTAGATCTGAGATTCTCTTTCCGTCCCTGTTTGAGCATACAAGGTCTAAGATTGCCCCCTCTCGAGTGGGTTCCAACGCTAGCTGTATGAAGTTTGCCCCCTGTAGGGCATCAAGAATGACCCTGCTCTTCGATGTGGCTGCAGCAAAGGTGCTCCAGTTAACATCTGGACTTCCTTGTATCCCCTTTTGTCCCTTTGATCTCACCAAACCTTTTAACATTTTCTTTGTAATGAAATTGTCAGTAGGGTCAGGGAAACCTTCCGCCTTGCAGAGAAATGTGATACCTGCCAACTACAGGCGTATCGCCGCAGGAGATTTACCAAGACGTTCTAGGTGGAAGATGTAGCTTTGGACTTGCTTCTGTGTGTTGAGCAGTGTCACGCTTACCTCATGACCGCAAAATTCCTGGAAAGCCGCATAGCTACCTATGTATTTCCTCCATGTTGAGGGAGCCACAGAGAGCTGTACCAGTTGCTGTAGTCTTAGTTCCCCAGTTGCCAAACAGCTTCCGGTATCTGTGTGGGGGAGCAGGTCTGCCCCCTGGAGCCAGCCACCTGAACTGCTTGACCTGTAAGCGAGACAGGGCATCAGCAATGATATTTTGTCTGCCTGGGAAATGCCGTGCCCTGAAAGAGATGTACTGGAGGCAACATAAGACAAAGACCCCACAGAACCTTCATGACCTCATCAGAACAAGAAGTCTGTGAGTTCAATATGTTGGCTACTGCCCTGTTGTCCATGCAGAAAAGCACCTTCTTATTTTCAAGTTTTTGCTCCCAAACCCTCACTGCCACCATGATGGGAAAAAGATCAAGCAGTGTAATATTTTTTGTGTAACCCCTCACTACCCACTCTTGAGGCCATGGTTCTGCAAACCATGCCCCCAGCCAAAAGGCTCCAAAATCAGTTTCACCTGCTGCATCTGTGACCTTGTGCAGATCGTACAGCTGATCCTCCAGCATCTACCAGATGGTTATCCAATTAAAATCATGCAAAAACAGATCCTAGACCCATAGGTCGGCTTTCATTCCTTGTGACAATCTAATGTCATAGTATGGTTTTAAAACCCCCTCTGTGGCAGCGGCTGTCTGTCTCAGGAATGGCCTGCCCAGACGGACTGCGCGGCATGCAAAGTTCAGGTGCCCTATGACAGATTGCAGCTGCTTTAGGCTCACTTTCTTTGCTTTTCCTATCTCCCTCAACATGTTGCTCAAAAGTGTTACTTTTTCCTACGGCAGAAGGGAAACCATGGCCTCTGAGTCTACTTCTTTGCCCAGGTAAGAGGCAAGTGGTGGGGCCCTTGGTTTTCTCTGGGGCTAACGGGATACTGAAATATCCCATTAGTGCCTGAAAACCTCCCAGCGTATCAGCACATATACGTGATCCGCCAGGACCTGCAGACAGAAAGTCGTCCAAATAGTGTACAATGTGTGGGTTCCCAGTGTGCCTTTTCGTGGCCCACTCCAGAAAGGTAGCAAATGGTTTGAAAGCTGCGCAGCTTACTGAGCATCCCATGGATATTGCTTTGTCCACATATCATTGGCCTTTGAATCTGAAACCCAATAGGTCATGGTCGCCTGGATGCACCAGGAGGAGGTGGACAGCAGACTTGATGTCACTGTTTGCCATCAGAGCCCCCTGTCCCAGCTCTTGTATCAGGTGCAGCGCCACATAGAAAGACGTGTACTGCACCATGCAATCCTCTGGGTCAATTTAGTCATTTACTGAGGTTCCCTTCAGGTAGGACAGGTGATGTATCAGCCTATGTTCTCCATTGGACTTTTTAGGGACTAGTCCTAAAGGTGATACCCTGAGGGTAGCAACCAAGGGATTGTCAAGGGGTCCAGCTACCTGGCCCGCCTCGATCTCTTTTGCAGTCTTTTGCACATTGGTATTAGGGAGTAGATTTGTGTACTTAAGGTTGCAGGCTGCCGTCGCCACTCTAGGTCCTTTGTATGGGATCTTAAAACCCTACTTAAAACCTTTTTTTTTTTTCAAATACTGTGCTGCCTTATGGTCGGGGTAACAGGATAGCCAGGTATCCATAAGGTCAGTGCAGACCGATGAGCTAGCCAGACCTCCCAGACCCCTGCTTTCCTACCTCTCCCCTGGCTCCATTGTTATCCTGCCGTCTGCCAGACTGACTGGTGCAGTCTGTGACTTGGTGTTCTACACTGCAATTTTGCAGATGTGGCTGTATCTACAAAAGTAATGAAAACACTTACCCTTGTTGTAGTCAAAACACGCCTTCTTACCGACTTTTTTCTGCTCCTTTTTATGGCCTCCCCCACCTGTCTGGCAATGACATGACCGCTATCGGTATACGTTACTACATTGGGTCTCCCAGAGTAATATATTGTACCCGAAGGTCAATATGTGTTGTTCCCATTTGAGTTTGGATTGCCGAGCCATTTTGAGATGAAATTGTTCATTGTATTTTAACCACGTGTATCCATCAAAGGATAGGTGAGCAAATTTAATGGTATCCCGGTACTTGAACAATGAGATCAGCTTGTCAGGGTGCTTCATCCCACGTACAGACATAAATATGTCAAAAGCAGCTGCTCAGTTCTCAAATGTGAAAGATGCTTTAGGCCTCAGAGGACTCTCCTGTTTCCTTTTCTTTTCATCTGTCTCCTCAGGGAGCTCCCTATGTAATAGGGAGGACATATCTATGAATTCCCCTTTCCAAATTTTCTCACTGACTGTCTGATAGATGATCCCCAGGGGGTCTTCAACCCCGGCATAAACCCAGCGGTTTAGCCCTGTGTTTGCTCGGTAATGACACCGACTCCTACCAGAGTGGGGGAGGCAAGCTGGTTTATTCCATTTCTGACCACAGTTGTGCTGTCGTTACCCCCTCTACCCCTTCTCCAGGATTGTCTGTACCCGCCTGCAGCATCTGGGATGAGAGGGACCGATACTCCGGTCCATACTTGCACCGCAGCTCCTTGTGCCCATCTGTCCACCATTTGAGCTGTGTTTAAGGTCCCAGTTCAGGTTGAGGCTGCTACTGCCTGGGTGGGCTGACCAGGTGCAACCAAATAGCTTGTGGCACCAAGTAAGGCCGGCTGGGCTGGAACTGTATTGGTAACAGGGGAAATCTGTTGGCCATTGCCCCACATCGGGTGCATTCCCGTGGGTATGCCCAACCTGTCTTGTGTTGCTCCCCCAATGATGGGGACCCCCCCCCGTGTCCCAAACACATGCCATTCTGTAAGACCCTGGTGGGCATAGCTCTTGGACCCTTCAGAGGTGCCTTCACCCAGCTCATTGAGAGATAGGACTTGTGCCCCTGTATTCTCTGAAGCTGTCCTTCCCTCAAGGGGTGTTTAGGGGAATGGGGCCACATGATCCCCATGGGTTCATGGTGGCCCAAGTAGCTGGCACGCCACCTGTGCCCCATACATAAAGGGCCATATGCTGGTAGCCAAGATAACGCAGGTGAGAATTGATCCCCTTGCACCCCAGGCCACACTCCCTAGCCTTGGGAATCATCCCACCACCGGGCTTTGTGTCTTTGTGTGCCATGGACTTGGCTTGGGTATGGCTGTTGGCAGATTCCCTCCATATTGCCTGCCCTGCGCATAGCCCAGTGCATTTCCTGTTCCCTGGCAGCAAAGGACTTATCCATCTTCCTCAAATTCTGCCGCCATCGAACATATTTTGAGGATTCGGCCCTGAAGCCTGGCAGCAGACTATCTAGGCCTTCACTGGACAGCTCATCCTCGCACTCTGTCTCCGACCAAACCGTCTCTATTGAAGCATCACTGTCATGATCCCTTTCATACTCACTGGTCTGTATTTTGACCACAGGTGCCAATGGTGGCTTTTCCACCTTGTTCTTCAGTGCAACAGGCTGCTGCACTCTGCTCGTTGTGGAGTCGTCCTCTCCTCCGATCCGCTTGGTCTCAATCTGTTTTCTGCTGGTCTCTGCAGATGATTGGGCCTTATGCTTCGTCTGCCCACCTTGCCCCTTTTTCTTACCCATTTTACTTTGTACTGTAGACTTCAGTAAGCGAGCAGAAGGCTTGCTCTGCCTTGGTTGTTGTCCCTCAACCTCCGTTGTGATGGGGGGGGCACCTGCTTGTTTCTGATGGAGGTAGCTGCCTCGGGCAGCGGTTGCCCCTTCCCTGGAGGGGTGACAGGCAGACCTGGTTCCAGTCTGGATACAGCCATTAACCAATCCGAACCCCCAGTTTCTTTTAGGCTTTACAGGGCATCCTGCAGTGCTTAGTCCTGCCCTTGTATCTGATCAGCCGAGGGGGGGGGGCAGGCATCGGCTGACCCAAAGATAGCGAGGAGCTGGAGGAAGAAAATTAGAAAAAACTTACCAGGGCTGAGGCAGGCAGGGCTTGTTGTCTTCGGCGAGCGGTTCAAAGAGGGAGAAACCCTCCTATACCGTTCCGTTTAAGCTCTGCCAGGCCCCTCCCTGCTGGAGCAGCCTGGGCTGGACCCTTATCAGTGGTTCCCCACTGATAGGGCTGCTCTGAGGCTTGGGTGGCACTTCCTAGCCCCACCTTCTTGGGGCTGTTGGCTACTCCCCCCCCACCCGATGAGAGGCCCGGGAGGGGGGTTCATTGTGTGTCTCTGAGTCGAATGCCATGCTGAAGTCGAAGCAGAGTAAATGTACTGCATGTCCCTTATCAAGTACCTTGGTTACACAGTCAATAAATCTACTTCATGTCCCTTATCAACTACCCTGGTTACGCAGTCAGTAAATCTACTTCATGTCCCTTATCAACTACCCTGGTTACACAGTCACTAAATCTACTTCATGTTCCTTATCAGCTACCCTGGTTACACAGTAAGTCTACTGCATGTCCCTTATCGACTACCCTGGTTACACAGTCAATAAATCTACTACATGTCCTTTATCAACTACCCTGGTTACACAGTAAGTAAATCTACTGCATGTCCCTTATTGACTACCCTGGTTGCACAGTCAGTAAATCTACTGCATGTCCCTTATCGACTACCCTGGTTACACAGTCAATAAATCTACTTCATGTTCCTTATCAACTACCCTGGTTACACAGTAAGTCTACTGCATGTCCCTTATCGACTACCCTGGTTACGCAGTCAGTAAATCTACTGCATGTCCCTTATCAACTACCCTGGTTACACAGTAAGTCTACTGCATGTCCCTTATCTACTACCCTGGTTACACAGTCAGTAAATCTACTGCATGTCTCTTATCGACTACCCTGGTTACACAGTCAGTAAATCTACTGCATGTCCCTTATCAGCTACCCTGGTTACACAGTAAGTCTACTGCATGACCCTTATCAACTACCCTGGTTACACAGTCAATAAATCTACTACATGTCCTTGGTCAACTACCCTGGTTGTACAGTCAGTAAATCTACTGCATGTTCTCGACTACCCTGGTTACACAGTAAGTCTGCTGCATGTCCCTTATCAACTACCCTGGTTACGCAGTCACTAAAGCTACTGCATGTCCCTTATCGACTACCCTGGTTACACAGTCACTAAATCTGCTTCATGTCCCTTATTGACTACCCTGGTTAAACAGTCAGTAAATCTACTTCATGTCCCTTATCGACTACCTTGATTACACGTCAAAAAATACTATCAGTTTGGTCTGGCAAGACCTCCCTGCCATGATCCCACGCTGTTTACTATCCCTAAGCCCATTTTTTTCTCCAGGTATTCTACTAGGTCCTCTTTATCTAGTGTCTCCATCAGTTTCCGTACCGTAGAGGTATGGCTGACGGGACTGTAGTTTTTCAGCTGCTCCTTGTCCCCTCCCTTGTACAGCTGAACCACTGCAGTACCTGAGAACCTCCCCTTGCTACATAGAGCTGTTGAATGACCCCACCAGAGGTTTAGCTAACACAGATGGCAGTTCCCTTACTACCCTCAGATGCATCCCACTTAGCACTTTTCCAACCCTTTCGCCAGTAAATTTCTGCAGTTTCATGTTCAAGACCCCTCTATCAGCTGTCTTCATGCTGCTTTCTGACAAGGGCCCGCTGTTCTCCCTAGTGAATACCGAACAGAAGTGTTTGTTTAGCATGGCTGATTTCTGCCCACTCTCCTCTATTACCTTGACCTCATTAGCCTGACAATTCCCCCTCCATTCTTTTTTTCTGTTATACATCTAAAGAACTGCTTTTCCCCTCTCTTGACTTCCTCTGAAATACACAGGTCTGTGTTTGCCTTTGCAATCCTGTCTGCCCTCTTTGCTGCTCTTTTTCTTCCTTATTACTCATCCCATCTTCATCCCTCTGCTTTTCTTTGTACCTTATGAAGGCCCTCTTTTTGGCCCTCACTGCCTCCCTGACCCTTTCAGAGAACCAAACTGGTCTCTTGTACTTGTTTCTCTTGATAACTGTTCTTGTGCATATTTTTGTTGCCTCAAGAATTGCCCCTTTTTATAACCCCCCCAATCTTTCTTCCACTCCTCTGATGCTGTCTAGCCCAGCAAACTTGCCCAACACTATTTTTCTCATATGGCTGAAATCTGCCCTCTAAAATCTAGCACTTCCACTTTGGATGAGGGCTTACTGATGCCCAGGGCCGCCTCTAACCATATACTGTAGTATTGTGGCTGCTGGACCCCAGTGGTTCCCTGACCTGTACTCAGCCTACTCTTTCCAAGTTGGTGAGTACTGCATCTAGAATGGCTAATTGTCTAGTGGGATTTCAGCAAGGCCTTTGACTCTGTGCCCCACAAAAGGTTGATTTAGGAGGTTGGTGGATCTTGGGGTTGGGGAAAAGATGGTCAGATGGGTGGAAAACTAGCTGAGGGACAGAACCCAAAGGGTGCTTGTTGGAGGGGAGTTATCTGGTACCAGAGAGGGTAACCAGTGGGGTCCCACAAGGCTCTGTGCTGGGGCCGGTGTTGTTCAGTGTCTTCATCAGTGACATTGGGGATGGCATTAAGGGCTAAATGTGCCTATTCTTGGATGACACCAAGCTCTGTGGGAGAGTGAACTCAACTGAAGGGATACAGGACCAACAGGAAGATCTGGAAAAGATGGGGAGGTGCTTCAGGATCTGGCAGCTTGGCTTCAGTGCCAAGAAATGCAAAGTTATGCATACTGGGGTCAAGAATCCCTGGACAGAATACTACCTGGGTTGAGTCAGAGTATCTGCATCAGAGAAGGAGAAGGACCTGGGAGTGATGATCACTAGTGACCTGAAGCACTCCACGCAGTGCAAGAAAGCAACAGCAAAGGCAAACAAAATGCTGGGATGCATATCTAGGGGGATCAGTAGTAGGAGAGAAGAGGTTATACTGCCCTTTTACAGGTCACTGGTAAGGCCGCATCTAGAGTATGGAGTTCAGTACTGGTGCCCACACCTCAAAAAGGACATTAACCTGCTGGAGAAGGTCCAGAGGAGGGCTACAAAGATGATAGTGGTCAGCAGGGTGAGGCATATGAGGAGAGGTTGAGGGCACTGAACATGTACTCCCTGGAAGACAGAAGAGAGAGAGGGGGGACAGGATTGGGACCTTCAGGTACTTGAAAGGGATAAATAAGGTTGATAAGAAGAGTCTCTTTAAGCTGAGTGGCAACCATAACACTAGGGGGCACAGTCTTAAGCTGGAAGGTGGGAGGTTTAGGAGGGAGTTCAGAAAGCACTTCTTCACAGAGAGGGTGGTGGACATTAATGCACTGCCGGAAGAGGTCATCTCGTTGAAAACAGTGGGCAGCTTTAAGAGAGGCTGGGATAGGCATGGGGGAATGTAAGGATCATGGGTAGAGAGGATGGGAGGAGTGGGGAGGGAGTGCTGGGACATTAGCTCAAACTGTGGACCCTGCAATACGAGAAGACTTGGTAGACCACATGGCCTTCTTCTGCTGGCTTCTTCGTATGTTCGTATGTATGTATCCCTGTCCTGTTGCACCAACATGCATTTTTAGTGAGGTCTGTAAGGGGTGTGGCAATTGTGGCAAAATTTGGGATAAACTGCCTGTAGTATCCAGCCAGACCCAAAAAGGAATGTACATGCTTATTGGTCAAGGGCACGGGGCACCTGGTGACGGCTTCCACTTTGTCAGTTTCTGGCTTTATCAGCCCATTTCCCAACAGAAACCCTAAATATTTGGTCTCAGTCATGGCTAAGGCACATTTTGAAGGGCTGAGGGTTATTCCTGCCTTTTTAATAGAACTGATGACAGCCTTCAAATGCATCATGTGGGTGTTCCAGTCTGAACTAAAAATGATTAAATCGTTCAGATAGGCCGCGCAAAAATTAGTATGGGTTGCTAGCACCTAGTCCATGTACCTCTGGAACGTAGCGGGGCACTTCATGTAGTCCAAATGGCATTGTATGGAATTGGAATAACACCACAGACGTATTGATGGCAGTTTTTTCCTTTGCAGATGACTCCAAGGGAATTTGCCACTATCCCTTGGTAAGATCCAATGTAGAAATAAACTTGGCATTGCCAATCCAATAAAGAATATCATCAACCCTACGGATGGGATAGGCATCAAACTGAGAGACTTGGTTTAACCCACGGAAATCTAAGCAAAACCATATGCCTCCTTCCTTTTTGGGGACCACCACAATGGGAGAACCCTATGCACTAGTGGATGGTTCAATAATATCTAGTTTTTGTAACTTGAAAACTTCCTGCTGAACCTCTGATCTCACCCTTTCAGGGAGCTGATAGGGGTTACTTTCTCGATGGTGGGGAATCTGTTCTAATGGTATGTTCCACCCCAGTTGCCTTACCCGGGACACTTGTGAAAGCTGGGGGGAAAAAAGCATAGTAGTGCCTGTAGTTCTTCCTCTGCGGTTGCTCTAGAGTGGGGTTTACATATACCTCTTGGAGTTCTTTGACAGTTTCTAGCCTGCCATAGGACACATCAAGTTCTGTCTCTCCCTTCTCAGGCATTACAGTCATTCCCACCTCCTCACTGGTTTACTCGTGGTATTTATGTGGGGGGGACCAAAAATGGTGAAATGGATCGCAAACTGGCTAAAGGGAAGGCAGCAAAGGGTGGTGGTGGGGGGACCTCTCGTTACAGAGAGTGGTGATGAGTGTAATACCACAGGGATTGGTACTGGGACCAGTGCTGTTTGGGATTTTTATTGCAGATATCTCACACGGGATCCAGAACAGGATCAGTCTGTTAACGGATGATACCAAAATGGGAGCTGTGGTTGATGATACAGAGGGTGGAAAGGGTTGCAGGAGGACCTAACTAAGCTGCAGGAGTGGGCAGAAAAATGGCAGTTGGGGTTCAACGTCAAGAAGTGCAAGGTTCTGCACTTTGGAGCCAGGGGAGGGATTATCACTTGAATGGGGTACAACTGGGGAGCTCCACAGAGGAGAAGGACCTCGGAGTGATCATTATGGGGAGCATGAACAACTCTGCTCTGTGCAGGAAGGCAGCAGCAAAAGCCAACAAAATGCTGGGATGTATTGCAAGAGGGATCTCCTCCAGAAGGAGAGAGGTTATCCTGCTCCTGTATAGGTCATTGGTCAGACCCCACCTGGAGTACTGTGTGCAGTACTGGTGCCCATTCCTGAAGAAGGACATCAGATTGTTTGGGAAGGGAGATGCAGTGAAGAGCCACAAAGATGGTCTAGGAATTACAGAGCAAGCCCTACCAGGACAGGCTGGGAGAGTTGAATATGTATTCGCTGGAGGAGAGGAGGGATAGGGGGGTTATGATCGAGACCTTTAAGTATCTGAAGGGGATAAACAGGACCAACACAGAAAGGATTTTCCAGATGAGAAGGGGAAGTGACACAAGAGGGCACGGACTGAGATTGGAGGGGGGAAGATTCAGGAGGGAGTTGAGACGTTTTTTCATTGAAAGAGTGGTGGACAAATGGAACAGCTTACCAGACAAGATAGTGTCCTGTAAGACGGCAGTTTCAAGAGGGGTTCGGACAGGGGAAGGGGAAGGTATACTGGGACGAGGGGGTTGGGAGGGGCAGCTGCAAGATGAGGTGCTAGCTGTGCACTCGAGCAGACTCGATAGACCGGGAGGCCTGTTTCTGCTGGCAATTTCCTGTGTTCGTATTTTTTCAACATATTTGCACGATATATCTTTTTTCTAGGGACATGCAGGGCTAGAAATATTTTTTTTGAGATGCCTGTCCGAGGGACAGGTGGAATGTAAATGTTACCTGTCCAGACAAAGTTTTACCTGTCCACATTTTTGTGAGGTGAATTTTAAACTTAAAACATAAAATGGACTGTAAAGTGGAAAGAGAGAAAACTGTTGCTTTTTGGGGGGTTATTTTTCAAGGTAAAACACTGATTGAGTCTAGTCTATTTCTGAATCAGAACTTGAATCAAGTCTGCAGCCATATGGTCTCACATGAGGTCTTCTCTTTTGTTTTCCAGATTTGAACCATAGTGTTATGGCATCCTGCAGGTCAAATGTAGCAACGCTAGCATCTGACAGCTTGACACGCATTAGTTCAGATGTAGTCATAGGAGACAGACAGGACCGCCAGTCAGACTTCACTCTGCCCATCAAGCTGAATCCTCTCTCAACTACTGCAGTTTGGGTTGGGATCAGTAGAGCTATTGTGACTGAGACCAGAATATCAGGGAATCGCTGTTCATGTGCATCATCATGGAGAATTTTTTTTGCCAGAAATCCAAATAGTGAAATTTCGGAGACAGCTCATTCAGTGATTTTTTCATAAGTGATTTAAGCTCTAACCATTGCGCTTTCAATCAAGTTTATATTATTATTGTGTTTCTTCAGTAGGTCACTGTAGTGCTCTGTGAGGGTTCTGACTTCCTCATTGCCATAAAAGGCTAGTTGGTCACTATCTGGTAACTGTAATGGGTTAAATATACTGAATGACTGTAGGACTTTGTCTGTTTTAAAATTGGAAAATCGTGAGTTAATACTTTCAATTGTAGATGAAAGAAGGCTTGTAACATCACGCAACACTGCCTGTTTGGTTCTATCTATAGAATATCCCCTATCTAAGTTAAGGAAGATATCAATCAATCAATCAATCAACTCTTTATTTATTCAGGCGATCATCATTGATCAAGGCTCATTTACAAGATGGACCTGATAAGGTCAAGGTTCGAGTTGGTGCACAGCAATTACATCACATACTTATGAGACAGTTATACATACAGAAACAAGAAAATGTTATTTATAACACAATAATATACAGAGAATTCACATGTAAAAGCTTGGCAAGAGAAAGTTAAACTAACATCTACAATATGTACAATACATATATATCACAATGAGGGCTGTGACAGTCACTCACATAATGAGTACAAGGATGGTGAAGGGAATATTGGGTGCCATATACTGGCGGTGTCTGGCTGGAAGGAATATGCCATATGTGATTGGAATAAGGTTTTGTGGGATGACTATTCTATCTCTAGCGGTAGCAACTGCATTTCTCTGTGAAGAAGGCTGTACAGTGCTGCTTGAAGGATGTAAATGGAATGATAATGGACAGTTTTAGGGATTTTTGTAGGTTGTTCAATGCTATGGCTAGAGAGTAGCTGATTGCTGCCCTCCCTATTTTGGTGTTGACTTTGGGCAATTTGAGCAGGATGATATTGTTGCTTCTTAGGGCATAGGAGCTGGGAATGGTCAGGTTGAAGCAGTCCAGGATATAGCTTGGGAGTTTTTTTGATAAAGCTCTGTAGATCCATAAAGCTGCATTTCTGCTCCTCCTGACATGAAGGGAAACCCATCCAACTGAATCATAGAGAGAACAATGGTGAGTATTATATGGCAGGTCTGTAATGAACCTTATTGCTCTATGGTATAAGGTATCCAACTTTGGAAGGTAGGGAGTGGAGCAGTGACTATAGAGGAAGTCTGTGTAGTCAATGACTGATATAAAGATGGCCTGGACTAATCTCATCTTTGAATCTTTATTAAGGAAGGGTTTTAATCTGTAGAGGAGGCCAAGCCTTAGGCGAAGCTTTTTCAGCAGTTGTTCTAGATGCTGAGTAAAGTCAAGTCTGTTGTCAATCCACACACCTAGGTATTTGAAATTTTCAACATACTCCAGATTTTCTCAAGTATAGTGCATATCTGGGGAGACTGATTGAAGAGGATGTGTTGGTGGAGTTTGGGTTGTGAACATCATTGCTTTGGTTTTCTTTGCATTTAGCAGAAGCTTTTTCTCGAAGCTGATGTTGTAACAGGGAGAATTCTGCTTGTAGGATTTCATGAGCAACTTTAGGGTGAAGGGTTGCTGACATACAGTACAGTGTCATCAGCAAAGAGATGTACTGAGGACTTGGTAAGGGTTGAATCAATTTTATTTATATAAATGGCAAAAAGGATAGGACCCAGAATAGAGCCTTGGGGACTCCTCTTGACAGTGGTCTTAATGGGGAGAGGTCACCTTCAGCTTTTACCTGCTGTGATCTACCAGAGAGGTAGCATCTGAACCACTTAAGGGAGGATGGATCTAGGCCAATGGAGTGTAGGGATGAGAGTAGCAGTTCATGGTCCACAGTGTCGAATGCTTTGCCTCAGGTCCAGGAATACTGCACAGACATTGTTCTTTTATCCAGTTCGGTTTGCCAATCATTGGTGACCTTGGCTAATGCAGTGATAGTGCTATGTTTGGCCCTGAATCCAGATTGAGCTGGATTTAATAGATTAACATTGTCCAGATATTCCTTAACTGAATACTCACTAATTTCTCCAGCATCTTGGATAACACAGGTAGGATGGAAATGGGCCTGTAGTTATTAAGATCCATAAGGTCCCCTGATTTTAGAAGGGACCACTTGAGGCTGTCTTCCACAGCATGGGAATAGAGCCAGAGTTTAGGGAAGGTTAAAGAGGTGAGTTAGGGGGACTGCAAGCACATGACACGCAATCTTTAGAAAAATGGGTCCAGAAGATCTGCTCCTGCACTTTTTGGTATCTAGATGCCACAATAGATCCTCAACTTGTTTCAACAGTATAGGTTTGAAGCTAAAGGAGGAGTCAACTCTTTGTTCACCAGTATAGTGGGAGCTTAAATGATCCCTTAATAGGTTAGCCGGGGAGGAGTCAAAGGCAAGGCCAGCTGTTGTGAAGTGGTTGTTGAATGCATCCAGGATTTCCAATGTGCCAGTAATGGGGCCATAGTTACTGTGTAAATGGGTTGGAAGGGGGTTGTTAACATCCTGGCCCATCATACCCTTGATGGTGCCCCAAAATCTAGCAGTATTATGGTATTATGGTAGGAGAAGTCGAGCTGGACCAGGTAGTAGGCAGCCTTTGCATCCCTAACTTTCCTAGTGCATTTATTCCTGGCTTTCCTAAAGGTCATCCAGTCCATGATATTCTTAGTTTTTCTTGCTACTTTCCAAAGTTTATCTCTCTCCAGGAGTGCAGCTTTGAGGTCAGCTGAGAACCAGCGACAGTATTTGTTTTTTATTCGGATACTAGAGATTGGGGCATGGGTGTTAAGGGCATTTAATATAATGCTATTTAGCACCTGCTGAGCTTTTTCTACAGAATGTGCAAGATAGAACTTTTGCCAGTGTGGAGAGTAGGCTAGATCATGCAGATATCCTTCAATATTGATGTTTTTCTTGGATCTCCTCATGAGGAATTTTGCAGGATGTGTTTTAATGCTGTTGGATCTTACCCCTGCGATGGGGCAGTGGTCACTTATGTCGCATAGGAGCACTCCAGCTGTGTGAATAGATGTGGTTTACTCACTAGTATGATGTCAAGTAGAGTACTGTTACTACTATTCCTTGCATTTAGTCTTGTTGGTTCATTAATTAACTGTGTGAGCATAGGTGTCACAGAATGATACCAGAGGTGTAGCTGCCTGGGTGAGCCAGTTGAAATTCAGGTCCCCTATGATAATGATTTCTTCAGTACAGGACTTGACCAGGTTTCCCAGGTGGGATAAGAGCTTGTGTTCAGCAGAGGGGGGTCTGTAGCATCCAATTAAATGGAAAGTTGCTGTATTGGGGAGAGAGACTTTTAGAGATAGACACTCAAATTCCTTGGGCATAGATGTTGCAGCAGTACAGGATACAACTAAACCAACTTTTACATATATGGCTACTCTGCCTCCCCTTGTTTGGCGATCAGCTCTGAATAGCTGATAGGTAGGTTAACTTCCCTTTCCATTGTGGTGGTCTTGAGCCATGTCTCAGTTATCACAAGAAAGTCTGGCAAGGTATGGGCAACCCAGGATTGTAGCAATGTAAATTTTTTTCAACAGACTGCATACATTAATATGCAGGAAACTGAGGCCTTTAATTGAGGATAGGTTTGAGGGAGAGGTGATGCTTTCAAGAGGTCCAGGGTTGATTTCTACATTACCAATACAGAGCAATAGGAAGATCAGTAATTTCATAAGGGCTGCCAGTGATAGGGAGAGGGGGCTGTCTTTGGTCCTCCTTTTTTTATTCCGTTGCCACTCTTTGTTTTGGGTGCTCCCTGTGGATTTAAGGTAGATAGCAGATCCACGGAGCTGAACCTGAGTAGTGGCTGAGCCTGTCAGTCGACTTGTGCTAGTGTCACTGTCAGCTGTATCAGAGTCAGGGAGCAACAGCAATTCGTTACAGACTTTGTCAAGTTTATCCTTCGCAGGGTAGTTCTCTAGCCAGAGCACCGTGCTTTCAACCTTGCTGACTATTGTTTCTACTGTTGAGCTGTCTCTCTGTAGAGTTAGACTGAAGGCCATCATGACAGAAAGGTATTCAGCCAGAAACTGAGAAAAGAGGACAAATCTCACAGTACTTATTGTTTTGAACAACCCACTGGCCTGATCTTTTGTTTGCCCTGGTGTGGAAGCAATGTGCTGTAAATGTACAACTAAGGCATTGTAGCTGGACAGAATAACAGACAGAGCCCTTTCTCTGTGTGCAACCCACCGGGTCCCTGACACGTTAACTGGTTTGTGAATGGTGTACCTCATATTACTGGCTAACTCTTTGAGACCGCCCAGTTTTTGGGAGACTTATGGTATATTTTATAGATACCCATTAAGACTTCATCTGTTGTTTTCATGTATGGAATAGATGTTGCTGATTGCTTTATAGCTAGCTCCAACTTGTGGGAACTGCACTGAATCCCTAACAGATGAGGTACATCTTTCAAAATCCTGCCAAACACCCCAGTCACTTTACCCAACATGACGGGTGCCCCATCAGATCCAAAAGCAACACTTTTTTCTTTCCAGTCTTTACAGTCCAAGGTGAATTCTAAGTCATCACCTATTGAGTTTTAAATGCTTTCACCATTTGGAATAGAGACTGGCTGAAGGGAAACAAATTTAACTGGACGGAAATTTTCCATTGTCCTAATATAGACTGCCTCCTCTTCTATTACTGAGGCATCAGTGCTCGAGTCACATAGGACAGAGATGAAAGTGTTACTGTTAACCAGTTTTGCATCTTTTATCCTTATTGATTCTGAAATAAAATGTGTGAACGTTGCTGCCTGTTTGTCACTTCTATAACTGACTCCAACATTTGCACCATTTACAAGTCGTAATTCTAAGATGCCAGGAAATCTGTGAATGGCTGTCTGAATTAATCAAATAAAGAGTTGTTCTAAACAAATGTTCCACTTGTGTCGCCTCATTTTTTCCATTTGTATTATTCCTCGCTCTATTGCTAAGTTGGAGGGTCTGTGTTAGACACAGTATTTTTCATTGGCTAATTTATGAGGTTTGGAGAGTTCATGAGCTCGTACATTTTCAAGTCTCATGCTCTTACAGCCACTCATGAAAGTGTTTGTCTCCCTTAAGTATTTTTGCAGTATGAGCAGGTCATGCCCACATCAGGCTCATATAGTAGCCACTCCTATTTTCTCCAGGTCTCCTGGAACCCCCTTTCTTTTGCCCGGGACTCCCGCCACTTTCAACAGTAGTCAGAGTTGCTGGCATATCAGCACTGGCACTACAAGTTGTCACATCTGTGGCCACAATGGTGGGGTGAGTAGTTGGTGCTACTGAGTCCATCAGTAATGGAGAAGCAGTACACATGGAAGAACCTGAGCTTTCTCCTCCCTCTTGGCTTGAAACTGAAGGCTTTCCTGTAATTTTTTTAAAGCCAAACTTTAACAAAGACATTTTTCTCCCCTTTTGGTTTACTTAGCTAGTACGAATTTAAAGTACAGTAAGCACTCTGAAGACAGTGGACACTACAGTGAAATGATGATCAGAGATATTAGAAGACGTGAACAGTCTGTTTAGTTTTCTTTCCTTCCCTGTAAAACCCCGGACAAAGGAGTTTAATATTTATATTTTCCTCCCGCTCAGATTTCACAACTAAAACCTGAGGGGTATCCTGCTGTCAACCTGTTTTGTAATTGAATCCCCTCCTCTCCCTTTGACAGTGCCTTCTTGTCACAGTGTCACTCAATTTTACTTTTATTCAGTTAGTCCAGTGGCAGAGCACAACAGCAGGCTGACAGGGGCTAGTTTAAATTAGTAGTAGTACTAGTAGTACAGTAAGTCTGTCAGTATCTATCTTCAAGGTTCAAGCTCTGGAGGGCTTTACAAAGGCTGAGTGAACAATAAGTTTTAATACAGCCTTGCCTTCACCTCTCTGCACACTCAAGATATATTTTTTTATTCAGAGTCAGAGATGATGAGACTTGCAGATCACAAGGTCTCTTTTGGCTTTGACAGAGTTGTGTACGGGTAGTGTCTGACTGCTTTGAGACTTGACTTACACTAAATAAATCTCCCTTGTTCACCTCCCCTCCCCTCCTCCAAGTACCAGCAGGACTGATTCACACAAACTGAGCCCCCAAATGCTAGAGCCCTGAGAAGGGCTGTTGAGAATTTGCAGAAGTCTTTTTTTTTCACTTTTGAGACTAACTAAATAAATCCCTTGTTCACCTCCCCTCTCCTCCTCCAAGTATCAGCAGGACTGATTCACACAAACTGAGCCCCCAAATGCTAGAGCCCTGAGAAGGGCTGTTGAGAATTTACAGAATACAGAAGTCTTTTTTTTTTTTTTACTTTCTAAATAAATCCTTTGTTCACCTCCCCTCTCCTCCTCCAAGTACCAGCAGCCCCCAAATGCTAGAACCCTGAGAAGGGCTGTTGAGAAATTGCTGATTTTTTTTCCAACTCGCTTGCTCGCGCTCTCCTCACTCTGCGCTCCTCACCCTATGGCCAGACTAGTTTGAGTGAGGAGCGCGAGTCGGCGCCAGTCAGTTTTTCCCGCTTGCTGAGAGGTCAGGTGACGCTAGTAGCTGCAGTCACTTGACCCTCAGTCAGTGGGAATTGGCGAGCGGAGCTGCACTTTTCGGCGGGCGGAGCTAGGAGTCATGACGTCGACGCCGTCTGGAAACCTCCTGTCTGCCGCTGGGTCCTAGTGCCCAGCTCAATACTTTGGCTGAATGCAAATGTAAACCGCCTGTCCCCGGGACAGGCGGACTTCAAAAAACGGCTGTCCCAGGTGGGAAACGGCTGTCCGGGACAGGTGGACAGCCGGTTATTTCGAGCCCTGGGGACATGGATATGTTGTTCAATCCACACTTCATGGCAGGTTCCTTGCCACTTTAAATCTTGCTGGAAGGTCTTCAAGCTGGCTCCTCCCACCCACCCGGGTGGTAAGACTCTCGGCTCCGCCTCATGATGCCAGATCTTCCTTACCGCTTGGAATCTCAGGTTCCCTCCTTAGCGCTCTGCGTTTTAGGCCTGGATCCAGACTCGTTGGTTAAACCAAAACTTATTCTCAAATTTTCTAGACTTCGGTCTGTTTCTTCCTTTGCGGCTGCGATGGATAAGTCGACTCCCGGATTTCGGTGGTGCCCATGTGGGCAGAAGATGTCTCGGACCAATCCGCACTCCGTATACGTTTAGTGCCTTGGGCTCGAACACGATCCGCAGGCCTGAATTGTGCAAGTCCTTCTCAGCCAATGTCCTCAAAGACTGTGCTGGCAGACTCCAACTTGGGCACCCCGAGAGACGTATTCCTCCGGTGAAGTCAAAGGAGGCACGTTGGGCGGTGTCCGTGGTGGAGGGCTCGGCTGAGCAACTCGAACAGATGATCGCCCTCGAGGAGGAGGCGGCCCAGGCCGCATCTTCGTCCTCCTTGGTTGCGGCATTTATCCTGCTCTCCTTGGGCTCCTCCTACACTGCTTCGTTTACGGAGCTTTGTCATTCCCTCTCTACAAAAGGTGAGGGTCCATCGGGACATTCCTCTCTGTCCAAGAAGAAGGACTCGAAGGTTAAGTCCCACCATCGGCGTTCGTGGGAGCAGGAGAGGTCCCCTTCCCTGGACAGTAGACACTTGACTTCGGTCGAGGTTGGGGCTAAGGTCGCTGGCTTCACGGTGTCCCTGTCAGGTCAGCCGGCCGAGACACCTATCGATGCGGTCGAGATTTTCTCGACCCGTCGGACAGGCTGTTGCCTGGAGAAGCCGACAACCCTTCTTCACTGGTTCCCTCGGTGGAAACAGGGGACTTGCCTGTGCCTCCTGTGCCAGAGTCCCCGGTTAAGGTTCCTGAGCCGAGGGAGGAATGGGTTTCCCCTGCTCCCAGACCTACCATCGGAAATACTGACGGTCTCAGTCTTGGACCTCTTCTTGGTCCAGCCGATCCCGCCGACACCAGCGGTCTCTGTCTCGGTGCCGAGGAAAGCAGTGATGCCGCTTGTCCTCATCTTCTTCCTCCTCGGAGAGGCTTTGGTGCAAATTGTGTCGACGCTACAAGGATTTGATGTGGCAGCAGCTCCTTCTGACCGGGAACAAGCCAACCCCGTCGTCTTCCCCGTCCATTAAGTAGCTGTCACCCGAACGGCTGAAACAACCCCTCGTGGTTATCGAGGAACCCAAACCGGCACCAGTTGTTCGGCCGAAACCAGCTGCGCCACCCATTGTGGTGGAACCCCCGCCTCCACAACCTAAATCTGGGGCTCTGACCAAGGATTCTCGGTCGGGTCAGGGGTTGCTTCATTGGTTGTCGGTCACCCTCACTCCCGATCGTCCTCGGCAAGTGGAGGGTGGCTCAAGCCCTAGGCAGCTGTTCGCAGACTCCTCGGAATCTGATGATGACTCTTCCCTGCTATCCAGGCCCTTGGCCTGGAGTCCACTGGGGGACAGTCGGTGGACGAAAGCCCACCCTCGTTCACGGGTTTGCTAGGGCTCATCTCAGAATCTACTGGGATGAAGCTTGAACCCGTGTCTAAGCGGGCCAAGTATCCCCTCACGGAGATACTGGACTGAGGGGGATTCTCCCATGGAGGCCTTTCTGGTGGCTGAAGCCATTGTTGGCCCAGCTTTTAAGTTATGGCAGCGGCCAGCTTCTTGTCCTGCTCCTTCAGCCAGGATGGCCAGGAAATACGCAGTCCCCACTGGTTCACTATCTGGTTTTTCGGAGCACCCCTCTGTGGAAGGGCTTGTGACTGATAGTGTTTTCCGGAGTTCCGGGAACACCAGTAACATGGACAAGCCTCCCAACAAAGAGTCCAAGAAGCTGGACTACGCCGGGCGTAAAGTGTATGCTGCATCCTCCCTAGGCCTCCGTCAGGCCAGTTCGGCCATACTGATGGCACACTTTTCCCACGCCCTTATGGGCTCCCTGGATGAGGTGATCCCTCATCTCCCGGCTGACCAACAGACTATGGTCAAGCAAGTGCGGGATCAGGGAAAGGCGGTGGCAAAGCAGCAGCTCCAAACTGCTCTTGATATTGGAGACTCTTGTGCCCAGTCAGTAGCGGCTGCAGTGGCCATGTGTGACAGAGCTTGGCTGTGGATCTCCACCTTCACGGCGGATACCCAGCACAAGCTGGCAGATGTCCCCTTCCTGGGTACCAACTTGTTCGGTCCCATGGTGGAGGGCCATTTGCAGAGGATCGAGAAGTCCAGTGCCACCTTGGACTCAGTCACGTCTGCCCAGAAGGACAAAGGCCACCAGCAGCAGCATAAGCCCTTTCGGCCTTCTGCCCCTGTGGCACGTCGGCCCAGCAACACCAGCATCAGGGCCAGTAGGCTCGCACTTGGCACCCCAAAGCCAAGCCTGCAACTTCCTCCAGCAGGAAGCTGGGAGGGAAAGGCCCAGGAGGTCCATTGGCTGGTCCCTCCTCCAAGCCTACCCAGTGATGGGTTGAGGGGTGTCGCCCCCAGCATAATCGTTCCCCCTGGGTTCCCCCCCGTGGGGGATGGCTCCGCCACTTCCTTTCCGCCTGGTCCGCTATCACCATGGACCGCTGAGTGTTGGAAGTGGTAGGAAAGGATCTGCCTCTGGAATTCGAGTAGGCCCTGCCCTTCCGAGCCATCGCCCCATGGAGGGCTACGAGATCCGTGGCCTCTCTGTCAGCCTGTCGAGCTGACATTGCCCTGCTCCTCCAGAAAGAGGTGATCAGGGAGGTGGCGGATCCTACACCAGAACCAGGATTTGTGTCCTGGTATTTTCTGGTCCTGAAACGGACGGGGGGCTGGCGCCCCATTCTAGACCTGCACGACCTGAACAGGTTCCTAAGGTCTCAAACCTTCAGAATGGTCACTCTGGCTCAGATCATTCTATCCTTAGAACGAGGCATGTGGTTCTGTTCTCTGGACCTCCAGGACGTGTTCTTTCATGTCCCAATCCATCCGTCCCACCAGCGATTCCTCCGCTTCAGGGCAGAGGGGTCCATTTATGAGTTCCTGGCCATGCTCTTTAGCCTCTCTCCAGCTCCCAGGGTCTTCACCAAATGCATGGCAGTGGTGACAGCATTCCTGCGGCACTGAAGGGTCCGGGTGTACCCTTACCTGGATGACTGGCTGATTGCGGCCTGTTCCAGACCGGAGGTGGAGCGGTCCAGGGATCTGGCCCTCAAGGTTGGCTCTCAAGTTGGCCTCCTCATCAATGAGGCCAAATCGGAACTCGTGCCAAAGCTGGTGATTCAATTCATCGGGGCAGAGCTCGACTCTCTTCGAGCCAGAGCACGGCTCCCGACGGACAGGGCCGAGGTTCTTTCCTCCTTTGCCCAGTCATTTCAGGTTGGGCAAATGCGCCCTACCCAGGACTTCCTGTGCCTCCTGGGCCTCATGGCGGCCTGCACCAACGTGTTCCATTGGGCCCGTTGGCACACGCGTCCCCTACAATGGGGACTGGCCAGCCAATGGTCACAGCGCTCCGGTCCTTTGGACCAACCAGTGGCAGTGACCCAGGAGATGTGGAACACTCTCCAGTGGTGGATCGTTGCAGCTCATCTGCAGGAGGGCATCCCGTTTGTCCACCCCGAGCCGACGGTCACTCTCTCGACCGACGCCTCTCTGATGGGTTGGGGTGCCCATTTGGGGGAGTACAGAGCACATGGTCTCTGGTCCCCTCGGGAGTCCCAATGCCACATCAACCTGCTGGAGCTTCGAGCGGTCCGACTAGCCCTCACCGCCTTTGCTCCATTTGTACGGGGTCAAGTGGTCGAGGTCCAGATGGACAATACCACGACCATGTACTACCTAGACTGTCAGGGCAGGATGCGCTCCATGCTTCTGTGCAAGGAAGCTCTCCGCACTTGGTCCCTCGTGTGCAGCCTGGAGGCGGATCTCCTAGCCATCCATGTGGCAGGAGCCTCCAACACTCTGGCCAATGCCCGAAGCTGGATAGGGGCTGCGTCTCACGAGTGGCCACTCCTGCCGGAGGTGGTACACGATCTGTTCTCCCACTGGGCACACCTCAGGTGGACCTGTTTGCCTCCTGGGAGAATGCAAAGTTGAGGCTGTTTCATGCCCGCCCCCCTCAGCAGGGCTCGCTGCATGGGGATGCCTTCTCAAGGCCGTGGACCCCAGGCCTCTTCTACGCCTTTCCCCCATTTCCCTTGAACCACAAGATGCATCTCAAGGTGAGGAGGGACAAGGCGCAGGTGATTCTGGTAGCCCCAGACTGGCCCCGCCAGGTCTGGTATCCAGATATCCTCAGCCTCAGCTCCAGGCTCCCGAGGCGGCTCCCAGCCCGCCCGGACCTGATCTCAGTCAACCAGGGGAAGGTTCTCCACCTGGACCTTCAATCCCTGCACCTGACGGCCTGGTTCCTGAGCGGCTAGAGTTCCAGGCCTTGGATCTTTCCGACGAGGTCCTCAACATTGTTGAGGCATCCCGCAAGGAGTCGACCAGGAAATGCTACGCCTTCAAATGGAAGAGATTCTCCATTTGGTGTCAGAGTAAGGGGTTGGACCCTTCCTCCTGCTTCTTGGCCAGCATTCGGGACTACCTGTGGTCTCTTTCTCAGCTAGGGCTTCGGTCGATGACCCTAAAGGTGCACCTGGCAGCTATATCCGCTTACCGGGCGCGGGCTGGAAAAGCAGTCGGTGGCGCAGGAGAAGGTGGTCGGGCACTTTTTCAAAGGCCTTGATCACATATCCCCTCCGGTGCGAGAACCTCCACCGCCGTGGGATCTACTGCTGGTATTGGCTAAGCTCATGGGCAAACCATTCGAACCGATGCACAGGTGTGACATCTCTCACCTGTCATGGAAGACCACCTTCTTGGTGGCTATCATGTCAGCCAGAAGGATGGGAGAGCTCCAGGCGCTTTCCATAGAGTCACCTTATCTGGTCTTCCACAGGGACAAGGTTGTCCTGTGCCCCCACCCGAAATTCCTTCCGAAAAGGTGGTGTCGGAGTTTCACCTTAACCAGGTGTTGACTCTGCCGGTGTTCTACCCCAATCACACCTCGGAGGCCGAATATAGGCTCCATACTTTGGACCCTAGAAGAGCGCTTTCTTATTATAAGGAGCGGACGGCTGAAGTTCGGGGAGAGGTTCGCCAGCTGTTTGTCACCTACGTTGAAACCGCACCTGGCAGACCTGCAGCCAAGTGGACGATAGGCAGGGGGGTCACCTCCTGCATAGATCTCTGCTACAGGTTGGCGGTCATGGAGCCTCCCAAAGGGTTAAGAGCTCATTCTACCTGCCATACCACTGCATCTGTGGCTGCTTCCAGGGACGTCCCTATCCAGGAAATCTGCAAGGCTGCTACCTGGAAGTCAGCACACACCTTCGTCACCTATTACCACATCGACCTTGAATTACGCCGGGATGCTGGTTTTGGGACCTCGGTTCTCCAGTCCTTGTTCCCTAAATAGGGGGTGTGCGCCTTGCCTTCCTCCTCCTGGAGAACTGCTAGGAGTCTGCCATGAAGTGTGGATTGAACAACATATCCATGTCCCTAGAAATACAGGTTACTCACCTGTAGCAGGAGTTCTAGGAATGGTATATGTTCATCCACACAACCCACACGACCTCCCCGGCTTCAACGCACAACTTGGCTTCCAGCGGGCTAGATCTGGCATCATGGGGCGGAGCTGAGAGTTTTACCACCCGGGTGAGTGGAAGGAGCCAGCTTGAAGACCTTCTGGCAAGATTTAAAGTGGCAAGGAACCTGCCATGAAGTGTGGATGAACAACATATACCATTCCTAGAACTCCTGTTACAGGTAAGTAACCTGTATTTCCTGGCTTCTTATCAGGGGTCTCTATTTCATATGTTACTGGTCGTATCTGTCTTAGTACCTGGTATGGCCTTTGCCATTTCATAAGTAGCTTATTGGTGGAAGAGGGTAGCAGTAACAATACTCGTTCCCCTGATGTAAACTGGCTGTAATACCTTTGTGATAACCATCTTTTTGCACCTTCTGGGGCTTTATGAAATTCTCATGGGCTTTTTAGATATATGCTACCAACTGCTTTCTTAGCTGGGTCATATAGGTAGGTATCCCTAGGTATCGCATTTCCTTACCTTCCTCCCAACATTCCTTGACCACATCCAGGGGACCACAGGGTTTCTGCCATAGAGTAATGAAAAGGGGGAGTACCAAATGGAGGCCTGGGGTACCTCATGATAGGCAAATAACACAAATGGTACAAATTTGTCCTAGTCTTTGCCCTCTTCATGAACAGATTTCTTTATGATCTACTTTAAGGTCTGATTAAAGGGTTTGGCTAGCCCATCTGTCTGGGGGTGGTAGGGGGATGTCCTGACAGCTATCCCTAATAGACAATACAGTTCTTTCAGTAAGGCTGGTTTGAAGTTGCTCCCTCTGTCTGTCAAGATTTTTTTTGGGATCCCCACTTGGCTAAACAATTTCACCAGTTCCTCTGCTATCCTCGGGGTGGTAACAGAGTGCATCAGGATAACCTTGGGGTACCTAGTCGTGTAATCACACATGACTAAGATGAATTAATTTCCTTTGGAACTTTTGGCCAAGGGTCCTTTCACATCCATACCAATTCTTTCAAAGGGAATGGTGACCAGGGGTAGGGGCATTAAGGGCACTGCCTCCTTTTTCCCAGTTTGAACTATCATCTGGCATTCCCTGCATTCATGGCAATACCTGGTCACCTACTCATGGATGCCTGGCTGGAAGAATCTTTGTAACAAATGACCTGGGGTCCTATCCCTCCTGGCATGTCCAGCCCAGGGCAGATCATGGCCTAGGTATAGAAGATTCTTCCTCTAACATGAGGGCACCATAAGTTGTTCCACCTTCTCACCTATACCAGAGTTTACACAAACCCTGTACCATATTTTGTTTTATATTACCAACTCTGGGGCTCCTTGTTTTTGTTGCATCTCCACCTGTTGAAAGAAAGGGGTTGGGGTAGGGTCTGCATTCTGTTCCTTTGCAATATCAGCATTAACAAAGACAGTTTCTACATTATCATTCAATAACCTATTTCTTTATGCCATTTTTCTGTAGTCTGTTTTTGGCATTTAGCGACTGCTTTGTCTTCCCTGGTTCCTCAATCATCTCTTCTTCAAAGGGAAACACCTTCCCAAGTGATTGATCCTTCTTGTTTTGGGCCCGGGTGGTTACAGCCGTAACAGTCCCTTTCTTTTGTAACAGAGGTGTACAATTGGGAAAGTCATGCCCAATAACAAAGGGCACGGGTAGTTTGGGTACCAGACCTGCCTTAACAGATGTTGTTTGCCTCTGTATGTTTAAGTTAATGGTCGTGGTGGGATACTGGTGGGAGTCCCCATGCACACAGACTGCATTCATCACAGGCCCCCTTTTTGATATGCTTACCAACTCAAGCCGAATTAAAGTCTGTTTGCTGCCTGAGTCAGTCAGTCTTGGCACAGTCTTTTGTTTCACCTGTACGTCTGTCAGAAAATACCCTGTATTCAAGAGGGCTAGGTATGCATTGTCTGTTTTCTTCATGGGGCAGTATCGGGCAATATGTCCCAGTCCCTGACAGTTTCTGCACATAATGTCTAGAGGAAAATACCTCCCACCTTGACCATTCCTGCCCTCATTCTTCCCATCATATTTCCCAGCAGGTTGTACATTAAGATTTTGTCTTACTGGCTATGGTGCCTTTATAAAAGTGGGGTTAGTTGTCCAGTGCCCTCCTCTCTTGAACGGTTGATGGGCAGAAAAAAAAATCCTCTGCCAGTGTAATGGACACTTCTGCCAATTCAGGGTTATGTTCTTTAACACGCATTTGCACTTCCAGAGGTAAAATCTGCAGAAATTGCTCCACTACAAAAGTCTAAATGATGGCTGACACAGGTTTCCCCTCCAGTTGAAGCCATTTAGGACACAGTTCCCTTAACCTCGGAAATGTCTCCCTTAGGGTGTCATAAGGTTGGTACTTCAGTGCCCCAAACCTTTCTCTGTATGTCTCAGAGTTAATATCAAAGTGCTTTAGTATTGCTCTTTGACAAGATCATAGTTATCAGCATTTCGGGAGTCCACGTTACTGTATGCCAACTGGGCATATCCAGTCAAATAGGGAGCTAGGCATACCACCCACTGCGTCTGGGGCCAGGCACAGGCCCTAGCAACCCATTCAAAGGTGGTGAGATACGCCTCAATGTCATCAAAAGATGTAATTTTGGTGAGTTTAATGTCTTTGGGGTTAGGAGTAGTACCATTCCCTCCATGTCCCTGCCCTGTCCCCAAGTTCTATAGGGCCCTCAGGGTATCGGCCCACCTCTGGTCATGCCTGCTCCTTTCTAGTTCCCTTTCATGATAGTCAATATCTCTCTGTCTCTCCAGTGCCATTTGTCTTACCGCCAGCCATTTTAACAAGTCGATAATATTCTCTGGAGGTTCCTCCCCAGGTTCGCCCTTTAGCTCCGGGTCTTCCTCTTCGGTGTCCTGCTCCAGCAGTGTCTTCTTCTGGGCTCCGAGGTCCAATCCTGGATGCAGTGGTTCTCCCGTCTTCTCTGTCTGGGCTGTAGTCGTCGTCCCGGCCTACTTGTCCTCAATGGCGGCCACCATGCCTGTGTGCTATCCTGGTACCCAGACTGGTATCCGGCACTGGTTTCCCCCTTATAAACCTGGACAACTAGTTATCCCACTTTTAACACCAATTTGTGGTAGGCTGTGGGAATGAATAACACAGACAACTCTTGTAGGCTTTAGAACACACAAGGCTTTGTGTGAATTTTACTAACAACTCATAATAAAAGCAACAAACTAAATTTAAAAAAAGAAAGCAAACAGCTCCTCCTGAGCTTCAGTACTTCCCTCCTGGTAGTACTGCCACAGAGTGGATCACTCGGCATCAGGATTCCACCTTCTTCTGTGTTTTACCAAGGCAGATATTCGTCCTTCTGATACAGCTCCCAAGGCTGATCTGCTGTACCAGGACAGAGGAGGGATTTTTATTCAGACAGAAGAGGTCACCTGATCCGCCCCTATTCTATTACATCTAGTTTGCTACTCTTAATACATAAGGTGGGGGATCAGGATGACATAGAATACATTCACATTACAACCAAGAATACTATCAGCTAGGTATTTAATTGCCACAAGAGTTCTTGAATATGTTATAAGGCTTGCATAAGTAATTGAGGATTAATTGTGCTAAGCTCCTCCCTCTTCACAGTGACTGACAGTCAGGATTTTGATAAATAAGCCTCATTATGGGGCTGCTGGCTCCAAAGGAGTGAGGAGCCTCTGACTGTCTGTAGCAGGTAAGGGTGGGAGTAGGCCCACATTCGGTTACTTGTGGTATTTTCTAGCATGCAAGCAGTATAATTACAGTTAGACATGCATCTCATTCCCTGCTTTCAATTCAGTAGCTAAAGCTAAGAGGAACTCCAAATGTTTTGTTGTGCTATGTTTGGTTGTTTCAAAACAACATTTTATTCAGTTTTCCTCTCAGGCCCTTAAATTCATTAAAGGGATACCCAGCGTGTACAAGAGGTGGCTCTAGCTGTGCAAGCTAAGCTAGCTACGAAATGCCACTTGGTTTCATTTCATTGTTGCTACAGGGCTGGCAGTGCCTAAGTAGGAGAGAGAGAGAGAGAGAGAGACAGCGTAAGCGCCAGGAGCACTTCTTTTATCTCTACACCGCTCTCCTTCTCCTTATTTTAAACAAAACCCTTCAGAGGAGTAAAGCAACCCTTTATTGTCCCAGTCTTTTTATCTCAGCAGTTGTGCTGTTTTTGTTTACCCGGGTGCGGCAAGCCGCACCGTATGTAGCGCATAGTGCCCATGTCCATGCGGGCTTTACAGCTGTACAGCTTTACAATTTTGTATAACACAGAAGATAACAGCCCCATTCTGACTAAGGTTGTGCAGTTCATGCTACATACTTTCATTTCTACAGGGGCTATTCTGTGAAGAAGGGAAAAAAACACGAATTCTGGCTATTTAGAGGGAAAAACGCCAATCTTATTCCGAGTGGGAGCTCTTGCAGCAGGCTGTTACCATTAGGACTGTGCCATCAGGCACGTCTAGGAACCCCTGGAAACCTTCTAGCTAGAAGTCTCCAGCGGGGACTGCCCCCGACATCGGCTCCGCCCCTACTTCAGCCAGTGGTATATCGGGGGGCGGTCCCCAGCCTCACCTCAGTTCTTTTCCTGCTGCAAACCTGTCTACTTCACTTCGGCTCTTCAGTTGCCTTTTAGAATGTCTTTCAGTAATTTCCAGCGAATTTATTGATACATTTTTCCAATTTTTTCATCAAAGTCCACATTTTGTCTGAATTATCTTTAGCTGTATGTCATCTTCACCATGTTTGGTTTCCTCCACCAAGAAGAAGAGGAAGAAGTGTGCCTACAGCCACCAGATTCCAGCTGAGGACAAGCACGAGGCCTGTGTGCTCTGCCTAGTGCCTGACCATTACACCAAGGCCTGCTCTATTTGCAGCGGCTTTACCGGCCGAACTCTGATTCACTGCCTTAAGGCATTGAAAGCCCATATTTTGGAACAGCAAGTGGCCGTAATGCAGAGCTCACCAGCGGAAAAATCTTCTTCTTCTTCATCAAAGCACAAGAAAAAGGAATCGGACCAGCTTAAGTCCCAAGAAAAGGACTGGGGTTGGTCCAAGGGGCATTCGCACTCTCAGTCCCTGCACCATAAGAAGACCTCTTCGGGTTCTAACTTGGGCTCTAATCACTCCTCTAGCCATTTGCAGCACTCCACTGGGTGACAGGATTCCTCCACTCCCGCCAAAACACCGATGTTGGGGGAGTGGCAAGCAGGGCTCGGGTTCTACACCGGCCTTGACTACCCCGAAGGTGAAGGCCACACACTTGCAGTCACCCTCTGCCTCAGGGGTGGGGACCTCATCCTTGTCTTTCTCGTGGACCTTGGTCTCATCGCGCAAGGTCCCGACGTTGGTCTCTCCCTTGGCTCTGGGTAAGACCACTGAGCACCGAGATCAGGAGTCAGCCTCAACTTACCATACTTCTGCCTCTCAAGCATCTACGACTAAACCGACTACGATCTCCAAACTGGACAGCTCTAGACCATCGACGGTAACGGACAAGGGGTGTACGTCGGGCAAAGCCCCCCCCCCTCGGACCCCAAACTTTCGCCAGTCCATAAAGCCGCTACTCCTGACCACCAAGGGGATCGGTCTACTCCCTCTCCCAGGGACCCACTGGACCTCTTCTCCTCCACTATTACTCCACCTACGCCGGAGAAACCTTGCCCCCTGGTGGGGCCAGCAGTTTCTCAGTTCTCCAAAGAAGAGCTGATGGAACTCTTTCAGTTCTGATAGGGCCGAGTGAAGGAGGACGTCCTTCCACCGCAGCCAGATCCTGATCAGACTCCGGATACAGATAAGGACCAAGGTCGGGGAGACAAACCTTCCTCTCCCACGCCTAAACCGTCCTCTCACGCAGTCCTACTGACTCCCGTGGCCGGACTTTACATAAAGAATGGCATCACCGACATCGCTCACATTCGCCAAGCACTACCCGCCATTGCTCCTCTAGCCATAGGCGGTCAGTCAGCCATTGTCAGTTGGATAGCTGTTGGTGGGGCACTACTGGACGTCACTGGTCCCACAGCTGTCGCGGATCCTATAGCCGTCACCGGTTTTCTAGTGGTCAGCGTTCCTCTGAGAGGCACAGATCTTCCTCATGCTCTAGATTGGCTTCCCTCTCTTCTAGAGGCAACGGATTGGGTTCCGACCATTCTTCTTCGAGAGAAAGGCATGTGTCCCCAGATGAAAAGAACACCCCTAGAGCTCCTCCTCATGAATCTACCTTTACGGACATCATGAGGCACATGCAGTCCTCCAGTGGATGGGAGACAGAGGTTCTGGATCTAGAGTGCTGGAGGTTGGCCAAGTACCTGAGGCAGAAGGAGCCAAAGCCCTTGGTCATTCATCCTCTAGTGGACACATTCCAGGATCTCGCCCAGATCACTTGGAAGCATCTCTCCACCACTCCAGTGGTCTCTTAAAAAATCGGACAGGCTGTAATGAGCACCGAAGGAGGAGCCTTTTTTGGCAGAACACCCTCAGGCGGACTTCATGGTAATTATGGCTGCTTACAACAAATTGAAGAATCTGAAGCACCTTAGTTCGCAGCCTAATGATGTAGAGTCCTGATTTTTAGATCAGGTGGGCAGGAAAGTGTATTCTGCCACCACCTACTACATTCGATCTTTGAACTTCCTCACACATATGGTTCAGTACCAGAATGCAATGTGAGAGAAAGGCTTAGAGGTTGCTCAGGCTTTGCCAGACTCTGCACAAAAGACCAAGCTTCTGGATGTCCTTAAGTTGGGTTCAGACATAGGCAGTCATTTCTTGAGGGCCTCGTATGACACTGCAGGCACAGCCTCTAGGGGAGCGGCATCCGGTGTTTGCCTTAGACACCACACCTGGCTCAGCGTCTTGGGATTCTTCCAGGATCTGCAATCCGGGATCCTGGACCTTCCCTTCCAGGGTTCCGTCCATTTTGGGGAGTAGATAGAGAAACTGATCTCTCATCTCCAAGATTCCAGGAAATCTATCTGGTCCATCCGAAAGATGCGTAAGGGGGACCAGAAACCCTTTTGCAAATGGCCTTTTCTTAAGCCCTCAGGGCAAAAAACCCATGGCCAATTTCAGCAGAGAGGTGGCTTCAAGAGAAAGGCACCAACCCAAACTCCTGGGAGCTCCACCTCTAGAGGCCCCAAGACCTCCCAGCCCCCTCTGCCTGTTCCCGGATCTGCCCAATGATTTGCTACCCGCCCTAGAGTACAAGCGGTTCAGAAGGGATCCATACCACTGCCCGACCTGCAACTTGCTGACAAACAACTTCCTGACTTCAATTTACCGAACGGGTTTGTTTGCCGACAATTTCTATCCCATAACAACCATTGACCGACAAACTAGGTGTAGAGGTTTTCCAAAATAATAAAAATAAAAAGTGCCAGCCCGTGACTGACCCCCACCGCAGCCGGATGCCCCGTTCCCCTGATTCTACATTTAACCCCTGCCCCAATTAAATGTATTTATTTTTGCCTCAGGATAGTCAAGGATAGCCATTTATGGAGTAACAAGGAAACACCAGGCTTGCGGCAGTTAAATGTTGAGTACAACTCAGAGTCCACCCAGTCACACTTAAAGTGAGGGTGTGAGTTATTTAAAACAGGTTTTGGGCTTCGTACCCTGTGACCTTATGGTGGCGATAGTCTGTCTCTACCAAAATTATAAAATTTCATACTGTCCCTGCACTCTGACTTTTCTTGACGTCTCACCAGGGAGAGAGGTGGGCATGCCCCATACAAATCTGTGGGGCTTGTTTTCAAAACAGAAGTTTAAGCAACCTTTGATAAAATGAAAGCCACCGCTCACTGAAGCAATATTCAAAGGTAGCAATAAGGTAGAAATATGAGACACTTAGAAGAGGAAAGAGCTTTAATCGCCTGTGTCACCTTGGTAACAGAGGGGGAAGCACCCAGGGATGTCTGGGCTTCCTCTGGGAGCTGAGGTAGGTTCAGGTGGTGTACAAATTGGTGAATCCTATCCTCTGATGGGGAGCCATTGACCATGTACAGGGCTTCATAGAATCGCTTCATGACAGAATTCATTACTGCCGGCATGTGCTGGATGTGACCATTCTCATCTCGCAGAGACTCAATATGTCTTGATGCTTGCTGCACCTTTAATCTGTGTGCGAGGAGCTTCCCAGCATGTTACCCTCCCTCCCAGAATCTGTCTCATTCAGACTAATGCTACCTTAGCTTTGCATGATAAATGAACATTTAGATGATACTTTAAGGGTTTGAAGTGCAACAGAAGTAGTACTGGGGATCAAACCAGAGTGGGCACTCCTGTCCAGAATACCATCTAGAGGGGATCTGTACAGATTAGAACAGCATTCTTTCAGTGTGTTTCAGCGGGATCCGTGCCACTGCCCGAACTGAATGTATGAAAAGCAGCTTACAGCTATCATTACAAACTACTTTAAAATCTGTTTGTCATGCAAAAGATCCTGTCGGCGAATGCTACCGAACGGGAACTTGGTTTACGGGAACTTGCAGTCGGGAGGTGAATTGTCGGGAGATTGACAGACAGGAAGTCATACCAGACCCGTTCAGAATGGTCACTCTGCCAGACCTCATTCCCCTCTTACACCAAGGGGACTAGCTCTGCTCCCTGGATATGCAGGACACCTACCTGCACATAAGGGTTTTTCTTCCCCATCAGAAGTTTCTGAGGTTCCACTTCCAGGGGAGATATTACCAGTTTCGAGCCTTACCGTTTGGCCTCTATTCCACTTCTCGAGTCTTCACCAAATGCCTAGTGGTGGTGGCTGCGGCTCTCTGACACTAGGGCCATTACATCTTCCCCTACCTAGACGATTGGTTCCTGGCAGCTCCTTCCAGAGCTCAGCTACTTCGCACTCTCAGAGACAACTTTACTCTATTCTGAGAGCTGGGGATCACCCTGAACCTTCCAAAGTTATCCCCATGGCCCTGCCAGTGACTCCTTGTTATCAGAGCAGTCCTGGACACAGTTCAGGGCATGGTCTTCCTCCTACAGGACTGGTGGGGTCGTCTAAGGGGTGTAACCCAGATGATATCCATGACGCCACAGGTCCCAGCCAGGACCTTTCTCAAACTTCTGGGGCATATGGCAGCGGCCATTCCCACAGTTCTTTGGCCCGCCTCCAAATGAGAGTCCCACAGTGGATGCTCAGGGTGCAGTGGAACCAAAGGTCAGACAACCTGGACTGGCCGGTCTGGGTCTCCAACCCAGTGCAAAGGACTCTCTTCCTGGTGGTTAGACCCCTCCAACCTGGTACGAGGGGTCCCTTTTCCGTCAGGCGCCCCCGAGGTGGATTCTAATTATGGACGCATCCAGCCTCTGTTGGGATGCTCATCTGGAAGACAAACCGAACTAGAGGACAAGGTCTCCAGATGAGCAACTGCTCCACATCAGTATCCTAGAAATGCGAGCAGTCCTGAACGCCTTGCAGGTGTTTTGGACGGACCTTTCACCAAGCCCTCTTGTCATCCAGACAGACAACACGTCAGTAATTTTTTACTTCAGCAAGTAAGGGGGCACACATTCTTTCCCCCTTTGCCGGGAGTCGACGAGGATCTGGTATTGGGCACTAGAACACTGCCTAGACCTCACTACTGTTCATGTTCCAGGCATCCAAAACGTCTTGGCTGACAGCCTAAGCCAGTCTCGGTCCAAGGCTCACAAGTAGGAGCTCCTCCAGTCAGTAGCAGATCAGCTATTCAACAGGTGGGGCTGCCCAGGATTGGACCTCTGTGCGTCTCTACTCGCCGCTAAACTGCCCAATTTCTGCTCGCTAGAGCCCGTGCCTGGTGTTTTCTGGCCAAACGCTTTGTCCCTCTGTTGGACAGGGAGGTTTCTGTACATCTTCCCTCCCTTTCCCATTCTTCAGTGGGTTCTTCTGAAGCCACAGGTCAAAGGAGCAGAGATGATCCTCGTCGCTCCATTTTGGCCTCAGCAGATTTGGTTCCCACTACTTTCAGCAGCTGGCAGTGGAGCCTGTAATACAGCTGCGGCTGAGCTTGCACTTGCCATCACAGGATCAGGAAACATTGATCCACCCAGACCTCAGATCCCTGCATCTTCATGCCTGGCTCCTGCAGAGTTAGTCAGATTTAGATATGTGTCTCCCAGAAGGTGGTGGACATTCTCTTTGCAACGAGAATGCCCTTAACTAGATCTACTTTTGCCATGAAGTGGAAAAGAATTTGCTTGTGGGCTTCACCCCAACACTTGGACCCGTTTACCTGTCCAATGAATTCGATTTTAGAGTACCTCCCCTACTTATTAAATCAAGGCTTGAGCTACTCCTCCATTCAGGTACAACTTTCCGCAATCTCTGCTTACCATGTACCTATGGAGGGAAAAACTCTCACCCAGCTGGACATGTTCCATATGTTTTTGCGGGGCATACTGCATACTGAGCCTCCCATCAGAGATCTGGTACCACCCTGGGATCTCCTTTATATGCTAGAAAAGCTGACTCTTCCTCCGTTCGAGCCTGCCATGGAATGCGAGCTTCGCTCCTTTCTTGGAAAGCGTATTTTTAGTTGCCGTTATTTCTGCCCAGAGAGTTTCCGAGCTTCAGTCTCTGCACTTCTCCTTCTGGAACTGGCCATGATTCCTGGACTTACCACCTGCCTAGGGCACCCCCCCCTTTCTTCAGGCACCTTCCTTTATCTTTGTTCCCACTGTTCACCACCAAGTTTTATCCCATCTGTCCCATCCTACTCTAATGCACCATGCCAACCTTGTCCTAGAGGCAGCCCTGAACTGCCTGTTATTTTAGTTTTGTTTCTTGTATCCTCAGTCGTACATGTAAGAATTTTGTGCCAACTTTGCCCTAGAGCTAGCCCTGTAACTGCCTGTGTATTTCTTATAAACTCTTCTCTGTTCCTCAATTGCTCAATGTATGCCTACCTTGCTCTAGAGCCAGCACTGAATTGCCTGTTATCTTTCTATGTAATCTTTATGCTCCCTCAGTTGTTTATGTAAGAAGTATTTACCTGTAACTACCCTTCTATGTATTCCTAATGCTTCCTCAATTGTTCCTGTATGAAGTTTTACCTGTAACTCTCCCGGGTCGCACCTGAAAATAGGCACATGGCTGTCTAGTGCGCTTACCCGGTTAACAAAAGCAAATAAATAAATAAATATGTAAGAAGCCTTATTTCATTTTCCATAAGGACAGGGTGTCCTTATGAACCAGTGCTACATTTTTGCCCAAAGTGTCCAAGCTTATACTGAATCAGGACATCAACCTTCCAGTGTACTACCCTGATCACTCGAACAGAGAGGAAGCACTCCTGCATACTTTGGATGTCCTCAGGGCGCTGCAGTATTATCTTAACCGCAGCGCTCCACACCATAAGATGGAGCAGTTGTTTGTGGCCTTTGCGCCCCGTTATCAAGGCGCTCTGGTGTCTAAACAGACATTATCAAAGTGGCTGGTATATTGCATTGTCTTCTGTTACAGTAAGTACAGCAAACTCCTACTGGGCTTGGTTAGGGGTCATTCTACCAGGGGAGTGGCTACTTCCTTTGCATCCTTGCATAATGTCTTCATTGGAGACATCTGTGCAGCCTGGAGATTAGTGGATTTTTTTTTGTTAATGTGTCTTTATTATTATCCATATATTCCATGGGGGCAGTCACAGATTACAATATTAATACATTCCTTGGAACAGTTGATGCAAATCACATTTCTTATACAAAATGTATTAATTAAAGATGCACAGCTCTGTAAGATTTGATGATATATATACATATTTAGAGACCGGCTAATCATTTACCCCCCTCTTTCTGGGCTTATTCTCACTGCACCTGGCAAGTCTACTTCAGGTACAGAGTTTTCTCATCTCCTCTGTGTCATCCACCTGTTAAATTCTTTTCCGCCACTTCATACCCCATCACCTCCCAGTCCACCCAACCGGATGACATGGCCTCTAGGGAACAAACCTGGGGTCCTTTGTCATTATATATAATACCCATTTGGTCCATTTCGATACACCCTGATCTGTGGAGTTATTCAGGAAAAAGGAGATCTTCTCTGATCTGTATATATGTATTACTATTCCCCTCCATTCATCTATTGTTGTTATCTGGGGTGTATACCAGTGTCTAGTTATAGCTTTTTTCGCGGCAAGAAGGGTAATTCCTAACAGATAGTGCAGATGAGTAAATCTTGAATCCTGAGGAAAAATGTGTAGGATAAATATTTCTGGTGATAGAGTAATTATGCTACCCATTAACTCTGACAGCTCCGCCTGGAGGGAAGCCAAAAAGGGTTGTAAGGAGGGGCACGACCAAAAGACATGGGTGTGATGCGCTTGTGATTCCCCGCATAGGCGCCAACAATCAGATTTCCCTGTAGTTAAGTAATGACTGGTAATTGTGGGGGTACGAAAATATCTCATCAGCAACTGCCATGCGAAAAGCCGCCAATTCTGAGAGAACGTGAGTCTGGAGGTCAGGAAACATCCCCTCTCCCACTGTTGCGAAGTAATCTCTAGTCCCGTCTCCCGGTTCCACTTTGCCAATGTCTCTAATGTGTTTGTTCCTAGGGAGTCATTCAGTGCCTTATATGTTTTGGAAATAATATGTGAGGTGTCCAAAGTCAATATGGAGTTTAGTAGGAATGTTATTAAGGGGGGGAGGTCTGCTACTCTCTGCGCTTCCACTGGGTGGGAGTAGAAGAAGTGTCTCAACTGTAAGTATCTGAAGAAATCCTCCCTCCTCAGGTTATATTTCTGCTTTGCCTCTTGGAAGGTAATAAAGTCATTCCCTTTAAATAGTTGTGATATATAGGTGAGATGGGACCGATCCCAACATTTATATGTATGATCCATCTGCGCTGGAGGAAATGATTCTAATAGGTATATCGGACACAGGTGGAACAGGTAGGGTGTCAAGGCCAGCTGCCTATATATCATCTTCCACGTTTTAAGCTGGTGTGACGTCCAAAAATGAAGGTTCAACTGTGGGGTAACATTATGCGTTTGGTGTAAGGCATTTCTACACCAGTCGCTGAATGGGAGCAATCCCATCTCAATCTCCTTCCAAATGACCTGATTTGTGCGATTAAAACATTCTATTATAAACGAAAGATGAGTGGCCCAATTGTATAATCTGAGGTTTGGGAGGGCCAAGCCTCCCTTCTGTCTAGGGAGGGCAAGGGAAGATGCCCTTATCCTGGCCCTTCTGCCGAACCAAATAAAGCTCATTATTGCTTTATTCCAGATTCTTATTGTTTTATTTGAGATATATATAGGAATATTTTTGAATAAATATAGTGTTCATGGAAGAATCACCATTCGGATAACTTCCACCCTCTGGAGCAGATTAAGTGGGGGGACATTCCACCTGGCCAGGTCGGCCCGGAGTTGGGAGTAGAATGGAGTGTAGTTATTTGGGGCTACTTTCGGTACGTCTCGTGATAGGTATATGCCTAGATATTTTAACTTTTCCAGGCCCCAGCGGAAGGGGAAGGACTGCACGAACTGAGGGAAGGGGGTATATTTAAATAATAGTGCTTCTGTCTTAGAGGTGTTCAATTTATATCCCGAACTTTTACCATACAGCTCCAAAATTTGAAAGACCGCTGGTATTGAATGTGTAGGATCCGAGAGAAAGAGCAGAACATCATCTGCATAGAGGGCTATACGATGTTCCCCGCCCCCATGCCAGATTCCCCCAACACCGGCTGCCTGCCTAATTGCCTGGGCCAGAGGTTCAATAAATATGGCAAAAAGTCCTGGCGCGAGAGGGCATCCCTGTCGGGTGCCCCTATGTAGGAGAAAATAGTCTGAGTGATGGCCCGAGACCTTAACACAGACCTGTGGTGAAGAGTACTGAGTCCTTATCATTGAAATGAAAAGAGCTGGAAACTCCATTGCCACCATAGTTGCAAACAAGAAGGGCCACGAGACCCTATCAAAGGCCTTCTCAGCGTCGAGGCTGAGAAGGACTGAGGGGGTAGCAGATGATTGCATTTTCTGCACCAAATATAGGGCCCGTCTGGTATGAGATTAGTGGATTTTATTAAGCACTACATCCTGGACATTGCCTCTAGGAGAAGGGCAGGTTTCGGCCTGGTGGTCCTTCAAGGCCTCCTGTCATAGGTGCCTTCCTAGCATTGCTGCATTTCAGCCTCCTCCCGGATATGCCTTTTTTCAGGACTGCTTGGGACTCAACCCTAATGGAAATAACCTGCTGCAAGAGCTCTATTCAAAGTAAGACAGTACAGTTATGTATGCACTTACTGTAACAATAGATCCTCGAGAGGAGCTCTTGCAGCAGGCGCTCCTTTCCCTCCTTCCCTTCTTCCCCCCTGGTGAGTTTCTGCATTTTTTTATTTTTACGGCAAGCTTCTGCCTGGTCCACCTGCCGGCCATACCAGCGGGTCTCCTGTGGGTGAACTGAGGTGGGGCTGGGGACCACCCTCTGATATACCATTGGCCGGGGCAGAGCCGGCATTGGGGACGGTCCCTGCTGGAGATTGCCAGCTAGAAGGTTTCTGTGAGGTCCTAGTGCCTGGCGGCATAGCCCTACTGGTAATAGCCTGCTGCAATAGCTCCTCTCGAAGATCTGGAGTTCAGCTCTGCATGTTGCACTATACACCTTGTACAGTGTGCCAGACAGCACCCGATAAGGATGGGAAAGAAATACATAAGAGGGAAAGAGTAGGGAAAATATACTTTGATATGTGGCATGCCAACCGGAGTAGAAATGGTGAAAATAAAGGAACGAAAAAGTGCTGCTGCAGCAGATTATGCAGAAAAAAAAGAACAGAGGAGGGAAAAAGAAAATGTCCCCTGGTGCTCCAGCTTGGTTTTGGGGGGGGGGGGGTCCTACTGCCACAATAACAGTGTGGGTGAGCAGCATACAGGCAGGGGTATGGAGTTTGAAAATCTGGGGCTGAAAAAGGAGAATGCCTGTTCACGCATTCTGATGGAGCACGTGGGGATGTTGAGGAGAGAAGCATCAGTGGATCTAAGTGAGTTATACTGGTGTGAGCTGTGAAGCAAGGGGAGGCAGGGGAGAGGACCTGAGGAGTTTGAGTAGGAAGCAGCCAATCAAGTAAGAGCGGAATACAGATGGGGGCAGACACCAGGCCAGGAAGGAATAGAGTATGCAGCAGTGGGTTTGTCAAGATGAGAACAGAGAATTGGCAGATATTGCTATAGATTATATTCCATTTTTAATTGTACATTTATATGCCCCAAATTTGTTGGAGACTTCGTTCTCTCGTGTTCCAGCTCTGGACCCTGCAGGTCTCGCCTCTTGCAACCCCATTTAGGACTGCCGTGAAAGGAGACCAGAGGAGCCACCAGGAACTACCCGGACAAAACACCGCACAGCCACCCAGTAAATGTGCGCACATTTGAGCAGTGCTGTGCTCGAACGTGCGAGCGGTGCCAGCACAGATGTTTGCTGTGGCAGAAAAGTGCCTCCCGCCACAGCACTGATAGCTACATCGGAGGCTACCACAGCACCTCCTCTAGTGTGCTTTGGAATCAGGGTCACCAGCAGGAATCTGGGGGCATGCGGGCAGTAGGAAGGGGAGAAGAAGAGAAAAAAAAAAAGGACTGCATGCCTCTGGCGCACTGTGCCAAGAATTAAAGCCTGACAGGCACCCAGAGATTTTGCCTGCAAATGGGGTGGGAGGGTGGAGGCAGCAGAAAACAAGAGCTCTCTATGGGGAGCACACAGAGGCAAAATCCCCACACCACCACTGGATAACTGGGCACAGATGTGCCTATAAAAGAAGGGGGCAGTTGAAAATGAAAGCTGGGCAGTTGCCTCATAAGAGTGCAACAAAGTGCAGCAGCTGTTTACTGAAAAAGACAGCCAACATTTTGTTGACCCCTGACCTCACTGTTCAGCCAATCAGAGGTCAGGGATCGCGGCAACTGCTACCCAAGGCCTTATGGGAGAAGGACTTACTGTGTGCTTGGTGCCTTTTAAACAGCCAATAAGGTATCGTGTGAACATTCTGTATACTAATTAAAGGAACTGACCGCTAGCTATACCAATCGGAAACTTCCTTTGCTCCGAGAAGGTGTTGGAGAGCAGAGACAAAGAGGCAGTCTGTAGTTAGCCCTGAAGAGTGAGGAGGGCTAGAGCCTGGGTGATGCCGTATAAGCAAAGCCTGCCTGGGCTTATACAGCCACCTGCTGAGTGAGACTTTGGAAGGTTTCAACATCTACATTTACTAAGCCTGAACAGTGAGCCTGTTTGCCTGAATTTTCAGACTTCTGATCTGAAAGACTGTGACTGCTTTCAGCCAAGGAGGTATCTTTGTGCCACAGCTGTCAGTCTCTGGGCACCAGAGAGGCTTTGTGTGAGCCTGCTCTGACAAAAAGCAAAAACCTGCAACATCGAGCCTGCCCAGTGATATGGAGGGCTGAGGCATCATGCCTTACCTCCTGCCGCGACGGCGACCCATGTTCAATGGTAATTGCGGGTCACAGGGGATCAGCCGAGGAGGGAGAGGATCGAGCATCTGGAGGATAGCTCTCCTCTCCCGAGGAGGGTGGCTAGGGGATCCTGCCAAATGACTGCCCCCAGCTTTAGGCCTGAGGGCAGAATGGCCAGGAAGATGCCAGTGATGGGAGGGTGCTGCAGAACTGCGCAGTGTGCACATGCCTTCATGTGCGTGCGCTGATGTGCACACCCCGGCAATGAGGGAGGAAGGGGAAGAAAATGAAAAACTCAGCAATGCTGGCAAGCTACATGAAGCCTGGACCATGCTCTCTGCCCTCAGCTAAACCCCTGGCAACTGCAAGGGGCGTCCCTCCCTCCTTGGCCCCGTCAGGGCCCTCCTTGGCCCTGCCACAGGGGGAATCCATGGGGGACTCGCCAGGGGTCGGGAGAGAGTAATGCAATCCTGGGGTGGATGTGAGCCACCCTGAAGGGAGAGCCAAAGTCTGCCTCTCAGCCACACCAGGGGAGAAGAAACAGAAGGGAAAAATGAAATAAACCTCGAACGTTGTGCAGACAGTCTGGGAGACAGTCGTTTGGTACCACAGCCAGGTACTAGCTATCACCCACTTGGGGGTTGGAAGCCTGGACGTGGGTTTGGAGCATGTGGCCCTGTTCCCTGGACTGATCTGAATTCTGGAAAGATCCAGCATCTTCAGCCAACTTGAGCATTCATCCTGAGAGAGCCAGCATCTACAGCCAATTCAAGCCTTTATCCTGAGAGCACTGGCATCTACATTGGAGAAGGAAAAAGAGCCTGGAAACAAGGAAGTGGTACAGCGGGACAGTAAGTATTCTCAGGGCTTGCCCTGTAACCTGGGATGTCTGTAGAAAGGTAGCATCCACTACAGTTTGGGCCATCTAGCTAGGAAGTACAAATGCCTCATAAGTAGGTCTGGCCATTTTAAGCAATTGCACAGCCTGTGAGGTTTTCTGTTTTCGAGGCAGTATAGAGTAGTGGCTTAAGGCTCTGAGCTGCACATCTGGTGACATCCAGCAGACCAGACCTGCATTTGAATCCAACAGCTTCCACTTACATACTGTGTGACCCTGAGCAAGTCACTTAACTTCCCTGTGCTCCCAGGTAGCACCTGTAAAAAAGCTTTCAGTTTAGTGTGCTACTTCTGGTTAAACAGCTAAAAAAAAAAACAAAAAAACCTGTAATTACTTCTTGTTGTTTGCTTTTAAAGTGCATCACCGCTAGCCAGTCAGCTGCAATGACATTGGGCCTGCAATGTTTCCACAGCTGGGTACCCAGTGAAGTTTGGGGAGCTCCCCTAAACTGTGGGGGTAAACTGGTGCCAATGGGCAATGTCCCCATATGGGTTTGGTGAAGCTACCTTTAACCTGCGTTACCTGGTGGTAGGGTTTGCTAAATCCCATAGCCCGATGCCCGGGACAACCACTTTTCAAGGTGGGACAGGCAGTCTCATGTGCACTGCTTGTCCCATGGACTACCAAAGTATGCTGAATTTTTCTTTCTTTTTTATCTGTTTTCCCCCCTTGCCAGCCGCTAGATGTTGCTCACTCCACCCTTCCCCAGCCAGTCACATGATATGCCATAGTAATGGTTATGTGCTGATTAATGTTAGAGTGGGGGGTGGGGGGCGTGGGCACTCAGATTGGGCGCAAGCAAGTAGACAGACTGCAAGGGGGGCACAGGCACAGGCTGCAGTGAGATTGGGTTTGAGCCGACAGGAAGGTGGATCGCTTGGAAGAGCCGCGATTGCGATTGGCCTGACGAAGCCAGACTGACAGGCTAGGCAGCCTATAGCTGAGGCCAGACTGCCTGTCAGTCCTGGCTATTGGCCATCACCCTTGGGGGAGGAGTTGGGAGTGTCAGTAGCTCGGCGCGTGTTGGAGAAGGCGCCATTTAGCTACTGACACTTCTAGGGGATAGACGTTTCTCTAGCTCCATTGTGTTCGTGCCTCATGGTGGCATTCAGCAGCATTTTGGTGCTTGGCTCAGCTGTCTAAATATAAACTACCTTCTTTTTGGCTACCAGTACCCTGCCTGCACTGAAGAAAAAAATATAAAAAAAGATATAAAATGGGACTGCGGAAACTTAATTAGGTTCTGTAGTGGGGGGGAGGGGGAGATGTGTGAGAGATTAAATCAAGAGGAGGACAGATAAATATGAAACCTCTGAAAGGCATCTGAGGGGACAATCTCTGTGTCTGTCACTCTCAGTATAATCTGCATTTGATTCTGTAAAATCTGCATTTTTTTGATTCTGCAAATATAAAAAAGGCAAAAAGGGGTCTTGTTAAAACGAAGGGAGAACTTGAAGCACATTGAATTCAGGGGGCTGTGTTTGACTGAGATTGTGTGTGGAGGACTTTGGAAGATGTAGGATAAACTAGTCAAAACATTAAATTAGAAAGAAAAAACTGTAAAAAAAAAAAAAAAAAGAGCACTTTCTACTACTGAGTCACATTCAGCCTGGCTCCTGCTAAGGGTAGAGTAAAGTCTGTGACGTGAACAACAGCTTCCTGAGAAGAGAGACTAAACTATTTAAATAACATTTTTTTTTATTACAGAAAGAAAAATTATTATGAACCTTACTCTACCCCTCTAGGCTATCCCTGCCTTCCCTAAACCTAGCTAGCTACAGTCATTGGTGGAAGGGCTAGACGGAGGGGGTGGTGTGGTGTGTGGGCCTGGTTGTGAGTGAGGTGAGATCAGACAGCCTGCCCCAAGAGCCACTGCCAGGGTACAGACAGTAACTTGGAAACAACTGTGTGTGTTACTGAGTCTGAGGACTAATTAAATCAAAGGCTTTAAAGGGGGAGAAAAGGATTATAATTATACAGAAAGAAAAACATATAGACCAACCAAAACCTTACCTAACCTTGCTTGCTTGCTACAGAGTAGACCAGTGGTGGTAGAAGGAGGGTGTGTGTGTGTGGCCGCTGTGACCCTGTGAGACCCACCGAACCCCTGCCTTGAGAGAGTAGAGGAATTTAGGCACAGTTGCATCATGAACAGCAGGCAGAGAGCAAGCATCACGAGGAGCATCAGGACGCAGCAACACTGCAGTTAATGATGGAAACTCGAGATTTCTTACAGTGCAGTATACCAATTACAGAATGACAGGGTATTGCTGGTACAAAGTTCCAGAAGTCTGTGCTAATGAAGCGTCAGTTATGACTGGTTGTCATCCATGTGTAGTACAAAGACAAAACAAGGGTTAATACCCGAGAATGGTTTGGAGACTTGGAGTACAGTAATATAGGCATTCAGTTGGCTTTGTGTGCCACAGATGCCGCTCATTCTGTGTAACAAGAAAGAAAATATCAGAGATTTTTGATAAACTTTGCATTTAGTACTTAAGTAGAACTACAGAGCTGTGAGAAGCAAAACAAATTTATGACCTACAGAAATGGCTGGGAAAAACGGATCTGAAATAATGCCAGAATCATGATCATGCAGTTCAGGGGATGTCCCTTTTATGCTACAGCGTCTGTGTATGCAGCAGATTCTTAAATCGTAAAGAGATGACTATTAGTACGTACATCACCGTCCAACTCACCAGATAGTCAAAACAAAGAGACTTTTTGCTGTCTGTATGTCACATTTACTTAAATTTGAGCCTCTTTCTCCTATAATGCAGTACATCGTGTTTTATAGTGTGTCTCTGTTAGAATTAAAGAAAAATTGCCATTTCTCAACCTTGCTAACATGATCACCACTATACTAAAGACTATAAAGGGTCTCTCAACTGAAAACAGAAGGCCATAGAGAACATTTTTTAATACTGCTCTTGATTAAGTCAATACATAAAAAGGTAAATTCTTCAACATTCATACTCAGACATCAGATCTCGGTATCTTAAAAGGCACATACTGTACATCACTGTTTAAGAAAGAACGACAGAGAAGCCAATAATTTCCAAGGCATTAATGACCGGTTGGGAGGATGGGTGGCACAAGGAGCAGACGAGGGCCACCTCCATTTAGCTGGTTGTTAATCCAAGGAAATGAATGGCTTCAAGGTTGTTATTGCGATGATGAGTCTAGTGACAAAAATGACTTTTTCACACAGTATATTCTTAATGCAATTATTATTATTTTTTTAATATTTCTGATTTTTCCCGTTTTCTCCCAGACTCCCAGAACCTGGCAGACATGCATGGAAGTGCACATGCATGCCCAACACTGGCTTGACCCCTTCCGCCCCACCACTGACAATCCCATGCGGCCCCTTCCACCTGTGCTACCCATCGGACCTCCTTGTAATGGGAGTGGAACTACAGAGGGGCAAGCAACCTCCCTTGGAGAGGATAGCTGCCTGTTGGCTGCTTGATCCTGCTCCATCCACCCCTCCCTCTCCCCGTGCCGGTTCTCTGATGACCTGTGGTCGTTTCAGAACTACTATTTCATTTTAAAGTAGAGTGGTGTGAGCCGTGTATGTCACACATCACCTGACAACTGGGTCAGTCATTTCTAAGACATTATTGACTAATCCATTAGCCAGTCAGGAGCCTTGTTATGTTCATGAATGATTTAGTCTGATTGTAATTGATGTTATAGAACGAGGGAGCATTGCCAACAAATGGTAGCACTCCTTTTCCCGGTATGTGACACTCTTATTCTGTGAATAGCGTTTACAGTGCAGCAGCCCTGGAAACTGCGCATTCTGGGAACTGCTTTTTTATAAATCTAATTTGATCGCCATCCCCCTCGATAGTCTATTATAATAACTGGTGACCCCCAATATCAACACGTTTTTGAGACCTGTAAAAAGTATTTTATCAACCCGTGATTTGATATGGCTTTTACGGTCTCGCGCCGGGTTGTATGTATCACGCTTGACCGTGAAAGACTGATCTTTGTTTACTTAGCACAAGTTATTATTCTAAAAAATAACACACATGAAGGTGTGTGATCTGCAGTTTTCACTCTCAAGGTTTATTCTCTATTTAATACATTTGTTCCTGTATTACAGTTGTTGCCTTCAGTGCTTGTCTTCGCTTTGCTGTTGTAACACCAGCAGAAGGTAATTAAATAACCTCCTCTGAACGATTTCAGTAATAATGGTGAAGACAGCCTAGTAGATGTAATACAGGAGCAAGTCACCTTTTCTAACCTAGATACAGATTCTGGAGATGGAATTCTTATAACTAAAAGTAAGACATCACGGTCAAGAATGTCTACTTGCGATCTCTGACATTGTACAATGGTTGATTAAATCTGTACTGAAAAAAGCATCGGTGTGTTTCTGGAGTTTAAAAACTATTCAGTTGCAGTCTGCTGAATAGTGTATATATGAAAATAGCTTCTTAACTCGGAGCAGGATAAAGTCTAAGTTTATTAATTCAATTTATCTAATAAACACATAGGGAGTTAAAAGCTTAGAATTCCAATCGGGCGGCAGAGAACTGGAACTGTACAACATGGAATACATGACAAAACTTAAAGGACAGAAGACGGGGTTAAAACTGGCATCAGGCTACGTCCGCTCTGGGGTCCCACAGGGCTCCATCCTGGGCCCTCTTCTTTTTAAGTCTCTATGTAAATGCCCTACCCAACTCCTGCGCCAGCAAGGTCCTGCTATATGCAGATGATGCGGTTCTCCTCTCCTCCCACCCTGACCCCTCCTCTCTTCAGGCCTCCCTCCAGCACTCTTTCAGTCAAATTGGAAACTGGTTCAACAGCCGCAGGCTGGTCATTAACATTAAAAAAATAAAAGCCATGTTGTTTGCCCATCATCAAAATAAGGCAAAAAAACTGTCCCTCCATATACTATCCAGCTCACTCCACCCACTAGAACAAGTTAGCAGCTACAAATACCTGGGCATTACCTTCGACTCTGCCCTCTCCTTTCACTCGCATATCAACCTGCTCACCTCAGCAATTAACTTGCGCATAGGCCTTCTGTATTGTCATAAGGACTGCTTCCCACCAGATGCCTTCAGATTGGATTGGCTGTCTCCTCCTCTGTCCTGTCTCTTGTAGACTACGGCCTCCCTGTCTACACTGCTGCTGATGCCACCACCCTCAGGAGAATCCAACTATCCCTAAATAAGGCCTGTAGGCTCCTCACTGGTGCAGACAAATGGACTCATGTATGCACTCTATACTCGCTGGCCAACATACTCAATCTAGAAGAGCGGTTACAATATCAGACCTGCATCCTGGTTAAAAAAATACTTCTTGGTCCCCCCAGGGGTGTCTGCCTCCCTCCACCCTGCTTCCTCCTCTGCCTCTACCCGTGGCTCTACTAAGGCTGCTGTCAGAGTCCCAAGGGTGCAGACATCACTCGCCCCGAGATCCTTTTGTTACAGGGCACCACACTGGTTCAATGCCCTCCCCTCCCCTTCTCAGTCTCCTCACTCACTAAAATAGGTCCTTTTAAGGCAGCTCTCAAGAGCCTCATTTTCTCCACCAGCAACTGCGAATGTGCTCCACAAGCAGGATCCTAGCCCATAGGTGCCCCGCTCCCTCCCTAGCCCCTTTTCTAGACTTTTGACGACAATCGCTTTCTGAATTTACTGTATTTGTCCTTGGAGCCTATCTTTCGCACTGTATAGACCTCTGTACTGCTGTTGTAAACTGTAATTCTTATCTGGGCACTGGATGGCTCGGGATTCTATGTTGTTTGTTCTGACACCTGCAAATGTATGAATACTGTTTGCTATTTGCTGTTTGGTATGTAACAAAAAACTTCTGTAACCTCCTGTCTATCATATTGCATTTGTGTTGCTGTCTATGTGTTGAATCCACTGGAACTGACGTGGAGCCTTTGGAAACGAGTCCTTGACTCAAAGGGTTGTAATTCTGATATAACAAATTAAAAAAAAAAAAAAGAAAAGTGGCATCAGGCTATATTTAGATTTTTTGTTGACTAGGTAAGTGCACTACACCATTTCTTGCCTATTTTCAGGCACAATGGGTGGGGTGGGGGGATACAGATGCATGACTACTGACCTTGAACCAGATTAAGCTGTTGGTGGTATTTTAGTGAATGGAGAATTTGGCCAGGGTACCGGGGAAATTCCCCAACTCATTGGTAGGGGGAACTGCTGCTTCCATGGCCTCTGCTTCAGGTGGTCAGTCTGCTGTAGTCCTGTAGGTGAGCAGATGTCCTCCCTACAGGTCCAGCTCAGGAGATCAATCTATCTACTAACGATAATAATGTGGAGTCTGTGGTAATGGATGTTATAGTAAAAGTGGAATATTTGCCTTCTGGATTGTGTATGACAGAAGAAGTATGGCTAAGAGAAATGTTGAGAACAAACAAAGACTCAGTCATGGCTGTAATTTCTGCAGAAGAGCATTGCATGAGTAAAGAAACAAGTGTTGGGCCAGAGAATGAGGGCTCTCGAGAGAATACAAGAGAAGCCTTTGGGTTAGACTGTGCAGTACCTTCTTTTTCCGAATCATCCATGATGATGTCAAAACCGGGAGAGCCTCCTGTCAAGGTCTCTGATGATGCACAGTCATCAGAGGAACCACAAGCAACTGTTACTGAACTCCCCGGTATGCCGTCTACAGATAACACGCCCAGAGCAATCCCTATGCTTGAACTTGTCGCCAATTTTGCAGAAAATAGCGTGGTGTAAGTAGAAGAAAATGTTTCATTAAGTAACACTGGGGTTACTAAATGTTTGAGTCCTGTAAAGTTGCAAAAAGGGGGTTAGAGCTCCAAAGAATTCGAGCAACTAAAACAGAGATGCAAAACCCCTCAACGATTAGACTTTCCCGCTCCTTGGAGCAATCACTGAGAAGCGCAGGGTGGAAGCCAGGAGTTTCTGGACACTGGGTGCCTGATCCATCCCATAGCCCGATCCAGGGGACGCCGGTTAGAGGGGAGGACTTGCTGCAAACTAAGAGTGACAATAGCTAGGTTCAGGAACAAATCAGGAACTTTGCTAACGACTCAGACATGGATCTCCATGCTGACGATGTGCTTCCTGATGAAACAAGACCGGGTGATGTAGAAAAAGTCCTGATGGTCTCCAGTTCATCTTCAGGAGGTGAAGGCCCAAGCACTCGTCCCCCGACTTTGGCCTAACGAATGGAAGCTGAGGTGACCTTTACAAGGTCCACAGGCTAATTCAAGGGAAGGAGTTTAGAAGAAGGGACAATTTTTCGGGACAGCCTCCTCCTATGCAGAGGAGGAATGTAGTTAGACTGCAATATATAGGGGGATTACCAAATGTCCTTGATCAACTGTATGTGGGGGAAAATCTGATTAAAAGCTCTTTGAGTTTTTTCACAAATGAGATATATGCATTAATTCATGTATCTGGGGACAGCCTGTTTGACATTAGTTTTAAAACACCACAGGGGTTAGTTAGATAGATTTTGGACCTAATATGAGAAAGTGTGTTATTCTGCTTTATGGCTACACTTTAGGACAATACCACTGACTAAACCTGCTATAAAAAAATATCACAATCTTCTTTAGAAATGAGAATGCTGTGGTTCATGATATTTCCCACTGGTTGCAACAGAGATGGGACGTGTTGGGTCCACCCCAGCCAATTTTTGATGAGGAACCTTTATGGACTGGGGGGTGGAAATTCAAAATGAGATTGCACCACAACAATGTCAGGCCTGTTCACCTACCAAACAGTCTATTTTTGGGGAGGGAGAGAGGCCATTGTTTTTATGCAGGACAACCTCATACTTGTTTTAAGTGTGGGTCTTATATGCATTTCAGTTCTGCATGTGATAGGTTAAGATGCAATCTATGTTTATCTTATGGTTATACAAACACATATTGTAAAAACGAACTGAAATGTAATCTTTGTGACGAATCAGGCCATGCTTTCAAAGCATGCCTCTGGGCCACTCATAATAGAGAGGATCGCCCTAGCCAAGAGGTCATACTCACTGAGGCCCAAAAAAGAGAATTCCAACTCACAAAACAAATCATGATGGTAATAACCCCCCCCCCCCAGCTGCCACTAGCACGCATGAAGAAGCTACTGCACCAGTTTCCTCTCTGGAAGAAACTCCAGATGCCCATATCATCCAAATCGAGAACTCCACAGCCCAGGTCATGTTAGAGGATGATATAGAAGCAATGGAGGAGATGGTGGAACCTGAATCAGACAAAGAAAATTCAGTTATGCCACCACCTCGATCAGGTATGACTACAAAAAAAGGAGGAGGGGCTTGAGGCAAACAAGGACAAGGTCCAAAATTGCTAAAGCCTCCTCTCCTGATACCATCATCCCCTTGAGTAAAAAATCTGATATTTTATCCAAAAGCTCACAAAGATTCTGAACAGGGTGGGGACTTGGAGGCCTCTTCTCAACCACCCCCTACATCAGACTCCGAGGGAGAAAATGTAATTCAACCTGGTAATAGGGAGAGGCCAAAAAGGTTGGGGACTAGGCCTTGAAGTGTTAGAACCAGGAAAATCACCTGAATATTTTCTTTTCCCACTTCTTGAAAGATATGGCCCAACCAACAAAGCTGAACATTACTACTTTAAATACAAATAGTTTAAAAAATGCTCGGCGAAGATTGGTGACATTCAGTACTCTCAAAGAATTGAGGTTTGACAATTGTTTTCTACAAGACACTAGATTAAATACAGTACCACTAGTCCATACAGCAAAAAGACTCTGGTGCTGGGGACTTGCTTTTTTTTTCCTTTGGAGTAGAAGCATGTGATGGGTTTAAAGTGACAAAACTAGTTGAAATTCACACAGGAAGGGCAATTCTGCTAGACTTTACATATAAAAATTCTGCTTGGAGAGCCATAAATATCAATGCCCCCCAAAGGAAAGGGTGGACTTATTTACAACAAGCAGGTCTTTCTTATTTACTACTAAACACATCATTTTGGGGGGAGGTTAACTGTGGTTTAGCTAAGCAAGACAAAGGAGCACTCACAGACAAGGACTTTTGTGATACAAACCGTTTAAAACAAGTACTGGGGCGCTGATGAGCAGCTAGCTGAACGGACGTGGAACTCTGCGCTGCTCCCTTCTTACAGTCTAAAAGGTTAAATATAATATAGAAAAAGTGTCTGAGTCTGCAGAAAATACATACCTTGCGTTTCAAGAAGTTAGGATGGATGAATATTTAACCTCAGGCTCCTCGAAGAGCCAAAGAAATGCTGCAAAAAAATGCGAGGAAAGGGAGAGATGGTGGCGGCCTAGTATCGTTGTCAGCGGCGGAGGTTGCCGCTTTGGGAAGAGAAGTCAAGGGCCAAGTTATCGCTGCATTGGAACCCCATTTAATAAAGCTGGAAGGGAAACTGGATCTAAAGCTCCAAGAAATTCGGGAGCAACAGGTGGTGCAAGTGGGCAGGATTTCAGAGATGGAAGAGAGGATTTCGCATGTAGAGGATGAATTGCTGGCGAACCCCAGGCAGGCAGCGGCCCTTCAAAAGGAACTGGGTGACCTGAAGGAAGCCTTCAACTACCAGGAAAATTATCACCGCGACTAAACTTGTGGTTAAGAGGTCTGCCAAAGGGTATGGAGGGGGAGAGTGCGCTCGATTTCTGTGCATGGGTACTGCCTGGTTTACTGGGCCTCAAACCCACAAAAGGAAAGTTTAAACTTGAAAGGGCTCACAGGGCTATGGTGCCAAAACCGCCAAAGGACCAGCCACCGAGACAAATAATATTCCGATTTCACCATTTCCAAGACAGGGAGATGGTGTTGAAGGCTTTCCGAGAAAAGGGGAAGGTGGAATACGAGGGTCATTGTCTCTACATGTCACAAGATTATTCAGCCCGATTATTAGAAGAGGAAACTGTTCAGTAATTCCATTCAGCAACTACGTGATCTGAAGACTGAGTGTGTTTTGGTGTATCCGGCCACCTTGAAAATAAAACTTGAGAGGGCCATGTTCTCCCTCCGGGAGGTCAAAAAGACTGAGGAATTTGTGAAGAACCTAAGACAGAAACTGCACTGAGTATTGGATCTGGATTCGAGTAAATGGGACAGGGTTCTGTTTGAGTGCTTAAGCAGAAGGAGGAGAGACTGTGTTCCGAGTCGATGTTCCTGGTGTTCTTTTCTAAAGTTCTACTGTTAAAGTATGTGCTGGAGAGAAAAGAGGTTTTTTATACCCCTGTTGCGCGTTTGAAAGTACTGGGGCCCTGTGGATTTACCTGATCACCGGACTGCCTTAATAATCGTGGAGAGGACTGAGGGGGGCACGTGGAGAGACTGAGTGAAGTGTCTCTACATAGCGGGAGCCAATATTGCATGAAAGAAGCATCCGGGAGTGAAAGGAGGAATGTCCGAGGTGAGCGAGATGGCAGACACTGACTCCAAATATGTGCGGGTGCAGCTAGAAGGCCGAGCACGGAGTAGGGCTTAGCATGGTGGCTTTTAAGCATGGCCTAGCCTCCCTGCTTGTCTTGACTTGTAGCCCTGTGCTCCAACAAAAGGAAGGGACGGGGGAGGTCGGTTTGCCAGACACATGTTATGATGCTGTTTTATGCCTCATATCAAAGGAGGGAACAGACCCACAGCTCTGTGCCTCGTATCAGCCAATATCACTGTTAAATTGTGATTTGAAGATATTGGCTAAAGTGTTGGCCAGTAGGTTAGAGGAGATATTCCCGGGGATGGTTCACCCGGACCAAACCAGGTTTATTAAAGGAAGATAGTCATATCATAATATGAGGTGATTGCTAAATGCGCTTTGGAGAACGAACAGGGGAAAGGAAGATATAGGGATTCTTTTAACGGACATGGAAAAAGCATTTGACAGGGTGGAATGGAACTACTTGTTTGAAATATTGGGGAGGTTTGGTCTGGTTGAAGCATTTCTGAGATGGGTAAAGGCAATGTATAAGCGGCCCTGGGCGCAGGTGGTAGTGAATGGCAGTAGATCGGAGGGGTTTAATTTGGAGAGGCGTACAAGGCAGGGCTGCCCGCTTTCTCCCCTACTGTTTGTGCTCGCAATCGAACCATTGGCTATAGCAATTAGAGATTGTGGGAGAATACAGGGGGTGAGGAGGGAGGTAAAACACAACACAAATTGGCACTATATGCGGATAATATGCTGCTGTTCTTAAAGGTTCCAAAACGATCGGTACCACCTCTCTTGCCATTGGTGGAGGAGTTTGGGACCTTCTCAGGCTATAAGATTAATTTAGGAAAGTCAGAAGTAATGTGGTATAAAGGATCTGGAGAGGAGGTAAGACAATGGGGGCTAAAAATGGTGGGGACGGGTCTGACGTATTTAGGGGTCTGGGTAGGTAGAACCTTGGGGTCCCAATATATAAAGAATAATGTATGGGGAGGTGGTAATTATGAGAATTTTACACACACCTGAGGTGTGGGATGCCCCATAAACCCCGAGGGCGAAGCCCAAGGGGTTTATTTAGGCATCCCACACAGAGGGTGTGTGTAAAATTCTCATGAATAACCACCTGTCCATTACTTTATTTTTTATAATTGCTGGTCACAATTTTTCCAGCAGTAATCTATTCTATTTGCATAGAAATGAGTAAGGCAGTTGTGCTATAATGAAAAAAATATTTGTGGTGTTGTATTACATTGAAGTTTTTAATGGTTTGAGTTATTAAAATGTCTTTTTTATGTTTGGAAAAGAAACATCAACAGTTTTTAACATTATAACATTTGTCAGCATCTTTAAATGTTTAACTTACAGTTCATGAATGAAATGACGTTCGTTTTAGATGGCTTCATTAATGTGGAGGAACCGTGAAAGCTTGTAAAATCTTAACGATAAAAAACAGTTCAAACTTTTCAACGAAGAGTTCAAACTGTTAATTTTGTTATGTAGTCTGGCTTGAAGAGGTCTTGGCGCTCATTTTCATTTGGTTGCTGTGTAGATCTGCATGTCTGTGCCTGAGAGAGAATAACGCTGGATCTGACAGGACACCCGGAGCTGCTAGAGCGTGAGTGAGTGAGTTGTTTTCTGCGTTCTGCAGCTGTTTGTGTCTCGCGCTTGTCTAGAGAAGCTTGGCATGTGTTTGCCGTTATAACTGGCTCAGGTAGTTGTAACGGCAAATTATAACTCGGCTTTTGCATTGTAAAAAATTGTGGCCAGTAATTATAATCTGAATTACGCCAAATTGATAAAAATTGAGGCAGATTTGAGGAGGTGGATGCAGTTACCCCTATTGTGGCTGGGCAGAATCAACATTATAAAAATGCATGTGCTGCCTAGGATCTTGTACTTGTTGCAAACGTTACACCTGGGGCTGACTAGGGAGGACATACACAGGATGGAGAGGGCCTTCAGTTCCTTTATTTGGAAAGGGAAGCCCCCAAGGATTAGCTTGGGAAGAAGAAGAATAATTTATATAGCGCTTTTCATACACAGTATCCCAAAGTGCTTTACAAGCAATGCTAGACTGGTAGTGACTGAATGTGTGGTGGCAGCCATATCACACATCATCACCCACACACAGCCTGGATGATTGCATGAACCAGTTTATTGGAAGGAGAATGTTGGCCAGGACACTAGGAATGTTCCCTGCTCTTTACAAAGAGTACCCTGGGTTCTTCTACTTCCACCTGGACACCCACCAGGACAACACCAGGATGGGCAGAAGGGACCTCGGTTTAACGTCTCATCCGAAGGACAGCACAGCCCAGCAGTTCAGCACCCCTGAATACTGCACTCAGATGCCAGTGATTTTTTTTTAGGTGCAAGTCCATCCCAGTGTGGGACAAGAACCCATGACCTTCTGGTCCAGAGGCGGATGTGCTACCAACTGAGCCATGCTGACACCTGAAGGTTGAAGGCATATTGAGAGAAGGGAGGCCTAAATTTTACGGATTTGGGAAACTGTTTTCTGGCCACACAGCAAAGATATGTGGCGGATTGGTTGAATAGAACCAAGGTAGCCAGCTGGGTTTAACTGGAACAGGAGATGGCCCAGGGCAAGATAACTGCATGTCTTCACAGCAAAGGACTAAGGGTGTATAGAATGGGAAAAGAAGTCAACCTCCTAGTAGTGCAGGTATTGTTAGCCTGGAAGGTGCTGAGGAGAAAAGGATGGACACAAGGTAAGGAGACACTGCTAATGCCTGTGGCAGGTAATCCCTATTTTTTTTACCAGGGTTAGAAGATAAAGGCTACGGGGAATGGGAACGAAAAGGAATGAGGAGTCTGGGTCATTTATTGGTAGGAGGGCGGATCTGTTCACTGCAGGAACTTCAGAAAGCAGTAGGGGGTGGTGAGAGAGATAGGTTCAGGAATCTGCAAATAAGGGCATATATGGGAAGCCTGGGAAAGGAGGACAAAGGGCTATATGAGGTAGACCCAGATCTATGCGGCTCAGAACCAAGAGAAAGGGTTCATAGGCCAGGCGGTGAAGAGAAGAAAGCGTATACTCCCCGATAGGATGGTGAGAACAAAAAAATTGTGGGAAAGGGACCTCGGTAGATGCATAACAGGTAAGAACTGGAAATTACTGCTCCCGATGCATTCTGGGATTATGGCCTACAATAAATATAAGGAGACGTACTTTAAATTTATTCACAGGATGTACCACCCCCCCGGTGATTGTGCATTAGGCGCACCCTGAAGTGTCACCATTATGTGGGAGGTGTGGAACAGGAAGGGGGACGTATATGCATTGTTTTTGGGAATGCCCGATATTGCAGAAATATTGGAAGGAGGTGGTGTCCAGAGTGGGGAAGATTGCTGGAAGGGAGTTACCATTAGATCCCCTGGGATGTTTATCTAGTGAGGAAGAGTGGACATTGCTCCCTAGATGGATTAGGGTACTATACGTTCTAGCTCGTCATGGGATTCAAAACACCTGGGTCTCAAAATTACACCAACAGTCTAAGTTTGGTGGAAGATGGTGCTGCAGACATTGGGGTTGGAGAGGCTAACCTATACGATGGGGGGGGGGAGGATTTACAAGGAGTTGGGCCCCATTCTTAGTTTCTCAATCGGGGGAGGAGAGATGGATACTATGGGAAGGCACAGTAAGTTGAGGAAGAGGAGACTGGAGAGGGATGACATATGGGTGGAAGAAAGCATGGTTTAAAAGGAAGGGGAACTGCCTGAAGAAGGATAAAAGGGAAGAAAACAATAATGAATGATGTAGATATGTGGAAAATGAGAAAGAGGAAAGGGGAGAATGTTGAGAGCATGATTATACTGGTTGCACTATTAACTTAACTTGAATGGAATATATTTGGAAATGAAGTGAAATGGTTCATTATTATTTATTATATTTTTAGAGGAATGATTATGTTGTATATTTGTCTGTTTGTTGAACTTTTGAAAAGCAAATACAAATATTATACAAAAAAAAGTACTATCAAATGTGGTTTAAAAGATACATACAGAACATGTCATCTGCGGTGGGGGAAGGGCATACCTTTTATATGGGCTGTTTGTCCACCAGGATTGACTTCATTTTTAAATCACAGGAAATCAATGCAATACAAGCTAAAACTAACCCCTTCGAGATGTCTGATCACACTATTTTAGCAACTGTATTGAGTTTAGGGGAACTGGGAACTTAACGCCACCCTACTGAACAATGAGCAACTTGTTTCCTCTATAGGAACTTCTTAAAGCACGTATGTTCTTAGCTGGATTAATGGACGATCTAAGCTATTGGTGGGTAGAAACCAAACAGGAAATCAAATGCTTGGTGAAGAAGTATTACACAGCTAACAATACTAGACAATACAAAAAATATCTGTCATTAAGATTTCAACTGGAAAAGCTATATTCCAGTATTAATACACAAAAAATGTACATAACCTCTCAAGTCAGTTTGGCAAAAAAAAAAAAAAAAAGAGATGGAGGCCCTCCAGTACTCCAGGGCAGCTTCTATGCTAAATGATCACAGAATATGTTCTCATGAGAAAAAGGGTTTTGCCGATTACATTTTAACTAAGCAATAAGAGAGTATCAAATAGAACCTTGACAGAAGTAAAAAAAATCAGGAAGGTAGAGTGGTTATATACAAAATAGGAATACTAGAAACAGTCACTGAATATTTTAAAAGAATGTATGCTGATCCTAGGATTGATAGTCACACTATTTTTCAGTTTTTAAATTCCGCGCAGAGGCCTGAACCCCCTAAAGACAGAGTAATGCAATTAATCACACCAGTTAGCATATAGGAAGTGCAATGGGCAATCTCCAAGTTAAAAACTTATACTGTGCCAGGCCTGGATGGCCGGCTGGCTGAATTTTATAAATCTTTTAGTTCTATGCTTGCTGATATACTCATGGATGTATATAACCGGATACTCCAAAATCAGAAAACACACTTTCACCTATGCATAGCAGTACAAATCCTGATACACAAAAAAAAAATGATAGAAGCAACCTTAATAATTGGAGGTCTCTGAGTTTGCACAGCACTGACTTTAAAATGTTAATGAAACTTCTTACAGCTAGATTAACACGTATAGCCCCATATTTAATTTCTGGGGTGCAAACATGTTCTATACCTGGTAGAACTATCAAAGATAATCTTCTCGTTAGAGAGCTAATAGAGCAGGGGAAAGAAAATAAGATATCAGGTTATATCATGTCTTTGGACCAGGAAAAGTCATTTGATAAAATACCACATTATTTTATATAACACGTTTTTCAAGCCTATGGGATCCCAGCCCTGTTTTGTGATTGGATCAGTTTATTTTACAAAATGGCTACAGCTATACCCTTGGTGAATGGGTACCTGGGCACATACATTTTTATAAACAGAGGGTGAAAAAGGGGTGCCCTATGAGCCCCCTGTTGTATGTCTTTTGCTTAGACCCCTTCGAGACTGATAGAACAAGATAGATCCATACTAGGCATTCAGCCCAAAGGGAGTACTTTAACAGTTAAGTTGTTTGCATATGCAGATGATGTCTGTGTTTTCATCTCGGACCCGACTCTGCATAAAGTTTTGCAGCAAATTGAGATCTATTCTGCAGTAGCTGGAGCAAGTATAAACAAAAACTAAAGTAGTATTTATCCTATTAGTGATGCTACACCAACATTAAGTCACTACAAGATATTCCTGTATCAAGACCCTTTAGAAGTACTAGGTTTACAGTTTGTGAGGGGAGATAATGCCCTCCTAAATTGGACCATAAAGTTAGAAACAGCAAAACACAAGGTGGCAGTATGGAAAACATGGCAACAGGTTAAACAAAAAAAGGTTATGATAGCTAAAACTTTCTTACTCCCTATGTTTCTATATCTTGGTGTCATCTACCCAATACCACGGGTGCTAGAAACCACCATTTTAAGTTTATTCTTCCAAATTATTTGGGGTAGCAGACTGAACCCTATTAAAAGGGCCCCCCCCCCCGTGGTTTAATAATCTAAGCAACCAACTGAGCAGTCTTTCTAGTCTGTCCCAATTTAAATTTATGCTTCATCAGCATCTCCCAATCAAAATCACTTGTGATTGTTACACCTAGTTTCCCACTTCTGCAGACACCCTTATACCACTTTTTTCACTCTCTGAGGCTCTTACTTGGCTTCCTGTTTTGTTTCACCTCTCCTGACAGGACAATTTCCCCTTTCTCCTGCTACCTCCTCCCTTACCTGGACCTGTCCAGGCCCTCTGGTCCCCACTCTCCCTTATCTTCTTTCCCTTCATCCACCCTCCTTTTGCCCTCTCTTCCCCCTTCTCCCGCCTTAGCCTCCCCTCCCTCTCACCCTATGACAAGGCCTCTGGCTGCCATATTTCCTTTTCCTTCTCTATCTGGACTCCACCCTCTCATCTCCCCTACCCCTTCCTTACTCTTCCCCTTCCCCCTCCACCTCTGATTAGCAATGTTGCTTCAAATGTACCTTATGGTTTTCTATGCTTGCTTGTAATCTTGAGTGTGTAGCACTGTTCCCACTTATTTACCAGTTGACTTGCGGTGCTCCGATTATACCATGAATGTGTCTGTACCTCCATTAATACCATGAATGCTGTCTATAACTCCCAGCCTTATTGTAACCCTTTCCTTTGACTTGGAACCTTTGTAAATGAGCTGCCCCTAGCTCAAAGGTATTTGTAATCTGAGATTTAAAAAAAAAAAAAAAAAAAAAACATCCTCTATTTACCCATAACGCAAGGTGGACTGGATATGGTCAGCCCTGTTTCCTTTTATTACAGTATATGTTTTAACAAAAACCTCCCTGACCTATGTAGGCCACATAGTAAGTATTGGTTAGTATTTGCTGACCATTGGTTAAGGCCTTTATTTGAAGCCTGGGTCTCCGAAAACAGGATATCAGCCAACACAAAATCGTACCCAACAGATTTCCAGCCTATAATCAAGAAAATAAGGAAATGGAATCTATCGCCAGGTCAAATTACAAGTAAAACTAGAAAAGTAATTTAGGCCACAGTTCAGATGCAGGCATACACCACGCCACCAGTATTCAAATATAGCAGTGTCAGTGGCTCAGTAGGTAGCACACTCACCTCTGAGGCTGGGAGATCAGAGGGCTGTGGGTTCAGTTCCCACATCTGGCACTTCGGTTAATATCCCAGTACTGACACTGTAGTGCAGCATGAGAGGGGTGCTGCACTTCTGAGGTGCCATCCTTCGGATGAGATGTTAAACTGAGGTCCCATCTGCCTGGATTGGTGGTAGTTCAGGTGGATGTTAAAGATCCCATGGCACTTATCGAAAAGAGTAGGGGAATTTCCCCGGTGTCCAGGCCAAATTTCCCTCATTCACTAAAAAAAAAAAAAGTACCACCAACGCCTTAATCTGGTTCAAGGTCAGCTGGCATTCATCTGTATACCCCTCCCCCTGGGTCGTGCCTGAAAATAGGCAGGACTTGTCTAGCGCACTTACCCGGTCAACAAAAACTAAATAAAATAAAAATAAATAAAGGGATAACTGTGAAACATCATGTTGAAGTGCTCAAATCCCTGCGAGATAAAAGGATTCCACCCAGAATATGGGACACTACATGGCTGAGTAGTCATGGAAGTCTGAATATAAAGGGCAATGCTAAACGTAAGATCCTGTCAGAGAGAATGTGTCCTAGACAGTCTTGTACAGCCCAGAAAGAAACCATGCAGCATTTTCTTATTCAGTGCCCCTATGTACAAGAAGTGTGGAATCTCCTTGCTATACGATGGGAATGGTCAGTTTGGCATAATGTTACATCTGAGGAAGTGGCAGGAGGATTTTTAATTGCACAAAATAAATTAGATGAAGGGTTTGTAAGAGTGTTTTTTGCCTTCTTTAAATTTGTATTATGGCAGGTCAGATGTAGGTTTGTATTGTAACAAGTTTACCAAGGCCCTGAAAGGGTACTAGATAGAACATGAACTATATAATCACTGTTCTTTCGAAAATAATGTTTGCCATTTAATGAATGGATTGCAAGATGGAAAGAGGTGCCTTTTATTTAATGATAAGATTTGTTGAAGGAATTGATACAAATATACAGATATGACAACTGTTTAGTAGAATTTAGTACTGTGCTGATTACTTGACATGTAGCAGGAAATGTATTTTTCTCATATCTTATGTCGTGTTATCTTTTGTGAAGCTTCATAATAAAACTTTCACTTACTCTTTTTGAGAAGTGCCATGGGATCTTTAACATCCACCTGAACAGGCAGATGGGACCTTGGTTTAACTTCTCATCTAAAAGACGGCACCTTAAGAGTGCAGCACCCCTCTCATGCTGCACTGCAGCATCAGTATTGGGATATTAACCCAAGTGCCAGGTGTGGGGATAGCACCCACAGCCTTCTGATCTCCTGGCCTCAGAGGCAAGTGTGCTACCTGGTGAGACGCTGACTCTCACCAGGTCAAGTGGGCAAATTGAAAGTGCTGATGTGCCTAAAACAGGTATTACAGTTTTTAAATGCAGTTATCCATTAACTTTTTACATTTGAAGTACTTTTTTTTTTTTTTTAACCTTTGGTAAATTATAAGACTGTTCCTGATGTTCAGTATCAGGATTGATGACTGGACCAGCTCTCATCTTGCCAGATGAAAGATCCATCTCTAGTTGCCAGACTCCATCATCGTTGTGCAATTACTGTGACACATTGTTGCTGCTTAGGAACAGCAGCTTGACGGCTCTCATGGCAGTCATCTCACTGTCCACGAGATATGGTCGCTGATGTGGTGGATCAGTTACAAATATCATCTGCCAGGGAGAAGGCTATTCCACATGTCTTATCACCATATTAATTTATCGCACTAGAATACTAAGAAAAAACACTTCAGAAATAAAAAAAAATGGACTGTACTAAATTATTTCCACTGTATGACGGTTTTTACCACACTACCTTCTTTTGGGAAGTGGAGGTTTTAGCTCAGTATTTTTTTTTGGGGGGGGCTAATTATTTAACCCTCTATGTTATGTTGTGTTTTACTTCACTAATTTAATTAAATAGAGCATAATTATAGCTTTCAAATGATATATCACTTGGTATATTTAGATATTACCTTATCGGCTGGTGTGGCAGCCATTTTGGAATTTAAAATGGCCACCACCCGTCCAAAATTGTTAGTTGTGGCAATACAGTTATTTAATTGACTAGTTTTTTTACTTGAGATTTCAGAGGATATATCACTTGATAGGTTTAAATATTAATTTAGCAGAAGTATGGCAGCCATCTTCGAATTAGAAATGGCTGCCATCAGTCCAAAAAATGTTAGTTGTACGTATTCAGTGATTAAATAGAACTTGACTTGAGTTTTCATATGATACATAACTTGATATTTCTCACCCCAGGAATTCTTTAGCATCTATTGACAGATGCAGTATGTCAGCTGAGTTCAACTGCCCCAGAGAGGAAGAGTCAATGCAAATGAGGAAGACATTGGCCAGTCAGTATACAGTTAGAGCAGAGTGCTGCCTGCAGTCAGCCTGAGGGACCTCAGAACCTTTTCTCCACTGAACTGGCAACACTGCCCAGAACTGTCATCTTCAGAGATTTTCCTGTGCCATTTTCTTTCTTTTTGAGTGCTGCTTTTAAAGTATTTTGTATATTTTCTTCATTTTATCTATTTTTACCGCATCTGTGCTGGGTTCCACGCAGTTGTGGGATTTTTTCCGTGTTTTTCCATTTTCTGCGTTTTTTCTGAAGTAAAATTCACCCATGTGCATGATAAATTGCATCATTTTTAATTAATTTGTTAGTTTTTAGTATTTATTGGTGGTTTTTAATGCTTTTGTCCTAAAATCATTGATTTGTTTTTTCAAGCATATGCGCAGTTTTTCTGTTGTGCACCAGCGCAAATTCTTGGAACCCTTTTTTCTCTATTTAAATTCAAAATGATTGATATTTGAAGGCTAATCCCCTCTCTTTTGGGGTGAGACTCCTTTGATAGCTGTGCAGAGGCCTTTTTTGACAAGAGGTGTGGAGGTGGTTCTGTTTTTTCCTCTTTGTGAAAAAAAATAAATATCTTAAAGTTGATTTTGATTTGTTTAAGCTTTGGCCTAACTATTATTGTCTGGGCTTTCAGTCTACCTCCTCCTTCTCCTCTAAAAGTGCTGATGAAGGTACCTCAAGTTAACACAAAAGAAATGACAAGTCCCATTGGAACTTCTATTATTGCAAGTCTGGTTCTGTAGTAGTTGTTTCTCTGTCCAAGCCTTTAATTTGAAAATAGGCACGGTGCCCTCTTCCCTGCACAAAGCCAGACATTAATCTCCTCTGATCCTCCCTCCTGAAGGACTTAGGCAGTCATCAGGGGGTTGAAAAAAGTATGCCCTCTGCAACTGAATTTCTGAGAGCTTGGCAATTATTCCAGACTTTATATTTCTGGGTGTGTTCTCGGCTTCTTCAGGTCCACATATTCCTCTCCATGTTAATCATTATGCCCAAGGATATTATTGTTATTATTATTAGTAACTTTGGAGAGGTTTTCCTTTTATGAACTCTTCTCGGGGCCCACTAATTCCAGTTGGCCACCCTGAGGTTGATTTAGGTTCTGGTATAATGAGGCATTTATATTCAACCAGTGGACTCTCTGCACTTTTCCCTCCAGGACAGCACCAATAAAGAGGTGGAGGACGGCAACTTCGTAGATCTGGTGGTTGCTGTCCTCCAAAGAAGTTGACAACTCTCTGAAGACACCTACAGGTAGGTTCTGGAAACCCCCCTTCTTTTTTGGGGTTGACAGAAGCATTCAGAAGAAATACCAGCTCAGTAAGTGTTCTGCTGTTTTATCTGTACACTTTCAGATTAAAGAGAGTTAGTGCAAACAGCAGCCTGCTTCTCAGCCTTGTGCCACTGTCTGCTTTCCCTCCAGAGATAGACTCTAGATAATCATATACCATGTGTAAGAAATTATACGTAATGCCTCCTACCTTTGTAGCATACGCTATTATATATTAAGAGTTTTTTGATGTTTCCTATCCTTGCCATAGTGCGACGACACTGGGGCATTATTCACAATGAGGTTTGCTGAAATACCCAAGTGGCATGTAGTAGCACTATGCTCTCATAGCCTTAAGTCATAATGTTACAGCTTTTGGAGTATTGGCGTAGGTCATCTCCCTCAGGCTTGCCTGTCTGAAAAGTTCCAGCCTTTTAGGTTATGCTTTGGTGCAAATTTTGATTTGTTTTTATGGCAAACTAAAACTGACAGGCACATATGAGTTTAACTCTCCTAATACTCAGTTAAAAATACACGTTCCTTCGCCAGAAGTCTCAGGATATGGGGGGCTTCGGGTAGGAATTATTCTCCCTTTAACCCTTTTTTCCCTATGCCAACACATTAGGAAATTCCCAAATGTGAATTTTCCAGGGGTTTAGGTAGGAATGCTCTTTTCATTCCTGGTAATCCCTTTTTCTTCAGTTACTTTTCTTCTTGGTTTAAGTTTTAACCCCTTCCTTGGTTGGTGTAAAAAAAAAAAAAAAAGATAGATGTATGCAGATATTGACATATATATGTGTGTATATATTTATGTACATGATAAGTAATTAAATAACTAAAGTTTACCTCCAAATGCTGCATTCTGTTTTTCTCCAGTAGCATGTCAGCAGTGGGAACTAGAGCACAAGAACCTCGTGAGGTTCAGAGTCATGAAAGGGTTCCCTTCTCCTTGGGAGTTGGACCTTTTTTCGGGCTATTGCCTGAATTTTAAAGGAAAATAGGGAACAGCAAATCATTATCAACTTTCACATCCTGGGGTCAGGATTATTCCTTGACTCGGGTCTTTCTTTTTCAATCGCAGGGGAGTTTCTTGTTTCCCTCGATATATTCTATGTTCTCAGTTCCTTAGCCTGGGGTTTTCTCAGGCGGCTACCAGTTTTCTTCCATGCCATTTGGACTGGCTCCAGAGTGTTCTCAGATACAGAGTAAAAATCAGGCTGTTCTCCAGGTATCTGGGTAGGTTGGCGGTTCTCACCTTAAGACAGGGAATCTCTGTTTTCCCTTCTCAGAGGCTTGGCTGTCCTTAGCCAGTTCTACTTGACTTTGTTTTCCAAGCCCTAAGCCTGACATGTTATTTCCTGCAGTCTTGTTTTTTTTTTTTGTACCTACTGGAAAAAAGTTCCCTAACCATCTAAATCTTGGTAACTCTTATGGGGCAGTGCTCATCTCTTGTCAGGGGAAGTTTGTTCCCTGTATATGGTGCATCATTTTCTCACTAGAGTCCTAGGGGTTAGACCTCTAGGTCAGATTCCAAATAAGAGAATTTTTCGTGAAGCCTGAACCCTGTTACAAGCTGGACGGGTGTAAGAAAGCCGTGAACTTCACGCCTCTCCCCTTCAAATCTTCGGTACAGAGGCTTCCTTCCAGTGTGCGCTCCCCTTTGGGGGGTTCCGTCATTGGGTCTTGGTTTCTGAGAGAGTCCTTCTTTCATCAGTCCCTGAATCTTGGAGCATCTCTATCAGGCCTGCATTTTTTTAGTCCAGAGGTCATTTAGTTCAGAGAGAACCGGATGATATTCCTGCCCTGTGTCACACCAACGAGCATTTGGGACACAAGGCTACCAATCTCCCCACAATAGCTATGAGTTTTGATCTCTGTGTTACTTCTTTGGATGTGTTTAGTCACTCATCCATCTGTCAGGCAAGGACAACACTTTGGCATTGTCAGGGCCACCGCAAGTGGACCCCTTGACAGATCCTCTAAGCCGCATTAGTCAGGGCCACCACAAGTGAGACCTCAGCACACAAGTCCTAGCCACATCATTCAGGGGGTAAGGTCAGGTCCAGATCTGAATTTTCAGCCCCCAGCTCGAACCTCCAGTTTTTTCCTTTTTCCTGTTGCAGGCCCCAGCACAAGGTTCCTTTCAACGAACTTTCTTATCTCAAGACTGGTCAGAGAAGTGTTCTCTCTCCCATATATCCCTTGTTTCCTAAGTACCTCTCTAGTTAAGGAATCAGTCACCATGATCCCGGTGGCTCTGGACAACCTTGGTACTTTCTGATAAAAAATGTTTCAGTTAAACAGCCTTCTGGCTGCTTTCGTTTCCACAAGCGTCTTCCTTTCTTGCACAGAAGTAGTGTTTTTCTCAACTCCCAGTCTTTTCTCCTCAAGACCTGGTTCTTGAGAGGCTAGATCTGTTAGAGTCCCTATAGCCAAATAAGGCCTGGAACATCTATTTAAAAAAAAAGGGGGGGGGGGAGTTTACTACCATGAATCCCTCAGTTTCCTAGTGGAAACGTTTTTTTCCTGGTACAAGGAAAAAAGTCTAGAGTTTTTCAGCCCTCTTTCCTCTAATGACTGGATTATTTAGTTCATATCCAGGCATTACTGTTTTGTATACAGAACTAATTTGGTCTTAGTGACTTGTTTCTTGTAAAAATATAAAGGTTTTATTTTCTTACCTACAGTAGGACAGTAGGCCTCTTTTTTTTTTGGGGGAGTACACCTAGCGGTTACTTGGATTATTTTCTGTCAAGCAAGAGAAATATTTCATTTCTCAGAATTCTGCAAGGGGCCATTTCACTTCCAGACCCTTCTAGGGACCAGAGTTTTTTTCCCCATGGAACACAAACCTCTGTATATTCAAGTTCATGGGGGGGTGTCCCTTTGAACCTGTGACAATTCTGTCCTGAAACGAGTAACATCGAAGACGACCTTTCTGCTTGTCTTTTCCTCTGTCAGATGGGTTTCAGAGTTTCAGGTTTTTCTTTTAGGCCTTATCCTGTCAGTGCCTTTAAGAACAATTTAGTCCTCTGGACGGACAGGAAATTCTTTTTCCCAGGTGTCTACCATTTCTACCCTCATCAACCCTTTTTCTGTCTGCCTGTACTGCCCTCAGGCAAGTCCTGTCTAGGCTATCTCAAGCTGCTCGGATGGGGCATGAATTAGTCCTGCTGGTCTGTGTCAGTGGTCCTAGGGTTCAAGTACTCTCATTATCATTCCTTCCTTTCCTGCATTTTCACAGAAAAGGAGAAACCAGTGACCAAGAGTATTTTCCCACGGGTCTGTTTTCCCATATTTCGGGTCTGGTACAGCTAGGCAGACATTCAGCCCTTCTCGTGCTTAGGGCCTACTTCCTGGAGAACAGCTGCCTCCTGGCAGTGTTCAAGGCTATATCCTTACTAGAAGTGTGTAGATCACTTATTTGAAATTTGCTTCTCACATTCAATAAGATCTTTTCTTGGATGTGTAGTCTGATAGGATGCCAAATTTGGCAGGATGGTACTTGAGAGCCTCTTCTTAAAATAGGTTCCTGTGCCCTTCTCCCAACTATACTGCTTTGAAGTCTGCATCTGTCAATAGATGCTAAAGAATTCCTGGGGTGAGAAGAAACAATTACTTACCGAAGTAATATTCCTTCTTCCAGGGGATTCTTTAGCATTATTGACACTCCTACCCTTCCTCCCTTGGAAACCTTGTCTAAAGGCTCTGTTAGGGGATTTAGCCAAATTTGATGACTGTCATTCATTCGTGTGGAAAAAAAAATTCATAATAGTGGGTTAGAATATGTGGTGGGTTATTGCTAACAGTTTTTTTTGCCCCTAGCGGGCACCGATTTTGCTCTTTTTCAACTCCGAAATGCATTCTGAGGTCCCTCAGGCTGACTGCAGGCAACACTCTACTCTAACTGTATCCTGATTGGCCAATGCCTTCCTCATTTGCATTGACTCCTCCGCTCTGGGGCAGCTGAACCCAGCTGGCATACTGCATCTGTCAATAATGCTAAAGAATCCCCTGGAAGAAGTAATATTACTTCAGTAGGTAAGTGTTTCTTCTAGGTTATATTAATTGGTTATCAAAATATGGCAGCCATATTGAATTTAGAAATGGCCGCCACTAATTCAAAAATAGAAATTGAAGTTATATAACAAAAATAATATAAACTGTATTCAATTACTAGCATTTACTGATAATTTTGATGGATCTGTACCTCTAGAAATATAAAAATAATGTGTAAAATGTTAATCTAAATGATTTTGATGCCAAATTAGCCATTTAATGGTTAATTTTATGTATCAAAATTAATTCTGACAGCAAAAATAACACAACCAATGAACTCATGGTACAAAATTACATAAATATTTAGAGTTTCTAAACATTATGAATGTTTATTAAGTAGTTATGCATACTTTATGAAGAAAAACAATAAATTGACATCAATTTTAGATGTGTCTGAGTGTGTTTTTCCCTATACTTTTTTAATAGGCTGATCATCCAAAAATTAGCACTTTTTTGCCATATTAAAAAAAAATTATATTTCGACAATCGTGACTGATTTAAAAAATTTCAAATGATTTGTAATCCTTGTGATGGCCTCTTTGTAACAAAAGAGAAAGTTCTTAAAATTACAAGATCAAATCTGCCTTGGTATAGCTACACCTGTTGTTTGACTGTTGTTTGTTCTAGCTGCCAAAATACTGTATATGTATTGCACACACCAGTCATCATGTTTCATTTATCAGTATGCAACCTGTAAGTCGCTTCCCTGTCTCATATCAATGTTTACCACCTGCGGTCACCCTATGTGGTACCCTTGTATGTATATCCAGCCTGTATCATGTAATGTGCATTTCATGTATATACTGTTATTACCTATCTGTGTTTGTACTTTAAGTGTTTGTGTCACAGGACCTCCTTGTGAATGAGCTTGCTCAATGGAGTTTTCCTGCAATAAACTTGAACTTGAACTAACACCTACTGAGTTGAAAGTTGTGATAGTGCCAAACGAGACACTGACAGAACTAAAAGTTGTGATTGTGCTAGAAGGGCATCATCTGAGCTGAGAGTTGTGATATTGCCAGAGGGGGCACCAATCGAGCAGAAAATTGTAATTGTGCCAGAAGGGCACCTACTGAGTTGAAAGTTGTAATAGTGCCAGGAGAGGCACAGACTGGGTTGAAATTTGTTATAGTGCTAGGAGGGCACCACCAGAAAAGAGTAGCTGAAGAGCTTGTATCAGAAGGGCACTGCTGTGAGATTTGCAGAATCATGCCAGAGGGGCACTGTCCAAGATAGAAGAAGTGATAATGCCAGATGGGCACCATGATTGCTAGAGCGAGGCCTAGCCAGGCCACATGCCTTCCGAGTCCTCTCCTGGGCTCATCTTGAAGGTTCATCGGATTCCTCCCCAGGACTCATCCAGAAGATTTCTTGTAGTCCTCCCCAGGGCTCCTCCAAAATATTCATTGTGAACCTATGCCTGGGTTCACCCATTTCCAGAGACTCTTCCAGAATGCCTTGCAGAAAGTGTGAACCAGAGGGCCAATGCTGCATCCGAGAGTTTCTGAGCTGATTGGAGTGGAGACAGAGACTTGCAATCTGTCCAGGCCACATTGGAGCCAGGTAAGGGGCCAGCTAGCCCTTATCGAGTGGGGTAGATCGGAAAACAGGGAGACACGGGCACAATTCCAAGTACAGGTGTACTCTAGACCTGTTTGGGGGAGTCAGACCATGAGGTCACTGCTGAGATCTGGGCTCCTTGGGAACCGAGAAGCTATTGCACAGTGCTCCTGTATCCTTAGTGTGAGTCAGAAGAGCTGTGTCCAGGGATGTTGAGCCAGCAGGGCTTTGAGGCAGAGAAGCGTGAACCAGAAGTGCTGTGTCCAGAGAAGGTTGAGCCAGAAGGGTGCTGTAGCAAAGAATTGTGTGTTAGAAGAGCTGCTTCCAGAGAGTTGAGCCGAAGGGTGGTGGCTTGAGAGTAGATACCGAAGAGCTGCTTTCACAGACATGCGAGACTAGCAGGGCTTAGCTGTTGTCACCTATTTGAAAGAATCCAAAGTTTCTGAGCTGCTTTTCTGCTCCTGTGTGCTGCTCACTGCTGCTCCTATTGTACTGCATTCAAGGATTACGTGAGTGCTGGCATTGTTGGCTGAAACTGCTGTTTCTCCCTGTTTGGATTACAATTGGGGTTGCAAGTTTGTTGAAACTTCATTCCTTATTAAATTTGTGCTAGCACTCTGTGGCCTGTTTTTTTCGGGGGAAGAGGCTTAAAATACAAGCTTTCTGAGTTTTTCTTATGTGCACCACCGAAAGATCCCGGGCAACATAGCAACCAGGCCTGCACTGGGACTCTAGTACAACCTCTTGGGTACCCAGAGTCTATTTGGTAGTAGTGCTTACACTTAGATGTATAGTTCTACTACTGGTACAAGTTACAGAGTGTTCTGCATCCTGTGTAAGATATTTATCTCAGTGGGCACCTTTCTTGGGCAGATGTGCTGTGTATGGTGTACTGATCATTGGGGGAAATGTTCAGTGGGAACTTGTAAGTGCTTAACCCATTTTTCCTTCTCCATCTACCCAAGGATGTGCCAGCAAGTAAAGCACTGTTAATCATTTAAATTTCTGTGTGCGCTCTCAGTTTGTACATCCTGACTGAATTATTGTTTGATAAAGGTAAATGCTGTTGGTGGTCCCAAGGGGGTGGTCTTGTCCACTGTAGGGAGATGGATAGGTACTGCATCCCGGAGGGCAGTACTACACACATGTGGCCCACTTATTCTCTCTGGCTGGAGGCACCATGCTATTTATTATTTTGCGCCCCCCCCCACACACACACACTACAGGAGAATGAACAAACCCAACCCCCTCAACCAAGTATACCCATTGCAGTCACCAGGCAGGGGCGTGAACCCAGTTACAGCACCGCCCGAGAGGGGGTCACATTTAGAAGTATGGGAGTAAATTGCAAGTAGCTAAGGAGAACTTTATGAACTATGGCTAATCTTGTCTTGGCAGAGAGAGTGGTGAAGGTGGCAGGTAAGACGAAGTCGGAAAGATTCCGGCTGTGCTTGTAGTGGAGATGTGGCAGGAGAAGTCTAAGGTCAAGTGACGAGTCCATGGTAATTCCTATATATTTTAAATCTTCCATGATGGAGAGTTAGGAGCCATCAGAGCACCGGTTAGACAGGGTATTGGAGCAGGCAAGGCATCTAGCTTTGGAACCAAAGAACAGGGTTTAAGTTTTGGAGGCATTTAGGATTAAGCTGTTGTCAATGATCCAGCTCTGAATACAGGAGAAATCGAGGCCGAGTTATGAGTTTAAGAGGATGGTCTGAGGGAGCTGGCATTGTGCCCTGGGGACACCACAGTTAGATGCTAAACTGGAGCTGGCATCACAGAATTTAACAGATTACTCCCTGTCCAACAGGTAATTAGAGAAGTAGGCAGTAGCATGGGAGGCAAGACCAATTTTGGTTCAATTGGAACAGAGCAGGGCATGGTCAGTTTGGTAAGAGGCTTTGGATAGGTCAATGAATATGGTTCCCATGAGTGAGCCTTTCTGCATGCAGTTTTAGTGACACTAGTCAGCTGAACCAGGACAGTAGAGGTACTATGATCTTCACAGAAGCTTTGCTGATGGGGTGAGAAGAGTAAACTTCTGCAGGTATCCAGTTATTTGGGCGGCCACTATCTGCTTGCTGAGGACAGGGAGGAGAACGATGGGGCTTTACTGAGTGAGGAGCTTAGGCTCTCCTTTTTTGGCAGTGGGACAACGTACCCCTTGGAACTACTCCTTATAACAGATTTATAAAGCATGCTTATTTGGTCACCAGTGTAAGCATGCCAGCAGGTTCTCCCTGGATTGGCAAAAGAACTTCCACTTACCGTAATTTACATCAGTCTCACATATGGTCTTGGCCTGCTGGCTGAATGGGACAGGGCACAGGTACCCATGGCCTCAGAGAATGTATACCCCTAAGGTGGAATCTGTGCCATTTTGCCTAATACCTAAAAGCAGCCCCAAGGGCAGTGGCACCAGCATGGCAATTTCCCACAACCACACCCAAGTTGACACCTCTTTTGTAGTTTAATTGAGTGATGTTTGGCATCACCAGGTACCTTTTAGTTCCATCTCCATATTGTGGAGCACTCCTCTCTGTTCCTCCAGGTCCCCATCATAGATCATCAGCCCCAGGATTCCTCCAACCCCCTAGAGCCATCAGGGCACACCCCTTATAAGGGGGGCACCTCTCTCAGCCACAGACTGACCTCTCACTTCAGTTTCCCATCTGTAGATGCCAGGGACTTTTTGTGGCCTATAATGCTGCAGTAAGCCGGCACACTTACAGTGACACCATCCCTAGCTCTGGGGTTAACCCTTAACCTGCCAGTTGGCAGCCAAACTACATAGTGCAGTCAAAGAATGTGATGCCACACTCTTTGTAAAGCCCATCCTCCGATGGTGGTGGGTGGGGATTACACAAACCTGTTTACAAGCTGCTTCAAAACATGTATCATTAGCATCTGTCGAGGTAACTGCTCCTTCACTAGGATGACTGCCTGAGCATTGAAGAGAGCCCGTCATTGATCTGGTGGAGCTTTCCCTATCTGTGATGTACTGCACAGGAGGAGCTGTAATTGTGTCTGGGGGCCACGTTGGCGGTGTGCAGAACTTGTTGGAGGAGCTTCTGGCTGCATCGGCGGCAAGTGAGATCCTGGGGGGCAGACCGGAGTTCTTCTCAGCCATATCGGTGGCATATGGTCCCAGGAGAGAGAGAGTGGGGAGTCCTTTGAACGCATCGGTGGCAGAGCAGCGAAAAAGCAGACAGATCCCGGCTCGACTGCTTCAGCAGCAAGTCAGGAATAGAAGTGGAAGGCTGTGTGGCCCAATCAGTGAACAGGGTGCCACATTTCAAACTCGAAGTTGGGCTATAAAACTGGGCAAGCCCAGCCGCCTTTCATGCACTACACAGCAGGAGCTGTAATTGTGTCTGGGGGCTGCGTCGGCAGTGTGCAGAACTCATTGGAGGAGCTTCTGGCCGCATCAGCAGTGAGTGGGAGCCTGGGGGAGCAGACCGGAGTATTTCTCGGCCACATCAGAGGCGTGTGGTTACAGGAGAGAGAGAGTGGGGAGTCCTTTGAATGCATCAGCAGCAGAGCAGCGAAAAAGTGGACAGGTCCCGGCTCGATTGCATCAGTGGCGAGTCAGAGATAGGAGTGGAGGGCTGTGTGGCCCAATCAGTGAACAGGGCACCACATTTCAGACTTGAGGCTGGGCTATAAAACCAGGCAAGCCCAGCCACCTTTCAAGCACTGCACAGGAGGAGCTGGAATTGTGGCTCCTCCCACCCCAACCCTGACCGCTATTAAAATAGTCGCGGGAGGAGTTGGACAGGAGTAGCTGGACTTGTGTTTGGACTGGTAGTCTAGGGACCTTGTGAAATTTCAGCTAAAAACTGTCATCTTGCTTGCTGCTTAAGGGCTGTTTGACATTTTTCTGTCTAAAATGGTCACCTTTAATAGTCATTTGCTACAGTTTAGGGATTGTTTTTAATAGTCACCTTGCTTGTTACTTAAGGGTTGTTTATGCAACTTTGTTTTATTAGACACTTGGCTGCTGTTCGGGGATTATTTTAAATAGTCACTTTGCTGCTGTTCGGGAATTATTTGTTTATACCCTCATAGCCTTGGGCCTAGGGGAACCCAGTTTTGCCTAAAATGCGGGGACGGCAGCTCATGATTGGGATAGGGCTTCTGGGGGGGGACTCCAGCTACCAGAGCCGGCATCTTTGGTATGGTGGTGGGGTGCACCAGGTGTAGGGCTGCCATGATCATTGACTGGGTATGGAGGCTGGGAGGTTGCCCAGTGTGTCGGCAGCTATTGCAGATTAGGGAGAAGGTTGACAGGATAGGACGGCAGCTAGTGGTGATGAGGGGAGGGCTTGGAAGGGGCAAAATAGGGGAAGATAGTGAGGGGCGGATGGGTGTTGGTGTGGTAGCCTCTGGATCCTGTCCGGCAGACAGGAGGGTTAGGGAAATGGTGGGAGGCCTTGGGTTGCAAGGAGGCCCCACTAGGGGGTGCCCTAAAGGTGGTGACTACCGAGAATGCAGGCTGTGTCCAGGGAAAAAAAGGGGAAGGCACTGCAAAAGGAGAGACGGGTAGGGGAAGTAGGGTGGCAACAGGACAGAATGAGAGAGGGGGCCTTGAGTGCTACAATAGATTTGAACCACTGCGTTTAATTCGTAATGAGGAGGGGGAGTTTGGAGCAGTGAGGGAAGGGATAGGCAGGTGTAGCTGCCAGGGAAACAGGAAGAGCAAAGGGAAGGGCTTGCACTCAAACCAGCAGCTAACCAGGGGTCTTAAAGGGCCAGTTGAAGTGGATGGGGGGGAGGACCAGAAGAAGGGGTGACAGGGGAATTGAAGGGTCTATTCCTGCTAAGGAGGGTGGTTGCAAAACCAACCCAGTGGAGATAAAAAAAAAAAAAGGGGTGAGGGGGGAGGTAGACGATGCAACTAGCCTGGGATTCAGGGATAGTAGGGAGGAGTCTTGGCATAGAAACCAAATTGGAGCAGGAGAAGTGGGCAGTCCAGTGGCTGGCAAGTGTGAGGGTGCAAAAAGGCTTGGGGATAGAGTGGGGGAGGGGCACTCTCACAGTATTGGACAGGAGGAAATCGTTGTAGGTAGTAATGCAGTGTGTGAGGGCCCTGGAGATTAAGATGGATTCAGGGCTGGTAAGGGTGCTGTGTTCAAGGGGGATCTTCACAGGGAAGTGGGGGACCCTGCCATGAGAGAGAGGGGAGCCCTGGGGGTCCAACAGGCAGACAGTGTGGGGAAGAGTAGGACAGAGGCCGCAAAGAGGGGGTGTCGAAGCTGAAAGTGTCACAATAGGGGGAGTAACTGGAGCCGCTGGCTCAGCTAGGGAAATGAGCGGGGCTGGGTCAGCACTGTGAGGGGAAGAAGCAGCTGGGTCAGTTTATGGGGATGAGTTGAACGGGGATGCATGTGCAGCTCCAGTTAAAGGGCAGGGCCTGGGTAGGTGTAGGGATTGTGGTGGTAAACAGAAAAGGGGGAGGGGCAAAAGTTGAGGGAGGAGTTAAGGTGCTCCTGCTGGGGGACTCCATGATTAGAGGTCTCCAGTGGGAAGAACAGGGTGAGGGGATGCCCAATCCAGTTAGGGCCAAGAGCATTTCTGGCCTATCGGTGCACAAAGCAAAGTTCCTAGTGTACGAGCTGGCACAAAGTTGTGGAGGTTCCTTGGACTTCTTAGTGCATCTGGGTACAAATAACAGAAGGAAACAGTGTGTTGGAAATCCAGGCTAGGTTCTGTGAGCTTGCCAGAGTCTGTCATGCAGATGGCTTCCCGGTCTCCTTCTCGGAAATCCTGCCGGTACTGAGGGCCAGTGTGGAAAATAAACAGAAAATTAGGAAGGTAAATGAGTGGCTCAGAGAATGGGGTGAAGCTTGGGGGTAGTGGGTGATTGGGGGAAAACTTGGGAGGAAAGGGGACTGTACGCTAGGGATAGGATTCATCTCAACCTGTTGGGGAAGGTGGTGCTTCAACAGAAATTGACAAAATTTATTCAGGCCAGATGGAGTTTAAACTGTGAGGGGGGGATGGGGGGCTGTGTGGCCAAACCTGGCAAACTCTTCAAGGATGGGTTCAGCCTTCTTCACTGCACAGAAATGGCAGACTCTGCACCGGGGGTGGCGGGTGGACCACTGTGAGTTAGCTCTATGGGAGGGGACAGGAAGGAGAGGAGGGGTAAAGGGGTGGATGGTGATCCTGATAAATGCCAGGAGCTTGTGAAACAAGACGCCTGAGCTCCATGCCATGCTGGCAGAGGGAGATGTGAACTTGGCTGCGGTCACAGAGACTTGGGCCATCCCCAGACATGACTGGGACCTGAACCTAAACAGGTTTACGGTGCTCAGGAAAGACAGGGCAGTGGGCGGGGGTTGCACTGTTCATTAGGGACAGTATAGGATAAGCTGGGTGGAGGCAGCTGAGGGTAACCTGGAGGCCCTGTGGGTCACCATGCAAGCCCCGGGGGGCAAGAAGGTCAAAATGGGGGTGGTCTAGAGACCTCCCATGCTGGCTGACAACCTGGAGGAAAGCATGCTTGCTAATATTAGGGACCATTGTGGATGGGAGGGGGGTGAGGTGGTGATATTGGGTGACCTTAACATGCCGGCGACTGATTGGGGAACTATAACGTCCCCTGTGGCCAGGGTGCAGGGCTTGTTGGACATCTTCCAGGATGCATTCCTAAGTCAGCAGGTTGTGGAACCAACGAGAGAGGGACATGTCCGGGATGTGGTCCTGGCTGACTGTGACCTGGTTAAGGGGATTGAGGTGGGGGACCCTCTGGCTGGGAGTGACCTTGCCACCGTCTGGTTTGAGTTGGACATGGGGGGGGTCTTACAAGGATGGTGACCGTGGACTTCAGGGGGCGGACTTTAAGAACATGGGTAAACTCCTCCTCAAAGGGCACTTGGAGGGTATAACACCGGACATGGGCATGGAAAGCAGGTTGGGGATCATTAAGAGAGGGCTGCAGGAGGTTATTAGGTCCTGTACGAGGGTGAAACCTAAGGGCGGTGGGACTAGGAAGCCATGCTGGTGGATCTGGGATGTCCAGGAGGTGGTAAGAGAAAAGAGGGCTGCATACGGTAGGGTCAAGCATTCGTGTGGGATCAAGGATAGGAAGGAGTATCTTCTAAAGGCCAGGAGGGTTACCATGACCGTGAGAGGGGCCAAGGCAATGAAGGAGAGGAGACTGGCGCAGGAGATGGGGAAGGGTTCTTTAGGTATATAGGGGAGAGAAGGAGAGGGTAGAGGCAGTTCAGTAGATTGAGGATAGTGAGAGGGTGGGAGGAAGAGTCAGGGGCCAGGCGGAAGTACTCAATGAATACTTTGCCTCTGTCTTCACTAGGGAGGATCTCCGGGAGGCTCAGGGCAGGAGGAAGCAGGGGGTATAGGGGGCAAGAGTCCCAAATTTTGGGATTCCAGATGTTATTCTAGGCACAGAAAAAATTGTCCCATATGGGAGGGGACATGATGGATCTCGGGGGGGGGGGTTGGCTGGGTGTGGGAAGCCTTGAAATCCTTAAAAAAGGATAAGGCTCCCGGTTCTGATGGGATCCATCCCAGAGTTCTGTGGGAATTGGCTGATGTCCTGGCTGCACCCCTGGCACCCTTTTCAACACTTCTCTGCAGACAGGGAGGGTGCCCAAGGACTGGAGGGAGGCGCACATCATGCCGATCCATAAAGGAGGATCAAGAGAGGAGCTGGGGAACTACAGGCCGGTCAGCTTGACTCCGGTGGTGGGGAAGTTGATGGAGGCCATATTAAAGGAGAGGCTGAGGATGTTCTTGGCGGAACAGGAATTCCTGCATGATCACCAGCATGGCTTCATCCAGAGCAGATCGTGTCAGATGAACCTTGTGGAGTTGTATGACTGGATGATGACGCTTAACCAGGGTAGGCCAGTGGATATCCTCTTCCTGGACTTCAGCAAGGCGTTTGACTCGGTCCCCCACACAGGTCTGCTGAATAAGTTGAGTGGTATGGGGGTGGGAGCCCTGCTGGTAAGGTGGATTGGGAACTGGCTATCTGGACATACTCAGCGGGTGGTTGGGGGGAGTAGCCTCGTCTTCCAGGGGAGTCATAAGTGGGGTCTCACAGGGTTCAGTTTTGGGCCCACTCCTGTTTAACGCCTACATTGCCGAGATGAGCCTCTTCGCAGATGACTCTAAGCTAGGGGTGGTGGTGGATGGGGAGGAGGGTAGGCTAGCCCTGCAAGGGGACCTGGATACTCTGGGGAGATGGTCACACTCCTGGAAGTTGAAGTTCAACACCAGGAATGTAAGGTGCCTCACCTGGAGCATAGGAACCCAGGACAGGTGTACACTCTTGGTGAGGACATACTGCAGGCTTCAAGTGGGGAAAGAGACCTGGGGGTGATGGTGGATGCCAAAATGAACAACTCTGAGCAATGCAGGCAGGCTGCAGCCAGGGCAAACAAGATGCTGGGCTGCATCACCAGGAGGTTTCTCCTCAAGGAACAGGGAGGTGATTCTGCCACTGTACAATTGCCTGGTTTGGCCACATCTTGAATACTGCTTGCAGTTTTGGCATCTGCACCTACAGAAAGATATCCGTCTCCTGGAGCAGGTTCAGAGAAGGGCAACCAGGATGATCTGGGGGACCAGACATATGAGGAGCAACGCGAGGAGCTCAACCTTTTCTTGCTAGAGGGGTGGAGGGATGGGGGATGATTGAGATCTTCAAGTGTCTGAAAGGGATGAATGGGGTAAGCCTCAGTGGAGTCTTTCAGAGGAAGGTGGGTGGGGCCACCAGGGGGCACAGTTGGAGGCTGGGGAGAGAGGCGGTACTTCACCGAGAGATGGTGGAGCCTTGGAATGCACTGCCTGAGGAGCTGGTGGAGGTATCTACAGTGGGGGTTCAAAGAGGCTGGGACAGGTACTGGTGTGGAATGAAGCGGGGGGAGAGCTTGTCAGGAGGTTGGTAAAGGTACCTGTTCAAGGTGCTGACTCGAGCAGACTCAGTAGACCATGTGGCCTACTCTGCTGGTGTTTTTATTGTGTTTAGTATGTTAATCAGTGAGTTCTGAACAGATGTTTCGGTGCACCCCAATTATATATTAGGATAAAGGGTTAAATAAAGTATGAAATACCATTGATTAGACATTCAAACTGACACGTAGGTTTCCAGAGCTATCTGTTAGAGATGTGATGGAATCAGCTGGAACAGTCAGGTCCTGACAGTGGCTGATGAGTGCCCCACAATTCAGTGACTGAAATGTTGAGGAGTATGACCCCCAACACACATTTACCCCACAGGTTGCCCACTTCACACATTTTTTGTAGGGATAGTCTTACTCCCGTTTTGCCCTCTCCCCCTAGTTTGAAAGATCAATCCCCACATCTGTGGAACCAAAAGGTTAGAAGCTGTGATTTCTACCCTCCAAGCAGGTTACAATTTAACCAAAATGTAAATGTTCTACAGTGTTAACATTTATAATAACTCAACAGGGGTGGTCTCTCTCTGTTTCTCTTTGTCTCCCTCAGTGCTGCTGAATGACATGCCATGGCCACAGACCCCCCCAACTGGGTCCAGGACTCACCCTCTGCTACATGCTCAGCTGCTGTTCTGGTGGCAGCTGGCAGGGTATACTTCATGGGGAAGGGTATCGCGAAGAACACTAGGGGATGTTTTATGGTGAAGGGGATACAACAGGGCACTAGGGAATACGATCTTCAGAGGATGGTGTGCTTGAGCAAGCGCCACAACCTCCCCTATAAAAACAGGTCTGAATTTTGCTGCTGCTGCCTCACTCTGGATGGAGGGATGGGTAAAGAAAGCCTGTCCCAGGCTTCTCCAAGAGTGGAACTGCTGCATGCGGCGCCTTCTGATAATACACTTCCATCAAAATAATCAGACAAATAGTTTGCGTCACACTTCTGCTATTTTTCTGATGTGTGGTCTTCAATTTCCAGGTCGGCACTCAGAAGGATATATCCGCCTTTTCTGGTTTAACTCTGCCCTTCTTACAGATAACCTTAATGGCTGTTGCAACAATATGCAGCTGTAAATGGGGTCTCTGAGACAGGGCGTTCTGACTGGGCTGTAACAATTTGTAGAAGCCATAGATTGATCTTTTCCCAATAGCATCTACAGCCTCATTCCAAGAGTAATGATTTTAACAAAAATTTCTCACCTTATCAGAATTCCACTGTTCAGCTGGTTGTTCTCATGTTATACTGTATTTCACGCATAGTGCTAGTTAGCTGAAAATGCGCAAATTTGATTTTGTACAAAGCAATTATTGATTTACTGTTATTGAAAATGTGCAGTTTTGGTAATTTAGAGCAATGTTATTTTTGCACAACAATCATATATTATGATTACTATACAATATTATGTATTAATGGCAGTATAGCCTAGAGGTTAGAGGAATGAGGTGTGAACGAGCTTGGTACACCCAGCAGACCAGACCTGAGTTTGATTCTCACAACCTCCACATGCATACTGTGTGACTCTGAGCCAGTCATTTAACCGCCCAGTGCTCCCAGGTCGCCCCTGAAAACAGGCACTTGTGCCTAGTGGGCCTTACCCGGTTACCAAAGACTAAAATAAAATATTATTTGTAGTGAAAGTTACCAGTTTTACAGTAATTTCCAAACTGTGATAGGCTGTCAGTACCACTTCTTGTGCTACCATTATGTGAAAAGAGAAGACACTCTGGCTGTCCATTTCAGTGCCATTTTTACTTTAAATAAACGTTTTTGCTGGTTTTGCAATGCCAGTGTGGGATTGCCCTGGCACATTGGCAGACCAGGTTTGTGCCCCAAGACGTCAGGAATGGAAGCTGGCAGGAAGGGATCAGAGCATCCAAGAGACACTCTTCATCACCGTTGAAAAACCTTCTGTACCAGAAGCCCCCATCCAATCCCTTATAAAATGATGCACCTTCCTTCCTGACTGCTTCCTGACACCTCCCTTTCAACCGCCCACTGAACTCCTCAGTCTCTACCTCTCTTACTCTTTTCTTCACATTCTCCCAGATCCAGACAGGAAGGACCTCCAGAATGCTAAGGAAGCCAAGTGCTTCTTCAATTTCTGTCCCAGTCCCTGGAAGTTCCTTTTCATTGCCTCCACAGACTGATTTGCCAGATTGTTGGTTCTAAGGTACCAGCATTCCCTGCTGCCCTCTTTCACTATCTTATTTATCCTGTCCCAGCCTCAGATGGCTGACACTCCAGGCAGGCATCTAATCCCCCTCCCCCCTTTACCTACCACCCTCTGCACCCCTCTATCGATACTGTCCCCTATCATTAGAATTCTCCTTGCTGACTTCTGCCCCCCCCATCCTTGGGTGTCACCACATCTCTCCCTTCCCATCAGCACCAGCTGAACCATGGTCACCCTTACCCGTGTCAGGCACCTGTGCCTCTTCCGGGGTGCAAAGCGGTTTGTCACTGGCACCTCATGGGAAGAGCTGACTGTTGTGTGACTGTCCCTACCAGTCAGTCTCCTCTCCTTCCCTCTTAAGCACCACCCTCTATCCCCTGACACAGTGGGTCTCTGGAGAAGTGGGGGTTTAGGGGTGGGCACAGGCTTAGAGTCACAGATGGAATATTTCCTCCCTGGCTGCTACCAACTGATCATGGCACTCCCTAAGGTCCTGCAAATGGGGCATCCCCTTCTGCAAAGCATAACCTCAGAGACAAGTTCCTGGCTATAATCCCTACAGCCGACTACCTCTCCACTCACCCAGTGCATTCCAGGCAGTTACATGCCTTTGCTATATGCCTTCGGTTAAAGAGCTAGGGTTCTGCCTAAAACTAATATTAGTTTTTAAAAGCAACCGACCATTACCTTTTATATCTGAGGTACTTTTTCTTTTCCCTTTGTTTAATTAGAAGATTGTTTACCTGATGTTAGTAGGTGTGATGTGTGGAACAGCTCTTAGCCTAGCAGCTGACATATCTTGCTCTGCTGCCCCATACTACATCATCAGCATTGTGACCTCACTGCCTGTGACATCACTGCTGCTTAGGAACAGCAAGTGAGTGACTGCCAGGTCATTCACCTGTCATGTCACGGTCAGTGAGCTCAAGCATTGCCTGTGTTTCAATGTTTGTATATCTTAACTCTGTAACATAGCATGTTACAGCTACGATGTGTGTCAGCTACTCCAACATATTTATTGTACTCTCACTGTATGTCCTATTTTACCATGCAATTTTACCATGCAATCCTGGGTCGCCCCTGAAAAAGGGACCTACGTGGCTCAGTGGGCCTACCCAGTCACCAAAGTGTAATAAATAATTATACAATGGCAAGGAAATTTCCTGTATTCTGATTGGTCAGTGGGTGCCTCAGACAGTGATGTTATTGCACAATAACATCACTCTATGAATTTATTTGAGCATATGGAGCATTTCATTGAGCACTTTTTTTCTCTTCAAAAACACAAAAAATCTACTAAAAATATTTTTAATGTTTTGTTTATTTTGTATAACATCGAGCCATTGTATAATTGCAATAAGACACTCCAAGGTGTGTGTTATCGTGTAATAACGTCACTCCTGGGGTGGGTTGAAGCACGAGGCGAATAACACACACCTTGTCGTGCCTTATTGCTTCAATAAATAATGCTGCTGATGTAGTCTGGGGCAGCAGAGTTAGATATGTCACCTGTCACGCTAAGAGCTGTTCCACACATCCAACACAATATTATCACATACTGTAGAATACTTTCTGATGAGCAAAAGGAAAATACTTCAGAAATAAAAAGTTACAACTGACTACTACTTAAAATTTGTATTATTTTCCTGTCTGTTTTGGCTGCACTAGCTGTTTAAGTTCCTTAGTAATATGTGATACTGTGCTAAGAGGTCTTCACGTGCTGCAGCATCTTATGTTTATTTCTATGACAAAATAAAAAAAAATAGCTTTATAGTAATTATGCAAATGCAATCTCCAGAAAAAAAATATGATAGATGTAAAATGTAGGAATATTTAGCTTCTCAGAACATTTCAAATTCTGTCAGTTGTGGGGGCCTGAAGAAGTGGAATGCTTGTGGGCAAGTAAGGCGGCCAAAAAAACAGCATTTTTTAATGTATGCAGGTGAGTCCTGTGTTAGTGTGTCTGACTCTGAACAGGTAGAACATACACACATATGAAACTAAAGAGTTGAAAAAAAAAAAAAGTAAGCTGTAATCCGCAGTCTGTAATATGTTTGTTAGCTGTGTATGGGCTGCCATGGTGATGGGGCCTCATAAAATATTGACGAGCTGGCTGTCTCACCATGAATCATGCTAAAGATAAAATAGAATTTTGAGTGCTTTACTTTTAAGGTTTCAACCACGAACAAAAATTGCCACTTTTCAACATTTTTTAATAACTCACACATTCACAAAAAATACCACCAACAGCTTAATCTAGTTCAAGGTCAGTTGGCATTCATCTCTATCCCCTTCCCCTGGGTCGTGCCTGAAAATAGGATTTATCTAGTGCACTTACCCGGTCAACAAAAACTAAATAAATAAAACACCAGCAATAAAAGTCAGCATATGCACACTCTCTGTGCCACTACAACTGGCCACAACCCAATGGCAAGCATGGCGTGGCTGCCATAGGAATAATCTGCTTGCTCTTCAACTGCCATGGTATCCAGCTACTGTCTAGGCCAGTGCTTGTCAAACACCACGAACATTTTCAAACCCACCCTGAATACTTCAAGTAAACTGTCTGTTGCCATGGTATCACCTCAAGCAAGGCTACACTGATCACATGCACAAGAACACGTAGCACCAATTAAGCCAAGCTCTTTACAGCACAAACAGACTGCATAAACTTGGCACAAGGCCACTGAATCTCGCTTGGGGAGGAAGCCCAGTGAGTCACACCAAAATCACAGCAAATGTTGCAAAGACTCTTTCTTTCTGTAACCAGTACAATGTGTGTGCTCTTTACACATACTGAATTCTGTTGTTACCGCCACGGTTGCCATGTCTAGGTTCACACCCCTTCCTAGTACCTGTATAGGGCCCACCTGGTTGAGGGATTGAGTTCATTCTTTCTCCTGTGATAGGAGGTTTGTCCCAGAACAAATAAGAAATAGTGCGATGCCAGAGAGAATAAGTGGGCCAGATGTGTACAGTACCACCCCCTAGGTTGCAGTGCGTACCCACCTCCCTACACTGAGCTGGACCATCCCCTGGGGGACCAGTAAGACAGGTGTTACCTTCACCAGTAGACAATTCAATCAGGTTACAAAAAAAGAGTGCACTGAAATATAATTTAACAAAGTAACTATGTTTTTTATTTTGTAGCACAGGCCTGGAAGCTAGAAATGAAGATGCAGTTAAACAGTTGCAAGTCACTTTTAGCACTCCCGCCTAGTAACAATACCTCCTGGGAGCCACTGTAGGTTACTAACACTCTCTCAGGTCCCACACAATCACTGATACACCTGCCAAAACCAGGGGCACAGTAGGATGAATTACTCTGCAGAGAGGGGGGTGGTATACTTTTAAGATGCTACCAGTACTAGAACTATAATCTCAAACATGAAATGGCAACCAATGACTCTGGGGTACCCAGTAATTACTCTATGTCACTGTGTGGGCCTGGTAGCTATGTTGCCTGGGTTCTTTTGATGGCGCATTTGTTGAACAATAAGCGAGCTTGCATTTTATTTATTTAGCTTTTGTTGACCAGGTAAGTGCACTAGACAAATCCTGCCTATTTCAGGCACGACCCAGGGGGAGGGGGATACAGATGAATGCCAACTGACCTTGAACCAGGTTAAGCTGTTGGTGGTATTTTTTTAATGAATGAGGAAAATTTGGCCAGGACACCAGGGAAATTCCCCTACTCTTTTCGATAAGTGCCATGGGATCTTTAACATCCACCTGAACTACCACCAATCCAGGCAGATGGGACCTCAGTTTAACATCTCACCAGAAAGACAGCACCTCAGAAGTGCAGCACCCCTCTCATGCTGCACTACAGTGTCAGTACTGGGATATTAACCCAAGTGCCAGATGTGGGAACTGAACCCACAGCCCTCTGATCTCCCAGCCTCAGAGGCGAGTGTGCTACCTACTGAGCCACTGACACTGACCCTCAACAGGCTATGATGTGCTGGCACAATTCAGAACTTGAAAACTCTTGAACCCAATGAAGAGGCCCCTATAGTTTTCACTATATGGGAAGGGTGCTCGGGAAAGACATCCTCTCTTTTCAAGTACACCCCTGTCCCGTTTCCTGGCTGTAGTAGCATACTTCCTCTGTGGGCCTACTAAATGGCCAGGCTGTTGTAGACTTCAGCCAGTGCACGTGGAACTTTATTTAGGCTCCTGCCTTGGAAGCCCACACTGCCAGTTCATTTGAGGGTGCTTGATCAGCACCTCTGATTGTTTTATAATTGACTGTTAAATGTTTCTTTATGGGTATGTTATTGTTGTTGTTGAAATTGTGCAATCTGATCTTACAGTTTAATGTATGCACAGGGACCCTTTTGCTGCGGGGGGGGAGAGGAAGTATACATCCGCACTGCAGGATGGATAATGATATATTATGGTACTCATTGAATGTCAACAGGCTAAATAATCCAATTAAGAGAGCAAAGGTTCTCCCTCATATTAAAAAGGAACACCAGATCCTGATCTTTTTATAAGAAATGCATTTAACTCGGATGAAGCATGAAAAGCAGGTTAAATCTGGGTTTAGGAGAGTATATAGAGCTGAAACACCAAATAACAAATGCAGGGCAGTGGCCATTTTGATCCCATGGAGCACACCATTTCAGGAGGGTAATATCTTTTGGAATAGGGAAGGTTGCCTAGTCATGGTCCAGGGTATGTTGCAGGATAAAGAGATCACTTTGGCCTCTCCTATATATCCCTCCATGGTCTAAGAACCTGAAAATCAAAAAAACTTCTGGACCTCCTCACCATGAATATAGTGGGGATTCCACTTATGGCAGGAGATTTTACCATGCTTCAGTCTAATACCTGGGACACGTCTAACCCTTCCCCTCCCCACCAGCCTGCCGCACATAAATACTGTAAATCTATCCTCCGGGACCTTAACTGGACAGATATCTGGCAAGAACTTAATCCCCAAACCAATAACTACATGCATTATTCAGCAGTACATGGGATGTACACCTGCACAGATTATGACTGTACTAAACAGGAGTATATGCACCTTATTACTAAATGTGAGTTAGGGGCTATTTTACTATCGGATCATGCTCTGATTAAAACACATCTCAGACTCACCATGAAACCCAGTGGCATTTGGATCCATATTATCTGTTTAGAGGAATTTCATAATTTTGTGATGGATAATATTACTGAAATGCAGACCCAAAATCAGGGGAGGCCTCATACTGCCACTATGCTTTGGGATACCATCAAAACAGTTCTGGGGCCATTTGATTGAATATTCTTCCTGGAAACACTGTGCGAGATCTCAGCACCTACAGGAAACGTACAGCTTCCTGCAAATAAATTCAAAATCATACATGCCCCCATAATGCAAAGCATCATGGGCTGCATGTGCAAATCGACACAGAATATTATGCTGGTTCAACTTTAAGCAGAAATGCATGGTGCCGAAACGCCTTTCACACATTTTGCAAAGGGTGCCAACAGAAGACACAGACACATGTTGGGTTCACTACAACATAACAACATAACCCAGACAGACCATTCTAGGGTAGCTGGTTCATTCCACTGGGGTGTCAAACAGACGAGGCACACTGATGAGTCCTGGTAGAACGAAACACTTGTCTGTGTCTTCTGTTGGCATCCTTTGCATACCATGTGAAAGGCCTTCCGGCACCATGCATTTCTGCTTAAAGTTGAACCAGCATAATAGTCTGTGGTGATTTGCATATGCAGCCCATGATGCTTTGCATTATGGGGGCATGTGTGATTTTGTATTTCTTTGAAACTTGGCTTCCCAGCCAATGCCTATGGGGTAACCATTGCCTCAGTGCTTGTGCACTGAGCTTCTTTGTCTTTTTTCTTCCTGTAAATGTTACATAAGCAGGGAGATCAGTCCATCAAGGCCCGTATGGACCAGGTCAAGTGTGACATCGATGCGATCTACCTTCACAAGCTCTGACTTTTTTGCAACACAAATATTATGAGATGGGGCCACGGGCGACATGGGTTCTTGCCCATCAGCTATGCTGACACAAAACCAGAGCCACGGTAACCAAATTACATCAGCCACTGACAGTTCATTTGCTTAGATGGACACATGAAATCGCGGAGACCTTTAAGACATACTATTCTTCCCTTTATGCCCCAGATACCAATCATGACCCTGAAGCGACTAATGTATTTCTCTTGCCTTTATCCCTCCCCATGACTTCGACCTGAACAGGCTGAAACCCTCACTCGACCGATTGACCTGGGGGAGTTGGAGGGTGTTTTACGTAAAGCCAAAACCCAGAAAGCCCCAAGACCAGACAGCTATATAGTAGAGCTATATAAAAATCACAAAGAATGTCTTTTCCTCCCTCCCTCTCCCAATGGCCTGTAATGAGATAACGGGTAGAAATTCCAAATACATGGCAGTATACCATGATCCCCAAGGCTGGGAAAGACCATACACACTGCTCAGCACACAGACCCATCTCAGTTTTAAAGGGAAATGTCCACCTAGGATTAAATTAATCAATATTGTTACCAATGGAAATCTGCTTTACATAAGCTATTGACCAAACCTGTAACACTTTTAGGGCCAGAATTATAACCCATTCAGTTGCCCCTCCCTGTATAGCTGCAGGCATCCATTTTCTAATCAAAGGCACAGGAAATGACATCACATCAGGGGAAAACACATATAGCCGATAAATCTTTTAATCAGGAGAGGCACACTAAGCTGAAGCTTGAGTCCAGGTGTGACCTGAGAGCACAAGAAAGTTAAGTGAATTGCTCAGAGTCATACAGTAATGCAAGTAGAGACTGTGGGTTTCAAACTCATGTCTTTAGGTTTGTAGCTTAGAGCCTTAAACCATTGCGCTATACTGTCTAAAGATAAGAGGAAAAGAAGAGTTAGGCCTCTTGATGAGCTGTCACAACCAGCCACTTAATAGTTTAGTGATTGCACCTGGGAGCTTCAGGGAAGTGAAAAGGTTTTATGTCAAACAGAAGGGGCTACTGGAGATTTCCTGCTGGAAAGACAGAGTTAAACAGTTGGAATCATGAAACAAAAAAACAAATCTGCTGTTTTTTTTTCTTTTACTTTGGTGAAAAGAAACCTATTTCTGGATGGTGTTCAAATAAAGATTTTTTTTATTTTGCAACCTTCAGGAAGAGTAGTGCTGGAACATGGGGAAAAGTGAGTGTATATGTGTGTGTGTGTGGGGGGGGTGGCACTGTAGTAATAAGAGACCGTGATTGCTTCCCTTTTGACATTGCATGCATTTAGGGGCACTTTGAATGCTCATGGGCAAAAGTGGGGGGTGTCCACCCCCCAAACGCACCTGTAGGTTCTGGCACCTATGTTCAGAAGGGTTCTGTACTGACAGCCATCTATCATATCACACACCAACACAAAACAATTATTTTTTTTACAGCTTATTTACCTGGGATAGTCCAGCTGAGCTGTGCCACCTCATTTCCAGTGGAGTCCTGCTGCTATTGATTTCTTCTGCTAGGTGGACAGGAGCACTGGGGTTTATGCGACTTACTCAAGGTCACACAGTTAGTATTTGACTTTACTGAGGTTTGAAACTCTCATTTCCTGGTCCCCAAGCTTGTGCTCTAGCCACTAGATCACACTGCTACAAATGACAGAACATGATGCCAACAAAAAAATTTAAACACAACTAATTCATTGCTAACAAATACTGGAACTAAATAGGTACAGGAATAAAAATGATTTACAGTGTTACCACAGTAGCAGAATATTCTGCAAATCACACTGGCACTAAACTGAAATGTCACAAAACATTGTGCAAAGCAGTATAAACCCCAAAGGAACTCAGAAACTGTTGGCACTGGCAGCACACAACTTTTGTTTATAGCAACCCCTTCAAGATTAGAGACAAGTTCACATCCCCATGGACTGGGTAAAAACATTTTTTGTTTAATTTCCTCTGCTATCAAGGAGGCAGTATAGCACAGTGGTTTAAGGACCTGAGCTGCCAACCTAGTGACCTGAGTTTGAATCCCACAGTCCCCACTTGCATTATTGTATGACCCTGAGCAAGTCACTTAACTTTCTTGTGCTCTCAGGTCGCACCTAGACTCAAGCTTCAGCTTAGTGTGCCTCTTCTGGTTAAAATATTTATCGACTATATGTGTTTTCCCCTGATGTGATGTCATTTCCTGTGCCTGTGTTATAGAAAATGGATGCCTGCAGCTAGAAAAGGGAGGGGCAACTGAATGGGTTATAATTCTGGCCCTAAACGTGTTATGGGTTCAGTCAATAGCTTATGTAAAGCAGCTTTCCAATGGTAACAATATTGATCAATTTGATCGTAGATATATGTTTCTCTTTAAATACTGACTATGAACTCTATGACAGTGTTACCTTGCCGAGTAGATACCCTGTTACCATGCCTTACCCACCCCAATCAAATGGGATTTGTCCACTCCCAACGGATAATATCAGATGGGTGGTCAGTGATGTGGGCAAAAATGAAAAAGCCAATACCCGGAATCACACTGCAAAAAGGGCGAAACTGGAGCAATGACAAAAGTTTGACCCCTTCTCTGAGGGGCCTTGGAGTTAGTTAGTAAAAGGGTTGAGTCAGCATTCCGGTTTCACCCTTTTTACAGCGTGATTCCTGGTTTGCTCTTAAAGATTCGCCCTCATCACATAACACCTAGCAGATGGACACTTTACATTCTCCATTACATATGTAAAACACAGAACCCCACCTTATTAATTAGTCTAGATGCGGAGAAAGCCTTTGATTGGGTGTCATGGCCCTCTCTATTTACAATGATGGCCAACATGGGATTTCCAGGGAGTTTATAGAGGCCTTGCAAAGGATATATACTGCCCCATAAGCTTTTGTGAAGGCAAATGGCCATGTGTCTAATTCTTTTGGACTGGGCCACAGCACCTGACAGGGCTGCCCGATGTCTCCTCAACTGTTCGCCATATTCAGTAACCTTCTGGCACAAGCGATTAGACAGAGCGATCATATATGGGTCATCAGCTGTGCTGGTGCAGAGCACTGACTTGCTTTGTATGCCAATGACTTCCTTTTATGTCTCCCACCTTCAGACATCTCTTCCAGAAGTTTTTCACATCTTGAACACCTTTAACAATGTCTTATCCTACAAACTCAACATAACCAAAACAGAAGTCCTCTCACTGTACTGTTCGGCATCCCTGGCACTTTGCATGACTTGCCCTGTCCACTGGGACCTCACTAAAATAAAATGTCTTGGGATTAAATTAACATCACGAATAGACCAACTGTATGCAGCTAATTATGGTCCATTACCTAGGCAACTGGCTACTGACTTTCAACATTGGCACAATCCTCTGCTTAGCTTAATTAGATGAGTAGACTCGGTCAGAATGGTAGTCTTTCCCAGTTTCCTTTACCTGTTTCAAAATGTCCCAGTGCCGGTGCCTCAGATGGTTTGGACGACATGACAGGTGTCTATCTCGTGCTATATTTGGCAGGGAAAGCATCCCTGTATCCAATTTAAAATCTTAATGCTGCCCAGGAGCCATAAGGGTGTGGGTCTGCCAGACCTACAAACCTACTATACAGCTGAGCAACTTAGAATCCTCTTTCACTGGTGTATAAGGGGTGGTGGTCCCCAATGGCAGCCCATGAAGGATTATCTGATGCCACTGTGCGAGATAATAGGTTACTTGTTTGGAACAGACCCAGCCCTCAGAGAACATCTGGAGGCTAATCCCTTGCTGCAAGAGTGGGTGAAGATTGGAGGGGGTGGTCTGCTTGTTGGCACAGCCCCACACTTGTTCTGGATGTGCCCTCTGGCACAGCTGGAATCCTTTTTACCAGCCCACTGAGACACCACATTTTGGGAATGGCAAAGGCATAATTTAATGTACTTAAGTCAGATGTGCGACACGGGAGGCTATCCAGACCTCTGAGGACCTCTGACAACAATATGACATAACCTTAGAAGGACTTCTTCCGATATTTATAAGTGTGACACTTTCTTATTTTTTTTTAATTGCATATACTTTATTAAGGTTTTAGTAATGTGCACATAATAAGATCCAAACGTAGTTAATAAACAGATATCGCTTATACACTCCACTGAAAGGAACCATACAATGTGAAAAATGTTACATAACAGAACTGGGAAAAACTCTCTCTCACCCCACCCTGCCCACCCCTCCCCCTATGCTGCAGAGACCACTAGTCTTTAACATTAAACCTATAAAAATAGGGTTCTATCCTAAAATTCGTAACAAAAGGAAAAGTATTTATAATATCTGAAAACAATGCCACTTTCTTATTAACTGACCATCCTAAGTACCTCTCTTCACAGAGGCTCCGGTTCTGATACAAGAATTAATATGGCAACATACCTGTATGTAAACCCCATATCATGTAATACCCATAATATACAAAGTGTTAATAGACACCCAACAAGAGAACACTTTAGGTAAGGCTAGGCACTGAGAGGGGAACTCCAGATAGAACTCCCTATGACAGACTTAGAGAGGGGCTGTTATGAAACAGGCAGAGTGGCAACCTCACGTGTCTAGAAGTATGCCTGGAAGCATTTGATATGAAACTTCCGAACCTAGTGATTACCTCCAGATATTCAGGTGTCAGATTAGCTGCTTGTCAGTGGCTATGTGGGAAGCCCCTGGGAACTCACTCCCACATTATTTGGACCTGCCCCTTATTGCAACCATTCCTTAGGGACCTGGAACATGAACTCTCTCTGGTCCTATAAGAACCTATAACTAACTCCACAGCTCTAACTTTTGCACCATTATCCAGTGGGATTTAGGGACAGGAATAGCAAATATTTATTGTGGATAATGCTCCTGGCAGCCAAGAAATACATAACTAGAAACTGGCTCTCTCCAACCATAGGTAATATGACCGATTGGAGGACCGCAGTCAACGATATATACAAGATGGAAAAACATCATGTGCAGTTTAAACGAATAGACATTTTCACTTCCAGGTGGCATAGGTGGGTTTTATACGTGATGCCGCATGATTCACACTTTTTACCTTAACTACCCTCTGACCTCTTTACCCTCAGGATGGGAGTGACAATCCATGGTGCCACGGGGAACCTCTATAGGATCTAGCAGAGAGAACTTGGGTTAAAATACACCCTGCTTGGGGCTCCTCTCCCATCTTTACTCCCTCCCAGTAGCAGTTTTCATACCACTTCAGACTATTGGGACCTACTATTGCTAGGGATACTCTGCTGCCCTCATTTGCTGTGTAGAGGGTCGGTGGCCAGTCTGTCACCTTTAAAACATGTCTGTTTGCCTACCCTTCTGTCTGATATGCTGAAGCTATATATTTTATACCTGTGCAGTATTTTGTTAGATGTGTTTCTGCGCATTTGTAGTATTAACAAAACAATATTTACAAATAAATGAATCTGAAAACTCCAAAAGGAAAGTGTTTGAAATCCAGTTTGTAATTCAAGTGAGGGTACTATAATCCAACAGGGAAAAGTAGAAAAGACCCCAGCCAGCAATGCCAGCACTCATGTGACCCACGGATGCAGCAGCTCAGTCGAAGTGGGAACTAGCACACAGCAGCAGGTCGAACACCACTCAGAAATAGGCCCCAGCAGCCTGGAGATGAGGTATATTGGACTTGCACTAGATGCTTTGCTGCAGTGCAGCCCTTCTGGCTCAGTTCTCATTGCACAGCCCTTCTAACAGCACACACAGGAGCACTACACAGTGACTTCATAGTTCTCAAGGAGCCCAGATGCCAGGAGCGACCTCCATGGTCCAACTCCCACCCGGATCAAGAGTACCCACTTACTCAGGGTACATTCCCTGTGACTCCTTGTTCCCTGATTCACCCTGCTTGATGAGGGTTGGCAGTCTCCCTACCTGGCTCCACGGCATCTTGATGGAGGTGCAGATCTCTGTCTCCAATTCCATAGGTCAGCACCTTTCTCCGGACTTTGGACCTCCAACTCTGTCACAGGAGCCTTGTTCTGCAGGTGTCTTTCTGGCACAGACTTTTGGTGGCTTTCTCAGTCAAAGCACTTTTGGCACATTTTCACAGCTTTCACTTTAACATATGCACAGTCTGTCCCATCATATGAGTCCAGGATAAGGCTCACAGAACTATGGATGAGTAAACCCTATGGAGGGCTTACGAGATCTGGCCCTAATCTACTCAGTCTCACAGTAGCATATTTTATCACCTCAGTGTCTCTGACTGCCCCCAAGCTCCTTGTGAGCCCAGAAACTTACCCAACTCAGTGTGTAATTGCCTGGTTAGGCATCATGTTTTTCCTAGCAAAAGGACATTGAATGAAAAAGTCATTTATAGTCTGCAGCATCAGTTCTTCTACCCTCTCCTACACTTTGAATGGCTCTTTATGCCTGTCAGTCCATCAGGGAGGGTTTGATTGCATCATCCTCCCACAATCCCTTGCTGCTGTTTCTAGGGTTTCCTAGCCCTCTGATTGGCTGATCTGCCTGGTCAGGGAGATCAAGGAAGGCTGCACCCAGTCTGAATAAGCCTTCTGCTTCAAACCTTTTATAATATAGTTCTGTTTTTCCCCCCTTACGTGTGCTGGCCCCTTGATGGGTAGAAGCCCTTTTGCCCTGGTGTCCAGTTGGTTTGTTTCAGTGGTGGGCTAGTAGGTCCGAGAGTCATGGCTGCCAGCATGATCTGTAAGTGGAAGGTGCAGGAGAAAAGACCCTGGCACGTGTTCTATCGCTCTGTCGGTGGCAGTCTGTCTGGTGCAAGAGGTGCCGAAGAAATTGGTGTCCTTGGTGTTCCTGGTTCCCTCTGCCAGAATCAGGAAACAGGACTGAAGAATGTGGACATAGCTACTGCTGAGAAGGGCACAGGAGGTACTGAAAAGGTCTGTACTGCTGCACTCTCTCTCCCACCACCACACACAGGGTTGAGCAGGGAGGAGCCAGCAGAATCAGCAGCAGCAGCAGTGTGGGGCCATGGGAGGGCGGCAGCAGCAGTCCAGGCAAGCCTCCTCCTGAGGAAGAATTTACACTATGATAGCACTCAGACACGTCCAGGGATTTTATTAACAATTGGTTAATCACTCTTTATGGGCATGTGGCATAGCCAAGTGCGCCATTACACCCCTAGGGGGTGATTAACAGGTTGTTCAAGCAACCTGTGGGAGTGCCTTATTTCTCACATAGCACTTTATCAAAGGGTAATCTGGAAACTAACGAGATGCAAGGAATTATGATAAGAAATATTACAGCATTAGGGATATAACAAGCACCTGGAGATTAGAACTGTAAATGCACGGAAATCATTGAAAGTACAACCAGGTTCAGGAAGGCAAACATCAAAATTATAACTGGGGAACAATGGAGAGAAAGGGGGAGGTAGGTTAGGTGACGGGGTAGGAGGGAGAGGGCTAGGAAGGAAATGGGTGGTGCAGAATATAAAATTAGTTACAGATGCATGTGACCAAGATTTTTAGTGCTCATATTAAACAGGAAGATTGGCATTTATAAATGGGATTGGTTGAAAACTGGAATGCGCCCAGAATCAGAATGAACTGGAATAGTTCTGAGTCTGAAGACTCACCAGTGATTCTGGTACTGTATTCTGGGTAGATTCCAGGTGGTTTCTGTTCTGGAACCATTTATTACATTGTGGGTTCTGGTTGTGTAACAGTCCTGGTTCCAGGTGCATTGCAGTTTTCACCATATCATTTTGAATATTTGTCAGTTTGAAGGAAGGTCTAATTTTGTTTTTATACTGTCTATTATCCACTAAGGGTCACCTGCCTTCTTCCACCTCTGCTCTAACTCCCATCCCAACATTAGCGTACTGTCTGTTAGGTCCCTCCTTCCCAGTAGTGTCATATACCTTTTTCACCCAGACATAAGAACATCAAAATGAATGAAACAAGGGGAACCTAAAGACTGAGATGTTTTTAACTGTCCTAAAGAAATGCATTGTAACTGTTCTAAATTTAATTATGAGAATTGGTTCTCAAAAAGGGATTCAGTTTGAAAGAGTGAGACTTGACAGCACTACATGAATCTAGTGTGTGTGTGTGTGTGTGTGTGTGTGTGTGTGTGTGTGTGTGTGGCATTAGTGCTGTCAAGTGTCACTTTTTTGGAGTGAGATGAGCTCTTTGAGAACCAAGTCTCAAGATTACAGTATCAATGCAGTTTCACGGTCATGTTTCATGTTTGTCTCTAAAGCATGAGACTCTTTGCGTACAGTGACAGATCTGACTGAGCCTGCCAAAGATCTGACTGTGCTCAATCAAAGACTTACAATAATGATTTCTCTTCCTTTCTACCTCCAGTTACAAGTTAAGCAATATACCACTAGAGGGTGTGGGTGATGCCAGGATTTACCCACGCCTGGTGTGTTGTTCGGTCACGAGGCCGCAGGCCGAGTGGGTAAATCCTGGCATCACCCGCACCCTTGAGTGGCATATTGCAATTACACGTCTACCGTTTTTTTGACAAAAGAAAATGTTCTTATATTTTCAATTATTTTTATTGCATTTATTGCTCTGTGAGAAAAAAATTGTCCTTAGTTGCTAGGGATGAGTCTTGGGTTGCTAGGGATGAGTCTTGGGTTGCTAGGGCTGTGAGCTAGTAATGGAGCTGTACACACAAAAGCAGCATGGGGGCAAACCTGAACAGTGAATACTGCCAATGTTACCTTGTCACTTTCCGTACTGCACTTCGTGGCCTCCGATAGGACTGTAGTCATTCGCTTTTGTAGAGAGCGTGGGAACAGGCTGCCATTACTGTTCTCGTTCTGATCCCAGAGTAGCTATTACAGTGGAAGTGAGTTCATGGTTCGAATAATGGCACAGAAACACGCAGCTTTTGTTTTTTGTTTTCTTAGCTGCTGATTTTTTAAATGGAGGCAGTAATTGGAAACATGAGAGCGTACGCTGTAGGTCATGAGTTGTGGTTGGGACTGTGTATAATGGACATTTATGGATTATTTTCTAGGTCACAGGATAGGGTTATGGAATTAATCAGAGCCCAAAAATGCACACCCTGGTTTAGGACAAATAAAATAAATCACAGTTTGGAAAATTATTTTTATTTCACCTTAGAACCATTTAAAAGGAAAGCTTTAACCTGGGCCAGATTTGGCCTGTTCTAAGTATTCATACCTGAACAAAAATTTGGTGGACAACAATGCTATACCAAAAGTCTTGATGTGTCGGTGTGATTGAAATGTGCCTGACACTTTAGTACACTTGGTTACCGCATGCCCTTTTTATTTGGATCTCTGTACCAAATTCTTACAGGAAATCTTGGAATGTTATGGTAATACAAATTCTTTTACAATAAAGGATGCAGAAAAAATAATTGCATTTTTTATATCGTTGATTAAAAGGAAAAAACTGTCATATAAGAAAAAGACCTCCCTAAATTAGATCTCGATGAATACCCCTTTTTTGATATATATGTATTTTTCTATGTATGATGTAATATTAGAACGTTGTTATTTAATATAATTTATATGTATGACGACTGTTGATTATTAATGTACATGTGTTCCTTTTTTATTTGGGTATGTTTTTTATCTCTTTGCCTGATTGTAATAACCAAGATGTTATGTTACGTCCTGGTTGATCAATAAACTAAACTAACTAGTGGACAGCACATTCATCACGTTGAGGAGGGCACGGTGTGAGTGAAATGGTAGCAGCATCTATGAAAACATGGTAAATTAGAAAGGAAACATGTTTGTCACTGTGAGTGGTGGTGATGGGGGATACTATCTGCCACTGCATACTTTGTGGCAGTTCATTTATTTTATTTATTTATTGAATAGAATCAAAATTACAATAATTTAATGTGAAGATGCTGTTAAAAGTGACTAGTATAGTCTACCAGATGGGTTTGGGAATTTTTTTTTTAAACACTGACACAGATACTGACAGATGCTTACTTGTAACATGGGAAAGAGAAAGGGTTGCACCTGACTGGAGCAGCTACATGCTGAACAGGCTGTTTTTCTTTTTTTAGTGTTATGAGTGCAACAGTGGACAGTCATTCAATTACTGATTTACATGCATATGTGATCAACATTTGACTATGTGATCAATTTGACTGACTTTTATGAACTGTGGAATCATCTCCGTTTTTTCTGCTGGTTTGCTACTTGGGATTTGGGTGCCGTACATTATGGGAAATGCATATATTTAACTGCACAGGAGATGTGAGTTCTGGTAGTTTCTGCAATTCCCTTGGCAGGCCAACGGATGGCTGTGAAACTTCTGGTAGTTCCTGCAAATCTTACTTCGAGAGGGTTCCTGCAGTAGGTCTTCACATATAGGACTGCGCCCCCTGGCATCAGGGTCCAACAGCAAACTTGTAGATAGCAATCATCAATGGGGACCGCCCCAACGTCAGGTGATGTGACGTTAGCCCGGCTATAAAAGGGGTGGTCCGACGCCCTCTCTCCAGTTCTTTCCCGCCGTTGCCTCAGTTCATTCGGCCATGAGTTAGAACAGCGATCTATCGCCCACGCGTCAGTTGAAGTTTCTCTTTGCCTCTATAATCTTTCTCAATTGTTTTCAACGTTTGATGTCATCTAGACCAAAGAAGAAGTGGTGCTCTAAGTGCGGAGCCCAAATCCATACGGTGCCATTCGCTGCCTCTTGTGCCTGAGCCCAAGCACAACTCCGAGGAGTGCACCATTTGCCAGACCTTCAACCAGGCAACCCGGACCAGGTGCAAGCAGACCCTTGAGGCCCACCTCCTTACCCGATGACTGGCGTTGATGGAAAAGGAGCTCCAGGAGTTGAGGGAAAGGTCATCGTCGCCGGCCCCGAGGAAAAAGAAAAGTAAGAAGAAGCACCGGGACAGGAGTCTGTTGCCACGTGGGAGGTCTCCTAAAACTGTGAGTACTACTTCTGGTACCCCGTCCGCCTCTTTGGTCTGGGCACCTTCTCCCCCTCCTGCTGAGGTGAGTGGGCAGCCGGGGGGTCGCCTCTCTCGAGGTCTCTGTTCAGTCTCCTCTCAGCTTGGTCAATAAGTCACCCCTCAACTCTGTTGATGGGCGCACAGCCCCTACCGATAAGCTTAGTGGCAGTCTCCTGACCTCCTCTAGCTTGGTTAGGTCCGATCAGTCAGATGGCAGACCCTCTGTCACCCGCCTGGACCCCTCCACTCTCCCGTTGGGCTCCAGTTTGGCCCCCAACGTCGGACAGAGTGAGCTGCAGAGTGATTCTTCATCCAACCGGGTTCTTCACTCCAGGGATTCGCCACCTGATCCTGTTTCCTCCCTTCCATCAGGATCGCTTTTTGACCTTTCATTGGGGTCCCTCCTGGAGCTTCCCCCTTCACCAGGTCTTTTGCTGCCTCTGGACCGGAGTCCGTCGCTGGCTGGGGATCTGTGCACGGAGCCTCCTCTCTCGGGACCATCGGGGGCCCTTCCAGATCCCACGCCACCCAGTGGCCCTTTGCCACCTCCCCCGGTAGGTCCAGAACCTTCAGGTGGTTTCCTGGGGCCAGACCCCCTTGTTCCTCCACCGGGCAGCCCGCCGTCGGCTCCTCAGTACCCAACGTCAGGTCACGTGCCTCTGACACCAGGATACCTGACACTGGGATATCCTGGGTACTCCTATTATTCTCCTGGATTGCCAGGTTATCAGTACCCTCCATGGCAATACCCACAGTACCCTACCTACCTACCTGGGTTTCCAGCCTACTCCTCCTCCTCCACCTTCGGTGCCAGACTGTGAGTCGGCTCCTTCCTGGTGGCAGGATGCTAGGTCCCAACTCCTCACGGAGATTAGGCAGTGTGTGGGGGACATTCCCCCGCCTAGGGGCCCCCTCTCCACCACCTCCCTCTGGATAGGCATTGGGTGCTCTAAATGTTGGAGCATCTGGGGTAGACCCTTCTATCCCCAGCAGTTCTGAACCCTCTGACACAGACTCTGATTCTGAGCCTTCAGACCCTCGGTCCCCCATCGAGGTACCTCCCAAGGAGTCCCCAAAAATCTCCTCCAGAGGATCCTTCCTTTGGGGACCTCTTATGTACCATTCAGGCAGCAGGAGTCTGGCCTTCTAAAGAGGTGGATCCCCAGCATAAGAGACTGGCAGAATACCTTGATCTAGCCACCATTGATCCCCTCCTCTTCCCCCCTTGGATGGGCCCTCATGAGGATCTGGTAACCACGGTATGGCAGCAGCCGTCATCTATCCCTGCGGTCTCCAGAAAGCCGGACCACACCTACTATTCCCCGGAAGGGATTCAACACCTCACCACTCATCTGACGGCTGACTCTATGGTTATCACTGCTGCTCGCGACCAGTCAGCCCAACCAAAACATTTGAGCTCCATGTCTCCTGACAAGGACTCTCGTCAGTTGGACCAGTTTGGCTGGAAGATTTATTCCTCTCCCTCTTGTGCCATATGGTCCCTCAACTATGTCTCGCACATGGTTGCTTTCCAGAAGGCATCTCTGTCCGAGCTGGAAAGGGACCTTCAGGAGGTCCAGGATGAGACTCTCCGGAAAAAGTTACTGGACAATGTAAGAATGAGTAAGTCCTCTTGCTGTCATGATTTGTGTGCAACATATGACTCAGTGGACTCGGTGGCTAGAGCAGCTGCCACGGGGATCTGCCTCCACCGCCTTTCTTGGCTCAGGATAGCAGGTCTGGCATAAGACATCCAGTCCTCCCTTTTGGACTCCCCTTTTAGGGGTTCCATCCTCTTTGGCAGCGACGTCAAAGATATTATTACCAGGCTGCAGGAGAGCGGACGCTTCCTTCGGGATGTACACTCTATGTACCGGATGGGACAAAAAAAGCAGCCTTTTCGTCGCCAAAGGAGATGGAATAAAAACCAGGGTAAACGTCAGGGCAAACGACGAGCCCCTGGTTCAGGAGCCCAAACCCCCCAGGCCAAGTTCCCCAGGCCGGCCTCCAGGGCAAAAGCTCCCCTCGGCGTCCTGACTCCTTTCCCCCTCCTTCCGCTACCTCCACTAGCCAAGGAGGAACTGGTGGGAGGGAGGTTCGGCCTCCACCTGGAGAGGTGGAGGTTCATCACCGCAGAATCTTGGGTGTTACAGCTCATCCAGCGAAGTCACTCGATAGAGTTCTCTGAGTTTTCTGCCCCTCATCCTCTGGGACAGTTGCTTTACCCAAGGGATCAGATCACAATCGTCTCCCAGGAAATCCAGGCCATTCTGTTAAAAGAGGCCATAGAACCCGTCCCTCAAAACCAAATAGGAAGGGGATTCTACTCCCACTTCTTCCTAGTTCCAAAAAAGACGGGCGAACTGAGACCGATCCTGGACCTCAGCAAGCTCAACCTCTATGTCGAGTACAAGAGGTTTCACATATTGAACCTTCAGGGGCTTCTTCCCCTGCTCGAAACAAATTTTTGGCTGTGCTCCCTGGATATGCAGGATGCCTACCTGCACATCCCTATCCTCCTAGCCCACCGCCACTTTCTCTGTTTTACTTTTCTGGAGAACCATTTTCAGTTCTGAACACTCCCCTTTGGCCTTTCCTCAGCCCCTCAAGTGTTCACCAAGTGTTTAGTGGTGGTGGTGGCTTTTCTTCACCGCCAGGGCATTTACGTTTTCCCGTACATGGACGACTGGCTCCTTGCAGCACCCTCTCCATACAGCCTGAAAGAGTCTCTCTCTTTCACTCTGAGCTTGTTTACTCTTCTGGGTGTCACGGTCAATCTGCCCAAATCCCAGCTAGTACCATCTCAATGGCTCCAATTTATTGGAGCAGTACTAGACACAGTTCAGAGCAAGACTTTTCTGCCATCGGACTGAGCCGAGACTCTAGTGGCTCAAGCCACTCTCGTGGCACAGGCTCGGTGGATCCCAGCACATGCAGTGCTTTATTTCTTGGGCCTGATGGCAGCAGCCATTTCCACAGTGCCCCTGGCCAGACTTCACATGAGGGTCACCCAGTGGTCTGTCCAAGTTCAATGGGATCGGAGGATGGAAGACATGAACCAGAAAGTCATGATCTCCAACAGTCTACAGAGCGATCTTTGCTGGTGGCAAAATCTCTCCATTCTTTCAAGGGGAGCTCCCTTCCATTCCCCTGTCCCAACCCAAATCCCAACCACTGACACCTTAGACTCGGGCTGGGGAGCCCATCTGGGGATGCACAAGACACAGGGGTCTTGGTCCGACCAGGAGCTTCTGCTCCACATCAGTGTTCTGGAGACCAGGGTGGTTCTGTATGCCCTCCAGGCATTCCAGTCACTTCTGGTGCCGGGATCACTACTTGTCCAGACGGACATTATGTCCACTGTCTGGTACGTTAACAAACAGGGAGGAACTCACTCATACCTCCTCTGCAGAGAAACAATGAGGGTCTGGTACTGGGCAACTCAGTACAGCCTTTCTTTGACAGCAGTCCATGTTCCAGGCATAAGCAACGTTCTGGCGGACAGTCTCAGCCGATCAGTAGCCAGGGCTTATGAGTGGGAGCTAAAGCTAGAGGTGGTCGAAGACCTCTTTCTTCGATGGGGTAATCCAGCGATAGATCTGTTCGCTTCCCCATTCAATGCAAAACTACCCAGCTTTTGCTCACTCGTTCCTAGGCATGGTGCTTTTTGGTGAGACACACTGTCTCTCTCTTGGACAGGGAGGTTTCTTTATGCTTTTCCTCCCTTTCCTCTCATTCAGAAGGTTCTGGTGAAACTCCAGGAGGAAGGAGCACATTTGATTCTAATTGCACCTCTCTGGCCATGCCAGATTTGGTATCCTGATTTGCAACAACTGGCACTGCATCCCCCGGTTCCTTTACCGTTGTCCCACAACCTTCTGACTCAGGAGCAGGGAACCCTGGTACACCCAAGCCTTCAGTCTCTCCACCTTCATGCGTGGCACCTGTGGACATAGCAGTTTCCAGCTATGGTGCATCCTCACAGGTTGCACATATCTTGGTTGAAGCCAGAAAGCCTTCTACCAGATCCACTTACACCATGAAGTGGAAAAGATTCTCGATCTGGGCCACAGCAAGACGCTGGGATCCCTTTTCATGCCCGGCGGCCCAGGTGTTGGAGTACCTTGCACATTTATCAGAGACTGGCCTTAGTTACTCTTCCATTAAGGTTTATCTCTCTGCAGTGTCGGCCTACCACCTCCCGGTGGAGGGCAAAACCTTGGCTCAGCTTGAGGTTGCCAAAACTTTTCTAAAAGGCGTCCTCCACCTGAAACCTCCGATCTGTAATCCCTGTCCCCCCTGGGACCTGAATTTTATGCTGGAAAAGCTGACCTTACCTCCTTTTGAACCATCTTCTAGCTGCGACATGCGCTTCCTTTCCAGGAAGACTTTGTTTCTTGTCGCAGTCACTTCCGCCAGAAGGGTTTCTGAACTTCAGGCGTTCGTCTGTAAGGAACCCTATTTAATTTTTCATAGGGACAGAGTAGTCCTTTGGACTAACCCTTCTTTCCTCCCCAGGGTAGTTTCAGAATCCACTCTTAATCAGAGTGTAGAACTGCCTGTCTACTATCCCCAGCATCCCAACAGGGGAGAACACCTGTTGCACACTCTGGATGTGCACAGGATTCTGAGATAGTACACAAACTGGACTAAAGAGGTTTGTAAATCCAATCAACTCTTTGTGGCCTTTGCCCCCCAGTGCCAGGGCAAGACTATTTCCAAACAGACCATTTCTAGATGGTTGGCTAACTGCATCCACTTCACTTACCAAAAACACGGCAAGTCCCTTCCGGGGGCAGTTAAGGGTCACTCCACTAGGAGTGTTGCAACTTCTGCTGCCTTTTTCAGGAATGTGTCTACTGCAAAAATCTGTCCAGCAGCCATGTGGTCATCTGTTCACACCTTCACTAAGCATTACAGTCTGAACATTGCCTCTAGGCGCAGAACTGGCTTTGGCCTTGCAGTTTTAGAAGGTCTCCTGTCGTAATTTCCTGTTGACGACTTCTCCTCCTCCCGGATGTACCTCCATATTATTTCTTTTGGCACTGCTTGGTATTCAGCCCTATATGTGAAGAACTACTGCAGGAACCCTCTCGAAGTAAGATATTGCAGTTATGTAAGAACTTACCGTAACAGTAGATCTTCGAGAGAGGTTCCTGCAGTAGGTCTAGTTTCCCACCCACCTTCCCCCTACTCCTGGAATGCTTCCTTCGTTTTCATCCTGCCTAGCCCTTGGGTCTAGAGAGGAAGCATGGTCCAAGGAGTTTTGCACTCCTACTTTTTCTAATTACCTTTCTGTAGGTCTCTGGTGGAAAATAACTGGAGAGTGGGCGCAGGACTGCCCCTTTTTTAGCCGGGCTGACGTCACGTCACCTGACATCGGGGGTGGTCCCCGCCGATGATTGCTATCTACAAGTTTGCCGTTGGAACCTGAAACTGGGGGTGCAGTTCTATATGTGAAGACCTACTGCAGGAACCTCTCTCGAAGATCTACTGTTATGGTAAGTTCTTACGAAACTGCAATTTCCCTTGACAAGCCAAAGGATGGCTGTGAAACAATGCTAGTAGCACAGCACTGCTTTACAGCTATTTTTAGATCAATTTCCAAATGTACTGAATTGAGCCAATCTGAAAACTTTCATAGACCAAGTTAAAAAAAAGAGCCCACATTACATAGTCATATATACATTTTTAAGCTACTGCATATAAAGATTATGACGGGGGAATAGATATGGTGGGCACTCTATTGTAAAATGGGGAACACATATGGTGAGCACTCTACCATGGATTAATTCAGAAGGAACCATCATGTGCAGGAAACTAAAATGGGAAAGAGATATGATGCGTACTCTACCATAGATTCATTGAGAATTAATTCATGGCCACCTGATGCAGTTCTTCCAGTCATGTGCAACCCTTTCTCTTCCCCATGTTACACAGAAATATAGAAAAGGCTGAAAAAGGGACAGCGGCCCTTCTAATCTGCAGAGACCCACCTACAGCATAGTATGGTGCGAGTGCCCTAGTAGTCACTCATTCCCTTCCTGCTCCCCTCTCTCATCCTCCCCTTTAATCAACACCAGCCCCGTATGGCTCTCACATCCATTCTTAAATTCCTTCCACTGATTTGGTGCAGATACCCCCTTCAGTGGTCTGTTCCACTTATCCCCCACCCTCTCTATAAAGAAATACTTCCTGTCGTCCTTCCTAAATCCCCCCACCAGCTTCTTTGAGTTCCCCGTCTGCCTGTGTTTCTCCTAAATGTGAACAGTTACGGAATATTTGCCTTTTCATGAAGAAACTTGAAGGTTTCAATCATCTTCCTGCTGTCTCCTGGTCTCCAGTTTATACATGTTAATGTCCTTGAGCTGCTCTGTGTAAGACTTATCTTGCTGCCCCTTGTATCATTTTTGTTGCCCTGCTCTGCACTTCCTCAAACCTTTTCCTATCCTTTTCTAGTACGGACTCCACAATTGCATGTAGTACTCCAGATGCAGCTGCACCAGGGATCTGTACAGGAGGTGGAAGACTAGCTTTGCTGCCCAAGGCGCCTAGCTTCACCTGAGCTTTGTCCTTCTAGGTTGCTTGAAAGGACAGAGCAAAGAACCTTACCAGAGCAAGGGAAAGGATTAAGACTTCTTTTGGGTAGGCAGATTTACTGTGTGTTGTTATTTTTATTTTGTGCTCACAGGGATTGTTACTGTTTGTTGCTAACATTTTATTGCTTTATTTTTCTCTGATTCAAATTGATGTTGATGGGTATACCTTCTGCTGCATTATTACAAGGTGTGCCTACAGACGTGTGCTAACAGATTACTGCTGTAATCTCCTGATTCAAATTGTCTTTTGCAAGATATATCTTCTGTTACTGCTTTATTTTTCTCTTTAGCAAAGTGTTTCTTACAAGGTATATATTCTGTGAAATTATTACAGGTGGTGCTTTACAGGTTTTACAGTTTTCTCTATCATTAGGATAAGCTTTCAGGGTTACTGCCTTTGTTGCTGATTGATTGTTTCTCCTCTTACCTCTTTGTTTCTTTCATCTGTGGTTCTTCTTTTTCGGCAGGGGAAGGGCCCAGCCACCCACCCCCATCCCCAGCCACCCCACACTACACTCCTTTTATAGGGTAGCACAGTCGTGACATTTCCTGTAGCAAAGCAGGAAGGGGCGGATCTGTGGGATATCCACATGATCTCATTTACAGGGGCACTAGTAATTTAACTTGTCATAACAAGTTATACAAAAGCAAACAAACAAAACACAAAATCAAACTTTTGCTTTCATTTTTATCCTTCTAATTACTCTGACCAGGTTATAAACCCAGCAGCTTATCTGGAATGGATATCATTAACTGCAGGTACTGTGGAACACTTTTCAGAAGGGCAATTTTACAGGATTTAGGAGGCTGTCCTACATGCTGGGCCATTGGAGATCTTAGGGCTCAGCTCCAGGCAGCACAGGCAGAGATTGCATGCCTCAAACTTCATATTCAAGAGGAAATATATTATAAGAACCACATTCCATTTCCCCAACATCCAACAGAAGCGCCTCGACTGCAGAGGGTAGTTGGTCTGGGAGGTTGGCAGGCGGTTAGGAGGACAAATTGGGTGCCCCATCAATCAGTGCTCTCCAACATATTACCTCCACAAACCATATAAAAACTACAAACTGGTATCTGCCTCTATGTCCGAAACCAAACAAAGGGGAAGAGGACACTACAGAGCAGACACTGCAGCACAGGAGCTAGCACAACAAAACTCACCCAAAACAGGAACCAAAGCAAAAAGGAAATCCAAAATACTTCTGATCATAGGAGACTCCATGATTCAGGGAGTTGATACCTATCTCCAGCCAGGAGTAATGGTCAGATGTCTCCCAGGTACATCAGTGTGGAGAAACACTGACCACATTGCTAAAATTGTTCAGGAAACAGGAGAAAACATTGACATCCTGGTACACATAGGGACTAATGATCTCGCCAGCCGGTCAGTTGTGGAGACCAAGAAACACCTGACCAGGCTGGGTGACAAACTGTCATCCGTTTCATCTGGTATCTCCTTCTCTGAGATCCTGCCAGTCGGGGGGGGGGCAGATGGACGGAAGGTCAGAGAAGGGGAGATAGGGGAGCTAAACATGTGACTCAAGGGCTGGTGCCAGAAAAAAGGACACACATTTGTAGGGAACTGGCAACAGTTTTGGGAGCGAAAGTTCTTTTAAATTTGATGGACTGCATCTGATTAAGGAGCGAGTCAGTGCATTGGGGGAGAAGTTTTACGTCTTTGCAGAATATTTAAACTAGCAAATGGGGAGAGGGGTGCAGCACCCCATATGTCGAATGGGAAGAACCACCCCCCCCAGCTAGTGGTCAAACAGGAGTTCAGCATGTTTGTAGTTCATTTGCATCACCAGGTAAGGAAAAAGTTCCAGCTCTCCATACGATGCACAGGGGAAATGCCAGACCTCACCCAACAACTAACACACCGAAATCTGGCCAATGGAAAATCATGTACACAACTGCTCGCAGTCTGGGAAACAAGATCCCAGACCTGCAGGCAATAATGACAGAGGCTAAACTGGACATAGTAGCAATTAGCGAGACATGGTTTACCAGTAACCACACTTTGGAGACTTCAGTTCCTGGCTATGTACTGTTCAGAAAAGACCGAGGTGCAAAATGGGGGGTCACTCTGGAAACAGGAAATGGGACAGCCATAAGAACTGGGGTTATCTACAGGCCCCCAGACCAGGGGGAGGACATAGACACATTACTGTTGGAAGATACACAAAACATAACGGCTAAAGGAAAGGTTCTGATAACGGGGGACTTCAACATGCCAGATACAGATTGGTCAATAACAGTAGGAACATGTGCCAGAACTAGACACATGGTGCATTCCCTGCAGGGGGAGGACCTCAAACAACTGATACAGCAACCCACAAGAGACAGAGAAAGGATCACAGATCTCCAGGTAGAGTCACCTGGGGGCCAGTGACCATCACAAGGTATGGTTCAGTTTGGTCACTAAAACTCAATCATCCCATTCCAAGGCAAAAATATGAGACTTCAGAGGAGCTGACTTTGATAAGATGGCCAACAGAGTTAAGCTAGCCCTGGCAAAAAGAAATACAGGTGAGGGGTTACAGGCAAAGTGGGCAAGCATTAAGGATGCAATACTTGAAGCAACATCCCATTGTGTTAGAGAGAAAAGGAAGTGCAAAAGAAGAAGGAAACCACTTTGGTTCTCAAAAACAGAAGCAGAAAAGGTCAGAGCCAAAAGGATGGCCTTCAGGAAATATAAGAGAACAGCGGGATGAAGATAGGGAGGCATGCCAAACTTCCCTAAGGGAAGCAGGGAAGGCAATAAGGCAGGCAAAGTCCCAAACCGAGGAAACACTAGCACAGACAGTAAAAGAAGGTGACAATGCTTTCTATAGATACATTAGTGAAAGGAGAAAGTCCAGAGGGTGTATTGCTAAGATCAAAGGAGATAAAGGGGGCATGTGAGGAGGAGGAGGACCATGTAAAAGCATCTATCCTAAATAGATACTTCTGCTCAGTATTTACTGAAGAGAAGGTAGGGCAGGGCCCACAGCTCAGCACCATGGACACGGGGGTCTGTACTAGTCCCTTCACAAAAGAAAGGGTCCTACAAGAGCTCAATAAGCTCAGAGTGGACAAGGCAATGGGACCTGATGGCATACATCCCAGGGTACTAAAGGAGCTAAGGGTGGAATTAGCAGAGCCATTATCAGAACTGTTTAGTGAGTCTCTGAGCACAGGAGAGGTCCCAGAAGACTGGAGAAGGGCATGTGATCCACTCCACAAGAGTGGTAGCAGGGAGGAGGCAGAGAACTACAGACCAGTCAGTCTTACCTCAGTAGTGGGCAAGATTATGGAGGCACTCTTTAAGGAAAGGATAGTGCAACACCTGGAATCCATAGGAGCACAGGATCCAAGACAGCATGGTTTTACAAAAGGAAGGTCCTGTCAAACTAATCTCATAGATTTCTTTGACTGGATAACCAGAGTGGTGGACCAAGGGGGAGCAGTTGATGTTGCCTACCTTGACTTCAGCGTCAGTGAGGTACCTCAGGGATCAGTCCTGGGGCCAGTCCTTTTCAATATTTTCATCAGTGACATTGCAGATGGACTGGAGGGTAAGGTTTGTCTGTTTGCAGATGACACCAAGATCTGCAACAGAGTAGATGATCCAAATAGGGTGGGCAGAATGAGAAGAGATCCAGATAAACTAGCAAAATGGTCGGAAGAGTGGCATCTGGGGTTTAATGCAAAGAAGTGCAAGATCATGCACATAGGGAAGAGAAACACTGAAGCCACCCATAGGCTGAGAGGGGAGTTGCTGGCAGTCACAAGGGAAGAAAGATACTTGGGCATCATCATCACCGATGACCTGAAATCATTCAACTAGACCACGAAAGCAGTAGGTAAGGCTAGGGGGATGTTAGGGTGTATTAGTAGGGGTATCACAAGCCGTAAGAGGGAGGTAATAATCCCTCTTTACAAGACACTGATTAGGCCCCATCTGGGGTAGTGTGTGCAGTACAGTACTGGAGGCCACACCTTCACAAGGACATTAACCAAATTGAGGTAGTCCAGAGAAGAGCAACCAAAATGGTGTAGGGACTGCATCAGAAAACATATGAGGACAGATTAACGGAGCTTAGTATGTATACCCTAGAGCAAAGGAGGGAGAGGTGTGATATGATCAAAGCATTCAAACACTTTAAGGGTATTAACAAGGTGAAAGAGTCCAACATGTTTCAGTATAAGAAAAATAGCAGGACAAGAGGACACAGCATGAGATTAGAGGGAGGCTGATTAAGGGGTAATGTGGGGAAGTTCTTTTTCACAGAAAGGGTGGTGGATGCATGGAACGGCCTACCTCAGGAAGTGGTGGATATGAATACAGTGCAGGGCTTCAAACAGGCATGGGATAGGCATAAGGGAGCAATACAGATGAGTATGAATAGATAGGCCACTGACAGAGCAAAGGCCGATGGCTCATTTATAAGGTAGAAAAAGAAATGGGAAGACTGGATGGGCCTTGCTGTCAACTTCTGCGTTTCTATGGTAGGATTACCTCCTTCCTTCTCCTGCTGATCCCCTTGCCCGTGCACCCCAGCATCATATTTGGCTTCCTCACTGCTCTGCTGTACTGAGCTGGCTGCTTGAAGTTGTCTGTTATTAGGACCCTGAGATCCCTCTTCTCTTTCATTTGTTTTCTAACACAATACCTCCCATCCTATATTCCATGTTCGTGTTTGTGACCCCGCTTGCATATCTTGGCACTTCTTTCTGTTGAGTTTTAGTTGCCAGGCCCTTGACCATTTCTGCAGTCTTTTCAGATATTCCCTCAGTGTCTTCACCATCTCATCACAGTTTGCTTCACTGCAGATGTTTGTGTCATCTGCAACTAGGCACATGGTCCTTGGACCCCTTCCCCAGCATGACAAATAAATGTAATAACCCCCCTCCTTACAGTAGAGGCGGGTGGTTGTTTACCAGAATGAGCCAGTGGGAGACTGGCACTCTAGCATCATCCCCAAAGGCAGAGATGGCGAAAGAAGCTGACTGAGTGGACAGAGTTCCCTTGTGGTGCCAGTGAGCTGCTGAACATGACTTTTTAGTGGGTTGTTTAGTACCAAAAGCTGCTAGTACTGAGACACCCTTTCCCTATGGAGCCCCTGCTGTGCCATGGTGGGGCACCATGTGATAGTGCCCAGATTAAATGGCACAAGCTCATGCTTAGAGTACCACTCTCCCCTCAAAGCTAGAGGGAGACTTTGTGCCCAGGCTCTGGTCTTGGTGGTAGCTGGCTGCAGAGAGCCAGGGACAAAGTCAGCTCTGAGATAGTACAAGCTCTGTCTTCTCAAAATACAAATATATATATATTTTTTTACTTGTCTCATTTTATTTATTTATTTATTAGTTTTCGGAAATACCTTTGAGCTAGAGGCTCATTTACAAAGGTTCCATGTCATGAAACAAAATATAGAACATAAGAAATAGTGCATTTAACAACTAGTACAGAAAACAATTATTCTATTATACAGAATATTTACAGGTCTAGTACATTCAGGAGTCATGAGTTACTTTTTCCTGGAGACAAAAAAGGGGAGTGGTAGGAGAAAATTACAACAGTAAGAAGACACAGCGAGGCATGGAAGGGTAAGATTAGTTCCAGGAGACCTATACAAGGTTAGGAACCAGAAACCTGATGGGAGATGAAGTTGCATCAGACTAGAGCAGGACTGAAGGTGTAAAAGTTGTAGATAGGGGAACATGGTATTAGGCAGAGAACGGTGAAAAAAAAAGACGGAGGGAGTGACAGTTCAGGGGTAGAGGGGAGTGGAGAGGGAGAATAAGACAGAGGGTAGTCAGGGTAGAAAAGGCAGGTCAGATACCAAAAACTAGAGCAGAGGCAGTGGAGGGAAGGGGGTGGCGGAGGAAGGAGCATAGGAGAGGTGGGCAAGGGAGGGGGGGGAATTGAGGAGGCATACCAGCAGATGGAGGTGTCGTAGGGGAGGGTGGGAGAGAGTAAAACAGGTGGAAAGAGAGGGGTAGTAGGGCGGTTAGTTAAGGGGGTGGATAAGAGAGAGCAGAAGGTGGAGGGGCAGGAGGAAAAAATGAGGGAGGGGTGTGCTGAGTAAGGAGGTGCCTGAGAACAAAAGGGTGGTAAACGGGGTGAGAGGGGAGGAAGGTGCGTAGGTCCGGCAATCGCATCCACTAGGAGGGTAGGAGAGAGCCTAGTTTCAACAGTCACATCCACTAGTAGATGCAAGTAGTGTGTGAATTTTAGCCTTAAACTGACTAAACCTAATTTCCTTTTGTAGGTTTACACTGAATCTCCCTACTTACTCTTTAATAATTGTTTCCATTTGTACGTGACCTCTAACTCCATGGTCCGTCAGATAACTTGTTCTTACCTATGTCATAGGCAGTCCTTGCTACAAACCGTCTAGCTAAAAATCTAGAGGTTATCAAGAATTTTTTTTTATATATATTTGAGTCTTACCATGCAGTAAGGACCTCATTGCTGAACTTGTTCTCCAAAGTTGGATCAGAAAAGGTACTTGTAGTTAAGCACACTGCCCATTTCTGCCTCTTTGCCCCATGACCATGGCTAAATATTGCTTAGTACTGTGTCATAACCATTTAAATAATATTAAAAATAGTATTAAAATTTAAAGGTATAATCTATGGTGCTATGGCTATTTCATACACACTAGCACATGGCCATGTACGTAAACACTGATACTTTTCAGCTTCTCTTGAGATACTGCCTTTTCTTTCTTCTTTTTTCTGAACTGCATTCATAAATATGACTTAAAAACAGCCAGTGGTTCTGCTCCTTAACACATGGCTCCAGACTCAAATCCCCTCCCCCCCCACACACACACACAAATCCAGATATCCACCTTTTCCATGTAATTGATCCCAAAATTTGTCTTTTATCATGAATAGTTACCATTTTCCATTTTCTTGTAAATACTGTGCAGCACACACTGCCTCATGCTGGGTCCCCTTTTGGGATTTCGGGTCGAGTACATGGGGGAAGAGCAGGATGCTAACATTTAAAGTTTCTTTTTCATTCATAAACAAAAAAAAAACATCAATCCTGACGTTTAGCCATGATGTCATAAGACATACTAAAGAGAAGACATTGAGGGAGTTTCTGGTGGGAGCAGCCCCTGAGACTGGCTCATGCAGTGCCATTGCACCTGAAGACAGCAGGGGGAGCTGTGGCAGAACCTGAAGCAGCAAGATAAGGCACATTTGCATTCAAGTAAAAAGAAGGGATGGAGAAGGCCAAGTCCCTCATGATGGCACTGTTGGTCTGACCCACCAGGGAAGGGATCCAAGTGGGCAGGTCGATGGTCACCAGCAGCACACATGGCTGAGGGTGGATCTGAGCTAACTGACCCTTGCGTGGATTAGGACAAAGGAGGGTCAGGGGTCTGAATGCATGGGAAGGCTCTAACCCAATGATCTTCTGTGGCTACAAATAGAGCTCAACAGTGGGAAACATGCCTTCTCAGTGTGGTTGAGAATGGGACAGTGACTTTTACGGAGAGCAGAGGATCTGCTGCCAATACATTCAAAGGTGATCACAGCAGAAATGTAATGGCAGCTGCAGCATGAGGTGCTTCTCTTACAGTCAGTATTTAAGTATGCTACAAGGCAAGATAGAGGGGAAGGGGTCCCCAGGCAGAGCAACATTCTAGCGGACTTAGGTACACCCATCTGTGTGGCACAAAGTGTATGTGAAAGAAAGGCTGGAGAGTGTTAAACTGTTCAAATATTTCAGACAAACTGTGAGATGCTGGGTAAGAGACAAACATAGAAACAGTTTGTCAGCAGAAAAGGACCTTTAGGACCATTCAGTCTGCCCCTTGTCCTTCCCTATTCTGTCATCACTGAGCCTAGTTGGCCATAGGCTTCCTCCTTCCCTTTGTTTTGGCAGATATACCTCCCTGTCTTCATCCTTCTGGGTCACCTTATACTTTCTAAATGCAGTTTTCTTCTCCTTCACTGCCTTTGCCGCCTCCTTAGGGAACCATAGTGGCCTCTTCTTCTTACTTCCATTGCTCACTTCCTTCAAACAGCATACCATTGCCTAAGCAATATCATCCTCAATTTTTTTTCCATTGAGTTTCCACTCTCCCTCTGCCTTCCCCCCCTTGGAGGCATTCTCTGAGGCAGTTTCCTGTTTCTTTAAAATCTCCCCTCCTGAAGTCCAGGACCCTCGTCTTAGTTTTTTTCCCTGTCCTGTCTGTATGCCAAACCACACAGAACGGCGATCACTTGTACCCTGGGGAGTACTGTGACGTCAGCAGTGGTGTCTCTGTTTGTAAATACCAGGTCCAGCACTGCCCCATCCCTAGTGGGTTCCAAAACCAGCTGCTTGACAAATGCCCCTTGTACAGAGTCGAGGATGAGGCCCTGCCTCTTGATGTAGCTGCGGTGAGAATGCCCCAGTCTACATCCAGCAGATCAAAGTCCCCCATAATCAAAACTTCCCCCTTTCTGGCCATTTTGCAATAGCTTCCCCCAGTGCTTTGTCTAAATCCTCTGCCTGTGCACCACCCATGTGCAAATAACTGCCCCGACCCCGTCTCTAAGCTGACTCATGGTGCCTTCAACCCTTCATTGTCCCTCTGTATTTCAGTGTCCCTTATATCCTCCTTTACATATAAAACAACTCCTCAGCCTTTCCTTCCTGACCTATCTTTCTGGAACATGATGTAGCCTGGAAAGGCCACTTCCCAGCTGTGGTTGTCCAGGCACCATGATTCTGTTATGGCCACCAGATCAAGGTTTGCCTCTGCAATGATTGCCTCAAGGTCAGGAATTTTGTTTCCCAGACTCATTGCATTAGCACACATGGCTGTCCATTCTCTTTGTCCCCCTCTCCCTCTAACCTGCCTTCCTTCTTTCTTCCTCCCTTGCCCCTTCCATTACCCCAGTTCTGCCCTACCCTGTTACATTGTCTTCCTGCCTTCCCTTCTTCCCCTCTTTTCCAACTGAAGTTCCTCCTTGCCTGCCCTTCTCTTTGCTTCCATCAACCTCCAGGGAATTTCTTCTTCCTGGGTTAACCTTACCTGTTGCACTAGTTTCTGGGGTGGAGACAGTCTCTGCCTGCCTCAGTCTTTCTGCTTCTCACCTTGGCTAGTTTAAATGATTGTCAAAGTAGCAGTTAAACCTTCCATCCAAGACTACCATTCCCTTCCTGGGTGGATGGAGGCTGTCTCCCTTGAACAGGCCTCCATTTCCCAGGTGTGACCTCAGTCCCCAGTGTAGCCAAAGCCCTCCTCCCTGCACCATGCCTTCAACGACTCGTTGAATGACCTAGTGTGGAGTTCCCTAGCCTTTCCCTTACTGTGCACAGGTAGCACCTCAGTGAAGGTCATTGTGCAAGCTACCTGCTTCAGACTCCTCCCCAGTTTTCCTTGAACCTGTCCTGCACTACCCCTACAGCTTCCCTTGCCAGATTTGTTGTCCCTAGCTGGACAACCGCATTCAGCTCTCTCCCTAACCCCCTCCTCCCTGGCAGTCTCCAAGATCCACCCTCCAGTCATCCCTGCCAAAGCACCTGGAATGCATTGTACTACCCTGTCCCTCCCTTCCCCTGCCACCAACTCAACCCCTCTGACCATGGAATCTCTCACCAGCAACTGCCTCCTCCTTGGCCCGGGGACTCTCTCATCCTTGGGGCTTGATCCCTTGAGGATCCCCACCTCCTCTCTTACTCCTGCCTCGGGTGCTCTTGGCTTCCCCACACCAACAGAATGGTGAAGGGACTGCGCAGCGATAATGTCTGAGGGCTGCTTTTCCTCTTTCCTCCCCAACCCCCCTGCAGCCCACCAAGGCCCAGATGCTCTGTCTCCTTGCTGACATCCTTTGAGGAAGTGATGGCAAACTAGGTGGCCCCTGGGTGAGGCAGATGGTGTTATGTACTCATGCCAGCTTGGCCTGGAGTCCAGTGACCTCTGCTCTTGGCCCAATGAGGTGCCTGTGTATATGGGGCAACATCTCAGTCTCCAGAATGTGTCTCTGAAGATTGTGGCCCTGCACCCATTACACTGCACCACTCCCATGCCTGATGATTTGTTTATTCTCCTGACTGTTTGCTTCCCGTCTTTCCCTTGCCTGTAGGCTTCCCTTATCACTACCCAACCCCCTTGGCTTCCCTTTATCTTCCCCCTTCTGAGTTTGTGTTCGACCCCTTACCCTAGATAGGATTTTTCTTTGGTTCACTTTTTTTTGATCCCTTGGAATTTAGGATAGTTGGCATCCTATACTTACTTTCTCCCCCTCCATTAGACAGGGTGGCACCTCTATTCCCACCCTGCTGTGTTTGTTACCCTTAGTTTGACCTTTGTAGGTCTTACCCTCCCTGCTGTACACTGTTGCCTACCCCTAACCCACATCCCCCAATTCATAGCTATACTCCTGACCCAACTAACTGCAAAGATGATATCAGCTCCCTTCGCCCCACTCAGACTAGCACACTAAATACAGTACTGTGTTTTTGTTTTTACCCTGACTGAAGGTCCCAGATTATCTTGAAGATGCTACACTTCTAATAAAGTATCTGTCAGCTTACACCCTTGTTAGAAATGTTCCAGCAGAAATTTTCTATCTGCCGCAGTCAGCTGCCTCCTTGCTCTGATGGCAAGACTGGTTATTGTGCAACTCAGCGGGAGGCTGTGTAGTGATGCAGCCCTGCCACAGATAGCTTACTGGGATCCTGGGAAAGTACAGGTATTTTTAGCTCAGATGAAAGTGAGGAACAAATATTGGAATCCAGATATAGTGGGACTGTACAATGGGAAGGTACTTTTTTTGTTAATTTATTTATGTTCTCCCTGATACAGGCCATGTTATCCTGGTCCATCTCCTGCACCCCATCACCTGGCATCACATGGACTTAGCTCAGCCACCTTCCCCCCCCCCATGGTTTCCCTACCAATTTGGGATCAGCATGCCCCCTTTTTCCTGCCCAAGAATGGATCTGATTCATGGAGTGAGGGGCTCCATTGCCAGTGCGGGGCCTGCAAGGGGCCAAACCACTCATCATTGCTTTGTCCAGGATTTACCCTCCTAGTTTGCTCCCCTGGGATGCCAGTTTTGGGGTGTTTAGGCAAGCTCATATGCAAGTGTGGAGCGTATCATAACCGGCGTCCCCCATCCAGTAAGTCTGTCTGAGCACACTGCCACCTGTGGTCACCCAGGTGGCTGTATTTGCACCAGTGCATGACTGGCCTCCCTCCCTGGAGGAGGAGAGTGTCCACTGGGATAATCAGTCCTCCTCTCCATGGCCAGCTCCCAATGACCCAGGCTGTGTCTCAAACCCAGGTTGCTGGTATAGCATCCAGCGACTCAACCCTCTGCATCACTTGGCCAGACTAGGAACTTATTTTGCAAATGAATTGGAATCCGTGGACCCATGATGTATGCACAAATGAACTGTCACTGTTATTCACCAGAAAAAATTGAGGTGCTTAGAAGATGCTGAGTGTACCTGCTTTATTGATTACACTAGGTAGGATCTCAGGGTGACCCAGGTCATTCCAGGCCTGAGTAACGAATGAGCTGTAATGAGTGCAAAGGAACTTCTGGTGAGCAAAAGATATCTGTAGACACGAGAAATTTCCTGGGCTGTGCTCATTGTAATTCCATAGCAAAGATGCAGAATGGGTCTGCATGGGGGGGTTGCCTAAAGATGCTGAAAAGTACTGGGCCTATGACTGATCCCTAGGGAACCCCACTGGGGATTTTCCTTACCTCTGATAAATTCCTATTTAAGACTGCACTCTGTGATCTCCCATGCAGGCAGTTCCTGACCCATTCTGTAGTCTTGCCCCAGGTCCTCCAGTTTCTTAACCATTCTCCCACTTGGGGCAGAGTTAAAGGCTTTGCTGAAGTCCAGATACAGTGTGTCCACTGCCTGTCCTTTGTCTGCCTTCTTCATGACCCAGTCAGTGTTAATCAGATTTGTCTGACACGACTTCACCATTGAAAGTCTTTGCTGTTTTTGTCCTGGAATCCGTTGTTATCCAGAAACTTCACCATCCTCTCCTTAAATGAAAAATGCACAGATCCTCTAGCCCTCCCCTGCCAATAGTTATGCCCTTGATTAATAGGTGCCTTCTAACAAGAGTCAGCATATTTAAAGATCAGTTATTTGGGGTCCTGTGTTGGAAGTACAGGAATTGCTGACAGAGATGAGAGTGAGCACCGAGCTTTAACTTAAAGGCATTGCTGGAGTTTGGTGGGACGGGAGGGCGAGGCAAGTGCACCGGGAGGACTGCAGGGCGGTGGCAAGCACGTAATTGTGCTCAACCAATTACGTTAGACCAGGAAGCCAGAAAGGGTGTATAAAATCCCATCCACCCAGTGTGTCTAATCACACTCTTGTCCCAGAGAGTGAGTGGAATAGAGCAGGAATGGAGCAGGTTACTGGTGTCTTAAGCATTGGCAGGCAAGCAGTGATCTCTACCAGACTGACAGGAAAAGGTAAGGTACTCTTAAACACTGAATATTCTTACTGTTACACAATGTACTGTAGGTAGCTACAGGTGGCGGGGTAGAGAGTAATTGCTGTGTGAAAAGGGAACAGGTAACAACAGGAGGGAAAATAGGAGACATCTTATCTAGGATAGGGTTACGTAGCAGTTCAGAAAGGGCAAAAGGGGAAAATTAATTAAAAGCGGAAACAAAGAGGGTGCACCTGCTTGTTTTTTGTTCTGTTTATCTCATTTTCAGGGCTGCAGGTAGGCGGAGCTGCAGCCCTCTTGCTTTAGCTCTAAAAATGAGCTTACTGTGGAATTTTCTTTTTGGACTTTTTGAAGTATCCATCCACAACTGCAAAATAGTGCGCTCCCCTCTGATTTTTGTTATTTGCTGCTCTGTCTTAAAGGCAGGGAGATGCTACTGTGCTTTCCAACTTCTCAGGATATAAACAAAACAACAACAAAAAAACTTTTGAAGCTGCTGTCATTTAACCCTTGCAGGGCTGCAGAATAAGCATCTGTCCAGCTCAATCAAATAGATTAATTCTAGTTCTTTCAGCAACCTAGGAGTTAACTCATTATTTCCTTACTTTGACTTAATACTGACAAAGTAGCATATGGCTAATTGGGCACATGTGTTGTGTTATGTGGGAGACAGAGCAATGCTGCAGCTAGTAGGAGATGGGCCAGAAATTGATGGTCCATAATTGCAGGCTTTGTTTATAAAAGTAAGAAAACAACATTTAAAATGTAGCAAATAGGGTTCAAATGTTTTATTAGTTTAATAGGAGTTATAAAAGTGTGTTTAATGAGTTGTTTTTGAAGTACTAGAAAGTGGGCAGGATGGCACAGTGACATTCACAGGAGCCAATCTGAATACATAACCACCCACCACACTTTCACTGCTGGACTGCTGACTCTTGTTTCCAGACACACACACACACACACACACATGGACAGCAAGCAAGGTTTTATCAGTTGCTTGCTATCAATGCTATTTGTTCCCCAACCCTGAAACTGACCTGTGTCCACAAAAGGTAGTGTCAGACTAGGGAAACACATACACACAGACAAGGGAGAGGCACTGCAGAATTCCAGCACTGTCATATGGGAGTGAACTGCCCACCCTCTGTGACACAGGATGCCTTATATATAAGAAAATAGCCTATGTAAGAAGTAGACCCCGAATCCTTGCATATGCTAATTTCTTCAGCCTTGAAGCTAGAAGTATCATGTAGGAATTTCTACTGTCTACTGCTGTCAAAACTCCCATGTGTCTAAGTTATGTAGTTCAAAAATAAATTAGAAATGCGAAACCAGTCATACAGAGGGTGTAATGATTTTAATATTCTGATTTGTTTGTTTTCTATTACTGGTCCAAAATAAGCATACATTTATAAGTGTATGAGTCCTGTTTGATAAATGAAAGCTTTGCTATGCCATGCAGCTCCAAATGTCGGTACTAAAACAATGTTGTCAAGTCAGTCTGTTTTGTAACTAGTTATTTTGGTAACAAGGTAAGTCCCACTAGGCCCAGGGCCTGTTTTCAGGAGCAACCCAAGGACACTAGGAAGGTTAAATGACTTACTCAGGGTCCCACAGTGTGCAAGAAGAGGTTGTGGGTATCAAACCCTATTCTGCTGGATGTAACAAGCTTATTCACAGCTCATTACTCCAATGTCTAGGCTGTTCTGCTAGCTCTATGCTGTGATTTAACAGCCCCACACAGTCCTACTACACAATGTAATAACACAATTACCAAGCAATAGAAAACAGCACACAGGAGTAAAACACAAACAAGGGATATGAGATAAGGTTTATTAGAGAACGCAGGAACAAGGCTCTGGGGAAGGAAAGGGAAGGGTTAAAAAACCAATTAATTGGCAATCTCTGCAATCCCCTCTCCACCTCACCCCTCATCCCTGTCAGTCCCAGCTAACAGACACAGGAATTATACTATCCCCACAGTCCCTAAGAGCCCCGTGTATTCTACTGGGTAACACAGTTGTTGAATCATTATAGGCCCAGTGTTTGACGTAGATGCGGCTATTTAACCTGCACAGTTATTTATTTTTTTATTTTGGTTAATTCTTTTTACCACCTTCTTGGCAGATCGCCTCTTGTCGGCCAGCCCACTGGACTCCGGGGTCTTTCAGGGACTTCTGATGCTATGCGTGCCCCTGCAGATCCCCTGGAGCCGTCCCAGAGTCTTCATCCTGGTGACCCCCATGATTTTCCTGCTATCTGCCCACGTTACCCAAAGCCCCAGAAGTGGTGGACGCATGCGCAGTACAGCTCCAGACAACTGTTTCTTCCTCCCTTCCCCTGCCTAGCACACCGCTGCTCCTCGGATGCGGTGCTGCCCCCCCCAGCCTCCACCAGGGGCAGCCAAGCTCTGAGGAGACCTTCTTCTCCCTCCCGAGGAGGAGAGTTGCCAGCTGGCAGCTGATCGAAGGCCTCTTCCCCCCCTTCCCCACTGACCTCTGATGATTTGGGCTCATTCCGGAACCCGGGTCGCTGGCGTAGCATGAGGTAAGGCATTCAGCGCCTCAGCTGTCAGCGCCACCGGGCCGGCACCTGCAGAATTATCAAGTTTAAAATTAAAGGGATCACTATTTGTAATACAAAACAAGGCTAAATGGCCAAAATGCAGGTCTTCTACCTGGGCACTCCTAAAAGAGACAGTCCAGTCCTGCCTTAACTATCTAACTAAAAGGACTGGGACAAAGATCTGATTCAGTACTCATGGTATGAAGATCAAATCAGACCCTCAAAGATTTCATATGTATAATGCTGGTCTCTCTGGTGTGCAGTAGCTGCAGGTTGCATGCTATGGCTCTTTACTGTATCACAGCAGACATAGTCATGTGAGAGGCTTGTAGACCTGTGATGATTCAACAACTGTGGCACCCAGCAGAATATAGGGGAGCTCTTGGGGACATGGAAGAGGAGAAAAAAAAGATAGTGGTTGTGATTTACCCTTATGACTGGGAAGGAATGGCCCAGCTGCAACTCCTTCCCCTGCTGGCAACACTGTCTGTTGGGGGCCCCACCATTGAGCTTTGCATGGGACCCCTGCAGGGCAAAAGCTTCCACTGGCTGAGGGAGTGAGAGAGAGAGACACAAAGTCATAGACTCCGCTGTTGCATGCTTTGAAGAAATGAAGAGTAGTGTGTGTGTGTGCGTGTGTGTCTCTCACTCTCTCTTTTCCCCTATGGCAGCACCGCTTGGGAAAGTCAGTGTCAGTGAAGTGTTGCGAGCAGTGTCTGTGGCTCTGTCATGTAGCTCAAGGTATATGGGCCACATAGACACAGAGGGAGCTCCTGTGAGATACACACATATACACACACAGACTCTTCACACCACAAAGGCAAGTATGCAGACTACATTGCATATGATGCTGCAAATTCAAGAGCCTTTCTACCAAATTTCCACTTCCTCCAGGTAATTGAGAAATATGATCTTCTACTCTACTTGCTGCCACTGGACAAAGTTTAACACTGAATCATCAGCTACAGGCCCTGACAGAAAAATAATTTTAATAGTATTTAGTTAATCAAATAATTAGCTGCAGCCAGTCAACACATTTAACTGGTGGTACACAAGTATGTTCATATTGTATTATAAACAGTCTTATCACTAAGGTTTAGAAAAATAGGTCATTGGCAACTTCCATTTGGCTTTAAACCCATACATTTGGTTCGGCTTCCAGAATTCAGCAAAACTATTTCATCTACAAATACAGTAATTGTCATGGTGCAAGCTGACCACAAATAGGGGTAAGAAAGTCTTATGGTCAGCAATAAATATGAATTATTATAGCTTACTAGTTGCTGTTGGCATGCATCTGCTGTGGATTGCTGTTTGTGGTATTGTGACACAGCCTGCAAATCCCACCAAGACGGTCACAGCCCAGTGTGAGCTACCATAATAGATAGTATTCATCGCTGACCTCAAGACATACTTATACTCCCATGTAGTCTCTGCTTTACATGTGTGACAAGCTGAAAGGTTCCGTAGCAATCTTAGGACAGGCCAGATGAATCTGGAAGGAGAAGCAGGAAGCTCACTCAGTGACCAAGATGCAAGGGGTTTATGTACCAGGGACAATAAAAACAAGATAACTGTTTTGTACAATGCTACAGGATAATAAAAATAAACAACAACACAATATGATCAGGACCAACACATGGTCAAACCAAGAATGGGGTTAACCCCTTTTAGTTAAAGTCCTAAGTGCACTCAGCTGAGTTGATGGAACAACTGATGAACCAAGCTTGGGCTTTCCTATGCAATGGCTGATCAGCAGGTGGTCATTGACCCCACAAAGCGCTTGTGACAAACAGGCCATAACGGGGCATCCCCCGGATGAACAAAACACAGAGGAACACTGCTAGCTGGATGAGGAGGAATGTGGCGATCCTCTGCGGCTGGAGATTTCTGGTTTTCCGATAGTTCTCAGGACGATCCACAGCAATGACCACTGGCAAGTCCCCGGCACTCAGATGATCTCTTATCAAGAAGTCTGCTGGCGGTACGATTTTCGGGCAGCCTCTATGGAGCAACATGAGTACGCGTACACTTATGGATGGCAAAATAAGAAAAGGGCATGCACAACGTTAACTGTGGTCCCTCAAGCTTGAGCCAGGGTGGCTCCTAAGCTGACTCACGACTGGATACCTCACTATTGGCTCTCTACCACTTACCATCACAGAACTGATGCTGGAATACTTGTGGCGGGACTTTGACACAGGCTGATGTCACTGGAGGTGGTTTTGCTACAGATGGCAGCTGGGCTGGGGACCTCCCTGAGTCAGTGTCAGGCTCTGGTGAAGCTAGTCCAGACAACAAAGGTGAAGAAGTATGTCCGGTACACCAGGATGGAATCTGATAACACAGGTATGGTTAGAAGCAAACAGTTCAGATTTGTAAGCAAACAGTTCAGTTCTTGCAAAGGGTGCAGTCTCTTGGGGCATCAGGCAGGTAATAGCACAGTTTGGATGGGGTGGTGCTCAGAAAACCCTTACAGAATACTGTGGGCAACCCAGGGCCACTAGGACCATTTCAGCTCCCCAAGGGTACTGTACCTCTAAAGATGTTTTTACCCTGGCTGCCTCAGTAGCCGCACCCCTCTATTACCAAAATTACAATCCTTATGCCCGAGATTTTATGGGACTCCTGGGCCTGTTCCCCTTCCTAATGACTACCAGTGAAGGCTTTGGCCAGCCCTACCTACTAACTAATATACCTCAGGGCCTGGCTGCTGGACCCTCACAGCCAGCCCCTCCTACCTTTCGGAGCTTTTGAGTTGTGGCAACCTTCTCCTTTAGTCTGGGGACAAGCTCCTAACCAGCTCAGACAGTTCATCCACCTGGAAACACTTCAGACAAAACAAAAGGAGGAAAGCAAAATAAATAATATGGGCTCTAACCATAGCTGGAGCTCTCTCTCCCCCTCTGGGGCACTCGGCCCCCCTGCCCTTTAATTCCCCTCGCCCTCAGGGCTGGCAGCTCCTCTAGGGAGCCCACTGAACACCCCCCCCCCAATCTCTATTAGGGTGCTGGCCCTTTAATGTTTCTCCCTGGGCACCTTGCCTGCTGCCCCTTTCTTTAAATTTTTTTGGACTCCGGTCCTCAAATTCTCCCCTCCCCCACCCAGCACCTCTGGCGTCAGTTAAACAAAAGATGGGCACTCGGCCCACTCACTGCCACAGCCCGGGATCTAGCACTGCTGGGGGGAGGGTCAGGAAACATGGCCAGGGAGCCACAGTCCCACCCAACTCCTCTCTGGCCTGCACAGCTGTTGGGGTGGAACTACAGGGTCCAGGGAGCATTTTCTGCCTGGACCAATTCCCTGATGCACTTCTTCGGTCTGCCAGCACTTTCGTTCCTTATTTTATTTATTGAACTTTCAGAATTACAACCTTTGAGTCAGGGACTCCATCAGAGGTACAGCAGAGAAAACAAATATGCAAAGTATGCATAAGAATATAATACAAGGATTACGCGATAAAATAAAAGGTACAAGAATGCAAAGATACATGATACAAGGAGTGCAAAATACAGAAATGCAAAATACAAGGTGCAGTGGCAGCCACTGGCAACATACAGTAACATTGATGTAGAGGAGGGCCCGCCACACAGGGAGAGACCAACAAAGGAATATTGATGAAGGGGGTAAGCAGACACACAGTCCAGGAAGACCTTGTTGTAATTAATGGGGGTATAGACAAAGAGATGGGGGGCAAAGCGAGAAACAGTCGGAGGGGACCCTGTCTTGGCTAGGTTGAGCACTGGTGGGATGAGTGAGCATCCAGAGTAAATGAGAAAGGATGAAGCTAGGCGCAGGCATTCCTCTCTCGCCGATTGGGCCTCTGTCCAGGGAGGACAGGTCACGTCAGGGAGCTGCACTCCACCCAACTGACCCTGCTGCTGCCACCACACACGATCCGAAACTGGAGGGGAGCGACTCTGGAGGAGCCACGGACCCAGTGCAGGTACTTTTTGTTTTCTTCCGTCCGTGCTCCCCATGTTCTCCACCTTCCCGACTATGTCACCAACTGCCCCCTCTGGCCACTGCCTGGTCCTTTTGTAGGGTAGGGGAGGTCCTGGCTTCTGGCCAGGAGATTGGGCACCACAAGCCCTCTAGGGAATGTCTCTTGCATATGACCCCGTTTCCCAGCACCAAATGGTGCAAATTCACACAGAGGGATAGGGAGGGGTCAGTGGGACTGCAGGAAAAGGGTGTGTGTGGTGGAATGGGAGGGGAACCAGGAGAGAAGGAAGGGGGAAAAAAAAAGGGATTTTTTTTTACATTGAGGAAAGAGACCCAAATCCTTTACAGTGCCCCTAACTTCAGAGTACTACACATGCATACCACTTTCTATATTTTTTTTCTGTGTCTGGCTACATTGATTTTCAAATTGCATAAGCATACCCCAAAAAAAGTTATGCATTAAAAATCCTAAAAATTAAAAGATATTAAATGTATGGCATTAAATTGCATGTGAGGGGTCTTCATTAACTGATACCAACTCTGTGTTCTCGGTGGCACACCAGATCATATGGAGCTTCTTGGTGATGACAATGTGAAAGTTGTTAGTGTGTCAACAGAGAAAGGAGTTACATCACTACTACTGCTGAGGTGGTATGCCAGACTATGGGGCCAGTGCCAGTGGGAAAAGACTAGATAGACTTGCCACCAGGAGATATAGGAGTGGGACTAATAGTAGATGTTTAAGCAATAAGATATCACCGAGTGTTAGTCAGTGGGAAAGTTACCTGTGCCTCCTGTTGTGGTGTGGCATGAGGTGTAGCCATGTGCCTTAAACCACATAGGAAATGGGTAAATATCACAACAACTCTTGCCATGGAGTGCATTATTGTGATAATAAAATGGACCCAGTTGTGAAAAACACTAAAACACAAAATTAATCAATACATAATGATGTGATGCATCCACCAGTCATTAAAGTAGTCCTTAATTCAATTGTTTTGCACAGCTGAAAGTAGATTGTGTCACAGAAGTTGATTTCTCCTTGTCTACCTGATTCCAGTACACATGCTTTGAAGAACTACATAAGCTATTTTTAAAGCACTTAGACTCTACCTTCCTTTCCCACCCTGTTTGTTTTTTTTCTCTTTCTTTCATCCACCCCAGCAGCTTTGCACCTTTGGCAGAGCCTGGCAATGACAGGCAGGGGAAGAGGTTTTGCAACTGGGCAGTCATGCACCAAGAGACATGGATTCCACACTGGGATGCCTGAGTCTAGTGCTGGTTAGCATAAGGCTCTGGTGGTATGGGACTCAGTTTTTAGATTTACAGACTATAAAGATGCTCCGGTATTACCAAGAGAACTGCTTGTTTTGTTGCCTGCCAGGTGCTAGGGCTGTGGATCTCACTTCCAAATTGCTGGTGGGGATAGAGGGTAAAAACTGGTAGCTATTGTTCAGCATGGGGTCATGTTGTCACAAACAAAAACAGCGAGGCACTGTACCGCACTGTCAAAACAATGACTAGAAATAAAAATAGTAAGATACTTGTTTTCTCCTGAACCCTCCCTATTAAAATAACTCGAGGAGATGAGTCAGGTGGGGGGAAGAAAAAAAAAAAAGACTAACCTAATCTAGGACTGGGAATAGAACCCCAATTCACATCCGCTCCATAATCCTCCAGCACCGATGGCTCTACTCCCTGAGCCATGGCAGCTGCTCAGCAGACCCCCTTCTAGCAGAGTTCCTACCCTCTGCAACAGAGCTTTCCAGAAACAGCTATAGGGTCACCGCTATCACTCCACACTATTTGTGTCATGCGGCATTGTGTACCCTGTAGCTGTTCTTCCATGCACTGTTACTGTTGCGCGATTTTTGCCCTGCAGCATTATATACACAACATATTGACCCGGTACACTGTTGTTCATATTGGGGAGCCCGCAACACCCATTTACAGGCCTACAGTAGGTGAAAATATCAATATGGACCCTTTTCTCTGAGAAAGCAAATACAAATTTGTTGTAGACAGGAAGCTATCTTAATTATGGCATCAGAGGTAGCTGTAGCCCACTCCCATGGTCTTAATATAACAGGGTTGTGCTCCTACACACTTCTTTCCAGGGCAGTTCATAGGGAGTAAAAAAACATGCCAGTATGTTTATAATTATTGAGCTTGACTCTGCATAGTCAAAAAGTTTCCAATGTTTCTTTCTAATAAGACTTTTTAGATTATTTTCTTGTTAATAATTCAGGGTCACATGTGAATATTCTTTCTTGGTTCCATAATTAAGTGAATGGCTACTTTTTAGTTTTTGATGCATTGTAATAACAATATGCTTGTGACCATTGCTGAGCTCTCCCCTATATAGTCAGCTTGCACTCTACTACTTTAATGTGGTACTTCTGCATTTACTTCCACACATGCGCGATAGACTGTGGTGCGGCGAGAGCACTGCAAGAGCTCCAAGTATTCTACTCACTCTTGCCACACTCGCATCGCTTTGAGCAGTTGTATCGGCTCTGACCAGAGCTTGTATATTTTTGTAAACATCCCTCTGCTGCCACATTTTCATTTTACTACTGTTTGCTTGCACTTTAGTCCATCCAGTCCAAAAATGTGTCATAATTGTGAACTGATTTACAAGACTCAATTCAAATCAAGATGTAAGGTTTATTTGGGGGGTACGGTCCCACCATACTCCAGCTTGTTATAGCTGACTAACCTTTGGTGGGGGCCTGGGCTGTCATATACTACTTGATCATGTGATCTGTTAGCCATCTTGTACCTGAAGCAGATGCATATTTAGAAAAGAATAAATGAATCACAGGAATACATGGTTATGGTCCCCTTTTTCTGTAATAGTCACTTCTGACTCCAGTGATACTACAAGGCAGAGACAGTCCTCAGCTCTTCACACACCACCATTGTTGAAACAGTCTACATCGATGTCTCCCACCACAGTTTCAGTAATGGATGCTCTGCATGTACAAACAAAGTATCATGCCTCGCATCCACCAACACAGCAAATCACATAGCTGATTGCTGAGATGATGGCGTTGGATCTCCAGCTTTTCAGTTGTGGAAGATACTGGCTTCTCAACTATTTGCACTCATGTTATCAGATCGCATCTCATACTACATTTTCTTGAAGTGTTTTACCACGACTGTATGACGGCATGTGATCTTCTCTGCTTGCAGAGGCTATTGGTGGTGTTTTTCACTGCACATCAGATATCTGGACTAGCGATAACTCTCTGCTTAACTGCACACTGGTGTGTGCAACACCCTGCTGCCACTGTTTCCGATGCATCACCTTATGGCTCACCCTTGGCCCCCAGACACACACCGATCTGGTAGTCTCATTAGATCAGCTTTGCTGAACAACTGATGGATGGTGGAAAAGCACATAATATTCTCACGTTCCTGCAAGACATGTTGCGGTCTTGGACTGGTGTTAACCCCAATTTAATTTTTTTTTTTTTTTATACCGACAATGGCACAAACAAGGTGAGAGCCATCAATGATGGCCATTTTGTGAGTATTTGTTGTTTTGCACACACACTAAATTTAGTGGTGAATCATGCACTGCGTAACAGTACTAGGACCAACAACATATTATCCGCAGACTGTTCCATCTGCAGCCATTTCCATCACTCTGTAAAAGCCACTAACATATTATGAGATGTTCAGGAATGCCTTGGTCTGCCCCAACATCGTGTAATACAAGATGTTCGCACTCGGTGGAATTCTTCATGCCTGATGCTTTCACGACTGCTGGAGCAAAAGCGGGCACTACACGAAATGTCTATGGAGGCAAACGTTGGAGGAGTCCTAGGACATCATGATTGGTTAGTTCTTGAGGGCATGGTGCAGGATCTTGCACCATCTTAGAAGAGTACACATGATCTGAGTGCTGCCACAGCCTTAAGTCCGGTTATCCCAGCCGTGCATATTCTCAAGATTGTTACAACAGTTTCTGGCTGACAATACACTCACTACACAAGATGTCACTGAGCTTGTTGTTCATCTCAATGCAGAACTTGATGCAAGGTTCGTCACAGTCAGGGATGCCTGCCATCACATGTCTGCTACCATGTTGGATCCTAGGTTCAAATGTGAGATCCTTCATATAGCCATGGACAGCCACAGGGTGACTCATTTTAGGCAACAGCTGAGTGAAGAGTTAAATAGTGCCATGCAGGCAGTGAGACACTCGGAAGGGGAAGAAGATGCTCTAGTTCGGGTTTTTGAGGGAGAGAGACAGGCATGTGGTGGTTTGGAATCGATTGATACTGGTGGAGATAGGGAAAGACGGCATAGTGGCAGTGTAGAGGAGAGTGACTTTGGCATTACTCAGTACATCATTTCAACAGCAACACAAACGCTCACAGTCTCAGCCTCTCTCTGCAAAAAATTTACTTAATGGCTATTTTGCAGAATCAGTTGAGCCGTTTGAAGTTGATCCACTGGGCTACTGGGTTAAGAAAATGAACTCTCCTCACCTGGCACAACTTGCTTTAAAAATGCCCTCCTACAAGTGTACTATCACCGTTTCAAGCTGGACCCTCAACACATTGAACAGCTAGTGTTCCTTAAGCTAAACTTACCAGTAATTGGCTACAAATATGATCTGCCCACATAAAACTGGTGGTACAGTACAGCTCTCAATCTGCCTAATGTTACAAAAGTGTAATGTTGCATTTTTTGGCTCACCCTTTCTTTTTTCTATCATGTTAAATATTTAATTAAAAGGTTAAAACTCCACCCCGGCATATAACTGCAGGATCACAATGAGTTAAACTAGAAACATTTAAATACTGTATTATGTTTTAGTGACTTTACTATTGTGTAATTTAGGTTACTAATTATCTGTTGGAAAAGGACTGCTTGGCCCACACTGTCAGCCCAGATTGTCCATCCCTGCCTTATCTGTCTCATCTGTAGACCCTAAAGCAAACCTGCTGCCTCCCTGTTTTCAAATACACCCCAGCCGTATGCCAATCTCACGCATGCTTGAATCCCCACACTGTTTTCGGCACCATCATTTATGCTGGCAGTCTCTGTCAGTCATCTACCATGCTTTCTATGAATATTTCTTCATATCTGTCTTGAACTCCCCCTTCAGCTTCATCCCATGCCCCCATTGCCCCCGGTACTTGTACTCTTTCTCATTTGAAAGAGCCCTTATGTGCCCTGTCTTCACCCTGTGAGGTACTTGTATAGGTCTCTGCCATGGCACATCTCGCTCTCTTCTCTTCCAAGGTGCACATACAATGCACTTATGCCAGTGCCATGTTAGTTGCCATAGAAAAGATAGAAAACATCACCTCATTTGCAGCCTTTGCTCAATCTATGATGACCTTGTGTCACCTGACCACTGATCACCAAATCTCAGCTGCTACACTGTAGGGTCCTAAAGGTTAATTGTTGTTCTGTTCTCAATTGTTTGTGAAAATGTACAATTTATGAAAAAGTGTCCTCTATGTCAGCTGTTCTTCAGCCCTCTGGCTGTAAATTCTGTACACTATTGTAATTATCTATACTGTATGTAATAATCATCATATGTGCCCCTATCCCCCCAGGTCGCGTCTGGAAACGAGTGGTGCTCCGCTCAGTACTCCTGCTTGGTTAAACTCTTACATAAAGAAATAAAATAAATAAATTAGTGCAGTAATTTGTTCCCTTTTTGAGTGGCTGAAAGGCTGTTGGGGAGTGTTCATGGCAGAATTAACTATTGTACTTCTAAAGGGAAGAAAGTGGTGGAGTTTAACAGTGTTAAAATAATCTTTAAAAAAAAAAAACACTTATTGGGGGGAGGGAACGAATAATGAATATCTGGTGCCCCAAATATGAATATTTGTCTGAATATTCGAATGAAGGTATTCACATGCCCCTACTGGTGACTGTACAGGACATACCTGGTTGAGGGGTCAGGTCTGTTCTTTCTCCTGCAGTAGGGGGTTCAGCCCAGAAAAGACAACAAATGGCATGGTGCCTCCACCCAGAGAGAATAAGTGGGTCAGATGTGTGCAGTTCCACCCACCAACCTACACTGGGCCGGACCATCCATGAAGACCTATGAGACAGCTGATTACCTTTACCAGTAAATAATTTGGACAGGTTACATAAAGTGGGCACACACAAAATAAAGTTTAACAAATTAACAGTACCTTTACTGTGCAACCCAGGTCTGGAATTTGGAATGAAAGAGGGGGTTAGGTAATTGCAAATCAGGTTAAGCTCTTCCACCTAATATCAATACTCCATGGGAGCCACTGTACTGTGGGTCACTATAACCCTTTCATATACCACACAGTAACTGTAGGCACCCGCCCAATCAAGGGGCATAATAAGATAATTTACACCACTTAGGGTGCGGTATACATTTTAGCTGGTAACAGTACTAGAACTGTACTTGCAAATATGAAATGGTATAAAAACTCTGTGGCCCAGATATTCAAAAGGACCTGCACAGCCCGATATTCAGCCTGGGATGTGCAGAGCCATGCATGCACAACCCCTACTTGCCCCTGCACAAAGTTAAGCCAAAAAAAAAGGAACAACTGATGACCACCCACAGGTGAGCTGCCGCATTGCAGGGCGCAACACGGCAGCTGCCTCCTGTGGGTGGCCACCCGAGTTCTGGCTGCACCTGGCAGAGGCCCCCCCATGCCCGATCGCGGGCATATGTTGAAAAATAAACTCCCTGTCCAATATCCCTGGTGGTCCAGTGGACCCCTATGTGCCCGATCGCAGGCATGTGTTATATTAAAAAGGACTTCCACGTCCAATATCCCTGATGGCCCAGTGGACCGTTACGTGCCCGATCGCGGGCATCGTTATATTAACCCCCCCGTCAAATATTCCTGGTGGTCCAGTGGACGAATGCTGCAATCGTGGGCATCTGTTCAATAGAAACCCCCGGTTCAGTATCCAGTGGTGATCAGTGGACGAATGCTGCCTGCGGGCATCTGTTTAAAGAAATCTTCCTGTTTCCCTGGTAGTCTAGGATACCTCCCCTCCCCACCTGCCACTGGGTCCCACCTCCCGCTCCCCGGTCAGCGGTGGGCGGCAGCACCCTGCCTGCCGCCCTGCCGACTGACACCTTGATAGAGACTGCCGCCCGGTGGTTCTGGCGTGAGCCAATGGGCGTCGCTGTCTCGTTCAGATATGTGAATGAATCATTCCACGTATCTGGAATAATAACAATAAACTGAGCTGCCGCCCCATGGCTTACATGCTGTGAACGAGCATCTGTTCCGGCGATATCGGCGGCCCGGGCGGCTGGCGGATGGTGCTGCCTGCTGGCGACCGGGGGGCGGCAGTGTAACTCGGTACCGGAACCACCGAAAGCAGAAGGCTGTTAAATGAATGCCGTGATTACGCGATAAATCACTGACCACCAGGGATATTGATGGGGGTTTATATAACGATGCCCGTGATCGCACATAGCGGTCACTGGACCACGAAATAATGAACCGAGAATCTGTTACAGACAAATGCCTGCGATCCGGGCTGCGGGCGTCAGTCCCGGCGGCTGCTACCGCGGGGCACAAAGTCGTCGAGATCGGTGCACCTGCATGCTAATGGGATGCAAATGGGGCCATAATGACATGCAAATGGCCCCATGTACACTTTGCATAAATTATGGCCCAATTTGCATGTCCCTTTTGGAATATTGCAGGTGCTGTGAATGGTGCAATGGCACTTGCGCTTAGTGCATCTCCATGCTCACTCTGGCCACTTAGCAGCTGGCGCAGTGCCACTCGCCATGCACAGTGGGGGTGGCCAGGAGTGCGATATTCAAAGCTGCTGAGCCATGCGCAGCTCCGTTGGAATATCGCCTGGGCCGCACCTGCGCTTCAGCAGCCAAGTTGAGCTCAGCGCCCAGCTTGCGCCACAGCCTGGTGCAGTTTGAATATCCGGCCTGTGTGCCCAAAAGTTACACTAAGTCCTGGGCAGACCTACCAACTACGTTGCCTAGGTTCTTTCAGTGGTGCACTTACTGACAATAAGCAAACTTGCATTTTAAAACCCAACAGGCCATGATATATATTAGCACAATAAAAGAACCTGAGATCCCAAAGGGTAAGGTACTTGAAAACCAACTTTGTAATACAGGCAAGGTAACAGTAATCCAAACAGGAAAAATACAAAGGACCCCAGGCAGCAACACCAACACTCACATGACTCATGGATGCAGCAGCTCCGTTGAGGCAGGAATCAATGCACAGCAGCAGGTTAGGCAGCATTCAGGATTAGGCCCCAGCAGCTTGGAGATGAAATACTTTCAGACAGTTCTCAGAAGCACAGCTCTTGTGGCTCAGCTCTCACAGCAGTCACAGGAGCACTATGCAGCGGCTTCACATCTCCAGAGGAGCCCAAACCCAGGGAGTAAACCCATGATACAACTCCTCTGCAGATCAAGGGTACCCACATACTCTGGGCACATGCTCCAGGGCTCCCTGTTGTCCAATTCACCCAACTTGACAAGGGCTAGCAAACCCCCTACCTGGCACAGCAGCAAGCTGTATGTGGATGCAGGTCTCTGTTTCCAGTTTCACAGTGAAGCAGCTTCTCTCATAAATGCGATTATCAGAATTTATCACACAGCAGCTTCGATCTGCAGAAATGTCTCATGAGCATAGATTTGTAATGGCTTTTCTTAGCAGATAACTTTCTGGTACAGTTTCACAGCCATTCAAGATTGGAAGGCAGGATTCCAGAGGAGGGCTCACAGAATTAGACCTGACTCAGCCATCGGCTCTCTCCCAGCAGCAGCAGCAGTTCTGCTCATTCCAATGTCTCTCTCAGACCACCACAAGCTCCTTGGGAGCCCAGAAAGTTCTTTTTCAGATTAAGCTTTTGCCAAACAGGGATGTCTATAACTAATTCTGTCAATTCCAAAATCATCTTCAGCCCCATTCTGTCCTCTAATAGACTTTCAGAGGGCAGAACAGGGCAGCAGATGCAATAATCAGTGAGATATACAAGTAAATTAAGCAATAATGCATGACAGAGTGTGAGTCGTGCAGTGATAACCTCATGCCTGGGTGGTTGCGCATGAGGCTGCAGGCCGAGTACGTCCCGTGTCCAAAAAGTGGTGTTATCCCAGCACGACCCACACCTTGGAGTGCATTTTTTGCTATTATACAATGACTCATTATACAAAATGAAAGAAAATTTGAAGCATATTTTTAATGTGGCAATATATCTTTGTTTCTTAAGAGAAGATGAAAACAATGCAACAACAAATCAATACTGTGAGGTTGTGCTCGGATAACCTCACTGTTGCCAGGTGCAGACAGCCAATCAGGTTCCAGGAGTTTTTATTGCCATTGTATAATACACAATAATGGCTTCTACGGTGTTCCTCATCCATGTATTTCCTCCTAATTAAAGCTGTATACCATGGGGAAATAAACTTGCATAAAACACCAATAAATATAGTGGGTGTTCAGTTTGTTCACTGACCGTTATGTCAGGTATGACGCCTCTTAAAGCCAGTTGCTTCAGCAATGGGTTTGTTTTGGACTGCCTCTCCTCACTAGGTGTATCAGGTACTCAACACTCTCATGCCCAGGAGGATAGATAGTCCTCCTGGAGTCATAAAAAGTTGGTCCCGGACTGCTTACTCTTGGCATTAGACTCCCAGGACTGCTCAACTGTGACCTAATCTTTATTTGAAGATGTAAGGACACAGGTCTAGGCTAGTTGTTCACATTCTGCCTCAAGGCTGCTGACTCCATGTTATGTGAGATTAGTGTCAGAGACCCCTCACCTTCTCTGGGATGAAGTGGGAAAGCAGCTGCCAGTCTTCATGCCATGGTGCTGACACCTCAGTCTCTGACATGCCCACTTTCTAGAGGGATGTCTCAGATTAGGAGTTTAGCTATGGGCTCTGACGTACAGCATCAGGTCCTACCAGGCATCTGCCATCTAGTCCCTGTACCCAGACAGTCTTGCCTCCAGCAGTGTTTCCTTGGGAGACACCTGACTCTGTCTTCACATACTCTTTCCTGTCATCCCTTGGTACCATCTGATGCCTAGTGTGGTGCAGATCCTCGTTGGACAAACCTGTCTACTGTAGGGTTTTCTCTGGCACAGACTTTTCAGTGCTCCATGATGCTGGTTCGGGCCATGGTGCAAGTGATGGTTCTGGACTAGGTGCCAGTGTTGCTGTCAGTCTCAGTCCTGACATATCTGCTGGTTTTTGTAACCCATTTGAAAGGCATGTTTTTTTTTTTTCATTTCCTCAGCTGTCACCCATGCTATTTGTAGCACTTCTGTTTTATTTTTGTTTATTTGAAACCCCAAAATCTGGCCATATTGGTCTAAAAGATCTAGAAAAGGGGGCAATGATGTTTGTGGATCCTCCATGAAGATTAGTGCATCATCTGCATTAAGGGAAATTTTATGTGTGGTGTGTTGGGTGGTTGTTCCCTTTATTTGATGTTGTTCCCTAATAGCTTGAGCTAATGGCTCCACACTCAGGGCAAAGAGTAAAGGGGGAGAGAGAGGGCAACCCTGCCTGGTACCCCTCCGTATATTTAAACAGTCAGACACCATGCCATTTACCCAGATTCAGGCCTTTGGCTCTTTGTAACAGAAGGAGACCCAGCTCAGGAAGTTCCCATCCAACCCCATGCGCTCCATAACTGTAAGTAAATTGAAAAGCAGAAAAGCAAGTGAAGTGTCACTGGCTCAGTAGGTAGCACACTTGCCTCTGAGACCGGGTGATCAGAGGGCTGTGGGTTCAGTTCCCACATCTGGCACTTGGGTTAATATCCCAGTACTGACACTGTAGTGCAGCATGAGAGGGGGTGCTGCACTTCTGAGGTGCCGTCATTCGGATGAGACGTTAAACTGAGGTTCCATCTGCCTGGATTGGTGGTAGTTCAGGTGGATGTTAAAGATCCCATGGCACTTATCGAAAAGAGTAAGGGAATTTCCCTGGTGTCCTGGCCAAATTTCCCTCATTCACTAAAAATACCACCAACAGCTTAATCTGGCTCAAGGTCAGTTGGCATTCATCTGTATCCCCCTCCCTGGGTTGTGTCTGAAAATAGGCAGGATTTGTCTAGTGCACTTACCCAGTCAACAAAAACTAAATAAATAAATATGACCAATTTAGGTGATCAAACGCCTTCTCTGAATCAAGAAACAACTCATTTATTTAATTTTGCTAACCGGGTAGGCCCACTGAGACCAGCAATAGTCTCTCTTTCAGGGGCGACCCAGGATTAATTACACATACAACAAGATACATCATTTACAGTAGAGAAACTTCAACATACAGTTATTTTCATTTCATGAGAGGTGAAGAACATTTTATGAACAAGGCAAACTTAGAAGGGGAACCATCAGGGGTATAGCTCATGATGTTAAGTAGCCTTCGCACATTATCATGTAAATGACGATGTGGTATGAATCCTGTCTGGTCTGGGTGGACCAACAGTTCTATATATTTTTGTAAGTGAACAGCAAGTATTTTTGTCAAGATTTTAAGGTCCTGACTGAGCAGGGCAATAGGCTGGAAATTTTCACACTTTGTGTTTTCCTTCCCTGGTTTAGGAATAACCATGATTAATGAATCATTCCAGGAATTGGGAAGCTTTTTTTCTACTAAGCAAGTATTAAAGATTTTAGCCAACACTGGAGCTACCACTACACTAAGTTTCTTATAAAATTCGGTGCTCAGGCCATCAGGGCCTGGTATTTTGCCTGTAGATAACTGCTTAATGACCATTTTTATTTCTCCCATTGAAATGGGTGCATTTAAATGGTCTCTGAGCATCTGTGATAGTTTGGGAAGTTTCAAGGTGTTTAAAATGCTTTAGTTCAGGCCTGAGTATCTACTGCATTTTTGTTTTCAGATTATAGGATTTCATAAAAGTTTTTAAATTGAAAGGCTATATCCTGAGATCTCACCCATTTTTGTTCTGGATTTGCCACGCTTTTTAGGTATGGTACAGACCTTTCAGCTGGGGCCTTTCTCAGACGAAAGGCCAAAAGTTTTGAAGCCCTATCACCTACCTCATGATATTTTTGGTTTGTAAAGCATAACATTCCTTCTGCTTTTTTATTTTCAAAAACCTGCAGAGGTGTCCGAGCCTGTGTGAGAGACCAGAAGATTTGCTTATTGGTTGGGGATAGTTTGTGTTGCTTTCCTAAGTCTGCCAGCTCCCCCTTCAGTTTGTCGTGAGTGATTTGGGTAAGTTTCTTTTGGGCAGTTGCAAAACTTATCTCCCCCTGATCACTGCCTTCAATGCGTCCCACTGCAAAAGCATAGAAATTTCGTCAGAGTGGGTTATAGATATGAATTCCTTTACACTTTCTGTTAATTTCTTAATGAATATTTTATTATTCAGAAGGGATATATTTAATCTCCAGATCGACTGTCGGTCCTGAGGTGGTATTATTAATTGAATAGATACTGGGGAATGGTCTGATATTGTAATATTATGAATCTGGATCTTTAGGACACAGTGTGAATCAATTAAATTTGTCTAAAACAGGTCTATTTGTGAATATGATTGCCACAGGTTCAAGAAAAAAGTATAATCTCGTTCCCCTGGATGAAATCAGTAAGTACCTTGGAGGCCAGCATGTCTGTGGATGTAATCCCTGAGGATCTGTCTCTATCTGGATGTGGCACTGTGTTAAAGTCACCTCCTAGAATAACTTGACCCCTGGGCAAAGCAGCTATTTTAGAGAAGATTGAGTGAAAAAATACTTCTGGCCATTCATTCAGTGCATAAATATTAACAAAATGTAGTACTTTACCCTGGACTGTTCCTGTAATCCTCGCATATCTGCCCTGTAAGTCAATGTCAGAGGTATCCAGTGTTAGAGGAATGCCCCATTTCAAAAGTATGGCTATTCCTGCTTTTTTATGGCTGTAGTAGGTGGAGCCTGCAGATGTTTTGCATGTAGAAAAGGAGTGATGTCATGTTTTCTGTCCGTGGAACTGACTGAAGGTGTAAATAGTCTCCTCCACCTTACCCTCCTCCAAAAAATGTTTTCCGCCCTCAAATAAATACACTTTCATGTTAGTCAATGGTTGCAGGGCACTATTTTCTTTCTTAAATGGGAGGTACAAGAACAGGAACCTGAGTGGTGGGAGGCAGCATTAGTTTTTTGGAGGGGAGTAAGATCCACCCCCACCTCCATCCGAGAAGCTCCTAATCCACCCCCACCTTTTTTGGTTCATGTGGGAGGGGCATGAGGTGGCTCTATCATGTTGGAACAACTAAGTAACAGAGCTGCCTTGGGAAGTAATTAAAGAGTGCCTGAAACTGCATCTAGGCATATCCACCCCCCCCCACACACACACACATATACATCATGATTTTGTTTTTAACTCTAAGCATGTCAATATTTGACTCTTACAGTATGGGCAAGTTGGGCATAAGCATAAAATAGAAAAAAAGGATCAAGCAGGTGCCTTTTCCTTTGTCAGATACATGCAGACAGAAGGTCACAAATCCTGTATGACAAGTTCATTATATGGATGTTTTCCATGTAAAACAGAAATGTTGTTAATGTCATGCCTGTAGCATCATTTGTAGCCAGTAAACTATTATTTACATAGGTACTGTAAATGACAGGTTTTAATTCAGAAATCCAGTCTTGATAAATTTGTTTTTTTAGCAGTTCTGTAAGATTTATGTCTCTCTGATGTAAGAGTGCATAGCATAGAAACCAAAGGGTTTCTGTAATTGATTGTTGTTTGCATGAGAAGTGGGCTTGACAGTGGCATGCAAGAGTGAAGTCTACATTGTTTCTTGGCCATTCTGGGATCTAAAGTTTAACAGTAATGTGTGAAGAGAATAAAGCCTTGTGTTTTTTACATTTAAATAGGTTTAGTGCTTTGAAGTTAAAAGATATAAATATATATACATAGTGTCATGGGCACCTGAAAAGGAAGGAGATACTACTAAAATAAATGCTATTCTGATTATTTATTTATTTATTTATGTGTGAGATTTAAAGTGTAGTTCTGCCTAGGTCACAGATACTTAAGCTATATATTAGGATGGATGTATTAGTCAAAGCTATTAGTAGCAAAATAAAGCAAGAAAAATAATATATTGTGTTTTTTTTTCTTTCAATTGTTTAACCAGAAGTGGCACACTAAGCTGAAAGCTTGTTTACAGGGGCAACCTGGGAGCACATGGAAGTTAAGTGACTTGCTCAGGGTCACCCAGTATGCAAGTGGGAGCTGTGGGATTCAAACCCAGATCTCCAGATTTGCAGCTCAGAGCCTTAAACCACTGTGCTATACTGCCTCCTTAGTTATGGCAGTCATCTGTTTTATGGTTCATGATGTTGGTGTAGCAAGTATACTAACATACTAAAATGCCAGCAGAATAGGCCTAGCAGTCTTTCGTGTCTGCTCGTTTGGTCAGCCCCCACCCTGGGAGCTGACCTTGCTGCCCCCCCACCCTCTCAGGCTTCTCCCTTCCCAGTCCAGGGTATTCCCGCTTCATTGGACTTTGCTTCAACAACCCTTCCATTGTACATGTCCCACCCTCTCTTGAACCCATCCACAGTCTCTGCCTCCACCAGCCCCCCAGGCAGCACATTCCATGGTTCTACCACCATCTCTGTGAAGTAGTACCTCCTCCTTTCTCCCCCGAGTCTCCCCCCTCCAGCTTCCACCCATGCCCTCTAGTTGACCCTCCTTCCTTCAGAGCACCGTAACTGCACTTCCCCTATTTACCCCCGTCATGTACTTGAAGACCTCTATCATGTCCCCCCTTCCCTTCTGTCTTCCAATGTGTACATATTTAGCTCTTCAAGCCTCTCCTCATAGGTTCTTCCCCAAGCCCCAAATCATTTTGGTTGCCCTCCTCTGGACCCTCTCCAGGAGTTCAGTGTCCCTGTTTAAGTGTGGTCTCCAAAACTGAACGCAGCACTCGAGGTGCGGCCTCACCAAGCAGTTATACAGAAGGAGTATCACTTCCCTCCTTCTAGAGTGATCCTCCTAGTGATGCAGCCCAGCATCCTGTTGGGCTTGGCTGCTGCCCTCCTACAAGTCTCCGAGTTGTTCATCTTGACATCCACCACCACCCCCCCCAGGTCCCTCTCAGCCATACAGCCATAGCAGCAGTACATTGCATAGCAGATGTAAAATGTCAATAAGCAGGTCATGCAATAGATGTGCTGAGCAGTTACTGAAGCAAGAAATGTACAGCTGTCATTTTTTACATCCTGTTCAAAATGTGTTTTTGCACCTATGATGCCAAATGGCACAGTCGCTGTGCCAAATCACCTTTCGGCTAATGAGCTGATAGTGTAACTGTTCATGTGGTGGGGTCACAAAAAGCCCATGCTGAAAACTTGGAGTGAAAATACCAAGAAACACCCAGGGCATTAGGGTTCCTGACCATAACACGCTGCCCTGTAGGGACTGACAGGCATCAGGGGTGTGACTTGGGATTGTCAGCAGTAATGCTGACACCATTCCACCCCCATCCCCACCCTGCAGCCAGTGGCAGGTATTGAGGTGTGCCTTTGACTCTTCAGCCCAAAGTTCATTCCATTTTCTTATCCTGTACCCATGTCAGCGTATTTCCTTATGGAATGGGGTGAGTGCAGAGTTTGAAAACCCCAAGGCACACCTCGACTCTTGTCTGTGTCTGCAGGGTGAGGTGAAATGGTGTGAGCGTTATGGGTAGTGACCCAAAGGCACACTCCAATGCCTGTCCTTGTCTGTAGGGTGGGGGTGGGGTTGGCGTCTCTTCAATACTTCACTGCCATTCCTATTCTGCCTGTCTGTCTGTGTCTCTGTCTCTCGATTTATATGTCTATGTAATTATCTATCTTTCTATCAATTGCGTGTATCGTTATTTTTACCTGCTTCAAAAACAAACCTGCATATCACATTTGCCTGCACTCTGAGCACATACTTATGAAACTGTGCATATTTGCACTCCACTTCTGCATAGACCTCATACTTTCCTAAATTTCCCATTATCATAAGCATAACTACCTTGCCCTTATCAAAAGCGACCCCCTCTGAAAGTTAATATCACATTTTCTATAACAGTCCATCATCATTACATCTGACTTCCTGACATCAACATGTACCCCCCCCAGGTATGCCATTTCCATCTTGATAGTACTACCTGGTGGGCTGGATTCAGAGAGAAATATGTCACTCGGCACATTGGCTAGGTTTGGCTACTCTGCAACAGGGGCACCCAAGTAACCCAGGAAGCAATAACTGAAATGTCCAATACCAGAAGTGGGATTCTAAAGTGTGGCTTTTATTCACATCCAACAGAACAAACAAAGCATAGATGGACCCCCACGGGGCTACACTCCTGGTAATGCAGATTTATGGAGATCAGAGCACATCCTATTCAATTTAGCCCTCAGGCTCTGAAACACACTGGGCACACAGCCTGAACTTGTACATTGCTCTGGGTTTTCCCTGGCTCAGCTCCCTTGCCAGCCACTTGGACACTTTCCATATAGCATGGAACATTTACTGGTAGCTCTCTAAACCACCTATGAGCACTTCTGCTCCATCAAGGAATCTTCCTCATCAATCCCACGTCTGGGTACTTTCCTCAGGCACTGGCCAAGTACCCGAGAGAAAGCAACAGGTGCCCCAAAGCAAACCCGTAGAGGTGAATTTGGTTACTACTGATGGGGGAGGGTTTCCCACCTCTCGCTCCCATAATTCATACCCGTCCATTTCTCTGGACTGTAACACCTCATCCTTTAAAACTCTTTGCTGTGTAGATTCTTTTTAAATGTATTCACATTCAGTCTGTCTTTACATTCCATTTGTGCTGAACTTGAACATACTTAATAAGTGGCTGTGTCCATTACTCTAGACCCCCCACATAGTTAAGAAGTCCAATCCCCACATCTTCCAAACTGTACTTGGCTGTCTTTTCCTGACCCCACAGTAACAGTCACTTTAGTTTCATCTTGTTTTAGGTGAAAACACATGGCCCTTTAGCAAGCGAACTCACCCCTTAGGTTGCGGAGTGCCCCACGGCATTTTCTCCTCAAGAAATCTCGGCAGAATTTCTGGTGCCTCAGCATGGCTTAAATCAGGCAGCTTCTTTTCCTAGCCGACCAGGAGTTAACCTGAAGCATGATCTTTCCCCCATCCTCAAGAGGGATGGGGCCCTGAACCACAGAAGGCATCTCCACCACTTCAATGTGTTCTTCTTGTGTTCTCTCTTCAGGTGAGAACACACACCTTTACCAAAAATAGCTCTTTAACAGAGCTTAGAGCTCTGAGGACCTGCTTACAGCAGAGCACCTCTACTCGGACTGCACAGACTCTACTGACTCACTTCAAATTCCCCAACGTTCTACTCTAACCTCCAACTACAACATTCCAGTGTGGCTTATGCAGCTGTGACAGTTCTAAAATGATGTCATCCTTCAGTCTCAGCTGAGACGGAGAACAGAGTGAGACAGTGTGAAATCCATTTAACTGGAGTTTTACAAGCTGCCTTCCCTGCCTACCACTAGGTCTTACTAGAATACTAGTAACCCCGGGTAACGGGGGTTACAAACACATTGCTTAAATATAACACATCACCTCATGGACAAAAACCCTGTTTCTCTAAAAAAACAAAAAAAACCACTGTAAATAATCCCAAGGCTGAACATATGCCAGCCATTACTTTTTCATGTACTGCCTCCTTCAGTACCATCATGGGGATTTGCATACATTTCCCCTTGATGTTTTGCATTAGTGGGGTGTGTGCAATTGTGTTTTCTTTAAAATTTGGCTGTCTGACCAATGTCATCCGGGATAACACATACAGTGTAAATAATCCCAAGGATGAATATATGCCAGCCATGACTTTTTCATGTAGTGCCACCTTCTGTACCATCATGGGGATTTGCATACATTTCCCTTGATGCTTTGCATTATTTGGCTATGTTCAGTTGTGTTTTCTTTAAAATTTGGCTGTCTGGCCAATATAATCCAGGATAACACATACATCAGTGGCATTTGCTCTGGGGTTCTTTTGTCAGCTTCCTATTCCTTCCATTAAAATGTACACCTCCATATATTTTCCTAATAATGTGTATGCCTTTCTTAGAACAAAAACTAAAACAAATCTTACAAATCATTGTGTTGTTTCTCCATACCTCCTTAACAATTCCATACAACTTCACTATCTTCATTATGCAGCTGTGGTGGATCTGACCAGAACTTGTTGGTTCTGGGGTGAGAAGCAGCCACCACTTGTCCCACCCATGAACGCCGAAGCTTCATGTGCGCCTTATCTGACATCTCCTGTAGAAATGCGATGTCACATTTCATTTTAAGTTTCTTCAGGACCCGTGTGTCTTTTATAGGGATGCTAATTCCCTTTATAAGAAATTACCTTTAAGTGGGCCATATTTTATGAGAAGCTATAAAACCATTAACCAAAGGGTTTAGTTCTTCATGTCCCATTCCCTGCTCCCTAGGGATTTCAGTTTGTGTGAGGTGTATATGAGTTAGCTCAGTGTCTAGCACACATTTGGTTAATTTGAACCATCTTAACTGTAGAAAAGTTTGAAACAACAACTTATATAACCAGAATTGTAATATTATAAAATTCCACATTCTGTTTTGTGGACTTAATGAATTACTATATACAAACAGTAACTTCCTATGTAACTCCCTCAGGGGTCCCCCTCAACTAAGGGTCACTATAAGTGAATAGCGAGAAAAAATGTTGCCTCGCTCTATATCCCGTTTGAGTAGGGATTACGAGTATAACCTATTATACCAGTATGATTAGTTGCACTTCCGTTGCCAACAGTGACTTACCCAATAACTCTTCCCTCTGAATCTTGCCCCTTTCTCTTTAAAGAAAATATATTTTTGTCCCCTATCACGGGGTATGGCTTAAGTTCCTTCCCCTTTGCATGAAGGGGAAAGTGGGTCTCTTCCTTCCCTTCTGGTCATAGAACCAGTTCTGTTTCCTTAAGACAATGCTTGGGGCCCATTTTTTGTTACTTTTGTCATGTAGCATATTATTTTATCCCTCTAACTTAAGATTTTAGGGAACTTCCATTCTGCGTAGGAATCAAAGAGGGGTGAGATAATCTCCCCCCACCAAGCTCCCTCTCCCCCTCCCTCCCAAAACAGGGAGATTGAGAAGCAGGGAAGGTCCTGCTAATACCCAGGGTCACCAAGGTATAGGCAGTCTTTAGCTTTACCTTCATAGATGGGCCACTGTTCGCTTTTATAGTTAGTCCTCCCATGGGGGGAGCCTAAATAGGCAGGTAGTGCACCCTTCCACCCCTCCACAGTCAGGATCAGACTACCTGGAAGCCCTCTGATCAAAGGATTAATTGCCTAAGTTAGATTGTTGCTTCTTGTGACCCTGTTTGGGGTGTTTAGGGCAATGCAAGGATCTAATAAGCATTTCCACCCCTTGTCATCTCCGGTTTCCCCCAAAAGGGGGTGCAAGTTATCACTTCTTGTACCTCCCCAAAAGGACTCTTTGAGGTTTGCATATATTTTAATCGTACTCATAATAATAAATATCCATTGTGGTCTGTAATTCTTTACAAGTACCCCCCCAAACAAATCGGGGTTTTCATCAGAGCTTAAACTGTTAATCTCTAGCCCATAGAGTAAAAAAACATTTAATTTCATCCGCTTGTGTTTTACCAGTTTATGTTCAGGCTAGGGAAAAATCCACAGGTACTCCAAAAAAGGTCTATTTTCACATGCCATTTCCTTCAAAGTAATGCTTCTGAAGACCCTTTAACACCGTGGCGATCAACGCTTTGGAGATAAAGAGAATGAAGCCTCTGGGTGTCTTCCTGGTTTTCTTGGCCCTTTGCCACCACATTCCACGCTCCTGTTGAAAGTCTCTGCTCCAATTGGTCAATCTCCAAGTCTGGTACATTTATGCCCCATTCTTTCAGTTGTGGTGTAGCTTCCACTAAATCAGCATAAATTTAATGCCAGAGTCCAAGTGAAGCTTTAGTCAGTCTGGGACAGTAATTGGGCCCTGATGTTTTTCTTTTCTTTTATCTCCCTCATGACACTGTGGAGTTTCTGGCACTCTCCCTGGAGGGCTGTAGAAAAGTCCTACACAAAAAAAATGGGAGCACTCTGATATTTCAGGTCGCGGTGCTGCCATGCCTCTCGTAGGATCCAAGCTTTACTTTGATAAAGCACCATCCTGACTACCCAGGTTCTTGGGTGGGCAGTAGGATTCGATGGTTTGGGTACCAGTGATTTGTGAGCTTGGTCCATGTTCAAATCTAGGTCCAAGGGGGGGATTGAGAGGACCGATCTTACGAAATGCTGTATAAAGTCAAAAAGGGTAGCAAACCCTTCCTCTGCCCCCTCCGGTACCCCATGAATTCTAAAACTGTTTCGCCGAGCACAGTTCTCAATGTCTTCCCCTCGCCCCTGTATTTCTCTGTCTCTTTTTAACAGATACAAGAAGACCCTTTCATCCATTTCTTGGGCCTCTGTTACCTCCATTAACTGTGCAGTGTTATTAGATACTTTTTTATCAAGGTTCCGGATGTCTTGCTGGAGGTTGGCTAAAGAAGATTGTTTCCTGGACTGAAGTTAGAATTTTATTTAAAGTTCTTTCAGATTTACGAGGGAACACCACGTCCTCTGTTCCCAACGAACGGTCGCAGCGAGGTCGAGCTGCCAGGCCCTCCATGTCTTCATCCAATGTAAGCTGTTTTAGTTTTGTTTGCGACAGATTTACCCACTGTCCTTTCACCTTCACTGTTTTAGTGGCCATGTTTTAAATATACAGCGCTCGTTTTTTCTTGAAAAATTCAACTCTTAAGGGAGGATTTTAGTAGATTACTTGGGTAGGACTCGGAGCTTCTTCTTTTTTTTTTTAAACTTTATGTTTATTGAGTTCTCATAGACATAAATATCCACATTACAACCGGCAGACATTGATTTGGCAGTACATGAAATTTAGTTTAAGACAGTATCTTATTCTAAACGTATATGTTACGGATTTGGGGGGTATACCAACATTAGCACAGATCGTTATCTAAGAAAGTCCCAGTAGCTACACTTCTATGAGAGGTGGTCAGTCCAAGTAATAAGGTCCGAAAAAAGGAGGACTTCAACTTCCAATGTTGATTAAACCACCATACCAAACATAGAATAAGCTGAAATCTTAGTGTGCCCCCTCACACTCTAGCAACCTTCACTCGGAACTAATTAAATAATTACATATTACAGAGATTTAAACATTCTTAATAAAGCTGGCTTAACATCCGGTTAGCATGGACATATAACCAGGTTCCCAAATAAAACATTCCCTGTAATAGGACAAAGGGCCCTCCTTTAATAATACCTTGATAGTTATGAAAACCTGTTAGTCTGTTAAAGTCTGTTAAGGTAGTCCATGAAACACTATTTAACTTTTAGAAAATGAACCTATGTGACTGGCATCTCACAAAATCCTTCTTGTTAAGGTTTACACAGAAAGATAAGCCCTTTATATTACCCCTTCAAATGTCCTCAACTTCTGACTCCTGGTCTGAGTCAGAACGAGCTGCAGCTCCGGAGGCCTCAAACTCCCTTTGAATCTGTTGCACAAGCTTGCCTGTTTCTTCTGGGTCAGAGAACTGGAATGTGTGACCCCCGTAGAAAATCCTCAGGCACACCAGCATCATCAGAGAGTGTGCCACCCCTAAGCTTCTAAGGGTGGCACAAACCCCAACAAATCTCTTCTTGTGGGCCCTCATGGCATAAGATAGATCTGGAAAACAGTGCAAGGTATGTCCTTCAAACTTTATGTGCTCCGCATTATGGACTGCCTGAAGTATCTGCTCATTCATGGTCACACTCGCCTTCACCAATAAGACTTTGCGAGGTAGGTCTTTCTGTGGCCCAGCAGACCAAGGGGATATCCAATATGCTTTCAGAAAGTGTTTCCCTCAAGTCCTTATCGAGTTGTAGAGCTGGGGGTAGCCAGGATTGTAGAGAGGAGAGGAGATCAGGGTTCTCAGACTCCTCCGGCAGCCCAATAAGTCTGACGTTCGGTGCCCTGCTCACATTTTCCAGTGCCTCCAGGCGATATCTAAGTTGCCCATTTTCTTGAGTCAGTTTAGCTGTGGTCAATAGGGCTTTTACTGCCTGACTTTCAGCAGACGAGACTCTTTGTCCCTCCTCGATCTTCAGGTCTTGTTCCCCCAGTCACTGTAAAACTGACTCCACTTTGCCATCAATGGCCTGCGTGGCCGCTTGAAGGGCTTTCCAGGGCGGTTCACTGGAGCTGCTAGCAGGAGCATTGAGTGCGGCCTGTTGTTCTGTTGAGACCTGATTTTTCACACTGCCTGGTCCACCTTTATTTGTATGGCTCATATTCAAATTTGGTACCAAAAACTGCATTCCAATGTAAAGAGTCCAGCGATACCAATCAATTAGAGCAAACGTTTTCAGTAATTGAATAAATTATAGATTTATTAGTTTCAGTTGCAGAGCTAGAAGGAGCCACGTCTGCTCTGTAGAAGTGCTCAACAGTGCCCTCGGACTCAGAGCTTCTCTGTTTAAGCACTGTCCCTGTTGGCAGCCAGAACTGGAACCCTCCAACATTGCATTTTATTGCAAGCAGTCTTGTACTGTCTTTACACATGGTTTGTAGGCAGTTTGTGCTAATTTTTTGCACAAACATTTGTTTCTGTCCCTCTGGGCTTCCCGCATGTGCTTCACCTCTGCTGCACTGCTGATTATAGAGTTTCCTTCCCTGCAGCTGTGAGTCTCCTGGGGGCTGCCCTGCAGGTTCTTTGTGGACTAGCTCGAGGTGTATGACCTGGATATGCTATTGGTTTGATAAGGCTGCTCTAGGGGTACCCTCATCCTTATCGCCATCCATTTGCCTTCCTTGGGGTATTCTCTGGGGTTTTGTCCACTGTTTTTATTCTGCACCTGATGGAAGGAGCTGAATCCCCAAGGCAGGCTTCCCTCTCTCCAGTTGAGATCCCTGGTCACCTGTTGACTGATTGCTTTTTACCTTTGCACTTTGTTGTGCAGCAACATGGAGTCCTTATCTTCGGAAAGTTGTTTGGGAGGATTACCCTTTGGGAGAATCCTCAGCCCCAACTACCCTCTTTTCAGAGGGTTCTGGTGAACCATTTGTGCTCCTTTGTCTGCTGCATCAGACAGGTTTCGTGACTCTTTTGGAGTCTTTTTGCCTGTTGGGATGGCTTTTCTCAGTGTTTTACTGGGAATTTTTCTTTGTTAGCCACTGTGGCTACAATACTGTAGCCATTCAAAAATACTCAAGAGTAGCAGTGTCCTAATTCAGGAAATTCTGATGATTATATGTGTGGCCTTTAGGCCACTGCAGCTAATTGTTTGGAAATTCCTTAGCCACATAGGAAATGTCTTAGCATTTGGCTATATGGCTAGGGTTAAGGGGAATAACCTACCATTGTATTCCTTGCAGTCCTTCAGTATTGTCTGCACTACAGGATTTAGCCCTGTATAGGACTTCCTTACTATTATTGTAACTGCTTTATGACTATGGACTGTATTACCCTGTGTTTCAGTGATGTCTGTACTGCCACCTGCAAAGACTGAATCCTGACACCATTACCCATCTGATTTGTTCATAAACCCGTGTACTCTGCCTGTTATGTTTTACTGCACTCTGTATGTCTATGCCTGTGAATCTGTTTTTTATCAGATGTGGAGCCTTTGGAAATGAGTCTCTGACTCAAAGGTTTGTAATTCCGAATAAATAAATAAATAGCCTATGAGAAGTAAACACCCAGTACCCTTTCTCCTCATCTTTTATCCCTGCTGAGGGCAGATGGACTCAAACCTATCAGCTGAGATTGCTCACCTCCCTCTTTAAGGGAATGCTTGTAACTCAACCAGTGATTGAGGCTGTATGGAGAGGATAGTGTCTTGAAAGACAGCAAGGTTACTTACCATGACTCTGGAAACATACATAGGAATATAGAAACTGTTGGCAGATAAGGACCGTTTGGCCCACCTAGTCTGTCAATTTTGTCTACCTGCTATAACACCGCATACCCTACTTGATCTCCAGCTTTATTCCCCCTTTCTTAACCAGTAAGGTTCCCTTATGCCTATCCCATGCATTTTTGAATGCCATTACTGTTTTTACCCCATCACCTCTGCTGGGAGGCAGTTCCATGCATCCACCACCCTTTCAATGAAGAAATACCTTTGCACATTTCCCCTGAATCTACCCCCTTCTAGCATCATAGCATGACCCCATGTAACATCTTTTTCTTTGAAAAGTGATTCTCTCCTGTACCTTATTTATGCCCTTGAGGTATTTGAAAGTCTCTGTCATGTCCCCCCTCTCCCTCCTTTTCTCTGTGGTGTACATTTTGCAGTTCTTTAGTCTCTCTTCATAGGGCTTTTGGTGCAGACCCAGCACGATTTTAGTTGCCCTCCCCTGGACTGTCTGTACTCTGTCTGTATCCTTCTGGAGATTTGGTCTCCAGAACCGGACACAGTACTCTAGATGAAGTCTCACCAGTGATTTGTACAGTGGTAGAACTTCAAAATTATCTTCACCATAGACCCAAGTAGTATAGAGTTCATATATCTCGTCCAATGTTAAATTTCAGCCAATCAACATGCGCCATGTCATTTGTCAGGTGGGCGTGGTATAAAATGGGCCAATCAGAATCATCCCCATATGGCGCAGGAAGTCCCACCCCTCTGTGCAGGCTGTCCCGCCTTAAACACAGGGCGTCCCACATCAAACATAGGAAGTGACGTACGAAATGCAAGAAATGACATATTCTCGATCCCGGAAATGATGCATCATTCCCGTTCTACATCCCTGTGTCCATCCCCAATCCTCGAACCTCCACGACACCACCAAGCTCAAACCCAAGTCCGTCTCCTCCGTCCTCGAATCAGCAATCACTCCCCATCCTAGTTTCAACTCTGAATCCATCCTCCATCCTCGACCCCTGCCACAATATCATGACACAAACTCTCCTCTCACCTTGTCCCACCACCACCCTTGCACCCATCACCTACCTTGAACCTGAGTCTCTCCCCTCCTCTCTCCGTGCCCCACCACCACCTACATTGCACCCCATCAAATACCTGGAACCGAGTCCCTCTCCCCTCTTCTCACCTTGCCCCACCATCACCTACCTGGCACTCCCTCAACCTCCCCCTGTTGATCTGTGGTATGACTGCAGGGTGCCTTTTTACTTGGGGAATTTTTTGTGTGAAACGTGCTTTGAAGCTCAGAGGACTGTGAGGACATTTATCTCTTCAGTGTAAGGAAGTCCTTTTAACATAATGCATTTTAAGTATTTATGAAAAAACAGTGATTTCTTTTTTAATGTGAAAAAGAAAATTAGTTCTAACTTTAAAAGCAGAGACTGTGTGTGTGTGTGTGGTGTGTGTTGAAGCTGATGTTTCAAGGGTTTGTAGTCTTAAGTAGATTGCTTCAAATCCTAAAGTCTGTTTAAAAATTGTCATACTCTCTACATACATTTTCTTTTAAATTAATACATCAGAAATCTGGTATTTTGATGTCAGAAGCTAAACATATTTTTCTATTTCCTTTGAAAAAGATAATTTACAAAAGATCACTGCTTATCAAAAGCATATATTTCTATTAAATATATAGCAATGTACTGGTGAAAGTATTTAAGAGCATTCTAACTTCCAGAAAGCAACAAAAAGTGCTCTGCATTACCTATGTAAAACTGAAAAACCAGTAGACTGCTTCATGGAGACTTTTATACTCTGAGAAACTTAAGAAAATTCCGATTAAAAGTTCATATTAAACATGCCCTGCCCAACATTACAGTATAAAAATCACAAGAGATGACATAACTATATTTATCAAAAGAGGTCTGTAATTTAGAAACCCCATGCCCATCCATGTGACATTCACATAGATGAATATTGATCTTAAGAAACCCCCAACTGAACATGCAGATGCGTGTTGCTAGTCACAAGAGATGACATAACTATATTTAACAATAGAGGCCTGTCTCTTAGAAACCTTTTGCCAGCCTTATGATGGATCACACAGATTATAGTTGATATTAATAATCACCAGCTGAACATGCAGATGCATTTTGCTAGTCACAAGAGATGACATAACTGTATTTATCAATGGAAGACTGTCTCTTAGAAACCCCGTGCCCATCCATGTGACAGTCACATAGATGAATATTGATCTTAAGAAACCCCCAACTGAACACGCTGATTTGTTGTGCTAGTCATAAGAGAAGACATAACTATATTTATCAATGGAAGACTGTAATTTAGAAAACCTTGTGATGATCACATTGCATGACTTCATCTGGCAGGGGTCTTATATAAACTCCTGGTTGGAGATATGCCAGAATAGCTTTCAGAGCCTCATCAAATCTACTTTATAGGATCTGAGCTGATTATCTAAGAGATTCAAGAAGATGGCCTAGAACACAGCATCTCAAACTAACATTCCAGTCATGGAAGAGACTGTTACGCCACCAAATAAACAGCCAGGAGATGAAAAGCCAGAAGAGAAGGTGCCTTTCAGGCCCAAACCCATGTATGTGTGCTACATAAAGTGTGAAAAAGAATGTCCAATTCGAATTTTGGCCAGTGGAAGGATTTGTGACATAAAAAGAAATATTGCTGCACAGTTTGGTGAATCAGAAAAAGCAAAAACTGATCCTGATACACCTATCGAAGAGGTACACCTGTAAGACCTTGAAGAAGAGCTAGCATGTGAGTCTGTTGTGGAGAAAGATGTGAAAATAAAGCCCAGAACAGAGAGTGACATGGAGGGAGAGTCAGATAAGGATGCCAAGACACAGGCAGAAGCAGCAGCCAGTCAAGAGGCAGATGGTGACACTGCCACAACCAGCAAGCTGCAGGCTATGAAAAGATAAGAAAAAACAACAGGCTAAAGAAGAAGAAGAAAAAGATGGCAAAGCATCTTACACTGCGGAGGTAAATTTATGTTTTGTTTTTAATCACTAAAAAATGAGTGAGTGGAGACATGCGTGCAGAGTGTAACTGAACAGGTGAGTTAGCAGATGAACTGTAACTTACTGAGTAAAAGGACCAATGTTGTTTTCTTTTTGCTTTGTCAGAGTGATGCATATGGAATGGTGCAACAGTCTTATTCGGACAGCATGGATACTTGAGTCTCCACAAATCTGCTGCTTGACTGTGTTTACTGTGTGAAAGATACAGATGTGGTTATTAATGAGATGTGTGAGGTCAATATGTTAGAAAGTTAGAGAGCAATAGAATGCTTGAAAAAACAGACAACACTGTAATCACTACACAGCCACATCCATCTTCGTCTACTCAGATTAGACAGGTTTACTCAGGGGAAAAACCAGACCTAAGTATTAAGCCCCCAAAACTGACCACGATATGTATTGTAAGTATGTTATGTACCATACCATTCATGGTGTAATTGCCACAGTGATAGAGAGAGTGATATGTTGTGAAATGGTTGATGCTTGTCCTGGGTGTAAGATAGATGACCCTAGTCAGACTCAGATAAACCATACATGTATCTTTGATGACTTGATGGCTAGAGAAGCATACAGAAATGTTTCTGAAGCCATACATATTGGGCACCGCATGCCTGTGATCTTAACAATAGCTATGAAACAACAGAGCTTATGCATGAGCAACGAAACTATAGAATCTGTAAGTCATGTTTTAAATGATGTGAAAAGAGCCGATGACCCCATGGACTTACTTACAGATACGTTACAACAGACAGATGTTGAGATTAGAAGAGGCCAGACATCTAGTCAGTAAATGCTCCTTTAAAAAAATTTCTAACAAGAACTTCGGGGACCCTGTTAAATTTCTAAAAAGAAATTAAGGGACTCTGTTTTTGTTGTAAAAATTCATTTAACTGCTGATTTGCTGCAGGTTATGTGTAAATGTTGTAGAACCCAAAGCTTCATATTTTATTTCACAGAGAACCATGCGGGATGCAAGCAAAGAGAGTGTACAAAGACTTATGTATCTGATCATAAGCCATTACTGTGATCCTTCCATGTTCAGGCTGCCTGACTTTGAAGCATCCCTTTCTGACTTATCTTCTGCCATGGAACTGATATTGCATGCCCCCTCAGACATGTGGGAGGATATAGATAACTATATGAAAGAATCTGAGTTGACACTTTTAGAAAACATTACAGTGATTGTGCCTAGATTCGTAGAAGATCCTGAATGGCATTGTAACCTGTATATATTGGTAGTTGCAGCAATGTGTGTGTCTGCTTTAAAGCAAATAAAAGAATGTGATATTTCTCATACTGTGAAAGTGGCTTCTTCAATTGTTATGATGCTCCTTGAAATGAAAGAGCACTAAGCATCATGTGTATTCATCACTTTTCTGCAGAATATATCACTTACGTTGTATTTAATAAATGTGATGTAGCAGTCATTTTTTCTGAATGAAAAAGTGGCACACTCTTCTGTATAACGTGTATTATGTGCTTTCAGATGGAATGTAATGGTATGCTCCCGATATTCCAGTCACTCCTGATGGCTACAATGTGCCATGTGATAAAGGACATTTTAAAGACCCCTGTTTACTTTGGAAAGTGCCATGTATTAAACATATGCTGTGAAAGTGCTGCACCTTCACTGGCAGAAAGGACAATGACTGAGATTAAAAGTATGCCCCCAATTTTGTGGCATATGTATATTGATGCAATGAACAAAAAAAAAGCACACAGACATAGGTAAAGTGAATAGCATTTTTGATTTTGCAACAGCACCCCTCAAAGATCACCCTGATTATTTTGAGTGGTGCATGGCACCTATGTGTATCTTTTGTGCCTACTTTGTCACCAGGGGGGAAAGTGGATGAAACCCTTGCTTGTGTGAAACATACAGCCCAAAAGTTACTGCCTCTGGGTATGGCAGAATGTGAAAGAATCTGGTAGTGTAGAAACAGGATATTATGTAATCATTGCATGCATACTATGTGTTATGGGTATATATATAGGGGATACATGATGGGCACGAGTGTGATATGGCAAATATTGTCACTCCTGCATCGTGAGCTTGGATATCTCACTTGTGCCGTGACAATATTTGCCATAGCACATGATCTGCCCATCATGTATTCGATATATACAATAGGGCCAAGAGTTTCAGAAGTTTTGTTATGCTGTCTTGTGTTCTGTTCCTGTTAATGTGTTTGCTCATTCTGTGTGTGAGCTTTTCTGAATGGGCTGGCAGTGTTATAAACTCTGAGAGACACATGAGTGTGTTTTGCAATGCTAAATGAGTTAGTTTCAGATAGGAATGAGAAACATACTTTTGTGAAGCTGTATTGTTTAGCAGTCTGGCTGCAGTGAAGCTAAGAGCATGTAATTGTAATGAACTGAGAGGCAGAGTGTCAGAACAGCTGATACTGTTTTCAGTGGTAATTAAGTTAGCTGTAGGCAGAGTGTTCTGTGAAATTGTGCTCTTTAGGATTCTGGCTGCAGTGAAGTTGAAATTGTCACAGTAATTGGGTGAGAATCAGAGTTTGAGGAACAAGTGAGAGTGTTTCAGTGGTAGTTGAGTTAGCTGCAGGCAGTAGTTTAGACTGTTCTGTGAAGCTGTGCTGTTTGGAATTCTGGCTGCATCAAGTTGAGAGCATCACAGTAATGAGCTGGAAGTTGGGGGGATAGGTGTGTTTGTAATGCTCACTGAGTTAGCTGTAGGCAGCAGTGAGACCTCGGGTAGTTCTGCATTTGTGTCTATGGTAACAGCACAGGTGTTTCTTTAATGCTGAGGGGAAAGCTGCCTAGGGTGATGATATCAGTGACCTTTTGTGACCTGTGTGTGTAAATGTCTCATATCATCACAGTAGAGCAGAGGGTAAAAATATCACACTGCAGTGGATGATACGCTGTTTTATCTCACTCATTTACCACTCACCCCTATTGTGTGTGTGTGTGTATATATATATGTATATTATATGCTCTTTAAAACACTGTTATGGCTTTTGTATGTTATTAATATATGTATCAGTTTACATTTTGCATGTATGAATAAAATATAATCACATATTGCAGTTTATGGTTGTCATCAAATTTTTAAGAAAAAAGAGCACACATATACATATACATCATTTTACGGGTGACAAGAGGTTGGCTAGTTAACAGATGTATTTTGGTACTGATGAAAGAAGATGACTGATCAACTGCTTCAGAATATATATTTGAATGCAAGAAAAGTGGGCAGTTTTAGTGTTGTGACTCAGTTATATAAAGCTGCAAAAGAAATTGATAAAGGTGTGACCAGGAAAGGTGTTGCAGAATGGCTTGCCAAGCAGGTCCCCTATACGTTACACAGACCAACAAGTATTCGATTTAAGAGAAATCCTGTCATTGTTTCTGACATAGATAGACAATGGCAAGCCGATTTAGTGGATATGAGTCAATATGCAAAGTACAGTAATGGGTTTAAATACATACTGACGTGCATCGATGTGCTGTCCAAGCATACCTGGGTAGTGGCTTTAAAAGATAACTTGGGCAAGGCCGTGATGCAGGCCTTTAAAACAATTTTTAAAAGTGGACGCATACCTGAGAAGTTGCAGATTGATCAGGGTAAAGAATTTCTAAATGCTTCCTTAAGGGCATTATTAAAACAAAATAAAATACACAATTTTGTAACAAATAATAAAGCTAAGGCTAGTATTGTAGAATGGTTCAATAGAACTTTAAAAACACGCATGTGACGTTACTTTACAGCCCAAAACACGTGGAAATATACTGATGTGTTGCCTGACCTGGTGCACAACTATAATCATACTTATCACAGAAGCATAAAATGCAGACCAGTGGATGTTAGCCCTTCCAATGCCCTGGATGTATGGAAGACCATATATGGCAAAACAGTTATTGGCAAAAAACAAAAGGGTACCCTTCAGAAAAGTGATCACGAGAGAATATCTAAGCTGAAAGGGGTGTTTGAAAAGGGATATGAACAGACATACACAGATGAGATATTTATTGTGACAGAGGTCTGAAAAACACTGAGACCCACCTATAAGCTAAAAGACCATCGGGGGAAGACATCAAAGGTACTTTTTATGCAGGAGAGTTGCAGAAAATTGAACCGGATGGGGACAGAGTGTATAGGGTGCAGAAAATCCTGGCAGAGAAAAAGCGTGGCAGGAAAACTTGGAATCTGGTAAAGTGGCTAGAGTGGCCTGATAAATTCAATAGCTGGATCGAGGCAACACAGATTTGGGCCATTAGGAGCGGATAAGATTTAAAAATGCTCAAAAATGGCTTTTATATCACCTTGCCTAGCAACGCCTCGCACAACATTTTCCCTAATAATACTATATCCACTTTTACAGTAAAGTTACCACAAATGCTGGATCTGCCTGGGGAATGGGAAGTGGGATTAGAAGAAATTCAGTACCCTCATACCTGGGACAACATTCCTGCACAGAAAAACAGGTTCAGTTTGCTCTATCAGCCTTTAAGTGTAACCCATAGTAAAACGCCACCAAACAGCCCCTTAATTGAGTCTGAAGCATTGAAAATTCAATCAGGCTATTATCCTAACATGGTGAGTGTTATTAAGCAAATTAATAAAAGCATATTTGAAGCAAATGAACTGGTTTTGGAACAACAAGTCATCGGGAAAGAAATAAGCATTGACAGCGACATCAAATGCATTCTGTTTATGCACGGGCAGTTACAGTACCTTTTAGGGTTTGGTAAACTTGAGGTAGGTGTAGGAAAGACTCTAACAAAGAACCCTACAGATATTAATGGGGGTTTTACACATTATATATCTACACTGACATTATCACGCATGAAATAGAGAGTGAGAGTCTAGTGCCTCTGCTGAGATGCGTACCCGTCAGGGGCCAAGACAATGAGATAGTGACAGGGACCTACGATAAACCCCATTATCAAACAGTCAGTAAACATCAGATCGATACAGTCACTATTGAAATAAAGAATGATCAAAATGAACCTGTGCCATTTTGATTTGGAAAGGTGATTGTGAAGTTGCATTTTGGCCCCCAGAGAGTACTTTAAAATTTAAACAAGTATGGTGATTGTTCGACATTATGGAGACCCTGCCTTGTACAGAAGCTATTACCAGGCACAGGCAGGATACGGCCTTCCAGGCTTTCATGGACTTCCTACTATGTATGGTTCTGGTATAGCAGGGATATTTCATAGTCTGTTTAGAAAAGCAGTTCCATTTTTAAGAAGGGGGTTCGAAATTGCCAAACCATATCTACAAACAGCTGCTAAAAATGTCGCAAAGGATGTTGTGGGGCATGTGACTAGCACTGTCGCTCAAAGGATGTCAGAAGGTGATAAGACCACTCAGGGTGGTTCAGGGCTGATTGTGGTCAAGAGAGGTAAAAAGAGAAAGCGCAGAGTACACTCGTCGCTTCTCATCAGACCTCCCCACTACTTTAAAAGGCATGTCTCAAAACTCAAAACGTCACATAAAAGGAAGAGGTCAAAGTCCAAAGGACCTTTGAGGGGGCATAAAAAACATAGAGATTTATTCTAAAAAACATGGCTTTTGTGCACTGTGGTTCTGAAGGATGCACAAAATTGGAACTGGACTTGTTTGCCATTGCTCCCACACAGACAAGCATTGAAAAAAGCATTTATGTAGAGGTACCTCCTCTGGCTGCCCTTTCAGAAAATTTTCCAATTGAATTTTATATAGCAGGGAATGGTGAAGACTATTTGGATCTAAACAACATGCTTCTTTACCTGGTTTGCAAAATCACTGAAACGGATGGTGATGATATACCTGCAGCAGCCCAAGTGGGTCTTATAAACTACCCAGTGGCCACCATTTTCAGTCAGCTGGATGTGACTGTCGGTGATCGACTCATCAGTTAGAGCAATAACTGTTACCCCTACAGGGCTATCATAGAATCAGTGCTGAACTTCAGTGAAGAGACCCTTTCTACACAATTCACAGCAGGATTATTTTACAAAGACACCCCGGGGAAACACAAAATCACAGACAGAGTGGGTGACAATGTAGGGTTTAATAAAAGAAGCTCCTTCACACATCTCAGTAGAGGAGTAGAGCTGCTGGGACACTTGCACACGGACTTATTTGTTCAAGAGAAACTGATGCTGAATGGTGTGGATATTTAAAATTAAACTGACACGTAACAGGGACAGCTTTTGCCTGATGAGTGGAGATGCTGAGCCTTATAAGCTAAAAATCATGGCTGCCTCTCTGTTTGTCAAAAGGGTTAAAGTGACCCCCGGTGTTCGTCTGGGACACTCGGAAGCCCTGCTGACCTCCAACGCTAAATACCCTATAGACAGAGTGGGGATGAAAGTGTTCAGTCTCCCAGCAGACAGCTGGGTTTGTAACCAAGATAATTTATTTTTGGGACAGTTACCAAAAATGATGGTCATGGGATTTGTTGACAATGATTCTTTTAGCGGTTCCTACACTCAAAACCCCTTTAACTTTAAACATTATAACATTAATTTTGTGGCTCTGAAATCTGGACAGTGAACAAATCCCTGCTAAACCTCTGCAGCCCGATTTTAGAAATGGAAATGCTGTGAGAGAATATTTGAATCTAGTACAGACAGAGAGAAAAAATATGAAAGATCGACCATTAGTTGTCAACCATCAGGAATTTACCCAAGGGTACACACTGTTTGCCTTTGATCTCACTCCGGACCAAGCATGTGCTGATCATTACTCTTTAATTAAACCTGGGAACCTCAGAGCAGAGATCAGATTTGCAGAAGCCCTTCTACAAACAATCTCATTGTCTATGCTGTGTTTGATAACGTCATTGAAATAAACCAGAGAAGAAATGTTATTTTTGATTATATGCGATAAACCATAAAAAATGAACACAAAGCAGCTGGAAAAAATTGTAATGAATGACTCACGCGTCCGTGACTGCATCCTGGGTGGGTTTCCCTATGATCTGCTACCCAAAGAGAGACGGAGAAACCTTCCAGCAGCACTAGTCATCAATACTGACCCCCATGACCTCCCTGGACAGCACTGGTTAGCTGTATACATTTCAGAAAATGGGGCTGGGGAGTTCTTTGATAGCTATGGTTTTCATCCTAACAATTATGCACAAAGGATCGGGGTCTTTTTAAAAAGAAATGCAAAGACTATTCTATACCAACACACACAGTTGCAAGATACCTTCTCTACCACCTGTGGATTTCACTGCATCTTTTTCTTACTTCACAGATGTAAAGGACTTTCTTATGATCAAATTCTAAATATGTACTCTAATGATTTGCTCAAAAATGATGCCATGGTAACTAGTTTTTTACATCACCCTTTCAGGCGTCGAAACATGTTGGGGCCTGTATCAGTGGGATGGCAACATGTTCAGACTTGTTTGTCTTGTAATGAATTTAAAACATGCAATCACTTGTAACTTACAACCATAATTTTATAAAATCATATATACCTTCATGATCTCTGTGTCTTTGTCAGTTTTTCTGGGGGCCATGTGTTTGAAATTGTCAGACATGTAATGTATTTAATAATGACATGATATATCAAATATTGAAATATATTTATTGTAAAAGAATGACAGATAAAATCATAAATAACATACACAAAACTAAAAACATCTTGTTAAAAATGCACATTACATGTGACATACAACTTAGCTAGAATTATGATATAAAAAACATGATTACATACTAAACATGAGGTAGGCTAAAATGTATCAGCATATACACCTTTCGTAAAAAAAAATACTACCATATTCAATATGAGGTAGGATGATAACATACAGAAATATAAGTACCTTTTTTAAAAAACTTACTAATGTATTCAATATGAGGTAGGATTATAACATACATCACTGTTAATACCTTTTTGTAACAAAAAAAAGCCAAAATAGTCAGTATGCATTGGTCACTAAGGTATATAATATTCACATTTATACAGGGAGCCAGGCAGGTTTCTTAAACGTCTTTCGTCTTTTGGGTGTCACTGACCATTTGCTGAGTGGAAAGGGTTCAGGGGCTTCTACATCGGTTGTTTTTCAACTTTCAACATATCTCCTGTTTGCTGAATGACCAAAGACAGATGTGGGTATGTTAGCCTCTGCCACCGCTTTGACACGCACATCCCACCCCCTTGGCTTTTTGTGATCAGGGATAGCGTGAGTGGCTGTAGCAGCCCTTACCAAATTGACCATATGAGACCCAGAAACAACACTACCTTTATACATCAATTCCCCCATATTATTCCAAAAAAGAATATTCTTGTTCTTTGCCATTTGCTTTAGTAATATCTCAGTATTTTTTTTTTAGACCTTTGAGAAACACTGTTCAAAATGTCTTTTTCCATAGAACTCATGACAGAAAGAGTCTCAGTGGGGGGGTTGCTGAGAAACTGCATCACTCTCAGGCATGTGTAAGGTCAAACTGGTTTTAGCCTGTTCTCCTTGACATACTAGAGTGAGGTAGTGTTGTAACACTGCAGAGTACTGCTTGGCTTTGTCATGATCTGTTAAATCAGTCCATGATAGTATAGATCTCATTTCTGTATCCAAGCTGTAAGTTGCAACTTTTCTGATATCCTCATCGGGATAGTTTGTTTTCATACGGTCCAGTTGCTGTTGTGATACCGGATACATTTTCTGAGTAAAGGCCATTATCTGTTAGCCAGCAGTCTAGTAATCAAAGGGATAGCAATACCCAGCAACGTCCCTATGAATCTGCCTGTCTGGTTTACAATCTGTTTTTTCTTTTAAAAGCACTTTCCTGTTGCTTAAATTTTTATGACTCACCCTTTTCTCAGAAAAGCTAGCTGTTTAGCCGACTATGGTATATTTCCTTTCAGGGTGTTTAAAGCAACCTCCATGATGGCGGATATCAAGTCATCAGAGGCTGAGCACAAAATAGCTTTCCTTAAACAGGGAGGTCCTCTGACAAGTAACTTTAAAACAGAGAGGTTTCTCTGCAGTCTTTTGGACATAATGACAATACAGCATCATATATTTCTAAAACCAGAATGTGTTTTTTTCAAGACGTATGCCACAGGCCAGTCAGGTGGAAACAACCCACTGTGCAGCCTGTATTCATCTGATGTACCAGCTCTTAAATCAACCAATAAATAGCTGTAAGGTTTTTTTGTGGCATCTTCAAAAACTTCTAAGAAAAATTTGGTCTGACTGGGGTACATTTGCCTGGCCAGTATTTGTATTTGCAGCTTGTCCTGTGGGTTTTTAAACAGGACCATATATTTGGCACTAAGTGTGATGGTCCGGCTTTTCTTGCCTAAACAAAAAACATTCTGTACAATTAGAAATATCGTTAACTGTTTATGATGGCTGTACTTGGTAAACCCATACTCGACTTCACTATTTTGACAGGCAGAGTCCATTAAATCATCTATAACAACAAAATTCACCTTCCCTGGGGTTAAGAGATCATCATCAGCAAATGACTCTGGTAGCCCTCCTCAAAATTAATCTCGGAAACTTTAACATCAGTTCATTGTACAAAGGTTGCCAACAGCTGTAAAACCAGACAATATTTTCAGGTTTATGTGATAAAGTGGTATCATAATTTTCCAACAACTGCTTTATGAAGAAGCTTTTCCCACTGTTAGATGGGCTGGCCAAAAGACAAGTAAAGGGATGCTACAACCTGATATCCATTTTCAGTCCTCAGTATCCGTAAGGAAGTATTCTGAAATCTGATTGTAAAACTCATTTATCATAAACTACTCTTTGGGTCTTGTACAGCGTTCTTGTTTCAAGGGACCACTGCTTTTTGTTTCTAACTATGCTGTGTTGCCTCACTGTGATTACTTTAGATGTCTATGACCCTGAGTAATCAAAAACCAGATCTTTTAAGCTGTCAAAATTAATGTGTTCACAGTTACCTACATTAAGGATGAAGCCTTTCACTTTAATGACAATTTGTCCTCCGGACTGCCGGTACCCATATGTCTTGGGACCTGCAGACACAAACTCAGTAATGTGCTCATCTGGAGGAAGCTCACTAGTCAATTCCCCTAAATAGTCACCTAGAGGGGGCTTCCAGACACCTGGTCTAGACACAAAAATGACAGAGTCTGTGTCATGATACAGGCACTTGTCCTGTAACTTATCTAGCAGTTTGTAGAGTTCTAGTCTGGCATATGCAGTGGTGAAACTAGCTATGAATATGTTGACCTTGTTAGAATTTGGGTGGTGGTCTTTGGTATATTTCCAGCATAAACACGCTGTTTCATCATCGATGAACCAGCACGATGCCACATCATAATAGGGGGCAAACACATGCTGGAAAAGCTCATCAGGGTCTGATATTAAACTGGTGGTGGGCAAATTAACTCTCTGTCCAAATTTCCCCCAAAGAGAATTTAAGAACAGTTTAGATATCTGTCTCTTTGCGGGGTTAACAGCGATGTCAGCGGGGTTTAAATGCACATTTTCTCTTTCAAAATACTGCTGTATGCACCTGACATTATTGGCTTCATTTGTTAACCATGAAGGGAAACCAGATGCCTCTTGCTTGCCTTTCAGATGCAGTTTGATGTAGTCTGCAAACAGTTCTGTTGATGACTCTCTAAAATGCCACACTTCATAAATTTTTAAGATCTTGTACCCTTTTTCCAGTGCCAGGTTTAGTTCCACGGTACAGTAGGTACCAGTCAGTGCCCGTTGTTCATCATTGTGTGTGCACGGTGTCTGAACTTTGTCTTCTGCGCATGCACGACATAATGTGAATACAAGTTTGTTTCCAATCCTGGATGGCAGCACTGGAAAAAAGAGACCTTTAGGGGGTAAAACTTTAATTTTTGCCAAACCAAAGTACTGACTCATGCCAACAAAGTTCTCATAAATGATGGCAGGGTGACCCACTGGGTACTGTTTAGTTTTGTTGACAAAAGGGTACAGGCTGGTAAAATCATAATAACAGATTGTCTCATTGGGCTGTATCTTATAGTACAGAGAAATGGCATTTGTTCATCCCCCAAACAGTGACTCTCTAGGTTCAAGAGGTTGGGGTAGTTCCCTGTCCCTCAAAAAATCAGTCAGCCCCCTGATCTGTGGCCAACATTTCCATCCACTCATGTTCCCACAGGACTCTAATGGCAGACCCCTGACTTTTTTAAAAATTAACCTTGTGCATGGTCCGATTGAATAACTGCCCAAAAGTCATACCTGTCATATGATTTCAATCTTTTTCACAATAACAGATGTTGCAGCTATGAATAAAACATCCACTGAATTCAAAGGCAGTGGGAACCCCATTAATTATCGAGTAACTATCGAGAAAATATGGCCCCACTTTAAATTCCCTTCCCCGTACTGCGTGCTGAATAGCAATGTTTTCTTTCTCTGCTATGTACATTAACCACTGTATCGCAGGTGTGGAGAACCTCTTTTGCAGGCCGTGATAATTATCTGGGGGGAGAACTGCGAGTGTGTGTTCTTTGAAAAACATGAATCTGTATGTGGCCATGCAGACAGGTGCTATGGTCGTATATTGAAAGGGATCTAAACAAACCTCTTCATATTCCAAAATGTCACCATCTGACTGTTTTAAAACCTGCATGGTTGTCATGTTCATCACTTCTTGTCTAAATCTGTCACAGGCTTTTCGAAGAATTTCAACATCTAACTGACAATAGTAGCGAAGTTCTTTTTTTTCAGATCAAATTCTGTATGTTGGTTGACTAGGTACCATCACATGAACTCTCCTTTTTCTCTAGGCATCATATAATCTACCCCATAAAATTTAGCATCAGGCAGGGGACCTACATAGTTTTCATTGGCCTTGGTGTTAAAAAAAATGTGGAAAGTACCCTTTAGTGATCTCATTTTCAAAGCCAAATACACCTGGGATTTTAGATAAACACATTGGCAGGAAACAAAGTGAATCTATAAATCTAATGTGTAGTGCAGATACCGTCACGGAGAACAATTTCCCTCCTTGTGTGAGCAATTTGATACCAATTTTTTCCTTGACTAGCTGACTAACAATAACATAGCTGTCCTAGCCTTTGGCATTGTGAGCTATAAATGTGTAGTGTTTGAATGGTGTATCTGTAAAGTGCCTGACAAAATCTTTTACACAATCATCTCCTTCAAATGCCCAACATCTGCTATCATCCAGTTGCTTGGCATAGACATAATTTGGTGTGTGTGTTCCTGTTTCTTGTCTGGCCTCAGGATCAAACACTATATATTTCTCAGAGTTCTTCACTTGTTTCAGTGGAGACATGTAACACAAATGTTTGTCAGCAGTCATAAGAGAACCACATCTAGGACATCTGCCCATTTTACATTTATGATTTCCTTTGTATATGGCAAAACATTCTTCACATAGCTTGCTTGATTCACAGGGGATCATACCTAAATCAGCTTTGGTCATGTGCCTCTCCAGACAATCTAAGGATCTACAAATTTTGTTACATTTTGGACATGTCACTATACTGGCAATCTGTTCTGCACAGACTGGATCACAGCACACCCTACACAAAAGAGTGCATGAGTGATGATTTTTGTGACTGAAGGCTGATTGACAGTATTCACAGAGGTATCTGGCCCCTATAAACTTCTTGACATTTGTGACACCGAAAAAGTGATTGTTATGATATAATACAAACAGTGTTTTAGGATAGCTCTCAGACTCCATTAAAAATGTTTGCCAATTTCCTTCATTATGATATAGCACCTTAATAGTTACTCCTAAAAACTGTTAAAATTGTGGCACAACACTGAAACTGACAGGTGTGTGTTCTGACAAACCTATCTCAGCATGCAATATTTTAGCCTTATTGATCAATTGATCGTCGGACAGGTGTCTGTTTAGGAGCCGAGTACGCGTCCAGCAAAACAAAACACATTATCTCTATTGTTTAAATCAATCAAGTAATGTCTCTTTTCTCAGTTACTTTGCTATAGAGGATAGAACTCTGTGTGCGTTTACACCCCACCCCCCACCTCCCAGTTTCTGATGGTTGTTACCACCAACTGTAAAGAATCATCAGCAATGACTTCAGCATTGCTTTGTAGCATGTTAGCTATGTGATCTAAGAAAATACCAGCATTTAACTCTTCGGGGAATGTTCTCCTTGAGAACAGGGGGTGATTTAAAGAGCCAGCACTCAAACGCAATTGTAGAAAGTCATGTACCTCTAACTGAGGGATAATGTGGTCTAAAAGTTCTTGAATTGCTGATTGCACAGCTTGAATGGCCTGGCTGAATGAGGCTAATCTATCAAGATTCACAAACCTAAATGTCTGATAAAATTCTATTGCTCTAAAGTTTCGTAGCACATGTTGATAATGCTGAATTCTTTCTAAAAAAATTGGAGGGGGCTGCTGGTTTTCTAATTCAGCATCTGGCTGATTTTCAACAAGCTGCTGTGATGCTCTATGGTGTGATATGATTTTGTCATGCCTTGTTTTCTTTCTCAGATGTTCTAGGGTTCTTTTATTTTTATCCCATGTAATTATTTTCACTTGTCTACAATTTTTTTCATTCTTTTAGTGCTGACCCCCTTTTTATTCAGCCTGTGAGATTTTCTGTCTTGTCACTGTTTCTGAGACAGTTTCAGTTCCAGCGCTTTGATTGTTTGATACATTTCTGCTACCTCAGAGCATGTTTCAGCTCTGAGTTAAATTCCTTAGCAACACATATCAAAGAAAATACATGTTTTATCACAGTACCATTTAAAAGGTCATTTTTTAAACAATGATGTGCCCTGTAACCTGCCAAGATCCACAAGTCCTTTAAACAAGGCACCAGCTATTAATGGAAAAAATGTCAGCAATGACTTCAGTGCAACAATGTCTCTTTCCTCGATCCTGGGGTGAGACACAGTTCTGTCTGGAACCCCTGAGCTGGTGGAAGGTTGTACCCTCTGGTTAAAATTTAAACAAATATAATTTATTGCATTTAAACGTTCAGTGCTGGTAGTGGCAATTTCAGTAGGCCTCTGTTTGTTTTCACAAACTTCTGACTGTCTCTTTTTATGTTGTCTTTTCCCTGAAGCACACGTTTGAACTGTTGACAAAAAAAAAAAGCAGAGCATCAACCTATCACTAAAGCATTTTAAACATTACAGGAGTATCAATAGAGTAATTGAAAGATTTAAAAGGTCTCTAGGTCCATCACGTCTGCCCCAAAGAAAAACTACCAATCAGAGGCTGGCTAGCTTTCATTTACATCGTTATAAAAACATCTTCCAAAGATCATGCATACACACTTACACTAAAAACAATTAAGATTATATAAATGTAGGTCAAATATTTTCTCAAACTACAAAGCAGTTAAGCCATAACCCCCAACACAAGCTAATGCCATTTTACTCAAACATATGTAGTAAGACAGATGTCCCCTAACAGATATATAGCATTGTATTTTATCACACACACACACACACACACCAGTCAGACAAAAGCTACTTATGTAAAACAATGTAAATGCATGCTATTTTCTCAAACTAGCACTAAGGAGCATTTAAGGCAATATAAATATATTTGCTTATTATCTGCAAACATTTACATTAACCCTATATGAACCAACCCCCCACCACAATGTACAAAGATTACCCCACCATTTTACAAAATATATTTAGTAAGACAGATGACCCCTAATAGATATATAACATTGTATTTATCTGACACACACACACCAGTCAGACAAAAGCTACTTATGCAAAACAATGTAAATGCATGCTATTTTCTCATACTAGCACTAAGGAGCATTTAAGGCAATATAAATACATTTGCTTATTATCTGCAAACATTAACCCAATACGAACCAACCACCCACCAACCACAATGTACAAAGATTACCCCACTAGTTTACAAAACATAATTAGTAAGACAGATGACCCCTAATAGATATATAACATTGTATTTATCTGACACACACACACACACACACACACACACACACACACACAGTCAGACAGAGGCTGTTCATGTAAAACAATGTAAATGTATGCTATTTTCTCAAACTTGCACTACAAAGCAGTTAAGCCATAACCCCCAACACAAGCTAATGCCATTTTACTCAAACATATGTAGTAAGACAGATGACCCTAATAGATATATAACACTGTATTTATCTGTCAAGTACCCTACCAATCAGACAAAAAAAAAAAGCAGACTGGCTTTTAGTTGCAATAACAAAGCATACAAGTAGGTATATTGTAAACATTTTCAGAAACAATACATACCTTGTGGTTCTGGTACTGATACAACAGCAGCTTCCATTATCTCACTATCAGATAGATTTTCTGAATCAGACCAGCTGTTCTTGATCATAAAGTTTTCAAACCTATGAATTTCTGGTCTTTGGGACCCTAACTATATACAAGACTTAGCCAGATGAAGTCACGCAATGTGATCATCACAAAGTTTTCTAAATTACAGTCTTCCATTGATAAATATAGTTATGCCCTCTCTTATGACTAGCACAACAAATCAGCGTGTTCAGTTGGGGGTTTCTTAAGATCAGTATTCATCTATGTGAATTTCACATGGATGGGCACAGGGTTTCTAAGAGACAGTCTTCCATTGATAAATATAGTTATGTCATCTCTTGTGACCAGCAAAACACATCTGCATGTTCAGTTGGTGATTATTAATATCAACTATAATCTGTGTGACCCATCATAAGGCTGGCAAAAGGTTTCTAAGAGACAGGCCTCTATTGTTAATATAGTTATGTCATCTCTTGTGACTAGCAACACGCACCTTCGTGTTCAGTTGGGGGTTTCTTAAGATCAATATTCATCTATGTGAATGTCACATGGATGGGCACGGGGTTTCTAAATTACAGACCTCTTTTGATAAATATAGTTATGTCATCTCTTGTGATTTTTATACTGTAATGTTGGGCAGGGCATGTTTAATATGAACTTTTATTAGGAATTTTCTTAAGTTTCTCAGAGTATAAAAGTCTCCATGAAGCAGTCTAATGTTTTTTCAGTTTTACATAGGTAATGCAGAGCACTTTTTGTTGCTTTCTGAAAGTTAGAATGCTGTTAAATACTTTCACCAGTACATTAATATATATTTAATAGAAATACATGCTTTTGATAAGCAGTGATCTTTGTAAATTATTTTCCAAAAGAAATAGAAACATATGTTTAGCTTCTGACATCAAAATACCAGATTTCTGATGTATTCATTTAAAAGAAAATATATGTAGAGAGTATGACAGTTTTTAAACATACTTTAGGATTTGAAGCATCTGCTTAGACTACAAACCCTTGAAACATCAGCTTCAACACACACACACACACTCTCTCTGCTTTTAAAGTTAGAACTAATTTTCTTTTTCACATTAAAAAAGAAATCAGTTTTTTCATAAATACTTAAAATGCATTGTGTTAAAAGAACTTCCTTACACTGAAGAGATAAATGTCCTTACAGTCCTCTGAGCTTCAAAGCACATTTCACACAAAAAAAAAAAAACAAGTAAAAAGGCACCCTGCAGTCATACCACAGATCGAAAGGGGGAGGTTGAGGGAGTGCCAGGTAGGTGATGATGGGGCAAGGTGAGAGGAAGGGAGAGACTCAGGTTCCAGGTATGTGATGGGGTGCAATGTAGGTGGTGGTGGAGCATGGAGAGAGGAGGGGAGAGACTCAGGTTCAAGGTAGGTGATGGGTGCAAGGGTGGTGGTGGGACAAGGTGAGAGGACAGGAGAGTTTGTGTCATGATATTGTGGCAAGGGGTCGAGGATGGAGGATGGATTCAGAGTTGAAAGCTAGGATGGGGAGTGATTGCTGATTCGAGGACGGAGGAGACGGACTTGGGTTTGAGCTTGGATGGTGTCATGGAGGTTCAAGGGACTGGGGATGGACGTAGGGATGTAGAACGAGAATGATGTGTAATTTCTGGGTTCGAGAATATGTCATTTCCTGCATTTCATATGTCACTTCCTGTGTTTGATGTGGGACGCTCTGCGTTTAAGGCAAGACGTCCTGCTCAGAGGGGCGGGACTTCCTGCACCATACGGGGACGATTCTGATTCGCCTATTTTACGCCATACCCACATGTCAAATGACATTGGGCACGCTGATTGGCTGAAATTTAACATTGGAAGAGATATATGAACTCTATACTACTGACCCACACTCACCCACTTACTGTCCTACTCTTTATGCAGGGATTACTCAGAAGTGGGACTTTTTTTTTCAGTTGTTTAACCAGGAGTAGCACACTAAGCTGAAAGCTTTTTTCTGTGTGATAACCCTTTCTGGTCTTGGGAACTGAGTAGGTGGATTTGTCTTTTGCTCTCCATTACTGCTCCTCACCTTAGAATGTTGGAAAGTGGGGCTGCTATACTCGGGTGCAGAGTGCTTTGGCTACCTATTTTTCTGCAACCAGATGGACCAGAGCATTAAGACATTGATGCTGGAGTTATTGTTTCCATAATTAGCCCTCCAGGGTATGTAAAAAAGAAAGGTCTCCTGTACATTTGTTATATAGTACATCTGTGACCCATTTGTGCATATCGTTTCAACATTTTTCCTTTGTTAACAAGCTGGTTTTAGTCTCTTGGCTTCAGCTAGTGTGTCCCTATGCCAAGAGCTGCCCATTCAGAGCAAATACTGGAGTATGTGTTAAATCTGTTGGAATCCTGTTATAGATACTTGCATAGATGCATACCTAGAATTTGGTAGCAGATAAAGACCCAGTGGTCTATCCACTCTGCCCATTTCCTAGCTATTTTCATGTAAGGCCTAACATCAGATTGGGTTTACTGGGCCAGTTTCCATTCTGGTGCCACAGTAACCCTACCTCTGGCTGCCCACCCTCTAATATCCCTTGGGTTGTACTATTCCCTTGTGCCTATCCCATCCATCCTTGAAACCAATCACTGATTTAGGATCCACCACACATTTGAGTAAACCATGCCATCCATTTACCACCAGCTCCATGAAAAAGTACTTCCTAATGTCCCTTTTGAATCCCCCACAAACCAACTTCCACCCATATCCCCTGGTTACAGTGCTTCTGTTCCTCATGACTAGATCCTTGACGTCAACCCTGTTGCACAGAAACAGAAAATGTTGGCATAAAAAGACAGTTGGTCCACCCAGTCTGCCCTGATTTACCCTATCTAGGCAGACTGCCTCAGCAACAGAGGGTAGTGATGCCTCTCTCACAGGATCTCACCCCTCCCCCTCCTGGCCAACCAGGCTGCCGACTGCCACTCCACAAGGAGATCAAGGTAGAGTGTACCTGATTGTTTCTCGCCAGCATCTCTGCTGTGCGCCACATGGAGCTTTCAAAATGGTTGCCCGTCCTAGGGATGGCAGCATTTGTGTTAGCGGTGAAAATGCCTGATAAGGGCAGCTAGCTTTCCCTAACCTAAAGACTGTATCTGTGCTGCAGAACTGCTACGGATTAGCCAAATTTTGGCTCAGTATTCAAAAAAAACCTAAAGGGAGCTGAACTGATTTGTTTGTGCTTAATTACTGTAGTGCTGTACCTGTTGTAGCTATTATACCATTGTGAGCCCAAGGGCTCAGCCCACCCGTATTGCATCTGTAATAGGATAATGTTTGAACTATATTGTTAATTATCAATGAAAGCTCCGTAGAGTCCTAGCTTGATATGCACAGCCAGTCTGCTGAAATAGAGCACTAACAGTATAGAGTGCTAGCATATGAATTACAGTCTGTTACTGTACTAGGGAGTTCTAGTAAAGGCAGTGCGCAAGTACTACTTGAACAGCCAGCATGTACTTAATCGTAAGTATAAAGTACAGCAGTTAGTATTGTTTGCCTGTAAGAGCGATAGAGTACAGCACTATTCAGCCAGCCATATGTTTCATACTGAGCATAATCTAGAGCAGAACTGAATTGCACAGACCTGTCTAGGTGTTCCAGTTACTTCTGTTGGTCGTCTCTGACCCTGTGAGTGCCGCCCCGTGGTTTCCCTAGCCAGACATCAGGGGCTGTGTGTTATGCTGGCTTCCTCGGGACGTCACAGAGCAGGGGGCATAATTTCAGTTTCCTTCCCTATTTCAAGCTCTCCCAAGGACTCAGCCCTGCAGATGACCTCAGCAACACAGGGTAGAGAGAGAGCTCTCTCCCAGGGTCTCGCCCCTCCCCTTCCCGGCTGACCAGTCTGCTGACCGCCACTCCACAAGGATATCAAGGTAGAGTGCACCTGATTGTTTCTTGCCAGTGTCTTTGCTGCATGTGGCACCATGTTAAGAGAATAATCGCCCCCATAGGGGTGTTCCCTTTTTATAGTCTCCAAATTTTCAACTACACTAATTCGACTTTTCTTTCCAATGCCTCCACCTGAGCAGGAGTAGTTAATATGCAGCTCTCCAGAGGTGCCTCAGCTTTATTCTGCAACCTCTGATACTCATCCTACACCTGCTGCCTATTTTCACTTTGTCCTAACAACCACTCTGCAGCAGGTCTGTCACTCCCCTCCTGTAGTCTTACCAAGGTAAGTGCCTATACTTGGAAACCCTTTTCACTGGCCACTAAGTAACTTATAATCCTCAAGCAATTATCCTCACTCTTACAAATTTGTGCTCCTGCTAGTCCAGGACACTCATCTCCTCTCTCTGGGTCTGACTTAATTCCCCTCCCTCCTCTTCACGCACATCAAAATGCTCACACACTGCCCCTAATCTTCCTCTGCTCTTTCCTCCGTAGTCCTCCCCTCCCCATCTCCCCTCTTACTTCCCACCCCATCTCTCAATGCACCTACTCAGACTGCCTCCCCGTCCCCCCTTTTCCCACCACCACTTTTCTCTCTTTCGTCACTCTCCCCTACACCCTTCCCCCTCCCCCAGCCTGACCCATTCACACTACACAGCAAGCCCATGTCTCCCCCTTCTTCATATTCCCCTTACTCTTGTGGCACATCCCAGCTGCCTACACCCCCACTCCTTCCTCCCCACACTCCTATGTACCCCAGTTTACTTTCTTCATCCTCACTAAACCTCGAGGCTCTTCTCCGCTGCGTCCACCTCTCCTCTCCTCCTACCTGCTCATGCACCTCCAAAAGATCTATGTACCCTCCAGTTCTCCCTCTACCTTCTCCTATTACTCCTCTCTGGGGATGTTGAACCAAGCCTAGGTCCCCCTCCTTCTCAAACTCCTTCTGCACTGCCAAAGGGCCTATGCAGTTTCCATCTGAATGCAAGAAGCCTACTGCCCAAAATGGACGCCCTCAAGGTCTGGGTCACCCAGCACTACCCTGATATTCTGTGCATGTCTGAATCTTGGCTCTCTGCCAGGATCCCAGATTCATTTATTTCTATCCCTGATTTCAACCTAGTTAGACAGGACTGTGACAAGCATGGTGGCAGAGTGGCTATCTTCATTAGGCAATCCCTGTCATGCTCCAGCCACCACCATGTTGCCGGCCCCTCCTCCCATGAGCTCCTTGTAGTTCACCTCTCCCTTCCCTCCACTCTCCCAATCTATACTGGAGTTCTTATCCCAAGAGTCTTTTAGCATCAGTAACTATAGCAGTTAGCTGGCTAGATACAACAACACTGAAGGTATGCTTTAAGAGAATTATAATGAGCTAGTGCATCAGCCAATCAAAACACAGGAGGGGAGTGTGCTGAGTGAGAGCAGCCTGAAGGGCTTCGGAATTTTTTCTCCACTGACTGAGCAACATTGCCCCAGAGGTGTCTTTCAACTTTCCTTGTTGACAGTCTTTTTCAGCTTATCTTGGTAAATTTTTCCTCACAAACTTAATTTTTTAGTGTGCTGAGTGTAATTTTACTATTTTTTAGCAGTTTTCCTTCTGCAGTGCTGTAGAGTTTTTCTGCGGTTCCCTCTGTTTATTTTACATTTATTTTACCGCGATTGAGTAGTTTCGGTGGGTTACTCTCATAAAATTACTGCGGCTCCCCTTTTCTTGTGGGAACCATTGAATTTAATGTTTTTTCTGTAATTTTTTACCTCAGAAATTGTGGGACACTACTGCGAGGTAACTGAGGAACTTTGACAGTTATTGCTGGGTTCTCTGTGGACTGGCTTGTCAGAGATTCCCAGAAGTAACAGAAATCTGGACCTACAGGATTTAAAAAAAATAAAAAGAGAGTGTGTCAGCTGTCACAGGACTGGTTTAACAGTGTTTTCAGCAACCTGTGCCTCAGTTGTTTTTGGTCCAGATCTGCTGGTTCTCTTTACACAAATTTGGTCAGAAACAGAGCAAAAAGACCTAAAAAATAATTATGGCTGAGGAGAAATTAAAGGCTACCAATGAGGGGCCATCTAAAACTAGTAATAATAAAAATTCAAGCAGGGGTGCTGATGAAGTCTCCAAGTCCCAGCCAAAATATACAGCTTCCAAAGGAGCTGATGAAGTTCCTCATAAATTTAAAAATAATAAAGATGCTGATGAAGTGTCTGTACAAAAAAGGAAGCGCGATCAAGTTGCCCAATTAAGTGACTAAAAAGATAGTCTGTAAAGATAAAAACGCTCCTGTTCCTCCTGGGAAAGCCAATAGTGAGACAACAGGCAGCTTAAAGCATAAAGAAAAAACAAAGCATATACAGCCACAGTCTGCACAGGAACTCTCATCTGTGCAAGACATGGCATAGGCATGGCACATCTTTCAGACCCTACAAAAGATGGGGTCTATATTTACTGTGGCTGGTAAGCACTCTTCCACAGTTCTCTCTTCTGGAGACTGTGAGGGTGATGCAGATGATGACGGACATTTTTATGATGCCCCTGACATGAATTTTGAGGGCCTTGAGCCTGATGTGACCCCCGACCCTCCTTTTGGAGCTTCCTCTGCTGACCAGGAGGATCCCTCCTCTGTGTTTACATTTATCAAAAATATGCTAGACACCCTGGACCTCGCTACTCAGGAGTCCATCCAGGATGAAGATGAGGATAAAGATTACAGGGAGATGAAAGGTCTCCCACCCCCTAAGAGACTGGTCGTGCCTATCTACAATGCTTTCAGAAAAAAACCCATGAAACTGATTCAGACCCCCACTTCTTTGCAGGGGTTGACAAGCGGGCTGAGAAAAAATACAAATTGTCTAAAACAGATACTGAGTTCCTGTCTGTACATCCTAGCCATGAGAATATAATACAGCAGGCAGCTTCTGAGAAAGCTGGGGTTTCCTTGTCCCTCTTACCCCCAGACAAGGACTCCTGAAAAATAGACTTTATAGCAAAGAAAATATATACCACAGCTTCCCTGCTGGTCAGACTTTTATCATATATAGCTTTCACTGTTGACTATCAGAAAGCACTATGGAATTCTGTCCTGGCTATTACCCGCAGTGGGTCAGATACGATGGTACAGGAGTTGGTGGATATGGCAAAAACTGCCCTAGAAGCTATGAAATACCAATTCCAGATGGCAGATGGCAACAGTGATGCCGGCTCCAGGGCAATGACCTATGCCATCTCTCTGTGGTGCTTTGCCTGGCTTAGAACTACCAGTCTGACTCCAGACACCCAGTCTAAGGCCATGGACTTTCCCTGTGATCACAACATGTTGTTCAATTCCAGAACAACTAACTACATGAAAAAGGTTGATGAGTACAAGGCCTCTTGGCAGAGTCACTCCTTTAATCTAAGCCTCCTGCCCTGTAGAAATCCCACAGAGGTTATTTTCCCAGGCCTTACATCCTCTCTCCCCAGTCTGATTTCTTTCAGTACAGGGGTGTTTTCAGAGGGAGGGTCAGAAGGGGCCAAAGAAGAGCCAGCTCTACTCAGCCAGCAGCCTCGCTGTCTAAGCTCTGATGTGAGTGTCCAGGTTGCCTCCCCTCTGCCAGTAGGAGGCAGACTCTCACACTATCTTCAGAACTGGTCCCTCAGTACCTCGGACAAGTGGGTTCTAGAGATGGTGGAAAAGGGTCTGCCACTACAGTTCAAGCAGATACCAGACCTCAAGCGTACCCAGGGGTCAAAACCTCTAACCCCAGCACAGGTGCTGCTGTTGAAATTGGATGTAAAAAACTTTCTAACTCTACAAGCAGTGGAGAGGGTCCTGGCCCATGAGAAGGACAAGGTCATCTACTCCAGGTACTTTCTGACACAAAAGAAAACTGGGGAGTGACGACTTATCTTTGTTCTCAGATATTTAAACAAACTTCTGCTAAAACCCAAATTCAGGATGGTCACTCTGTTACTAGTCATACAGTCCTTACAGCAGGAGACTGGCTAGCCTCCCTGTACCTAAAGGACGCTTACTTCCATATACCCATAAGGAGGTCTCACAGGAAGTTTCTCAGATTCAAACTCCCTCCGGGCCACTATCAGTTCGCTGCAATGTCCTTCGGCCTGTCCTTGGCTCCAAGAGTCTTTACCAAGTGCCTGGCAGTGGTAGCAGCACACCTCAGGAAGCTGGATGTCACTATCTAACCCTATTTATTTTTTATTTATTTAGAAATGTATCAGAATTACAATCCTTTGAGTCATAGACTCCTTTACAAAGGCTCCATGTCAGGTAACAGATAGTGACTATATTACAGAGACTTACACAACACAGTGAAGAAAAATAAACCAATACTATTGCAATAATTTTACATACAGGTTTCAAACAAGATACAATTGAGCAGAGGGAAGGCAACATACCAGGTTAGGCAGGATGGAGATCCTTGTCAAGAAAGCTGGGTAGCATTACATAGCTTAAGAACGCTTCATATCTGTCCCCTCATCGCCCCGCCCGCCTGCCCTCCACTTGGGCATACCCTTTCCAGTCCCACCCACCCCTTTCTTGATCTACCCACCTATGTGCCCTCCCCATCCCAGTCACTTGCACCAAGCCAACACACCTCCCTAGCCTGCACAAGCAACTTAAGTAGGCTCTCCTTAGGACCTCCATACTCTTGCTACTTCTGTCTGGGAATGTCCACCCTAACCCTGGACTCCCTACTGATACCAACCCACTCTGCACTGCTACTAACGGGCTTCAAATTGCCTCCCTCAATAGCTGCAGCCTTCAGAAAAAATTTGCCACTCTCCAGGGATGGCTGGCCCAACACCAGCCCGATGTTCTGGACATAGTGGAGACCTGGCTCTCAAAGAATACCCTGGACTCAACAGTGTGAGTTGTCGGGTACACCATCTTCCGTGAGGACTGAGTCGGTAGGCGCGGTGGTGGCTGTGCTATTTATACCAGTGACTCCTTACAGGGTCACACACTCCCCCTGCCCAACTGGACCATGGTGCTCAGGCCCTCACTCTGAAAATCGCCATTGGCACTGCCAGAGCCCCACTCTTTATCACCTCTGACTGTATTCCCCCCTGGAAACAAAAGCCTGCATTTCAGTCCATCCTGAACTACCTCTCCCTCCTGCCCCCCAACTCAGAGATCCTAGCCCTAGGGGACTACAACATTAACTGGCTATCTAACATTGCTGCTCCATACAAGGATGCTATAGCCACTATGGATCTCTCCCAAGTTGTAACCTCTCCTACTCGCTCAAACCTCAAAAATGGGTCCTCCTCCCTAATTGACCTAGTGCTAACAAATCATCCTAATAAAATTATTTGTGTCTCAATGCTCCCTGATACACTGAGTGACCACTCGCCTGTGATGTGCACTTGGTCCTCTAAGTTAAAAAAGCCTGCACCAAAACTTGTTTTTCAGTGCCGGCTCAAACCTGGTAAGCTGGGGCAACTCAAAAGCCACCTCACACACTGAGACTGGCCTCCCATTGACCATACCCCTGACATTAATGCTGCTGTCAAGTACTTTATTTGCACATTCAGCTCTGCCTGTGATAAGTTTGTTCCCCTCACTAAGTGTGTTGTAAAGAGCTCCAACACTCCATGGATCTCACAGGCATTCCTTGACTAAATGCACCATAGAGGTGCCCTCTGGCACTTAGCCCTCGAATCTGGCAGGTCGACAGACAGGCAGAACTATAGGGCTGCGAGGAATAAATTTACCTGGGACATATGTAAGGCCAAAGCCGACTACTACAAGTCATCCCTCACCTTCTCCTGGGGCTCAGGCCATAAGTTTTGGGATAATCTGAAAGAGCTCAGTGGGAAAACTGTCTGCCCTGCCCTCCCAGCTCAATACCAATGGCAGTATTACCACCAACCCCCGACATTTCGCTGACACCCTCAGCTCCTCCTTCTCTGATCTTAGTAGTGTGCTTCCACCTAATTTCTTCAAGCCCCATACCCTCCCACCCCTGACCACTCCCTCCCCATTTTGGCTCAAGATCCTCTCCCCGCATGAGGCAAAACCATACCTCTTAAAAGCTTTAGGTAAATCTAACCATAGCAGTGATACTCTGGAACACAGACTCCTCCACATGACACTGGATGAAGTCCTCCCCCCCAACTAACATCCTTATTTGCTCCCTCTGCTATGGTCAATTCCCTACCAAATGGAAAGTCGCTGTCATTACGTCCATCCACAAAAGTGGTGACCATATCATACCAGGGAACTATCACCCAATCTCCATTCTTACCCCCTCTCCAAGGCTCTGGAAAAAATCATCTCAGATCCACTCACTGACTACCTCAGTAAATATGGCCTCCTCTGCTGCGAACAACATGGATTTCGTAGTGGGCACAGCATTACCACCATGCTCCTGGAATTCACCAATGATATCCATACTGCCCTTGACAGAGGGTGTCTGGCTGGGTCTGTCTATGTGTCTCTGTCAAAAGCCTTTGACACCGTAAACCACTCCCTCCTTCTATCAACCCTCTCCCACACAGGCCTTTCCCAGGATGCCACCAAATGGTTTGCTGACTATTTAACTGGTAGGTCCCAGTAAGTTAAAATTAATGAAATGATCTCCTTCTGCCTACCGGTCAAGTCAGGGGTACCCCAAGGTTCCATCCTGGGGCCCCTTCTCTTTAGCTTACTCCTGAACTCACTACCTAAGGCCTGCTATGGACAGCTACTGTTATACACCAATGATGCAGTACTTTTTGCCACCCACTCTGATCCTCTTGCTCTTCAACTGTCCCTCCAAAAATGCTTCACTGAGGCTGAATCCTGGTTTGCTGACCACCAGTTGATAATCAGCTACAAAAAAACTAAGGTCTTGGTGTTTGCTCACAACCAGAACAAACACAAAGGCTTCCCTCTGCAAATCCTCAACTCCAAACTGCCTATTTGTCCAGCTTCCTCAGTACTGTTGAAGGCCCCCAGTCCCAGGAACACTTCCCCTAGATGCCTTGATCCTAGACTGGTCAAGGAGGTTCCTATATGCATTCCCTCCTTTTCCTCTGATACTCATGGTATTGCTGAAACTTGGATAATAGCCTGCATCAATGATTCTGGTGGCTCCAGACTGGCCCAGGCAAGCCTGGTACTCTCTCCTTTTCTCACTATCCTGCAGCAGGCAGGCCCATTCGCCTGCCACCAACTCACTCTCTGCTGACCTTTCCTCAGACAGGAGTGCATTATCCAGACATACACTCTCTTCACCTCAAGGCCTTGTTCTTGAGGAGTTAGAGTTTCCTGTGAGCGGGTGCAGGTCTCTTTGTGGACTAATTGGTAGTGTGACACAGTTTCAGTTGTAAATGAATGGCATTTATTCACTTCAAGCTCAAAATTTCTTCATAGCAGGACAAATATAACATCAGCGGACTGGTACGACAACAAATAAAATAATCAGAATGGCAAATAAACTTCATCTCATGACTTTTACATGGCTTGAAGGTGTTCTTCTCCTAACACCTGCTGAGCAATCACAGAGCTCCATGGAGTTTACCTCAGACCCAGGAGCACAATCTAAAAATAACAATCTCAAATGACAGTCCTTTTATACAGAGACATGATCATGTGTTCTCCCAACTCCACCCACATCATTAATCCTAAAGTAAAACTTCTTAGTTAAACATAATTATTTTGTTTCAACTATCTAACTAAACAGTTTATAATTCACATACATTTATACACATATGCAGTCTATTTTATTTCAATTCCTGGCTCTTTTACAAACAGCTCTGACCATCAGGCACTGCCCCCAACAAGAGACAGCATAAAACAAAGGAACAAAGGGCTGGTCAGCACTATAGCTGTCCTGGAAGGGAGTGGTGCAAGGAGAGTCAGAAGCTGATGCTGAAAATCCAAAGACACACGAACAGGTGCCCTTTCTGTAAGTGAGAACTGTACCACACAATTTATATAGTTTTCTCTGAGGTGTACAATCCCCATGTAGTTTCATAACCTGCTTACTTAAACACAACTGCCAGGCTGTTACCAACATGCGCCTTAACTGGTTGTTCCAAACAGGAGCTTTGAGCAGGAAGTAATTCAAACTAACCAGCCTTTACAAATGGTTTTACAGCCCACTACAAGTACCTTGTCCCTAGTCTTTATTTTATCAAAAGATAGAGAGCACATGTATGAATTAACATTGCACTGACCTTCTGCCAGGGCAGTTAAATGTACAATAAGCACATGTTGCATTTCAATACTTTTGCTATTGTTAATATTTACAACCACTGGAGAAGGAATGACTTCCAAATAATACAGTCTCTTAAAGACTGAAACTTAAACAGAACAGTGACTTAAATGACTATTTTATTCCCCTTACTTGCAACCATTCTTCCTCTTAGTCAAGCAGCCTGTATTCTGGTGTGCTACCAAACACCTCTAAAAGAAGGACTAAAGTGTTCTTTCAACCCAAGTAGAAACAGATTGCTGGTGCTGCTCATTTAAGCTCAAATTAACTCAATTACCATGTAAAGAATCCAACTACCTTTACACAAGGAGTTCAGTTCTCCTCTCTCTTTAACTGAATTACCTGGTGGAGATTTACTAAATGACTCACTCTTACTTCTGTCCTCCCTTTGCTTTATTTTTTCTACCTTGCTAGTCTTCACTACACTATCTTTTAACTTAGCCTCAACTTTTAAAGCTTAGCTTACATTTATTTTCTGATTTTACATAGTTATAGTATCAAAAGGCTTTAAGTAAAGCACCAAGCCCAAAAGTTCCAGGGCCCCTAATCCATCACAGAGTCACTCTGTGACATTTCCTTCCTCTCAGTACTCGGAACAGGTCCTTAAGTTCCTGAGAATGGCTAAAAAACCTAACACAGAAAAGACTTATGTAGCCAAATGGAAAAGGGTCTCCCTCTAGTGCAAGAGCACAAAGGTCAATCCTCTTACTGCTTCAGACCCTCGGCTGCTGGATTACCTGGTACATCTGCAGGCGTCAGGCTTGAAACCCTCTTTCCTCAATGTACACCTGGCTGCGGTTTCGGCCCTGCAGTGGGAAAGAAAAAGTCAGCTTTTTCCCACACCATATTATTCAAACAGTTTTCCAAAGGCCTCTTGCACCGCCAGCCTCCAGTCAGGGAACCGGTTCCTCCTTGAAGCCTGAACCTCTGCATAGCCAGGCTCATGCAGCCACCCTTTGAGCCTATGGCCACTGCACATATAAAGTTTGTGACCTGGAAGTCGGTCTTCCTGGTGGCCATTACCTCTGCCAGGAAGATTTCAGAGTTACAGGCCCTGTGCTCTGAGCCTAATTACATCATTCCTTACAACAATAAAATTTAGCTCAGGACAAACAGGAAGTTCCTGCCTAAAGTGGTTTCAGAGTTCCACCTAAAACCAGTCCATTACTCTGTTTTCTTTACTGAGAAATCTACTCCCGGTGAGCAAAAGCTCCACAGCTTGGATGTCAAAAGAGCTCTCTTTTACTACCTAGAGCATACTAGGCAGTCCAGAGGCTCTTGCACTCGGTTGTTCCTCACCTACGGGGATGTAGGCAGAGGAACACCAGCTACCAAGATAACTGTTTCCCGCCGGTTGGTCTCTTGTATTAGATTCTGCTATGAAAAGGCTGGTCATCAATGTCCTGTGGGGCTCAGGGCCCACTCCACCAGGGGCACTGCAGCCACTGTGGCAGCAGCAAGGGACATACCCCTTCTGGATGTCTGCAAATCAGCTACCTGGAAATCTGTGCATACCTTCGTGAAGCACTACAATTTAGATGTGCAGTCCAGATCTGATTCACTAGACCTCTCTCAGTTGATCACACAGCCAACTTGTGTAAATCCCAGATTTCCTAACTATTTGTTCCTAGATTGGGTGCTCACCTCCCATCCTCACCGCATCTCTGCAGCTGGCATACTCCTTGATGCCCTAAGTGATTATTGCATCACGTTCTGTGTCAGAAAAGACTCAGTTCCCAAATCAGCCCCCAAATATATGTGGTATCACCCTCTCCGCCCCCTGGGCTCATACTCCCTTCTCCAGGACCTAACTCAAGCAGACTGGTCTCAGTTGTACTCTGTCCCCGACATCGACACAGCATTCCAGTTTTTCGCTGATACTTTAACTAGAACCTGGGATATCCATGCTCCCCTAAAAAAGGCTAGAGTAAAGCGTCACCACCACCCTTGGATAACACCAGATCTCCTTATCCTTTGCAGAGTCTGGGATAAACACTGGGCTCAATTCAAGGCTACCCCCTACCCTCTCAGCTTCAGCTTTACAAGTCCCACAGAAACACCTGCACCAAGGCCATCAGAAATGCCAAATCAGATTTCTTCAAGTCACAGTTGAAAGCAAGATCCAGGTCACCTTCTAATTTCTGGAAAGTTCTCCACTCTCTCTTGGACCCCCCCAGCATCTCAGGCCCCGTAGTCCTAAATTTTAATGGCTCAACAGTTTTGATTCTGCACAAATCGCCGATAACTTTAACACATTTTTTATTACCTGTGCCCTCCTTGATCAACCCTCTCACACCCCTGCTGGACCTCTTCCCTCCCCCTCTGCTATGGGCTTCAGTTCCCCCATTACCTCCCAAGGTACCAAGCACTAATGTCACTTAATCCTACTAAAACCAGTCCTGATGGCCTCCACCCCAAGATTCTTCATATATCCGCACCTGCAATAGCCACCCCCCTCGCTCATCTCCTTAACCTCTCCCTCTCCCTCTCCACCAGCTCTGTCCCCTGGCCTGGAAATTGGCCAAGGTGCTCCCCTTCCCCTCTCCTTCCACAAAGGCGGGGATCCCACCTCATCCTGCAATTACAGACCGGTCTCTCTCTCTGTCTGTCTCTCACCTGCTCTTGCCAGACTCCAAGAGTCTCTTATCTACCCAAGGCTCCTGGAACATCTCTGCAACTGTCTTTCATCTTTCCAGTCAGGTTTCAGGAAGCAGCGTTCTATGGTCTCCTCCTTGCTTTGTGTCACTGACTCCATCCAATCTGCTATGAATAAAGGCCTAGTCACTGCAGCCATCTTCATGGAACTGGCTGTCTCTCACCACCTCCTAATCCAAAAACTCCACTCTTCCAGCTTAGCTCCACCTGCTGCAGATTGGTTCAGATCCTACCTTCAAAATAGACAACAATCTGTACAAGTAGGAAATGTCCTCTTCCCTACCCCCCCCCCATCCAAGCCAGCATCCCTCAAGGATCCATATTCGGCCCAATTCTCTTCTCTTTATAAATGATCTTCCCTCTATCTGTTCTCTCTCAAATTTTCATATGTATGTATATGACACCGTGTTATACATTTCCGGCCCCACTGCAGCACAACTTTGACAAAGTGCAAACATGGGTTCCATTAAAACTAGCTAAAACTAAACTCCAAAAAGACTGTATCTATGTTGTTTGGATTAAGGCAAAGACTATCCAAATCCCAGAACCTCCCAGCTTTTGTCATCCTGGACAGCTCACCCCTAGACATCGTCTGATCTTTCTTTCTTTTTTTTTTTTTTTCTTTACATTTCTTTCTTGCCACCACTGACTGGCCCCCTTCCACCGGCCCCCCCAGCCCCATCACCCTGGCGTCCACTGGGACTTATCTCTTTAGCTTGTTGAGGTGCCAGCTGGCCGGGTACGATGCCTTCGAGGGGCCGGTATCATCCCGCTGATCGTTGAATTGTCAGCCTTCATTTTGTGTCCCGTCCCCGAGTGTGGAGCCATATGCGTGCAGTGATGCCAGTGGCCGAGCTGTGCATGTTTCCACACACCGGGCATCTGCTTCATCTCCACCTCCTATCTCTGGAGCCGGTGTGCCGGCCTCCAGCTTCTACTAGGGGCCAGGCATGCACTGGTCTCAGGTCCCACCGCTCCCTGGAAGAGGAGAGCTGTCTTCCAGATACTCGATCCTCTCCCTCCTCAGCCAACCCACGGCGACCTGCTTGTACCACAAACACGGGTCGCCGATGTGGCAGGAGGTAAGGCAGTGATGCCTCAGCCCTCCACGCCACTGGGCCGGCCTCCATCAAATGTTTTAAATCTCAGAGTCTGGTTAGGTAGTAACTTTGACTTTTCTGCCCACATTGACTCCATCTGTGCCAAACTTTGCCCAAAACTCAGAGCCCTCTACCGCCACAATTACTGCCTCCTCATGTCAACCCATCTGGATTTAGTCACCAAGACTATTTTTCCTGTATTTAGTTATGAAGATATTGTCTATTGCTCCGCATCTGTCACTTTCCTCGCTAAACTAGCTACCCCACTAAACTCATTTGCCACTTTGCCACCTCCCCCCCATCACTCACCACTGTCTTTTCTATTCCTCCCTCTCCCTACTGCCTCTTCCTGCAAAGCGACAAATCCATAGCCTCACTTTCATCACCAAATTATGGTTTGGGACACTCCCATCCTACCTAAACTCCTGCCTATCACCGACCAGTTCCACTTCATATTCCCTTTGCTCAAGAGACACTCATACTTTCTCCCTCCCCATCCTCGAATAGGTCAGGCAGCATTCTCTTACTGACTTCCTCATCTCTGGAATCAACTGCCCTGGGACACTCGCCACTCCCAACTCTCTCTGCTATAAAATCCCTGCTTCGAGCTGTTCCTAACACTATTTGCTCTTGCCTTTCTACATCCTCCTCCATCCCCCCTCACCCCCCCTAGTCAGAGGGGGCTGCCTCACTCCTTTCCTATGACACCATCTATTTTTTTTTTCTTCTCACCAAATGAAGTCCTGTAACTCCTGATCTGACTTCTAGTTGCAGTGTAAATGCTTCACTAAAATACAGTACCTTCTCAGCCCAGCCGTGCTTTGTCTTAGTGTTTTTTTAATACCGTCTCGTTTTGTGATGCACATTTCGGGTATTTATTTTGCTGCTACTGTGTAAATAATTTGTTATTTACTGGCTTGCACTATTATTGTATAATTTGTACATAGTTGTTTTCCTTAGTTGAATTTTGTTTCCAAATGTGTTATCCAGTATCTGTTTCCAAATGTTTTTGCCCTGTATCTATTTTCTCTGTATCATCTGTGTATTTGCTCCTGGAAACGAGCCTTGGCTCAGTGGGCCTTTCCTGGTTACCAACTGTTAAGTAAAATAAATAAATGACTTCCTTTATTTTTTCCCACTGTTCCTCTGTCAATCCCCTCTACTAGGCAGTTTCTGTGGCAGTTCGATTGCCAGAGCCTGTAAGAGGCCCTGAAGCAGCCCACTCCCTTAAGAACTCTGCCCAGCAGCGGAGACTGAAGTCGGGGATTGCCAGAGCCTGTAAGAGGTAAAGTGTCCTGCACTACAGCCTGACTGTTGTAAGGCACTTCCCACCTGGGTCGGTGCTTCATTTATTGCTGCTGGCAGGTCACGTGTCACATCACGTGACCTGCCCTCCTTTTTACTAAGTGTCCACTTTCCCATTTGCAGCCTATAGACACCAACCACTAGGGGTCACTACACTCTCTACTCTAGCTCCTCTTTCAACTCTCTATCCTTCCTAGCTACTGCTTGAAAGCTGACCAACTAGAGGTCACTGCAGTTCCCTTTGAATCCTTCTATCACCTACTTTCCTCGCTCCTCCCATCAGCCTACCACTAAGCACCTGCCAGCATCAAACCTGGTACACTTTTGTCCAAAGTCTACTGGCTAACCACTAAGCCAATGAACCAGGCCAACATCTTCCTCTACTTTCAAACTCTTAACCCTTCCTCCCTCCTTTTCTGAATTAAAAATACTTTCTACACTCTGTCCCTGAGCAGTGCTCAAACCCAATACCCTTGCAGTCAGAGTTGGCCGCTCTACCTCTGGACCACATTCCCTACCTATTTTATTCCTACTTTCTAAGCCTTTTAGTCTCTTACCCCCCCACCTGCCAAAATATAAGTTTACTACTTCTCTCTTGCTGCCTTTGAACCCTGCATCCTCACTTTCAAAGTCAGCAGTCCCACCACTCAGCTAGCACACCTGTCTTTTGTTACTGCAGGATTTCAAAACTCTAAAAACGCTCTAACACTGCTAAAGTGTTATCTGAGTGCTTCTGCAGACCTTGAACCCAACTCCCTGCTATTACAGCGACTGGCTGGGCTCCTTCCTGCTATGCTGGTCAAGACTTGAACCTATTACGCTGTGCATTTCAGGCACCAGCCCTGCCACTACACCATAGCAGCAACTAGGCTTAGAGGTGACCTTTCACTACTATCTCCATCTATCATCCTAGTACCCCCATTCTTTCTTCACTTCAGCTCCCCCACCCTTACCAACTATGCATGTGCACCCCCTGCTCACCAGCCTCTCCTCTCCTCCTCCTTCTTTTGCCTTCCACCAACCCTATTGTCCCTATTAACCCTCAGCCTCACTATTCCAGTGTTCCTACCAACCCTCCTGTCTTCCCCTCCTCCTTTACCACTGCTCCTCCCCCTCCCTCCTCCTCCACACACCCCATATGCTCCTCTCCACCTCATCCCCATCCAGACATTACCTTCCCCAGCTCCCTTAGCTTCTGATCACATAAGCCTTCCCTGCCTGTGCTGCCCTACCCACCCCTGTGCTCTTACAAACCCCTTCCTCATCCTATCACTCCCAGCGTAAACTCTCCATCTGGCACCCTCTGACCAGAGCACTTCTCCTCCTTCTACTCTAACAGGAACATACATCCCAACCCAGGCCCTGCCCTCCACCACCCACCCAGCCATTGGTCTTCAAGTAGCCTCCATGAACATATACAGCCTGCTGAAGAACTTTGACTCCTACAGTGCTGGGCCTTGGCTCATCAACCAGACATCATAGCCCTGGTTGAAACCTGGCTGTCCAAATCCACCCCTGACTCATTTGTTTCCCTCCCAGGCTATACCTTATACCGAGACCGAGTAGGAAACGAGGGGGAGGCTGTGCAATCTACACTAGGGACACAATACTTGGACACGCACTCCCCACCCCTGCCTTTGAAAATGGGGCCCAGGCTCTTACCCTCAAACTCACCCCGGACCCCTCTAGCAGCCCTCTCTATCTCACCACAGCCTACGTTCCCCCAAAGAACCAGCACCCGGCCCTGGTATCTTTAACGGACTACCTGGCAACCCTCCACCATAAGGCGGAGCAAATCCTAGTTGGGGACCTTAATGTAAATTGGCTCAGCACCTCCTCATCTGCAATCAGAGACTCATTTGCGCCCCAAGACCTGGCGCGGCTCGTCACTCAGCCCAAAGAATAAACCTAAGAGAGGTACCAGCACCCTTCTGGATGTTATTATAACTAACGACCCCGCCAAAATCCAAAACATCCAGGTCCTCCCAGACTCCCTAAATGACCACTCCCCTATCCTATTTCATTGGGCAGTCTCCAATCCCAAACCCAAAGCCCAGACCACCCTCCGCAGGCGCCTCCGCCCTGGTGGGATGAAAAAACTAAAGTATTCCTCACCCAGATAAACTGGTCCCCCATTCATCATGCAACCGGCGTTGACACTGCCCTCGCCTTCTTCACTCACACCTTCAACATGGCCTGTGATCTCTTTGCACCTCACCCAAAATCCGGTCCAAAACAGAATGCACCTTGGGTTAGCCCGGCCCTTCTCGATTACTAAGAAATGGATAACCTCTGGCACCTTGCCACTGAAAGCGGTGCGTCTGTCTGATAGGCAGGCTTACAATGCAGCCGAATAAGTGCTCATGGGCCATCAGAGCCAAGGCCGACTTTACAGGCCTCCCTTACCTCCTCCTGGGGCTTGGCCGGACTTTCTGGGATAATATTAAGCAACTCAATGGAAAGCTCGCTCCCTGCCCCATCCCAGCTCACTAGAAATGGCACTACCACCACCGAGCCTGCCACCATAGCTAACTGGTTCAACACCGCTTTCACTGACCTTAGCTCAGTCCTCCTAGTAATTTCTTTGACCCTCCCCAACCAACCTCCCCAGTCCTCCAGCACCCCAGCTTCCACCTGCACTAAGATTTCCACCCGGAAGCCAGACCCCTCTAATCAAAGCTTTGAATGGCAACAGTCCTGGCAGTGACTCACTGGACCCCAGTATCCTCAGGCTGGTGCTAGATGAAGTCCTTGCCCCACTCACCAGCCTAATTAACCAGTCACTCTGCCTGGAACAATTCCCCACAGCTTGGAAAACAGCCATTATCACACCAATTCATAAAGGGGGCGACAGGTCATCGGCCAACAACTACCGGCCAATCTCCATCCTCCCCCCATCTCTAAAGCCCTGGAGAAAGTGGTGGCCATTCAAATCACTGATTATCTGGCTAAGCATAACATCTTATGCCCAGAGCAACATGAGCTTCGTGCTGGTCACAGTACCAGCACTGCCCTAATTAATTCTCCAACTTCCACACTCCTCCTTGGATACCAGCTCCCTAGCTGGTGCAGTGTTCATCGACCTCTCAAGGCCTTGACACCATCTCCCATCCACTTCTGCTGAATGCACTCTGCCACACTGGTCTCTTGGCTGGCCCCTAGCATGGTGCACAAGCTATCTTAGCTTCGATCACAGTGTGTAAAATCAATAGCACAGTCTCCGATACCGTCCCATTCACTCTGGGGTCCCCAAGGCTCCATCCTGGGCCCCCTTCTCTTCTCTCTATCTGAACACCCTGCCCAGTGCATGCCCTGGCAAAATTCTACTGTATGCAGATGGCGCTGTCCTTTTGCCACCACCGCAATCCCGTCTCCTCCAGGACACCCTACAGCAGTCTTTCAACAGTGCGAGCTTGGTTTAAGGAGTGCAGACTCGTCATCAATCTTAAAAGACCAAAGCTATGCTCTTTTCCCACCCCAAAACAAAGCTAGCAACCACCCACTCTGTATCCTTCCAAGTACCAATCAGCCACTGGAACAAGTCTGCTCCTACAAATACCTTGGGTTACCTTGACTCAGCCCTCACATTTCACAACCACATCAATGCCTAACATCCGCCACTAACACCGACTTGGCATTCTCTCCATCATAGAACCTGCCTTCCCCAAATGCTCTCCGGCTCGCTGTTACATCATCCGTTCTGTCCCTTGTAGACTATGGTCTACCAGTCTATGTGCCCGACACCACTGCACTCAAAAAATTCACTTAACCCTGAACAAAGCCTGCAGATTGATTACTGGTGCCCCTGGCTCACACACACCTGTCAGCTGTATGTCGAGGCTAAATTGCTTACCCTGGATGAGCGGCTCCAATACCAAACCTGTCTCCTCACAAAAAAAACCCTACACGGGCTCCCCCCCCCCCCGGGGTAACGGCATCCATCCACCAGAGCCCTCCCACTATTGCAACACGGTCTTCCAACAAGACCACCCTAATGGTCCCCAGATCAAGAATCAGCCGTGGCCAGAGGTCCTTCTGCTATAGAGCCCCAACCTGGTTTAACTCTCTCCCTGCCCCCATCACCAATGCCACCACCACCTCCAAGTTCAAAACCACCCTTCGAAACCACATCAGCAACACTCGTAACTGCTCCTGTCTCTGAAAGTAGCCTCCACCTTTACTTCTCTTGACAATGCCCTCCGGGCGGCTCTCCACCTAGCCATCCCCACCACCACTTCCCTGTACACCGTGCCTATGTTTAACCTGGCCAGTGCCAGCTGTTTCAGTGTTTACCTATTAGATTGCTCACTATTGATACCAACTTGTGTAACTCCTGTTCTCAATTACATGTACCCTGTAACCCAAATGTATTTGTCTGACCACAGTGTGACGTGGCGCCTCTGTTGAACGCCTATTGTTTTGCAAACCTACGCTATGTAACCAAAAACACAATGTATGTCTTTATGTGACGAAGTACCTTTGGAAACGAGCCTCTGGCTCAAAGGTTGTAAACTGATTTTACAAATAAATAAAATAAAAGTCCAGGACCCTCATTCTCAAGTGATTTGCCTCTGCTCTTGTCTTAATGTTAAACCATTACTGTACGGTGATCGCTGGTACCCAGGGAATTGTTCACAGTGACTTCTGCAACACTGTCCTTGTTTGTGAGCACAACATCAGGCACTGCCCTGTCCCAAGTGAGTTCTTCGATTAGCTGCCTGTGAAAAGCCCCTTGTAGGGAGCCTGCTCCTTGCCGAAGCTGCAGCTAGAAGGCTTCAATCCACATCTGGCAGATTAAAGTCACCAACTAGCAACACCTCCCCTTGTTTGCCATCCTGATAATGTCTTTCCCAAGTGCCTTATCCAGCTGTTCTCCCTGCATGGATAGCTGTCTTAGCTCCTGTCTCCTGGACAACCCACTGCACCTTCAGTTTTTCCTTTTCCTCTAGGTGCACTTGTACTTTGATAGCCTTGATTCCTTCCCTCACATATAGTGCAATCCCTCCTCTCTTCCCTGTCTATCCTGAACAGAGAGTAGGCTGATATGGGCATATCCTAGTCATGGCTGTCAGTGCACTATGACTCTGTTGTGGCCACAGAATCCAGACTAGCCTCTTCCATAATGGCCTCCAGGTCTGAAATTGTGTTGCCCAGACTCCTCGCATTGATGCACACGGCTCTGCATCCCTTACACCCTCAATGCCTGCTTCCTCCCTCCTTCTGCCTGGGCCACTCATGAAGCCCCTGGCCCCTCCTCCCTTGTTATTCTCTCTGTTACCTGACTACTTTACTCCTCTCTTCTTGCTTTCCTTATTAACACCTCCCCTGTACTCTTCCTTCTCTCCACCCCATCTTCTTGTGCTCCTGTCCTAGGGAGCTTCCTCCCCTCGGATCCACTCTCCTTGTTGCTTCATCTGGTGGGGGACAGCTTTTGCTTTCCTTGGTATTACAGCCTTCCTCCCCAGCTAGTTTAAATTCTCATCCCAGTAGAATTTAAACCTCTCACCAAGGACTGTGGTCCCCCTCCTGGAAAGATGCAGGCCAATTTCCCTATAGCGGCACATATCCTTCCAGGCTGGTCCCCCAGTCACCAATGTAGCCAAAGCCCTTCTACATGCACCATGTCTTCAACCAATTGTTATAAGCCTTGGTGTAGAGTGCCCTTTTCTCTCCCCTGACTTACTGTACATGGGTAACACCTCAGCAAACATCACCATGTGTGCTGTCTTCTTAAGGCACCACCCCAGATCCCTGAAATTATCTTGAACTACCGCATGAACATAGAAACATAGAAATTGTCCGCAGATAAGGACTGCCAAGCCCATCCTGTCTGCCCGTAGGCCCTATACATTGTACGTGGCCACTGACTGTATGTGATCAATGGCTTTTCATCACTCCTTCCCCTCTCAAGGTTCCCTTGTGTCTGTCTCAGGCATGCTTAAACCCCTCCACTGTGCTTCCCCCACTACCTCCTGTGGGAGACTATTCCAAGCCTCAACTACCCTTTTTGTGTAGAAAATCTTCCTCACATTACCTCTTAATCTACCCCCCTCCAATTTCATATTGTGCCCCCTTGTTCTAGTACTTTTTCTACATTGGAAAAGGTCCCCTACCTGCACCTTGTTTATATCCTTGAGGTACTTGAAAGTTTCAGTCATGTCCCCCCTCTCTCTCTCCTCTCCTCCAGTGAGTATATATTGAGGTCCTTTACTCTCTCCTCATGTTTTGCGGTGCAAGCCCTGCACCATCTTTGTCGCCCTTCTCTGGATAGTCTCCACCTTGTTTATGTCCTTGCGAAGGTGTAGCCTCCCGAACTGCACATACTACTCCAGGTGAGGACTTACCAATGTTTTATACAATGGCATCACCACCTTCTGCCTCCTGCTAGTGATATCCCGTCTATACACCCCAGCATGCCACTGGCCTACTCTATCCCTTGCCAAGTCATTTGTCCCCAGGTAGACAATGACATCTAACTTCCTCCCATCTTGTGCCACCCTAGCAATGCTCTGGATCTGCTCTCCATCCCTCCAAGCTGAAGCACCAGGGAGGCACTTCACTTTTCTCTGTCCTCCTAATGATAGAGTCCACCCTCCAGGAGCTGCTTCATCCTTTGCTGGGGACCTTTCCCTCTAGTGTGGGGTCCCTCAAGAATCTATACTAGGACCACTTCTGTTCTCCTTCTTTGCGAGCTCTCTTCTTTTGGATTGCCATGAGCTTATGTATGCAGATGAATTGATTCTGTACTACAGAGACATTACTCTGTCCGAACAGTCCACTACCCTGACAGAGGAGTTTAATGATGCCCAAAGGTGGTTAATCTCAAATATACTACTGGTCAATGAAAAGAAAACAAATGTGATGCTGTTTGGGTCCGAACCCAGGCTTACGAACTGGCCAGTATGCACTGGTCACTTCTGCCCCTTGAACATCTTGACAGTGGACAGGACTCCCCTGGAGCAATTAAATACCTTTAAATAATACACTTGACCATTCCCTGACCTGCTCAGATAACATTGGGCTCACAGTTAAGTGTGTGAATCAGCAACTGGGCGTCTGTTCCAAGCTAAAGAACCTTATGCCTCCTGAAGTGCAGTTGGCTGTACTCCAGGGTACACTACTACACCTACTAGACTGCTGCTGTCCTATCTATACCTAAACCTCATTTTCCAACCTGTCCGGAATCAACACAACCTGCAACAGTATCTGTAGGTTTGCTTCATTGGCCCTTACACCACTCATCATTGCTCCCTTTACCAGATTCTGGGTTGGCTCTCCCTACAAGCTCACCATTAATGCCTATTAGGCAGCCTTGTTGACAGATCACTTCAGGACAAAGAGTCCTCTCCACTGTCAGTCCTCCTCAAGCCCTTGTCTGGTTCCTGTAGCCTCATGTCCTCCTCACACCTTCTCCTAGAACATCTCCAGGCTGCCACCTGTATGGGCCAAAAAACTTCTCCATTGCCACCCCTCGGCTTTGAAACAGCTTGGCATTTTCCTCTATTCTCTAGACACAAGCACCCTTTTCACATCACTCCTTAGAAGTGCCCTTACAACTACCTGTGCTTGCATGTGCTCCCCCTGACATGGGAATAAGGGAGAGCCTTAGGTCTGTCCTTTTAAAGGTCTGCTGGATACTTTGTTGCATTTTCTGTTCATTGCATACATTGTTTTTTAGAGTCACTCTCCTTACCTGCTGGCTGTGTTAAAGAGTTGCTAATATCTCAAATAAAACATTAAAAAAATATAATAAGTAGGTACAATTCAGCTTGAATTCCATATATATTCTATAGATTATAGAAACATAAAATCTGTTGGCAGATAAGGACCATATGGCCTACCTAGTCTGCCAATTTCCCTACTCACTGCTGCAGCCCCAGATCTTATTTGATCTGCGACTCTCCTGCTCTACACCTCTCCAGGGTACCCTTATGTCTATCCCTTGCACTCAAACTCCTATATTGTTTTCACACCCACCACTTCTGCTGGAAGGCTGCTCCACGGCCCCACCACCCTCTCAGTGAAAAAGTACTTCCTAACATTACCCCTGAGCCTTCCACCCTTCAGTGTCATATCATGCCCCCTTGTTCTTGTGCAGAGTCTTCTCTGAAATATGCTTTCCACCTCTACCCTGTTTATTCCCGTAAGGTACTTCAAAGTCTCTATCATATCTCTCCTCTCCCTTCTTTCCTCCAGTGAATTGATATTAAGGTTCTCAAGTCTTTCCTCGTAGGACTTCTGGTGCAGTCCATGTGCCATCTTTGTTGCCCTTCTCTGGACTGCCTCTATTTTGTCAATGTCCTTCTGGAGATGTGGTCTCCAGAACTGGACACAGTACTCCAGCTGAGGCCTCACCAGTGATCTGTACAGTGGCATCACCAGCTCTTTCCTCCTACTTGTTATGCCCCCCCATGCACCCCAACATTCTGTTTGATCTCCCCACTGCTTTTTCACACTGTTTGGTCACCTTCAGGTCATCCGATATAATAACCCCCAGGTCTTTCTCCTGATTTGTGGAGGCCAGAATTTCCCCACCAATCCTGTACTCCTCCCTTGGATGCCTGTGGCCCAGGTGCATGAACTTGCACTTTTTAGCATTGAAACTCAACTGCCAGACACCCAACCACTCATTTAATAGGCTTAGGTCCTTTCTCGTTTTTTCACCCCCTTTTCATTATGCCTGTTCATTATTCATTAGTGAGGAAATTTGCATGAATACATGATCTGTGTCCCTTAGAGTTAATCTGCCTCTATAGCTTATTCCCTACTTCAAGTCATAGTCCTCTGTTGTGGCAGCACAGTTTGTTGACATGGGGGTAACTGTGATGTCAGAAGTAGTGAATTATGACTTCAGGTAGGAAGAAGCAGCAGGAACAGATGAAACTTTTGGGATCCTGTTTTCATACAAATGACATCAGTTATAAATAATGCAGAGTAAAAACACAGAATCAATGTGAAATACAAGTTGAACTGTGTCTACATATTATATTTTGTTTGTGACCCCTCTCTGGGGACTTACCTGTAAATTGCCTGGTTAGTCCTGGTTTTGCTGGTGTTCCTTGTCTCCCCACACTTATTCCCCTCACCAGCAGGCTGTTTTCTGTTCCACTGGGGGCATGGTCCACTGAACGCGAGCTGCCAGCATGCCAGAATTGACCGACACTCGTGCAGGGCAATGGAGCGCTTTGATGTTGCCAACACATTTGCGGTCCAAAAGCGGGGAGTTTGCCTGTGGTCCCGGTGCCCCTGCCAATGTCCTTGGAGACTGTGGACTTGAAGAGAGTTGTGCAGAAGCCTGTACCTGTACCGCAATGGGAGTTCTGCCAGTAGAACCTCTCGGGGGCTTACGAATCTTAATGAGCGGCCTCATACATACTGATGAGTGCTGCCTGCTGCCTGGGGGGACAGCATTTTGGCAGCAGTGACAGTTAAACTGTGGGGATCCTCCCAGTGAGAGAGGGCTCGTTCAATACAGGGCAGTTGGGGCTACAATCTGGTGGGGTGATGGTGAAAATGGGGTAATCTGCTGGGCTGCATTGAAGCTGAAAAGGGGAGAGACTGCACTGTATCATATGGGACTCCAGGTAAACAAATAAGAGCAGACATGTTGACATTTGCCCCCGCCCCCGTTTGCAGCCAATCATTGATCTAGGCACCCAAACTGGACACCAAGGGACTCCTGGGAAAAGGAGGGGACTAATTCTGGCACCTAGATCATGCCCCAATAAATGAGTCGGAAATATTGATCACTATGGGTATTGATTATTGAAAGGCTTCAACAGCCAATCAGAATGCTAGATTGTCGACTGAAACAGTGTGGACTTTCTGGGATGTGGTTGGGCTCTGTACAAGTCAGGACTGTGCTGAGAGAGTGGGCCTTGCGTTTCAGGGACTTCATCAGGTCCCCATTTAGAGAGCTGTGTGTCAGCAGAAGTGGATTGGAAAAGGGACAGCAGGAAGAAAGATTGTGCTGAGGTTCTGGTTCCCCAGGAACTTGCTGCTGGACTGATTGAGAAGGGGAAAGAGAGAAAGAGACTGGACTGTGATTCCCCAGATATGGAGAAGTTGCTGGTGGTTAATGAGAGAGACTGAATGCTGCAGAAACCCTGCAATAAAAAGTCGAAATTGCTGAAAGGGCTGTGCAGATTGGCAGAATGTCACAGCCAGGACTGATGAGCCATTTTGCCTGTGTTTGGGGCTGCAATTTGAATTCTGAAGGGGCAGAGCATCTCTGGTCATCAGGGTTCTAGCAGAAGCTATGTGTGCTGTGTGAACTGGTTAAAGTGGCTGAGAGCTGAGTCCCAGCTGCAGCCAAAGAAAAGGTGGGTACTGTTAAACTGGAAAAGCGTGGACTGGTGTGCAGGGGGTTATTATTCCTGAGCCCCCCCTGCTGAATTGCACTTGTGCTTATTTGAACCTGAGGCTAGCACCCCTACTAATTGGCACTGAACTTTAGTGGGAAAACTGATTAAGAACTTCTCTTTTCTGAGAAATCGGTGCAGAGACTGCAGTAGGACCCCCACCATTAGGGAGCCCTCACTCAGAGTCAGGGAGGGAACTTGTTAACCCCTTCCAATTGGAACTCACTGTCTCAGCAGGTCACCGGTACTTGCTGGGATGCTAGGGCATCTGCAATCTGTCGTGGGAGCTGTTGAGCCACTCCCTGGTCTGGACCTTCTGGGGCTGGTGTTGTCCTGCCACAGTGCTCTGCAATGGGCCAGAAGCAGCTGAAGGTTACAAGCAGCCAGAACTACAATCAAGGTGACCAGCTGCAAGATCCTTGAGCAAGTTCCATCCAGACAGAGGGATCCTGGGTGGCCTGCTTCTGCTTTGCGGCACTGATTCAAGGAGCTCCATCTCCCCTGGTGCTGAGATCGATAAACCGTGAGTACCCACAACCTGGCTCCTGGGACAGAAAAGGGGAAATTGTTCTGTTATTCATTCTGCTAGTTTCTAACAATATTTCAGGGCCCCAACAGCCGGCCAGCCCACAGCACCTATCAGGCCCGCACCTAGTGGGTACCCCTAGAGACAATTTGGGGACACTGGTACCAGTGGGAGTGGGCTTGGCCTGCAGGCCCATATGTTGAAGTTGTATATTGCACTAACCTTTCTCTTTCCTTCACAGCTCCCCCATATCCAGGTATCCCCTTCCCTATTCCTCACTCCATGAATAAAGCTGTGAATATGTTGTTTGCGACTGCTGTGTTACTGAAATTCATTGCATGTGCTTATTTCTGAGGTATATGGTTTATGGTGGTACAAGTTATTTGGGGGGCACAGTGGGCAGAGGGGTTGGTAGGGGAGGTGGATAATCACAGCATCCTAGGGGGCTGTGCTAAGCAGATATCTGACCCACTAATACAGTCCAAGCCAGCTAAATGGGACGCACTTAAATGGGACAGCCATTTAAGCGGGACACCTAAGCGGGAACCGATTTTGTCCCTTCTTAAGCTGCCTTCTCCTACTCTGTTTTGTTGGCACACTGTGTTTGTAAAAAAGCAATTTTAGTGAGATGGTTGACAGTCAGCATCAAAGAGCTTGTAACCAATTAACACCTAATGAAAATGTCAAAAACGATTAAGAGGGCAGCTGTTAACCATCAGTTTGTTTGGCATTTCTGTTTTGATTTGGTTTCAGTATGTTGCAGCAGCCCAGGAACTAATTGACTCTGGCTGACCAGGTAATAGTGCTTGAAGTGCTTCAGAACTCGATTGCATCATTGGCAACCATTGTGGCTCAGTTCAGAATCTCTAAGAGCCAGGCTGGATGAGTAGCAAGACTAGAGATGCTATTCTTGTGGAATGGAATGCGAACACAAACCCCCAAAGGAAAAGGGGAGGTAAAGACAGTAGTGTTGAGAACTTGCATGCTCATGGTTCAAACAGGCACTGGACAAAGGTACCCGTGTATCTGGGCCGATGTTAAAAGCCAAGGCGCAAGATCTAGCTACTCAGATGGGCCACACTGAATTTGAGCCTAGCGATGGTTGGCTTTCCTGGTGGAAAGCAAGGCACCAGATCATCTTCAAAAAGGAACATGGGGGAACAAGATGCAGACTTTGTGGCTACCCAAAACTGGCTCAGTGAAATCCTACCTGGGCTTCTCAGTTCATACTCACCGGACAACATATTCAGTGCCGACAAGACTGGGCTGTTCATCCATGGTTACCCAGATCATGGGAATGCTATGAAAGACATGGACCTTACCGGGGGAAAGAAGGTGAAGGACAGAATTTCTGTTTTATGTTGCGCCAACACAACAGGAACAGAAAAAAAGAAAGTTGCTCGTGATTGGAAAACGTAGGCGACCAAGATGCCTGCCAAAGGATCTGAGTGTCCTTCCAGTCACCTACACCAATTCATCGAACGCATGGATGACTTCAGCTATTTTTCAGGAGTGGCTCATGAGTGGGGAAAGTGAGCTGTGCTGCAGACGGCGCAAGATCCTACTTCTGGTTGATAATTGTAGCGCCCACCCTCACGAACTATCCTGATGGCTGTGTTACATCAAACTTGCATTTTTCCCACCAAATATGACTAGCATTGTGCAGCCGATGGATATGGGCATTATCTGAAATCTGAAGGTCGACTACCGATCGTTGATGGCCACATAAATTGTTTAAATGAATGATGAAGGGCATGGTGGTCTTGCGGCTGAAATTGCCAGGAAGGTCAATCTCCTGGACACAATTTATGTGCTGCAGAAATCATGGTCCTGTGTGAAGCCCACGACTGTGGCACACTGTTACCGCAAAGTTGGCTTTAACTTTGGTGGTGACACATCAACTGAGACGGAGCAGGAAACCACTACACTAGCTGCCGTTCCTGTCCCAGCTGGTATGGACATCTCTACTTTTACAGAGTTTGTAGATATGGACCAGGATGAGCCCACAGTTGGTGAATTTACTGATGCCGAGGTAATCAATGCAATTCTGAAGACAGCAGGTGAGGATTTATCAGACAATGAGTCTGATACACTGCAGGAAAACTACCACAATATCACTAACACAGAGGCACTGTCAGGTCTCTGTATGGCAATGCAGTGGTGCCAGTAATGTGGACAGCTAACTTGCTGGGAATGCTTGCTAGATGTGGAACATGAAATGCAACAGCAAACTATGAGTGAGGCAAAGCAGCGGCATATTACAGATTTTTTTCTGTCTGGTCATTCATCTACTTTGTGTCTCCACAGCCACCTATACCCCAACTGCCTCTGCCGCTTGTAACGCTGATGCATCAGCTAGCACTTCTGCAAGCACTTACACTGAAGCATTGGACACTTCACTCGAGCTGTTCCCTGACAATGAATTATTTTCAGGCAAGGGTTTAATTTTAACTGCTCTTGCTCCCGGTGATTATGAATATGAAACGGGACCAGGGTATGCCTCGCTATAATGAGCACTAAAATCGAGATTTGATGAAAGTACAGTATAAAATGCACATACAGTAGTAAAACTTAAAAAAAAAAGATACAACTGTACTGAATAGATATTTATTTTATTTGCAGACATTATGATGTGCTTGTCTATTTACTTCTCCACTACTGTACTGCACGGAATGTGCTGAACTGACATCAGACATACCAACATTAGTAACTTTGTTTTAAAGAGACAACCTCATAAGCGGGATGATCAGTGTTGCCACAGAGGTGTCCCACTTAAGTGGAGGCACCACACTATTATCACTGTTTCTGGGAATGAACCCCCAATTGTCACCATAGCAGGACTCCAGGCCCTTGCCCAGTATCAGAGGTAGCTGGCAAGGGGGGGTAGCCCATTGGCATACGGTGCTGGGGCTACATCTTGGAGGCACCACTGGGATCTCCTGTTTGCCAGCCATGTCTGCACCAGAAAATCTGAGGCTGGGACCCTGCTGGGTACCCGGGCCCCAAGCTCACTCCACTGCAGCCCAAGTTTAAGCCTGCCGAGGAGGATAAGGTTAAGCTAGTGGAATGGAGTGGGGGAATGAAAATGGATCCCCAGAAGTCTTTTCTTTTGCTGGGGGTACCCCCAGAGATGGAGGAGGGGGATGTTGTTAATATAGTTTTTATTAACAGGTTTTCTTTACAATTTTGGGGGGGGGGTTATCGGCAGTCACTTGTTTACATATTTCATACATTAAACATTATACAGAGCAGGTAAAAAGCATGATTAGAATCAACCACAGCACAGCTCCTCTCTCAATTAGTAGTTAATACCATTACTAAGTCGATGTACAAGTGTTACATGTTAGGAGTCATAAAACCCAGGCAAGTTTATCTTCCACGCCTTTCCATTCCAATCCCCCCAGCATTGCCCTGCTGTGTTCTGTTCATCACGTCCCTCTTACTCAACTTCAGGAGTTAAATAGTTAGGTTCAAGGGACAAAGTCAGGGTCCCAGGTCATAATGTAAAGGATCCATCTCGTCTATTTTCTAGAGCAAAGCTCTGCTTTATCATTTAATTGATAGGTAATTCTCTCTGACCTATAAATTTGGTTCACTATTTCTCTCCATTCCGTGATGATGGGCACTTGGGGGGTGAGCCAATGCCTGGTAATGGTCTTTTTTGCTGCCATGAGGGTTATGCCCAACAGATATTTAGTGTGCAAATCCCTGAATTCATGTGGGAAAAAAAGAAGTAAGAAACATTCAGCATTCAAGTCAATTGTATGTCCCAGAATAGTTGTAAGTTCTTGTTGTAGAGAGTTTAGAAAGGGTTGAAGAACTGGGCAGGACCAGAAGATATGTGTATGGTGTGCAATTGTCTCCCTACATTGGCGCCAACACCCTTTTGCATTAGTAGGTAAGTAATGAGTCGTAATGACTGGAGTACGAAAGTATCTAATCATTAGTTGCCAGGAGAACAACCTCCATGTGTGAGAACAGGTGAGCTTTGCTGAGATAAGCCAGCTCCCATCCCACTGTGCTTCCTTTAAGTCCTGACCTATCTCCCCCCTCCATCTCTCAAATATTTCATCGGTGTTAGCTGTGTTGTTATTGTTAAGTGCCTTATAGAAAGTAGATATAGCATGGGGGATCATACTAGATGCCAGAATAGATTGCAATAGACCTATTATTGGGGGAATGTCGAAGGGTCTATGGAGCCCCGCAGGAAGGGAGTAGAAGTAATGCCTAAGTTGTAAATACCTATAAAAGTCTACCTGTCGTAGGCCATAGGTCTGCTGCAATTCTTGGAAAGATTTAAATTCATTCCCATTTAGTAGCTGAAAGAGGGAATAGATTCGAAGTCGATCCCACTGCCGAAATGTGTGGTCATGTAATGCTGGGGCAAAATCCTCCAGCATAGCCAGGGGGGACACACATATACTAGGAAGGGTGTGAGGTTTAGTTGTCTTCGAATTGCCCCCCAGGTTTTAAGCTGGTGTGCTATCCATGGACTAGGGTTCATCCTGGGCAGCACTGGTGTGGTTTTATGGAGGGTGGCCCTCACCAAGTCCTCGAATGGGAGTAAACCCTCCTCCATGTCTCTCCACTTGGCCATATGGCTGCGTGCGAGATGGATAGCAAGGAAAGAGAGGTGGGAGGCCCAGTTATATAATTTCAAGTTTGGAAGTGCCAAACCTCCATTCTGTCGGGGGAGACAGAGTATTTGACACCTTATTCGGGCGCGTTTTCCCGTCCATATATATTTTAGTATTGCCTTATTCCAAGATTGGCTCCATTTTGCGGGTATGTTTATTGGGACATTTTGGAAGAGGTATAGGGCTCAGGGAAGGATAACCATCCGAATCACCTCGACTCGTTGTATTAGATTGAGGGGGAGGACAGCCCACCTCGCCAGGTCTTCCTGAAGCTGGGAGGTAAAAGAATCGTAGTTACTCCGAATAGTTTGTCTCGCAGAGCGAGAAAGGGAGATGCCCAGGTATTTTAGTTTGTCAAGCTCCCATCGGAAGGGGTAGGAGTTTTTAAAGACCATAGGGGGTTCAAAATGGAATGTTAGGGTGTCCGTTTTAGAGGTGTTCAGCTTGTATCCTGAGGCTCCCCCAAATTCCTCGATGATCCGAATAACGGCGGGGACTGAGTGTAGGGGGTCAGCGAGGAATAGCAGCACGTCGTCTGCGTAAAGGGCTATACGGTGTTCGTCCCCCTCACACAGTATTCCGGTAATGTGGGGTGATTGCCGAACTGATTGAGCCAGAGGTTCAATAAAAATAGCAAACAGTCCAGGTGACAGGGGGAAGCCCTGGCGAGTACCTCTATATAGGGGAAAGTATTCAGAATGGTGACCAGACACCCTCACACATGCCTTTGGGGAGGAATAAAGAGCCCTAATCAGGGAGATGAATACAGGAGGGATTTCCATTCTTACCATGATAGCAAACAGGAAGGGCCATGAAACCCTGTCAAATGCCTTCTCAGCATTTAGGCTGAGAAGGACTGAGGGGGCTTCCATCATTTGCATCCTCTGGACTAAATGTAAGGCCCTTCTGGTATTGTCGGTGGTCGATCTCGAGCTAACAAAACCTGTTTGATCTAATGCGATCAAATGTGGGAGGACCAAGTCTAATCGTTTAGCTAAGATAGCCGTTAAGATCTTATAGTCCACATTCAGTACTGATATGGGGCGGTATGAGCTGCATAACTGTGGATCCTTGTCCAGCTTAGGGATGACAGAAACACTTGCATATGACCAACTAGGGGGTGGGGCACATTGTCCTGACAGTAGTTCATTGTAAACCCGTAGGAGGAGGGGGCTCACCATTGCTTCCATCTGTTTGTAGAACTCTGGCCCATATCCATCAGGACCAGAGGCCTTCATGGTTTTGAGGTTTGAGATAGCTGTTCTAAGTTCCGTGGGGGTTATATGTGTCGTGAGTTTTTTTTGTTGTTCCTTATCGAGCTTGGGAAGGGCTGGGGGGAAAGGAAGGTCTCAATTGTGTCTTGCTCAATTAGGTGGTCTGGGGTATATGATTTCTTATAGTAGTTACAAAATGCTGTTGTCACCTGTTTCAGTCTGGTATGGATTGTACCTGTAGTAGGGTCTCTGATGGACGCTATGGTAGAGAGGCGTCTCTGTCGTCTTAATCGGTAGGCTAGCAGACGGGATGCCCTAGGGCCCACCTCCCCATATCTTTGACGAAGAAACGCCAATGCAATTTCAGTACGCTGAATACATAATCTGTCCAGCTCTAGTTTAGTTTGTTTCAACTGGGCCTCCACCGAGTGGTCACCCTGTTGGTGGGCTTCCTGCAGGAAACTCAAGGTCTGTTCTAACTGTGATTGCCTCTCTTGACGTTGCTTTGCCAGAGCGGATGTATATTGTATTAGGTGACCCTTCAAAACCACCTTCAGTGTGTCCCATTTAATTGCTGAGCTGATATCTTGTGTATCATTGTCTACCAGAGTCTCTTGTATTTTGTCAATTACATATTCTCGGAAAGGCTCACTTTTAAAATGTACTGTGTTAAGCCTCCAGAAAGTGTTCCGTCTATCCAGGCCCAGATCCCAACGTGTTATCACTGGTGCATGGTCTGAGTGGGCAATATCCCCCATGGCAGCATCCTCAAGTGTCCCCAAGTGCTCTTTTTGGGTGTATCAGTGGTCGATCCTTGTATATGTATGGTGGGCAATTGAGTAGTATGAATAACGTCTTTCCCTGGGATGGAGGGATCGCCATACATCCACCCAGCCCACCTCCTGGATAAATCTTTTAAAAAATTTGTGTGGGGCAGGTTGCCTGCTTTTATTTATGTTGGTAGTGTCCAATGATGGGCTCGGGGTTATGTTAAAGTCTCCTGCCAGGATTAGGATCCCCCTAGACATTTCTAGTATTTTCCTTAATAGAAAACCAATTGTCTGGGAGGAGGAACCTGGAGGGAAATAAGCATTCGCCACAGTTACCTCCCTATCCTGGAGCCATCCCCGGGCTATCACCAATCGGCCCTCCAAATCTGCCCACTCGCTAATAACCTGGAAAGGTATATGGCTGGGGATCAGTATGGCGACCCCCCTCTTTCTGCCTCCTCTAAATGAGGATGAAAAAACCTGTGTGAATCCCCGTGTGGCTAGTTTTTTGTGTTCTATTTCAGTCATATGAGTTTCCTGTATATAAACAATTTCTGAGTTGCTCTTCTTTAACATTGTAAGCATTCTAGCACGTTTAACGGGGTTACACAGCCCGTTCACATTCAAGGATAAAACTTGCAGTGATTGGTTAGCCATTCGTATTCCATCAAATTCTATAATTGTTATGCTAAATCCCATATTGGCCCACTCGCCTGTAGCTTTGTCCATTTCTGCATTTATCCACTTGTTAGGTGACCGCCGATAAACTAGTGAGGGGGAAAAATCACCCTCCAACAGTAAATTATTAAATTTTAACAAGAAATGAAATCTCAAAGTGGTCATAAAACACCACTTGGCGCAGCTCCAATCCAACCGGGATTGGTCTGCCCAACTATTGGTGGCTTCCGTAGCTCTGGGTGCTATCGGGCTCCCAGAACTAAGATTGCCCATTTTGGCTTAGTCCTACTCTTAGAGAGGACCTGACGTAAAACGCCTCTTGTGGGGGGGGGGGAGGTAGTCGTGCCCATGTCCCCATCCGGGCCTGTGCTATCAGTGGTCAGTAACTTCGATTAGGTTTCAAATAGTTATGTATTTCGGTTGCTCTATAACCTGAAGATGGATACTGCGATACCGAACCTAAGGAGGGATCGTGCCTTTTGCTGCGCAAATTCTGAGCAATGCATGGGGCTCCACTCCGCCTTCTCCCGTCCAGAGCCCCCTGCACAGCATTAGAGGTGTGTGAGGGGGCGGGCCCCGGCCCAGCCCCCGCTCATGGGTGTTAGTTATCCCTCGCATCATTAAAAGTCGGTCTGGGTAACTGTTCCAGCACTTCAGGGAGAGGTGGGGTAGGGCAAGAGCCAAGAGATGACACTCACTCCCCTTAAACCCAGGAGAGTTTATAAAACAATCTTCTTTCGATGGGAGCCTCCCCCTCAGCACATCCAGCTGACCCCTATTTTCTCCCTTTTTTTCCCCCCTTCCCAAAAAAAAAAAAGGGGGATATAGTCCAGTTTGTATAGAGATGAACCGTCTGAGTGTTCAATCCTGAGACCACTCAGGGGAGCAATGTCTCAGGCCGATGCCTCCACTCCTCTCCCGCCTCCCAACTCCAGAGGGGGGACAGGCAAGAGCGACAAAAGGAGAACAGGCAAATGTGGGAGCCACATGGGGTACTTCCTGGCCAGGTCAGCCAACCCCCCGATCCACCCCACCTCCCAAATCTCCTTCCCTCCCAGCACCCCCTCATCCCGCATCCCCACTCTCCTGAGGTGATCACCTATCACAAGATGCCCGCCTTTCACCAATCAATTTATTATCCATTTGGGCAGGTCACTTTCATGACCTGTCCAGCCAGACTTTATTCTTTATGGGTGTCTCGTTTCCCGGCAATTAGCGAGAGGGGTCGACCCGATTTGTCTGAATTAAGGTCAGGGCAGTGCAATGGGGAAGGAAGGCAGAGGGGGAAAGCCGGGGGGGGAGGCCTCAGGGTAGAACTGTTCGAGGGGGAAAGCTCGACCAGCCTACCTGTTCAGTCCATACTCAGCCTCTCAGTCACTGGTAGGCAGTTCATTTCACCGCTGGTGGTGCAGAGTCCGAATTATTTTCGGTAGAGGCCTGTCTGCGAAGCCCAGTCATGATCTGTTTCAGGGTCGAGGCACCTTCCATCCTTCACTGTTCCTTTTGTGGGATTCGATTCCAGGTCCTCATTGCTAATTTTGTAGCCAGTGTCTTGCTTGGAGGTTTCTGCTCTAGGGTAACCTTGATCCCTTCTTTTGCCAATCCTTGTACTGCCTGTTCCACGTTATCGAAAGATTTGGGGCCATCCCCGAGTTGTACTAGGAGCTTAGCCGGGTAATGAGTTCGGAATTTAATCTTTGCCTCTTTGAGTTTTCTTAGCAGTGGGGCATATGCGCGGTGCCTAGCAGCAGTGGCTGGAGGATAATTGTTATCCACGTAAATTCTCTGCTCTTGATATTTCAGTTCACCCTTCTGCCAGGATTTATGGAGAATCAATTCTTTCTCCTGGTATCGCAAGAATATGATGAGTATTGCGCGAGGGTGGTTAGGCGTCTGGGGGCCCAGCGTGTGATGTACCCGATCCATCTCCAGCTGTGAGTCTTCTGGTAGGTTTAGTGCTTTTTTAAAGAATTGTTGCATGAATCGGAGCGGGTCACTACCCTCCACACCCTCTGGGAAGCCTGATACGCGGAGGTTATTCCTTTTGCTATGGGCTTCTGCATCCTCCGCTCTCTCATGCAGGCCCGGAACCTCCTGGTATAGCTGTAGGATAGCTGATTCTGCCTCGTCTATCCAGGAATCTAATGCTGTCGCCTGTTCCTCTAATTCGTCCATCCGTTTCTCAATTTTCCCGACATCAGTTCTGAGGGCTGCAAATGTTAATCGAGTTTCCCTCCTAAAGTCTCTCAATTCTCTCAATACCAAATCCATCTGTCTGGAAATGTACGGTTTCTCCACCACGTCGGCACATGCATTTTCACTTCGCTCCGAAACCTGTGAGCCATCGCTATCAGAGCAGTTACCTTCAGTTTCTGCTAAGCCCTGGAGTGGCTTTGGGTTGTCCGGCTTGCGTTTCGGCATCCTCTCCCATAAATAGCAGCTTATTATCTCCCGGTTTGGAGTTCTAGTATTTGAATTTATTGATTTTGGCCTCGGTGGGGACGGAGCTGAAGGTTCAACCAGCTTTCATGAGCACGACGGAACCCGAGGAGGGGGATGTTGAAAAGTGTTTATCCACCATAAAGAGACTACGAAAGGTAAAAGAGCAAGGGAAAATGTTTGACACTGCTAGGGGTATATTAACTATGCTATGGCCTTCGAGTCATACTGTAAATTGAGGATATTTTCTGGAGTAAAACTTACCCCAAATAGTGAGGATGACTTGGAGGGCTGGAGGGATGGTGCCACCCCATTAGTCCAAGACTGGCAGTGTTCTGAAGTTGAGAAGTGGAAACGATTAGTGGAACGTTTATGGGGTCCTGCTTTGGAGGTTATACGTTCCTTATGAGCCATAGATCCCGAAGTCCTAGCCCGGCTATACCTTATGGCCCTGGAAAGTGTATTTGGGAGTCCCGAATCCTGTGAGGACCTCGTGGAAGTTTAAGACCACTAGACAGTGGGAGGGGGAGCCGTTATCTGTTTTCTTGATTTGAGTAGAAAGGGCATTGCAGAGGGTGTTCCGGGGTAGCGGACCAACATCTAAATCTGATCAGATTGGAGCACATAGTAAATGCCACATGTTATTCCCCATTACTAGTGTTACAGTTGCATTTAACAGGAAAAATACCCTCCCCTCCATATTGGGCTTTGGTCTGGGAGATCTGGGAGGCTAAAGAGGAGCAGGGTCACTGTGGGATGCACAGGGTATCCACGGCTGTGACGCAGGTGGAATGAGAAGTGCCCCTTGGTGAGGCACAGGAATTAAGGACTTTATTAAGGGAATACAAGGATGTAGTCACTTCGGCTAAGTTAGCTGTGGGTTCAGGTTCCGCTGAAGCTCCCGAGATGAGTGATATAGTCCCTGATGTAGACCCGACCATGTTTGGCACTGGGCCCTCTGTCCAGGCACCCCCCTCCGACATTGGTTAAGGCTCAAGTGGAGGAATTGGTATTGAGGGTGGCTGAGTTAGAGAGGTTGGGGGTGCTGGTTGCTGCCCAGGGAAATGAATGGGTTGTAGAATGGAATCACGCAGCTCAGAGTGCCCCAGTGGGAATACCTGAGGCTTATCCAGTGCCACCAGGCCAACTGTGGCTCCAGGAATCTGTTATTTGTTATAGATGTGGGGTCGAGGGCCATATACAGAGGGGGTATAGGGTGCCTTTAGACTGTTCATCTAATAGAGATAGGGCACCCGCTAACACAGCCCACAAGCAGGGAAACTAGAGAGGAAATGGTAAGAAGTGCACCGGAGCCCCTGGCAGGTCCAGCTCCATGGCTCACACAAGAGTCTCATCTAGCAGAACCAACACGACAGTGCCAGTAGATATGTGAAAGTTAGTGGGGCCGAAAACTGAGACTAAGATCACCATCAGTGGAGTCCCCACCCGGGCTGTTCTGGATAGCAGCCCCAGGTTACCGTCATCTTTAAATCCTGGGATGATCAGCATTTATCTGACGTGGCAATACAGCCACTTAAGGGACTGCACGTGTGGGGCCTCAATGAAAAGGCATACCCCTATTTCGGCTATGTCAAGGTTCAGATGGCATTCCCTGCTAATGTGGCTGGAGTGAGTGAAGCTGTAGAGACCTTAGCTTTGATTTTCTGTGAAGCTAACATCTTCGATGGAGAATGACAGTACTGGGGGGCACAAATGCCCATATGTTTGGATGTCTGGCCCAACTATGTTGTGCTCGAGTGGCTGAACAAAGAGGGAGAAGTACCTGTTACACCTCCTGATCTGGGAGGCTTACCGAAGGAAGGGGCAGTCCCCTGTTGGGGAATTTGATGATCCGGTGGGAATAGTGTAGAGAAGGGATGGAGATGAAATTGTGCTCCTGCCAAATGTGGAATGCAGTATTCCAGGTGTAGTGAGACTAAAGAAGGATGTCAAGAATCAGATATTTTTTTTTTACTCTGTATTTATCCATCTTACTGCCCCTACTCACCAATCAATCAAACTTCCTCTATTACTGTGCGATCCTTCTTCTCCCCGGGGTCTGCCCCTAGAGTACCTGGTGCCACATAGACCCTATGATGCCCAGATTACCCCCTGGTGTGGGATGGGGAGAGACCCTAACTCTCCCAATTCTTGATTTGTGGACCTGTACAGCGGAGTCTGCCCCGATGATCCGAAGGTGCGCAGTGAGGAGTCGTCACCTAGGCAAGACGAGGGGTGTTTTTTCCCTTTTTACTCTTCCCTTGATGTTGGTATGCAATGAGGGCCAATGAGCAAGGAGATGCGATGAGACACACCTCCTGCTCCGCTCCTCTGCCGACGTCTGCCCCGTTCCCATACTGCTACCTCCCTCTACCGCACCTACCACCCAAGCTCCCCCAGAAGGCGGTATAGCGGCGGGAGCTTGCAGGTTGTCCCCCCCCCAGAGAAGGAGAGCAGCCGTCAAGCACTGTGTCCTTCTCTTCCCCAGCTGACCCCTGGCGGTCCGTGCTCATTCCTGAACATGGGTCACCAACGTGGTATGAGGTAAGGCGTCCAGCGCCTCAGCTCTCAGCACCACCAGGCCAGCAAAGAATCAGATATTGATGTTGGATGCCCTGAATGAACACATCAGTATCTGATTACCCACATCCCTCCTTCTCATTCTCTTCAGTCTCACCCACCAATACCCTAAATGCCCTACTCGCCATCAACCCCTCAAAAGGATGTTCCCCAGATGACCTTGACCCTAAAATCCTCTCTCTCTCAGCCCCGGCCATTGCCTACCCCTCTCCTTAATCTTAAATCTCTCCTTCTCAACCTCCGATGTCCCTACCACATGGAAGCACACAGTAGTCCTCTCCCTACCTAAATGTGGAGACCCCTCATCCCCTGGCAACTATCGCCTCATCTTACTACTCCCTACCCTAGCCAAAGTACAAGAACATCTAGTCCTCTTTCAACTCACCTCCTTTCTATCTGATACCTCCTTCTTCACCCCGTTCCAATCTGGTTTCAGGAAAAAACACTCTACCACCACCTCCCTACTTCAGCTCACTGACTCCATCCTCTCTGGGATGGACAATGGCCAAATCACCTCAGCCATATTTGTCGACCTTGCCAAGGCTTTTGACACTGTTTCCCACTCCTTTCTCCTTGGTTCCCTCTCATCTGCTGGTCTAACCCCTTCTGCCACTAACTGGTTTAAGGCCTACCTTACTAGTAGAACCCAGTCAGTTAAGATTGCAGATGCCATCTCGCCACTCCTCCCGATCTGCACTGACATCCCTCAGGGCCCCGTGCTTGGTCCCTACCTGCCATCTGTCTGCTCCCCCTCCTCTGACATACACATGTATGTTAATGATACTGTCCTGTATGCATCCGGCTCATGCCCGGCTGAAGTTACATCTTGCTTGCAGCATGACTTCAACAAGGTCCAGCTCTGGTTTGCAAACCATCAATTATTCCTCAACGCCAAGAAGACAGTCTCCATAACCTTTGGCACAAGGCAGAGACTCTCTAGGCTTTCTTCCCTGCCCGCTTTCCACACTCTTGACGGGACTTTACTTGAGGACACCTCATCCTTCAGATCCCTTGGGGTTTGATTAGGCCAACACCTCAACTTCTCTGGACACATTGATACCATCCAGAAAAAATTGTGCCCCAAACATGGTACCTTGTTCAGGAACTGCAGTTGCATCCCTCCTGCGGCTAGGCATGAGCTTGTCCAGAAGATGATCCTCCCCATTTGTGAGTACTGCGACATAGTCTATGGTGGTGCTCCTAAGTCCTCCCTGACCAGATTGGACACTCTCTTTAACTCCTTCTGCCACTTTGCCCTTGATGCTCCCTCTCGCACCCACCACTATGATCTCTGTTGAGCTCTTTCCTTCCCCTCCTTTACAAATAGACGCCGCTCGCACTGCACTAAATTCATCACTAAACACTGGCTGGGTGAACTCCCTTCCTACCTCTCCCCCTCATTTATAACACGCCCTCCTCCTTCCCACTCCCTCAGATCTACAGACACTTGCACGCTAACTGCCCCCACCACTACACCATTTCCAGCCAGTCTGGGTACTCTCACCATTTCCCTAAAATACAGAACTCTCTACCTCCCCAAATCCAACACTCCTCCTCCCTCTATTCCATCAACATTGCCTTCTCCAGCGATCTTGCACCTAACTGTTCCTGTCATGACCCATCGTAATTTCCTTTGTCTTGCTCCTTACAGTTTGTCCCCCTTCGGAATTTACCCAATGCCCAATGCTGCCGACTCTACAGCCTCTGCTGACCCTAGCCCCTCCTAGGTGCTAGTTCTCATACCTTTCTCCCTTCCCCTACTCTCTCTCCCTTTTCCCTAGCCTTCACACTCCCCTTGCAGGGTTCTCAGCATCCTGAAGGGGTCCTATAGTGCCTAGGCTTGCCACCTTTTCTTCCTCCATCTACTTATCCTTGGCCTTCCAGGACCCCTTGCAGGGTCCCCAGCATCCTGGAGTATTCTTTGGATCAGGCCTCCTCTCCTCCCAGGTGTAATTTCTCATTCTCTCCCTCTCACCATTCCTCTACAATTACAATGCCTAACCACAGGAGGGTTTACAATTTTCTGCAGGGTTCATCACATCCTGAAGGGTTCCCTTTTTGGGCCAGGCCTTATTTCCCCTTCTAGGTGTTAATCACACTTACTCTCTCTCTCTCTCTCTCTCTCTCGCTCCTTCTCCTTCTCTAATCCCTACTCCAGTCCCCTGTCCTCTTGCAGGGCTCCTTGCATCCTGAATTGGTCTCTCCGGGACACAACTCTGCACTATCTGTTATCTCATACTCTCTCTCCTTCACCCCTTATTTCACAATAGCACTTTTTCACTTATTACCATTGCATTTATTAATTATTCTCACAAATTACATATGTATGCAACACTGTTTGTAACCAGGAGTGTAGCCAGAAATTTCCATTTTGTACACAGTCTCCAACAGTTACACCCCCCCATTAAAAATGTACACATCCTTTCCAAATGGCACCCCTTCCAAACAAGTCAGATGATTCCTCTACTCTCTAAAGAGGTTATACATGTATTGGACATGCCTCAGTGGCCTACACTAACCCAAATACTACAGATTAGAATGATAATATTAACAGAGTGGCTTATGGTTTGTGACAGGCACTCAACAAAACTGTACACAAATGTGTACAGTGAGTATGCCTGTCTACACCCTTGTTTGTAACAACTTCCTTAATTGTGTGCTTTGTTGATCTTTGTAACGTGAATGAAAAATGTCTCATCCCTGTCGTACCCCTTCCCCCCAGGTCGCACCGGGAGATGAGTAACCTGTTGCTCAGTGTGCCTTCCTGGAGAAACATGCCAATAAATAAATAAATAAAATAAACAAACATGGATTGCCAGTGGGACTGTTAGTCAAACCCAGTGTTCTGCCAGCTAGAGCACTTGCATATGTTCGAAGAGTGAATGTGCAAGTGAAGAACATCATAGATAAAGAGGTGGTGATGCAAAAAGGACAGACATTGGCTCATATATACTGCGCTGACATGGCAGTGCACAGCGCTGCAGTGAGCAGAGATGCCCTTGTGGGACTTGATCCAGAATTGTTTGATCTGAGTGACTTCCTCATCCCGGAGGAATGGGAAAAAAAGAGTGAGGGAGAAATTGGCTGCTTGGATGAATGTTTTTTCCCTGCACAAATGGGATGTAGGGTGTTGGAGTGGAGAACAGCATTGGATACGACACACAGATAACAAGCCTTTTCAGGAGAGGTCCAGGCAGTTGGCCCCAGTGGATATCGATGATGTCTGGCAGCATCTGCAGGAGTTGCTGGCTGCAGGGATTATCCAGGAGTCCAGGAGCCCCTACGCATCGCCCATTGTGGTGGTGAGAAAGAAGAGTGGGTCCATACGAATGTGCGTGGACTACCACACCCTGAATAAGCAGACAGTGCTGGATCAATACACTATGACCATGGTGCAGGATGCACTGGACTGTTGAAATGGAAGCCAATGGTTTTCAGTTTTAGATCTTCAAAGTGGCTACTACCAGATTCTGGTGGCCCCTCAGGACCGGGAGAAGATGGCTTTTATCTGTCCCCTTGGATTTTCTGAGTTCCTGAGGATGCCCCAAGGGATCTCTGGCGCAACCGCTACCTTTCAGTGCCTGATGGAGAAAACCATTGGAGATATGAATTTGCTGGAGTGTCTGCTCTACCTGGATGACATCATTGTGTTCCGGAAAACCTTGGAGGAGCATGAGTCCCGGTTGATGAAAGTGTTGGACCGCCTAGAAGAGTTTGGACTGAATCTGTCCATTGACAAATAGCAGTTCTTCTCGACCTCAATCAAGTATCTGGGGCACATCGTATCAAAGAAAGGTATACAGACTGACCCCAGCAAGGTTGAAGCCCTTACGACCTGACCTAAGCCACACACCCTGAAGGAATTGCAGTGGTTACTGGAGTTCTGCAGCTATTACAGGAGATACGTAAAGGACTACACTTAGGTGGTGCGGCCCTTTCTGAACCTGTTAAAGGGGTACCCACCCACCAACAAAAGTAAGAAAACCACCATGCTTGGAGACTCTGCAAAATCCATCAGCTATTTTCGCCCATCTGAACCATTCATCGAGAGGTGAAATGGGCACTATGATAGAGCTTTTGAGGACATCATTTATTGTTTGACTCATGCCCTGGTGCTGGCTTATGCGGAACCACAGAAACCTTATGTGCACCATACTGATACCAGTTTTAGTGGATTGGGTGCTGTTTTATATCAAGAACACCCTGAAAGTTTACGTCCAGTTGCATTCGCCAATCAGAGCTTAAACCTTTCAGAGTGGAGGTATCTGGTCCATAAGTTCCTGGCGTTGAAGTTGGGCCATAGTTGATCAGTTCCATGATTATCTGTATGGGGCCAAGATCACTGTGAAGATGGATAATAACCCTTGCTTAAATGCAGACCTTGGCCAGGCTGGACGTAGCTGGTCATAGGTGGCTGTCAGCTTTGTCTACCTATGACTACTGCATGGAATACCTTCCTGGGCTGAACCACATAGACGCCGATGCTTTGTCATGGCGGCCTCCAGCCAGTAATGATGAGACCTCTAATTGGGTATGCATTTCAGAACAAGCCATAAAGGTCTTGTGCAAAAAGCATGATGGTGAAGAGATTCATCCCACCGAAGACACCCATTGTTTGGCAGACTGTCTGGGGGCCTCAGAGGATTGTCTTCCAGTCACCTGTTGCCGGTTGGTCACCCTAGATGTTAGATCCCTCCCACAACTAACTACTCAAGACCTGCAATGGGATCAGAGGTCACTGGGCATATCATGCATGTGCTAAAACAACAAGGGAGCCAGGAGCAAATGGACACCATTTATCCCCCAGCATGGCTTCTGCTCCGTGAATGGTCTAAGCTATGGTTAAAGAAGGGGTTACTGTACTAAGAGACCCAGGACCAGCAGGGGGCCACTTGAGAGCAATTGGTACTCCTGGAGAAGCATGTTAAGACTGTGCTATAGGCTCTTCATGATAATATGGGGCATTTGGGTGCTGAATGCACTTTGAACCTGGTCAATAGTCAGTTTTGTTGGCCAAAGATGGGGGCAGATGTAGAGACGTATTGCAAAAGCTGCAGTATAAAGTGGAAGGCTCTCCCCCAGCGGGCTGCTCCATTAGTCAACATCCAAACTAGTGGCCCTATGAAGCTGGTATACATAGAGTTTGTTACATTGGAGCCTGACTCACGCAATATGTCCAACATCCTATTTCTTACTGACCATTTCACCCGATTAGGAATGTCACAATATCAAATTTTTAGTATCACGACACTTGGGTAAAAATGATCACGATATATTGATTATCACGATTATCAGCATAATCTAATTCTTTTCCCATATAGCTGTTTGGATCCAGTCACCATCAGCCCCAGTCTTCAGGTATCCTGGTGCCCCTAATCTCAGCCACTACTCCCCACCCTATCTCACCAGTGGGGATCAACATGGGGAGAGGTCCAAGGGCTCCTGTTTGTCATTAAGTAAGTCGATTGGTGCACATACCTTCCCATCATTTATTTTCCCCTTCCTCAGGCTTGCACATTTGCGATGATGCCAGTGTTTAGCATAAAGATGTTGCTCGTACTCAGCCCCTGCACTGAGACAGTCAGAAGGCTGTTACTGCTGCATCATCCAGCCTATGCTAGAAAAAAAAGGGAGAGCCGTCAATAGATGCTCAACCCTCCTTCATGCAGGCAGCACTCGAGTGACTCAGGTCTATTCCTGAACCTGATTTACCTGCACGGCGACAGGTGAGGTGCCCAGGCCCTCAAAACTCCATGCCACAAGACCAGCACTGCATTTCTGATTTTATGGAAAAATAGTAAACATCTGATAGGAGGATGGTGGGGAATCAGGAATCATGGTTGCACCTGGAAAGGGACATGCTGCCAGAAAAGCAAGCTGAGGTACTTCTTCACTGTATATTGTGCTGCATGATAATTGTGATCCTGTTTTTTTATGACTATTAATTATCGGCAGTGGTAATTATTGTGATATATCGTCAAATCGTGACATCCATACACCCGATATGCTCAAGCTTACCCCACCAAGGATCAGTGAACTTCCACTGTGGCAAAAATCTTGGTGGAGAAGTTTATCGTATACTATGGTGCCCCCAGAAGATCCACTCAGAGCAGGGTCTAGATTTTGAGAGTCGGCTCGATAAAGAGTTACTGTCATTGTGGGGTGTTAGGAAATCCCGGACCACGCCTTACCATCCTCAAGGTGACCCTCAAACTGAAAGATCCAACAGGACCATGTTAGATATGCTGGGCACCTTGGATCCCCAGGACAAGCGTACATGGAGTCAGCGGGTGAGCACTCTGGTCCATGCCTACAACTGCACACAAATTGCCTCTGGGGGATTCTCTCCCTACCAGCTCCTGTTTGGGAGAGAGGCCCGTCTGCTAGTGGACTTGTGTTATGGGGTCTCCTCAGATGGACTCAAAGTAGAGGACTGTCTGCAGTACGTGGAAAACTTGAAACAACAGCTAGATGATGCATACCGTCTTGCTTCAGAAATGGCCACTAAGAGGAAACAGGTGAATAAGAAACGCTATGATAAAAAAGTGCAAGCCCAAGATTTGGAGGTAGGCGAAAGAGTGCTGCTATGCAGGCTGGGCATACCAGGAAAGCACAAGATAGCTGACAGATGGGGAGACACCCCATATGTCATAGTGGAGAAGCTTGCAGACCTACCGGTGTGCAAGATTCGGCCTGAAGGAGAGACTCGAGGGCACAAGGTTATTCATCGTAAGCACCTGCTGCTTATTGGTGACAAAGTAGGGAACGCCAAAGATGTTGTGGAGGATCCTTCATCAGCCCCCACCACCTGAGCTGCTGCACGCAGAAGACAGAGCCAGAGCCAGAGGCAGAGAGACAGTGATGCCATGGGGGCTGGGCCTGCCCAGGGTGGGGACGTCTCAGGTGAAGGAGACATTGAAGATGAGTCTGAGTGGGAGAATGGAGAAACCCCACGTAGTCATTACCCTACCCAGGAGTTGGCCAGGTTATTTCAGGGATTGCCCCTGACCAGGGATATGCCTAGAAGACAGGATAGCTTTGGGGAGTCTGTTCTGGCTGTGCCCCTCAGTAGGGGGGAGCACTCTGGACTTGAATACTGGTCCATTTGAGCCACTTGAGTAGTACCAGTGCAGCTGTCCTGTGGATACCCCAAGGGAATGGCTACAGGGTGGCTCTGAGGAGCAGGAAGGTGAGGAGGAAGATGCGTCTTTTGCAGGGCCCACATCGGAACTGAACACTGATCTGACTGTGCCTTTTGAAGGACCCCAGGTTAGTCCCCCTAGAGCTGTCCCTGATGGTGGTGAAGTGTTGGAGTCGTTCACCCCACTAACTGAGGAGCAGGAGGAGGGTGAAGAGGAAAAGGAACTTGCCACTTACTCAGGGGCCGGTAAGGGTGTAGGTATTCAGGAGACCCCTTGAAGGACAGGGAGGACAAAAAGGCTTGTCCTTAAATTGACATATGATGCCTCGGGGTTCCTACAGACTCACCTTTGTTTATAGTACATAAGGGAGTGTACATTACTCCTTGGTCCCTACAGAAGGTGGTTATGTGCCCTGCTGATGCTAAACCCCCTAGGACTGAGGGAAGGGTGACCAGAAGGAGAAGAGAGAGGTGAACAGGGTACCTAGGAGGTTTGAGGGAAAGAAGTGTACTCTGTGGGAGTTTAGTATTCTGTGTCTGATGAGTCAGTCTGATGGGTGCCACTTTCCATGTGGCCAAAGGGTTCAACAAGGGAAAATAATTTGCTAAGGTGTATATAAAAGTTCTGTGTTTGAATGTTCTTATGGTTATTACTTACTAGACAGGAACCAGGTGTATAGATAGAAATATTATTAATGTTTGATACTACCAATGGATATTTTCCCTTACACTTGTCATGGAAGCCAAGTGTTTTGGGGGAGTAACCCCCCTCCCGGGGGCTTACCTGTGAATTGCCTGGTTGGTCCTGGTTTTGCTGGCATTCCTGGTCTCCCCACACCTATTCCCCTCACCAGCAGGCTATTTTCTGCCCCATTGGGGCATGGTCTGCCGAACGCATGCTGCCGGCATGCCAGAATCACTTGGCACTCATGCAGGGCAATGGAGCACTTTGATGTTGCGACCACATTTGCTGTCCAAAAGTGAGGAATTTGCCCATGGTCCCGGTGCCTCTGCCGATGTCCTTGGAGACCGGGGACTTGAAGAGAGTCGGGCTGAAGGCTGTACCTGTACCGCAATGGGAGTTCTGACAGTGGGGACGCTCGGGGGCTTATAAATATTAATCAGTGGCCCCATACATATTGATGAGTGCTGCCTGCCACCTGGGGGACAGAGTTTTGGCGGCAGCGACAGCTAAACTGTGGGGATCCTCCCAGTGAGAGAGGGCTCATTCAATAGAGGGCAGTTGGGACTACAATCTGTTGAGGTGATGGTGCAAATAGGGTAATGTGCTGGGCTGCATTGAAGCTGAAAAGGGGAGAGACTGCACTGTGTCGTAAGGAACTCCAGGTAAAGAAATAGGAACAGACATGTTGTTGAGATTTGACACCCCCACCCCACCCCGGTTGCAGCCAATCACTGATCCAGATGCCCAAACTGGATACCATGGGACTCCTGGGAAAAAGAGGGGACTAATTCTGGTGCCTAGATCATACCCCAATAAATGAGTCGGAAATATTGATCACTATGGATATTGATTATTGAAAGGCTTCAACAGCCAATCAGAATGCTGGATTGTCGACTGAAACGGTGTGGACTTTCTGGGATTGAGTCAGTCTGTGGTTGGGCTCTGTACGAGTCAGGACTGTGCTGAGAGAGTGGGCCTTGCGCTTCAGGGGTTTCCTCAGGCCCCCATTTAGAGAGCTGTGTGTCAGCAGAAGTGGATTGGAAAAGGGACAGCAGGAAAAAAGATTGTGCTGAAGTTCTGGTTCCCCAGGAACTTACTGCTGGACTGATTGAGAAGGGGAAAGAGAGAGAAAGAGACTGGACTGTGATTCCCCTGGTATGGAGAAGTTGCTTGTGGTTAATGAGAGAGACTGAATGCTGCAGAAATCCTGCACTAAAAAGTCAAAATTGCTGAAAGGGCTGTGCGGATTGGCAGAGTGTCACAGCCAGGACTGATAAGCCATTTTGCTTGTGTTTGGGACTGCAATTTAAATTCTGAAGGGGCACAGCGTCTCTGGTCATCGGGGTCTTAGCTGAAGCTGCGTGTGTCCAGTGTGAACTGGTTAAAGTGGCTGAGAGCTGAGTCCCAGCTGCAGCCGAAGAAAAGGTGGGTACTGTTAAACTGGAAAAGCATGGACTGGTGTGCAGGGGGTTGTTATTCCTGAGTCCCCCTGCTGAATTGCACTTGTGTTTATTTGAACCTGAGGCTAGCACCCCTACTAATTGGCACTGAACTTTAGTGGAGAAACTGACTAAGAACTTCTTATTTCTGAGAGCTCAGTGAAGGGACTGCAGGAGGATCCCCACCATTAGGGAGCCCTCACTCAGAGCCAGGGAGGGAACTTGCTAACTTTTTCCAAGTGAGACTCACTGTATCAGGAGGTCACCGGCACTTGCTGGGGTGCTAGGGCATCTGCGACCTGTCATGGAAGCCGGGCTGTGGAGCCACCCCTGGGTCTGGGCCTTCTAGGGCTGGTGTTGTCCTGCCACAGTGCTCTGCAATGGGCCAGAGGCGGCTGAAGGTGGCAAGCGGCTAGAACTAAAATCAAGGTGACCAGCTGCAAGATCCTTGAGCAGGTTCCATCTGGATGGAGGGATCCTGGTCAGGTTTGCATTACTGTGTTAGTGAAATTCATTCCATGTGCTTATTTCTGAGATATATGGTTTATGGTGGAACAACTTATTGGGGGACACAGTGTGCAGAGTGGTTGGTTGGGGAGGTGGTAAGGTACAGTATCCCAGGGGGCTGTACCCAGCATATACCTGGCCCACTAATACTTTACTCTGGGTGGAAGCACCGTGCTATTATCACTGTTTCTGGGAACAAGCCCCCAATTATCACTGTAGCAAGACCCAGGCCCCTTGCCGAGCATCAGAGGCAGCTGGCAAGAAGGGTAGCCTATTGGTATATGGCGCCGGGACGACATGTTAATGTTCTCCTGAAAGTGTCAGCTGCTCTTTAATTGGTGTCATTGAACTATTACTCATGTAAAATGCCCCATGTAGGTTAATGGTTGACTGGTATGCACTCTGGTCAGAGTAATCAGCTGTATTGTTCCATGCTATTTGTGTCATGTCAAGTGTGTGCTGTTACTGCTCACTAGTATGTACCATCTTGATGGCCTGGGACATGCCTGAAAATGGTGTCTGGGACTAGGGTACCCACCCGGTTAACAAATCAATCAATGAATCAATCAATAAAATATACATATCCCACACCATGGAGTGTATTATTATGCACTGGGTTATTAACTTGAAAATAAAAATAAAAAAAGGAGGGGCCATATTTTTGCAGGTTCGCACGGTTCTGCCACATATCCAGTATTTTCTGTTGTGGAACTATTTGTGACCGGCTCCATGATTTATGACTGCTTGCGGCCTTTTTTGGCACTACCGAATAAAAATGGCACACCTGAAAGAACCAGATGTAATATCCCCCACAAAACAGGAGAGCATTCCAGGGATACTGACAAGCCCCACATTCTAACTGACTCCACCACAGCATAGTAGGGACCCCTGTTGCTCCCAAATGGCTATCCCTTGTGTATGACACATGGAGGTCAACCCGACTCAGCTTTTCAAAGCCCCTGCATCAGTTCGGCCGCCTGTGCAGAAATTTGGATTGCCACTTGTGCAGACATTTTTACTCTGCACCGGCAGCTGCGGAGTGGCACTTAGTCCCCACATCTTTTGAAAATCCAGCCCCAGGTATAAATATTGTAGCAAAGGTTCTTTTATAAGTAGGTGCACGTTTTACAAAATTAGTGCTGCTGTTTTGCTATTGGGCAGTAGGTGGTACAGTGGAGGGCATACTTTCCATTCCAGTCCTTTACATCTATTCCCCCCCTCCCTTCCAAGGTGAGGGGGATACTGGCACTGGAGTGACTTCCAATGCAGCAGACTGCTTTCCATGTTCTAGTTCACTTTTATTCCTTTCATTTTCAGTTAGTTTATGACTGTGTGATCCTCAACGCCAAATTAGGCTGATAATGGCAATACAGAGACTTGTGCAGAGAGACTTGCCACCATTTAATTAATTCTGTGTGTTTTTTTTTTTTAGTGCGGGTTTAAGGCAGTACAGATCGAGGCCGCACAGCAGAGATTTGTAGGTAAGAGGGATATATTTGTAATTTGTGACTAGCAATGGGTAGAAAAACAAGTATTGTAATGGACCCTCTCAGGTGGGCCTGCCCTGCACTCAGAAACCTCACAAAGGAAAGGGCTCCAATAGGTTTCTGGGGAATGAAGTGGCATCAGGTTCTGATGCCTTCTGTGTGTCCTGTAGGGTGTCAACTCCTGGAATGACAGCCTCAGGCACAAATAAAGACAGATCATAAGCAGGGCCTATAAAGGCAGGTCTGTGTTAGAGGAGAGCAGATCTGGTGGGGATCTCATGGTGGAAAGGTCTGCAGCGTTGGGAGAGGGCGCAAGCTGTGCCATCCCAGGCCTGAAAAGCAGAAAGCCAACTGTGAAGAGAGCTGCTGAGTTCCAGGAAGGAAGAGAGTGACAACTGCATGGCAGTCAGCAAGCGGGCGATGCTGAAGATTACAGCATGGAGGGAAAAACACTAGGGCTACTGATCCAAGTCCTATAGCAGGCACTGCAGCATGGTGCCAGGCTGCCTCTGACCTAGGCATTTGGCAGACAGGATATGTGAGGGACAGATTGGGGCCTCAGCAGTCTTGAATTAGTGGAAGGAGATTGGAAGAGCCTGCAGGCAGTGCCCAAGGTAGCCAGTTCATTATGGATCAGAGAGAGGAAGCCTACCTGAATCATATGTAACCTCCCCAAAATGTACTTACCTTTTCTGGAGCTGTGACTCATCCTCTGCTCCAGCGGGTCAGTGGCTCTGGGGGGATTTGGACCCGTTCTGTCCATAGGTGGCTTTTTGTGGCTCCAGCCACCTCTTGGTGGTGTCTCTGCCTTTGGTGGGCCAGACCAGATGCTGCTTTGTGTGTTCTGCGCCTGTGGGCACATTAGAAAGCAGTTTTTTGGTCCCGTGGGGTTGCTGTGGCAATGGGACAACGTAGTTTGTAAATTAAAATGGATCTAAAAAATAAAAAAAAAAAAAAACTTAATGGAGCAGCTGCTCCAACTCCTGGGTCCAGTGTGCAGCAGGCTGGGCTCAGGACCATGGGATGAAGGAGTTTGTGGGGGCTGGTAGGCCAGACTCTCCAAAAAAAAAAAAAAAAAAAAAAATTGAATAATTGTAAATATTTTTTCGGTGGTTTGCGCTACTGCGCATGCCTGGCCACCGAGGTTTCAGTATTTGAAAGGAGTGGCTGCTCTGGTAGTTTGGGTACTGGCTGGCACTTTGGGTCAAAGGCTGTAAATAGGTATTAGTGGGACAATGAGTTCCAGGAGTCATTAGGGGACAGTTGGTGGTTGGCACCCTTAAGTTGATCCCGAATTGGACCTCTGGTTTGGGCGAGCAGATTTTTGGCACCTGGGGGAAGATATAAAAGTGTGTTTGGCGCCCTTGGTGGGGGATGATCAGGGGAGTGTGAGAGAAGCGGGAGCAGGGTTGATTGCCCACTCAGCTAAAAAGGGACTTTTTTTTTATTGCAGTAGTATGCCTCAGGTCTGCAGGCTGGACGTGATGTCAGCCATTTGTTGTTGAGCCCCTCGTTCGGGGCTCTGGTGGAGAGCTGTTACGGGAGCAGTGTAGGAGTGCTGCTGCCCCTGCCCAGGTAGTCTGAGGTTACCAGCCTAGGAGAAGGGGAGAAGCCTGCAAATCAAATATGCAGCATGGAGTGGGCTGTTGTGTGCGGGCTGTGGTATGCTGGCCCTGAGGACCAGTGGCACAGAGAGGGAACCATAGCCGAGTTAGGAGATGAAGGGGAGATTGTACTGAAGAGAGGTGAGGGGATTCAAGTTCTGCCCCGGTCCCATAGACTGATTTGCCATTGACACGTATTAAGTGACTCCGAATGGGGTACCAGTGGGTTCTGGGGGCTCCAGGAACAGACCCCTGATTCAGTCTGGTCCCATTTAGGACTGTTCAGTTTTGTATTTAAGGAAGAATTTATCTGCTTTACTGTTAAAGGGCGGATTCAGCCGCAAGTTCAGCTGCCTGCGTTTGGATTGTGGCTACCTTGTTAAACAGGTAGCAGTCTGGACTATAGCTTCTGATGTGATCATTTCAGTCCAGAGCACCCATCAGCTACTAATGTGACCTCAAGGTCCAGAAGACCTGTTTTGTGCTTTACTGCTCAATGGGATGACTGTTACCGTGTTCTGCATTATTTGTATTAAATGGAATACCCTCATTCCTGCATTTCTGGTGTTTGCCTTGTTTGTTCGGAGGAACTGTTTTGCTGCTAAAATAATTTTGTCTCCACAGCCCAGCCCCTGTATTGTGTTTCAGGTCGTGCAGTGGATGAATGGGAGGACCAGTGAGGAAGACGTTGAGAGGCCTGCCTGGTAAAGACTGCCTATAAAGGTCTTAGTGGTGAAGATGGCAAGGCCAGGGAGGTGAAAACCAGCATCCTCAGCTCTCTAGCCGTCCAGCCCTGCACCCAGCGGTCTGTGGGCACCCCAGCTTCATCAGGTCTGGCAAGCCAGGCTGACCAGGTATGTGGATCTTTTATGTTGCTTAGTTGCCCTCTTCCCAGGACTTTCACCATCATACACCTAGACATTGGGGGGGGGGGGACTTACACATAGACTCCCTGGGAGAGCAGAGATCCAGTGGCCTACTGCATCAGGGGGAGCCATCCAGGTCAGGGAACTATGAGTATGCTGCAGTGCAGCATTGCTTCAAGGGACAGCACCTGTTGTTTCATCATGTTTAGCAACTTGGATTGCAGATACCCTGTGTTGAGGGTTTTCTGCCATTTAAGCAAATGCATGGCCTGTGGGTTTGCAGAACTAAGCATGTTTCTCTGTTTAAACTGCACCAATGCCAGCCAACCTGCAGCAACATATACAGGCCTGCAGTGATTCTACACCTGCGATACCCAGGGACTGAGTTAAGGGAGCACCCATTGAGATCTGTTTAAGACCTGGTACCGGGTGGGAAGGGGTAGATCTGGCCTGCCTATGAGAGCACCTAAGAGGGCTGTGTTTAAAGTTGATATTTGGTCTTTCTTGCAGGTGGTTGATTGTTAATAAAGCTGTGTTCTGTTAACTTTGGGCTAGTTGTTGACTCCTCATGTGATAGAGAAATTAATGGTTTCCTTATCAAGCTCACCGATAGCCGAAGCCCTTGTGGCTTGGTCAATTGGAGTGTCTCCAGCACTCACCCCTGAACCACAGTTTACCAGACCTCACCAGTTTACCTAAGTTGATGGCAGCGCTACGTGTACAGTCTGGACATGCCTTGCTGCTGAGTCTGTCACAAACTGGTGGTAGTGGCTGGATCCAGTGCAAGCAAGTTTGCTGGGTAAAAGAGAAACTGTTACTGTGTGCAATTTTGTTATTTTGTGTTGCAACTAACATGAAACTGGGGGAGCCGCTAACCCACAGGTACCCCAGGTGGAGGGAGGTATGAGATGACCTGTCTTCATGCCCAAGTGTTTTATGGAGAGAAGTGGGAATAAACTGATTGGTTTGAACAATTTGAGCTTGGGGCTGAGTTGAAAGAATGGGATGCAGCAGCTAAGCAAAAACATGGGACTTTAGTTTAAGAGAAAAGCCCATTAAGTGTATGAGGGCCTGGAGTCTGACAACAAACAAAATTATACTGCTCTGCTAGTGACCATGAAACAGTCCCTTGAGCCTGCTGAATATGCTGACCAAGAAAGAACTGTCTGTTTCAGTGGGAGAGAAAAGAGGGAATCTGCTTGAGACTTTGGAAGAGCCCTGCGGAGCCTGGTAGTCAAGGCCTTTCCAGATGCTGGCTTGGCTACCCAAGACCTGCTGGCCTGATGCCATTGCTCACACAGCAAGTGGAGACCTCCGTTTCCACATACGTCTACAGAAACTCTGGGGCTATGTAACCCCTAGGTGGCTCTATCTTAAGGGCTACTACCCCTGCCTGCTTGGCTAGTAGCAGGTTAAGGGGCCTGAGTTCTGAAATGGGTGCCTCCACCTGGAGGTCAGGGTTGGTAGTGGTCTAGCTAACCTGGGCACAGCCCTTCAGGACACTGTAACCCCCCTCTTTCCTTACTAGTGGCCGGAACAATACACAATAATCACTTTCACAATACCCCTGATACACCACACAAGTATCCACACTATTTGCACTTACCACCAGGGCTTTTCTCTGGCCTGGCCCTGGGGACCCCCTGTAAAACAAGGTTATACACAGCAAATAACAGCAGTACAATACTCTTGCACAAACTGGAACCACAGTCAGGGCAAATGCAAAAAAGAGTTAGATCTGATTTATTTAAGGGACTTGAACAAGGAAGGGGCATAATCAGGTTAATTTGCTTAAAGGCTGTATCAGTCAAACAGTTATGCATGCACTTCAGGGTCCATAAACAGTCACACACTCTGGGTACCCAGATGGAGAATGGTGGGCTAGCCAGGAACGTTGCAGCTGGTTGGAGCCCTGTGGTGGAAGAAAACAACATGCACAACACACACTATTTGTAATCCGGAGCCGGAGGGCTCAGTTTGTGAAATGAAAACAACAAGACAATCAGATGACACACTTTTACATTAGGCTGTTGTTGCAGGAAGCAACCGTGATGATTACTCACGATACCCAAGACTGGACACAGGCTAGATGAAAATCGAGACAGCAGGTGGTTAATCTGGAGTGCCAGGAGAAGAAGGGCCCACATGAATCGCAGAGGCGTCATTCCTGTTAAAGCGTGGAGCAGGGGGCTGATCCCCAGGCAGATCTCTGGTTGATGGCTTTCTCTGTGCAGTGGAGTAGTCTGGCAGGGCCAGCGTGGCATGGCCCCGGCCAAATGGAAACAAATTCAGATACAGTCTGTTTTGGGCTGGATACAACTTCCAACAAGCAGAACACAGTTCACACAGTGGGGAACCAAATTACGACCCACTAACAACTCACAGCACATTTACATGTAAGGGAATTCTACTGTACCAGGCAAACCGCTCCCCGGTCACGATCGCAAAGTCTCTGCACAAACCGGGGATTCAAAAGCAGCTGGAAATCCTGACAGGTCAATCACATTCAACAAAATCTTAGGTCTTCTTCAGGTATGAGCCTGGTAAAAAATCAGTGGCTTACTTCATTCTCACAAACTTGGATTTAGTCCGAAATAAATTTCTTCTCTCCCTCTCAGGGGCAGCAGGCAGACATGCAGGCCACAACTCAGGCCTTTCCACGGTTCTCCCGTGAGAAACTACTCAGATAGCTGCTTGACTGTCTCAAGCTTGTTGCTTCTTCATCTCCCAACTTAGATCTGATTCAACTGTCAGCAAGCCTGGGACTTTCCCAGAATCCAGAAGGTTTGGTTGGCTGATCTGTCTGTCAGTCACAACAAAGGCTCCCCCTTCAGGTACAAAAATGCACCAAAAGCCCAAAACTATAATTTCTACAGATTTTGACTCCAGACAGCTCCTGTAGTCTGGCTCCATTTTAGGTCCTACCAGAACTGATTGGTTCAATTCGGCAGCCCAGGACCAAGATAGTGGAGATAAGCAAAACAGTCCTTGCTGCAAAGAAGGCAGGTTAGACAAACTACATTATCATTATCACTCTAAATGATTTTCAGCAAATGGTTACATCTTTCAACAGAGCTCCCTCTCAGATTACTTATAACTGCAATCCAGGCAGCTCTTAAAGAGACAGTACACAGAGGCTATACAGGCACTCTCTAGCAATCACATTTAAACTGCTAAAATGCAGGACACCTGCCTGGCATTGAGCATTTAGGCAAGCTCAAGGAAGCCTTTTTGGGAACCCCCATTTATAGGGGGGGTTGCACCCTTCCCTGCCTGGAGAAAACTTGGCATCTGCATCAAGTCTGTACCATCATGCATCAGTTAACATAAACTTAGTACTTTACTATACATATTCACTACACTTCATAATACTATATCCATTCTGACAACACATTGTGCATATTTCACACAGGTAAATTGAATATTACTGTACTGAATCAGGTAATGACTTCTTGTACCTTAAACAATGCAAGAGGGGGCCCTTCCCTATCAGCTAACTTGGGGCTAGAGGGGGCAGGGGCACCATACCTAGAGGGTAGAACAATCAACCCAGAATTGGCACTTAGGCTCAGTTTGGGCAGTGAGCTCTGAGAGACATAAACCCCTTTGTGGACCACATTGAGAGGCAAATCCACTGGCCTCCCTGGAGAATCATAACTGAGGCGTACTACTGGCTTGACAGCTCGGCCAGTCTTTCTGAGGGGGACAACTACAGTCTCTGTACTCTCAGCACTGGTATGGGGACTCTCGTCCCTTGTGAGGGGTGCCTCTGCCTGGATGGGAACGTCCAAACTTGGGGCACTGTCAGCTGCTTGCTCTGCAGGCTCTGTTTCTATAACACTTGACTCATTGTGCGAAGGCTCGGGCACAGTCAAACTTTGAGGTACTGAAGGGGGGTTGTCAGCACTCTCATAGTGTTCAAGTTCTGGTATGTCACCAGAAAGACTCAAACCATCAGCCCCTCTTCAGGCAAATCATACAGTTCCACAATACACAGAGACTCAACATCTTCAGACGTGATACTTTGCACTTCACTTTCTGGGAGCATTGGCTTCAAGGACAAAGTTGGGGGGTAAGGCAGTCCAGAAGGCCCAGCTTCATCCCCACAATTTTTAAGGGGGTTACCTCGAAACAGCTGACTCAGTTCATAAGAGGGGTAATAGGCATGGTCGTATTCATTTTTGTCAGAAGTGGGCTGACAGTCACTGTCATTCTGGGACTGCTGCAGAGGAAACTTTTAAATCTATGACCACTGGGGTAGGTTGACTCTGTCTCTTTCTTGCAGCAGCACGAGTCACCAGCCCAGGGAGCTCAATTTCTGGGGGTTCAGCCTCAATCATGACTTGGCCAATAGATAGCAAGTGGTTACGGTGCATGGTCTTGACAGCTTTGGAGTTGCTGTCTGGGCGCACCTTGTACACAAGTAAATCATCCAACTTTCCAACTACTACATGAGGAAGATAGTGCCACTAATCAGCAATTTTGTGTTTACCATGCAGTCCCAAATTGCGTAACAACACATGGTCTCCAGGTCAAAGCTCTTGATCCTTTACTTTTTTATCATGCCTCTCTTTGTTGGATAGATTTCTCTTGGTGGCCATTGTCTGGGCAAGTTGATAGGCATGGTTTAACTGAGCTTTCAGTTTTTGTACAGTACATATTGCAAGTAGTTTTCAGCTCAGACACCATCTGGAGAGGCCCCAAAACAGACATCAACTGGCAGCCAGGCCTCTCTCCCAAACATGAGGCAGTAGGGGGAGAACCCAGTAGCATCATTTTTCGTGCAGTTGTATATGTGTACCAAGGTGCTAATCTGCTGGCTCCATTTATGCTTGTCTTTTGGGTGGAGGGTGCCCAGCATGTCTAGAAGGGTGCTTTTAAAACGTTCTGGTTGAGGGTGTCCATGCGGGTGATAGGGGGTGGTTCTTGACTTTCGCACCCCCCCCATAGAGAGAGCATTTCTTTGATTAGGCAACTCTCAAAGTCTCTGCCCTGGTCAGAATGGATCCGCTGGGAGGCACCACAGTGGACGAAGAAATTTTCCACTAGCATCTTGGCCACGGTAGATGCCTTATGATCTTTGGTGGGAAAAGCTTGTACATACCGTGTGAAATGATCCATAATCACTAACACGTTGCCAATGTCCCACTGATCAGGTTCTAAACAAAAGAAGTCTATGCAGGCTAGTTCCATGGGGGCACTAGTAGTAATGTTAACAAGGGGGGGCAGCCCTTTGAGGCAGGGCTTTCCTTTGCACGCAGCAACTACAAGTCTTTACATGGTGCTCAACATCGGCCCCCATTTTGTGCCAGTGGAAGCGAGATCATACCAGGTCAAGGGTTCTGTCAATACCGAGGTGCCCCATGTGATTGTGGAGGGACCTCAGTACCAAATCTTTAAAGGCCATGGGCTCCTTAGGACCAATTGTTGCATGTCTGCTTTGTCACTACGATCTACTGTCTCTCTATACAACAACTGATTGAGCAACTTCAATCTGGGGCCTTGTTTAAAACGATAAAGCAGTTCACAAGTCAGTGAAATGTAACTTAGACACATCTTTCCCTGCATGCAGGGCATCAAGTGCTGGCTGAATCATAGAATCTTGGGATTGAGCCTACTGAATGCTGTCATTGTCAAATTGAGGTAGTGCACTAATATCTAGAGCAGAGAAGTGGCAATAAGCAGCTGGTATGCAGGTGTCGGAAGGGTCCAAGCAATCTACTAAACAGTCCACTATGTCCGCAGACATCTTTTCATCTCTATCAAACTTTTGGCACAATGCTCGAATGTCAGGTTCAGACAACCTGACCCAATCATTCTTGGAAGTGGGCCTTTGTGATAGGGCATCAGCATCAATATGCTTCAGGCCCGGTCTGATTTTGACAGCATAATCATAGGTTGATAATGCAGAAAGCCACCGGTGCCCAGTGGCATCTAACTTAGCTGAAGTCTGTACATAGGTCAACAGGTTATTGTCAGTCTTCACCAATATCTTTGCCCCATAGAGGTATTCATGAAACTGGTCAACGATGGCCCATTTTAGTGCAAGGAACTCCAACTTATGCACAGGGTAGTTTCATTCAGATGGGGTCAAGCTCCTACTGGTGAAAGCTACTGGTCTCAGGCCATCCTCATGGTCTTGATACAGCACCACTCCTAGACCCTGCAGACTAGTGTCCGTATGCAGCACATAGGGTTTGGTGGGGCCAGCATAGGCGAGAATGGGGGCGTGGGTGAGCTGGTATATGATCTCATGGAAGGCTGCTTCACAGTCGGATGTCCAGCGGGGCCCAAAGAGTTCACCTGGGTGGAAGTATACTTTTTCTGGTTCTTTAATGGCCCCTTTTTTGTAGTTATGATTGGTAGGAGGATAACCCTGGGTAAGGTTCAAGAGTGGGCGAATCACCTTGGAATAGTCTTTTATGAACCTGTGGTAGTAGCCACAGAACCCCAGGAAACATTGTAGTTCTTTCAGATTATGGGGCTGGGGCCAAGTAGTCAGTGCTTCAACCTTACTGGGATCAGTCTCTATCCTTTTTGTAGATACTATGTACCCCACATACTTCACAGAGGTTTGGAAAAACTGGCACTTGTCAACGGACAGCTTGAGGCCGAAGTCTTCCAGCTGGTCTAGGACTTTAAACAGTCGGTTCTCATGCTCCTTTAAGGTGCTTCCAAACTCAATGACATCGTCCAAGTATACTCAGGCATTCCAGCAAATTCATATCTCCCACCGTACGTTCCATCAGTCACTGAAAGGTGGCCGGGGCACCCAATATCCCCTGTGGCATCCTCAGAAATTCGTAGAACCCCAATGGACAGATGAAAGCTGTTTTTTCATGGTCTTCTGGGGCCATTGGGATCTGGTAGTATCCGCAGCGAAGATCCAACATGAAGAACCATTTGCTCCCATTCAAGCAGTCCAGAGCATCTTGTATACGAGGCATAGTGTATTGGTCTGGGATGGTCTGCCGGTTCAGGGTTCAATAATCAACACACATCCTCACAGATCCATTCTTCTTATGCACAACCACAATGGGAGAGACATATGGGCTCCTGGATTCTTGTGTCATGCCAGCAGCGAGCATTTCCTGCAGATGTCTTCTCACATCATCTATGTCTGCTGGGGCTAGGTGTCGGGATCTCTCTCGAAATTACTGTTTCATCGTGCAGGTGTAAGTGATGCTCCGCACCCTGGACATATCCCACATCCCATTCCTTCAACTAAAACACTTGGTCTCTCTGGGTAAGCCTCTTGCTAATTCTAGCCTTCCATTCAGCTGGCAATTGGAAGTCACCAAAGTCAAACAAGTCTGGGGGTCACTCTCTCCTTCTCACCAGGGTGCTTGTTGCTGGGCAATACTGCAGTGTCTGTACAGTGTACGTAGCTAGGGTGCACCCTCTGTTCACCTGGATCTCCTGATCTGACACATTGTGAATCTGGACCATCACTCGTTGTGCATAGGCATGGGCACGAGCAGACAAGATGCTGGGCTTGACCAATAATCCTTCTGGCAATTTTCCATCGCCTGGCACATCCAACATCAGTATTTTGTTCTTGACATCTTTCTGGAAGTGGACCTTCCCATGAATGGTACACTGGGCATTAGGGGCCAGTATCATTGAATCAGGATCCTTCTTCCACATGATCCCCATCGGTTCATCCTGGTCTACTTCCTCGGGTTTCTGTTACAAATCATAGGCCCTCTTGATCAGAACCGGAATTCTCAGTGTCCTCTCAGTCCGTCGTCCTTCTTTCTCATGACAGAGTTGCGCCAGTCTCCCAAACATGTGGGCGTTTGTCCCAGTTAACAGGGGTACCCCATCATATAGGCCAGTGGGGGGACACACTAGGGCCAATGTCTGTACTCACTCCTCTACACCCGTTACAGTTGCAGGAAAAGACAACCAGAGGTGGACATACCCTAGGTAGGGATAAGACTTGTTGCTCAGGCCCCACACATGTAGGCCTTCCAGGGGTTGCAAAGGCACATCAGATAAGTGTTTGTCATACCAGTCCTGGAATACAGTGGTCACTTTCGACCCACTGTCAAGCACAGCCCGAATATGAATACCATTTACAGTCACCGTAGTCTCCACTGAAGAGCCCACTATTTTGAACCAGTCTGGAGAGGCAGTAGCAGAGGCCTGGACAGACGATTTAGCTACAAAGAAATTTGAGTGAGGGTTTCTCAAACCCTCACTGCGGTCATTTCGGGCACCCCTTGGCCATTGATTTGCTTTTCGGAGCTCCCCTTGGAGTCTGTTTACTATTCTTTCTAAGTCCTTCTGAGACCGGCATTCTCTTTTCATATGGCCATCCTTTCCACAGTTGTGACAAATGATAGACTCCTGGGTCATCCTGGGAGAGAACATTGCATGAGGAACTGAAGCAGTATTAAGAGATTGGGGTCTAGTATCTGCTTGCAGCGGTGAGAGTGGTGCAGCGTGTCTTAACAGTTCCTTTAGAGTGGCAGTCAATCCGGTGATCTCAGCCTTGGAGCCACCCTCGGTAGTGGATGCCTGAGGGTGCACCCCCACCTCCATGGCAGTCACATCCTGAAAGGGACCAGAATCTTGTTCCATGGGGGAAACCCTTGCAGAGGCACCCATCTTCAACTCTCAGACTTCCTTTAGTAGCTCGTCTTTTCAATGCTGGACCCAGAGCGGGAAGTCCTTTGTATTCCCAGAGCGCTCGTTAAGTGCCAACTTTTGCCCCTGAGCCTCACTTGGCTGATCACTCTTGGTGACTTGCACAGCAGCAGCAGATATGGGTGCAGTTCCCCCATGGGGTCACCTTTGCTCAACCCCCCCAATTTGTTTCATTAGCTCGTCATAGGAGGGGGGGGGCGATTCCAGTCAGGTGGCAAGGTGCAACTGAAGCAGTAACAATTCTGACGACGGAGCAGACTTAAGGATCCGGTCCAGCCTAGTTCGATCTAGTTCATTTGAAGGCAAACTACCCTTTCTGAGGCACTCTTGTAGCAGCTTTTCAAGCCGATGTACATACACAGACAATGGCTCCCCGGGGTACTGCTGAGCATTTCTTACTCTCCACCACAGATCCTTATCTGAATCCGGGCTCCCATACACATTTTCCAATGCATCAAGATAGTCCTGTGCAGTTGCTTCGGGGTTATTGGCCCACTTGGCATGGATGGTAGCCAGGGCAGGACTTCGGAGGCTCTCACTCAACCTCTTTCATTTTTCCTGCTTCTGAGCATTGTCATTCAAGTACTAGAAGGACAACATAGTCTAGCCAGGTCTCCCAGTCATCCTCCCTCTGGGGGGTGGGGAGGGTGTACGAGAAGATTCTCAGCCTTCGGTAGGAGTCGTGACTAATGGCAGGTACAGATATAGGGGCCAGCACTGGCATGGGCACAGAAGGCGGGGCAGTAACAGGTGCTGGAGTGGGAGGAGGTGTTGAGGAAGGAACACCCCCAGGTGGCAGGAATAGTTTCTTAAAGTCCTCTACGATTTTCCCTTCCACAGCAACAACTTAGCAAATTTCTCCTCAAAAGTCTTAGATAATGGTGGGAGCTCATCCTCCCCGGGGTCTTTACTGTCTTTTGTTATCACTCTCCAGGAACCTGGAACCCTTCTGGGGCAATAGTCTGTGGCACTTTAGAGCTGTCCACAAGGTCACTACACTCTACCAAGGCTATGAAAGTTTGGCTGATCAAATCAGCCTGTCGACCCACAACCACAGGGTTTTTTAAACATTGAACTTTGGAGAGTGCTCCCTCTACAGTGTCTTTACTGGTACCCAGGGGAATATCCAGTATAAGAGCATTTTGGGGGTTGATCTCCTGCCCAGTACACCACCACACCAACTGGTGTACAGCCATTTCTACCGGGGTAGCCATTAATATTTAACACAAAATTCATAATTTTTGGCCACTAGAAGGCAGAAAATCCCAGTGGTGAACCTCCAAAATGTAACCCTTAGGTGGTGCTATCCGAAGGACTACAACCCCTGCCTGCTTGGCTAGTAGTAGGTTAAGGGGCCTGAGTTCTGAAACGGGTGCTTCCACCTGGAGGTCAGGGTTGGTAGTGGTCAAGCTAACCTGGGCACAGCCCTCTGGGACACTGTAACACCCTCTTTCCTTACTAGTGGCCAGAACAATACACAATAATCACTTTCACAATACCCCCGATACACCACACAAGTACCCACACTGTTTGCACTTATCACCAGGGCTTTCCTCTGGCCTGGCCCTGGGGACCTCCTGTAAAACAAGGTTATACACAGCAAATAACAGCAGTACAGTACTCTTGCACAAACTGGAACCACAGTCAGGGTAAATGCAAAAAAGAGTTAGATCTGATTTATTTAAGGGACTTGAACAAGGGAGGGGCATAATCAGGTTAATTTGCTTAAAGGCTGTATCAGTCAAACAGTTATGCATGCACTTCAGGGTCCATAAACAGTCACACACACTCTGGGTACCCAGATGGAGAATGGTGGGCTAGCCAGGAACGTTGCAGCTGGTTGGGGCCCTGTGATGGAAGAAAACAACATGCACAACACACACTATTTGTAATCTGGAGCTGGAGGGCTCAGTTCATGAAAAGAAAACAACAAGACAATCAGATTACACACTTTTACATTAGGCTGTTGTTGCAGGTAGCCACCCTGATGATTACTCACAATACCCAAGACTGGACACACGCTGGACGAAAATCGAGACAGCAGGTAGTTAATCTGGACTGCCAGGAGAAGCAGGAACCACACAAATTGCAGAGGCATCGTTCCTGTTAAAGCATGGAGCAGGGGGCTGATCCCCAGGCAGGTCTCTTGTCGGTGGCTTTCTCTGTGCAGTGGTGAAGTCTGGCAGGGCCAGCGTGGCATAGCCCCAGCCAAATGGAGACAAATTTGGATACAGTCTGTTTTGGGCTGGATACAGCTTCCAACAAGCAGAACACAGTTCACACAGTGGGGAACCAAATCATGACCCACTAACAACTCACAGCACATTTACATGTAAGGAAATTCTACTGTACCAGGCAAACCGCTCTCCGATCACGATCGCAAAGTCTCTGCACAAACCGGGGATTCAAAAGCAGCTGGAAATCCTGACAGGACAATCACATTCAGCAAAATCTTAGGTCTTCTTCAGGTATGAGCCTGGTAAAAAATCAGTGGCTTACTTCGTTCTCACAAACTTGGATTTAGTCTAAAATAATTCTCTTCTCTCCCTCTCAGGGGCAGCAGGCAGACATGCAGGCCACAACTCAGGCCTTTCCACAGTTCTCCCACGTGAAACTACTCAGACGGCTGCTTGACTGTCTCAAGCTTGTTGCTTCTTCAGCTCCCAATTTAGACCTGATTCAGCTGTCAGCAAGCCTGGGACTTTCCCAGAATCCAAAAGGTTTGGTTGGCTGATCTGTCTGTCAGTCACATCAAAGGCTCCCCTTCAGGTGCAAAAAGGTGCCAAAAGCCCCAAGCTACAATTCCTACAGATTTTGACTCCAGACAGCTTCTGTAGTCCGGCTCCATTTTAGGTCCCACCAGAACTGATTGGTCCAATTCTGCAGTCCAGGACCAAGATAGTGGAAGCAAACATAACAGCCTTTGCTGCAAAGTAGACAGGTTAGACAAACTACATTATCATTATCACTCTAAATGATTTTCAGCAAATAGTTACATCTTTCAGCTCCCTCTCAGATTACTTATGACTGCAATCCAGGCAGATCTTAAAGAGACGGAACACAGAGGCTATACAAGTGTAACCCCCCTGCAAATGGGGGTTCCCAAAAGACTTCCAGGAGCTTGCTTGAATGCTCCAAGCCTGAATGGTGTTTGGCATTTAAGCCATTTATCAGTGAGTGTTTTTAGAGCCTCTGGTACTGTCTCTTTAAGAGCTGTCTGCTTGCAGACATAATTAGTTTGTATGGGGGGACTGTGTGCTTCTCTGAGTACCACTTGAGCTGCTGCCAATTCACTTCATTTTGCAGTCACTAGGAGTGCAAAGGGAACCTATCTGAAAGATGTAACTGTTTGCCAGAAATTATTTAGAGTAATAATGAAATTACAGTTTGTCTAACCTGCTTTCTTTGCAGTCAGAACTTTGTCTGCTAGTTCCCCATTCTAGTTTTGAACTGCTGAACTGGACCAATCAGTGTGGGGTAAGCTAGCTCTAAAATGGTGCCTTGGACGAATCAGAACTTGGACTCATAATCTGAGCCAGCCACAAGAGGATTGTATGGGCAGTGACTCTGGGAGATGTAGTTTAGACTTCAGTGCCTTTTGGACCAACAGCAGCAGTCTATTGTGAGTGACAGCCAATCCAGTCAAGAACTGGGAGGAACTCAAAGGAAGTGCCCAGTTTTGTCGGTTGGAGCTTCAGTTGAGCTTTGGCAGTGAAGAAGGAAGGAGCCCTGTGCTTTTTCAGTGTGCAGTTTTAGTCAAAACGTGTGTAAGGCCCAGAGTTCCGTCTGCAGCTTGTGTAACAGCTTGTTAGGACTGAACTGTCCTGTGAAAAGAATCAAAGGATCTCTGAAGAGTAGAAACCAGGCTCACCCTGTAGAAGACTGGAAGAATTGCTGAAAATTGCACTCGGTCTGTCAGGAACTGAATCTGCTGTGTGTTCTCCGGTATTGTGCAGTAATTGCGATCGGGATACAGATGCAGCCTGCCTGGTACAGTACTTTCTTTTATATGGATGTGTGAAGAGGTTGTGTACCCAAGTGAGCCCTGCTGACATTGAAGGACCCTATCTTATTTGGAGGTCGTGAGTACTAATTCAGGGTTGCTCCTGTTGAATTGCCACATTAAATCCAAATGAATTACTGTACTGCTGACTGTTTAATTCTCCTTTCTCTGTGTGAAAGGGCCCCTACCAGCTGCCACGGTTTGGACTAGCCACTAGGGCTTGGGTACCCGGGACAGTAACTGATAGGGATAGGCCTGTGCACAGAGCCATAGGTAGATTATTAGAGTGATAAGCTAATTAACCTGATTTCCCCTGTCCTTGTTATATCCCCTAAATAAATCAGAGCTGCTTGTTTCAGCAAAGTTATACTGCCTGAGGTATTTGTCTATGTTAAAGTACTGTACTGTGATTGTTGCACTGTATCTCATTTCACAGGAGGTCCCAGTGCCGGAACCAGACCTGGGGTAAGTGTATACTGTGAAGGTAATTCTGATATATTGTGTGGGCCACTAGTGGGAAGAAAGGGGGTTGCAGTGTCCCAGAGGGCTGTGACCAAGTTAGTTTAACTATTGCAAACCTGACCTCTGGGTGGAGGCACCCGCCATTGGATCCAGGCCCCTCAACCTGTTAGTGGCAAATCAGGCAGGGTAGTAGCCCCTGGGATAGCGCCATCTAGGGGTTACATCTTGGAGGCTCACCGCTGGGATTGTGTGTCCTCTAGTGGCCATATTCACGAACCACTGTTAAGAAAAAATGGGTACCCGACAGAAGTGGCTGTGCACCGGCTGGTGGAGTGGTGTACTGGGAGGAGATCGACCCCAAAATGCTATGCTTATCCTGGACATCCCCTGGATCAATACGGACACTGTGCAGGGAGTACTTTCCAAGGTGGAAGGTTTACAAAACCCTGTGGTGGTGGGTCGGCATGCTAATCTGCTCACCCACACTTTCCTGGCCTAATAGAGTTTAAGGATCCCATAGATAGCTCCAAAGTGCCACAGACCATTACCCCAGAGGAGCCCTCACTGCTTGGAGAGTGATAACTAAGGACAGTAAAGACCGGGGGAATCAGCCCCCACCACTATCTGAAACTTTTGAGGAGAAATTTGCTGAATGGTTGCTGGGAGAGGGAAAACTGTGGAGGACTTGAAGAAACTATTCTGCCACCTGGGGTGTTCCTCCCCAACACCCTCTCCTGCTCAGTGCCCGTGTGGTGGCTGAACCAATGCAGACTCCTATTTCTGCACCTGCCATTAGTCACGACTCTTACCGAGGTTGAGGATCTTCTCTGGCACCCTCCCCACCCCCAAGGGAGGATGACTGGGAGACCTGGATAGACTATGTTGCCCCCAAGTGCTAGAATGGCAATGCTCGAAGGTGAAAGCGAAGAGGGTTAGTGAGAGCCTCCGAGGTCCTGCCCTGGCTACCATCCGTGCTAAACGGGCCAGTAACCCTGAAGCGACTGCACAGGCCTATCTTGAGGCCTTGGAGAATGTGTATGGGAGCCCAGATTCAGATGAGGACCTATGGTGGAGAGTAAGAGATGCACAACAGTACCAAGGGAGTTGTTGTCTGTGTATGTATCTCGGCTGGAAAAATTGTTGCAAGAATGCCTCAGAAAAGGTAGTTTGCCAGCGATTGAACTGGACCGAACCAGACTGGACAGGATCCTTAAGTCTGCCCCTTCTCAGAACTGCTGTTGCTTCAGTTACACCTGGCAGATCGACTGGAATCCCCACCCTCCATGATGAGTTAATGAGAGAAATTGAGGAGTTGAGAAAAGACGACACCGGGAGGGACCTGCACCAATAGCTGCGGCTACGACCGAGTGACTGAGGGTGACCCATCAAGTGAAGTTCAGGGCAGAGGTTGGCAGTCAATGAGTGCTCTGACAAGGAAAAGATATGTCACAATGGGGCGAACTGTTGAGAGAGATCCGGAATTCAAAACAGTCCCTTTATGAAGGCCACGCCTGCAAGTGCGGGCCCTGACCTATATCCGACTGCATACTGCTATGGGGTGGGGTACCCACCCATGTATCTCCTGCTGATAACAGCTCCGAACTCGATTCCTTGACCATGGAAGTGGAGAAACTGACGAGATGTCTCCAAATGCTTATCACGCCGCAGACAGAGATGGCACCAAGGTTTCCAGTTAGTAATACCCCCGCCCTGGCTCCCAGTGTGGCGCCTCGGCCAGCTCAAACTCCAGAAAGTATGTTTTGCTATAATTGTGGGAAAGATGGGCACATGAAAAGGGAATGCCAGTCCCCAAAAGACACTGACAAAGTTGCATATAGGCTACAAGGAGAGCTTCGGAGAAGAAATCAGTGGTTAAGAGGTGCACGACATGATCCCAGTGAGGGCACCAAAAATGCTAATTCACGTCCTTTTGTGGCAAGGTCAGTTGCCCAGGCCCCACTACCGCCTCTCCAGACTGGTCCAGAATAGTGGGTCCCTCCATGGAGACCACTGTAAAGGTGAACGGAGTGTCTACAAGAGCTATATTAGACAGTGGCTCCCAAGTGACAATTATGTTCCAAGATTGGTATCAGAAGCATTTGTCAGACGTACTTACAACCATTAGAAGGACTGCATGTATGGGGTTAAGTGAGAAGGCCTACCCCTATTCGGGTATATCCAATTTGGCTGTCTTTCCCCACCTCCGTGGCTGGAGGGTCGAACAAGTAGAGACCCTAGCCTTAGTATGTCCCCCACTGGACTGTATGATGGTGTCCCTTTGTTGATTGGAACAAATGCTCATATGTTGGAAGGCTGGCACAGTTGTGTTATGAAAACAGGGGTCAAAGACTAGTAGAGCTTTAAGAGTTCCGGCTTTAATTAAGAAGGCCTATGAGGCACAGAGAGATGCTGAAAAACAGAACCAGAGGAACCGGTCGGAATTGTATGGAAGAAGGATCCTGAGTCTCTGATCCTGGCGCCAATGCCCAGTGTACCTTACAGGGAGAGGTCCGTATCAGAAAGGATGTTAAGAATAAAATATTAATGTTGGATGCACCAGGCGATGAAAATTGCCAGAGGGACTGCTGGTCAAGCCTAGTATTTTGCCAGCTAGAGCCCATGCTTATGCCAGAAGGGTAATGGTCCAAGTTCATAATGTGTCTGAAAGAGACATTCGAGTAAACAGAGGTTGCATCCTGGCTAATGTGCATTGTGCAGACACTGCAGTGCTACCCAGCAGCAAGAGTTCAAGGAAGAATGACAGAGTAACGCCTGACTTGTTTGATTTGCGACTCCCGCTGCCAGCTGAATGGAAAGTGAAGATCAGTGAGAAGCTTGCCCAGAGAGACCAGGTGTTTTCTTTAAGGAATGGGATGTAGGATGCGTGCAAGGGCTGAGCACAATATCCGGCTGCATGACGAAAGACCATTTCGTGAGAGGTCTCGGCGCCTGGCACCTGCTGACATAGATGATGTGAGACGGCATCTGCAAGAGATGTTAGCTGCTGGTGTAATACAAGAATCCAGAAGCCCTTATGCTTCCCCATTGTGGTAGTGAGGAAAAAAGAATGGAACAGTAAGGATGTGTGTGGATTATCGCACCTTAAACCGGCGGACTATCCTGATCAGTACACAATGCCCCGCATTCAGGATGCTTTGGACTGCCTAAGCGGAGCAAGTGGTTCTCTGTGCTGGATCTCCGCAGTGGGTACTATCAGATCCCGATGGCCCCAGAGGACCGTGAAAAGACAGCCTTTATCTGTCCGCTTGTTTCTATGAATTCATGAGGATGCCTCAAGGATTTCAGGTGCCCCAGCCACTTTTCAACGATTGATGGAGCGTGCAGTGGGGGACATGAACTTACTAGAGTGCCTGGTATACCTAGATGATGTTATTGTGTTTGGCAGCTCACTGGAGGAACATGAGAGCAGATTATTTAAGGTATTGGACCGCCTGGAGGACTTTGGCCTTAAACTGTCCATTGATAAGTGTCAATTTTTTCAAACATCAGTAAAGTATGTGGGACACATAGTATCCACCGAGGGAATAGAGACCGACCCAAGTAAAGTTGAGGCCTTGACCACCTGGCCACAGCCCAAAAATCTAAAAGAACTGCAAAGATTCCTGGGATTCTGTGGTTATTATCGGCGCTTCATCAAGGACTATTCAAGAGTGATCCGCCCTTTACCTAACCTTACTCAAGGGTATCCCCCAACCCACAAAAAATACCAAAGTCACGTCCCTCAAGACTGAAAGAGTGTATTTCATCCGAGTGAAGTATTTGGGGCCGCTGGACTCCTGATTGTGAGACTGCTTTCATGAGATCATATATCAACTTACCCATGCTCCAGTGCTGGCCTATGCCGATCCAAGAAAACCTACGTCCTGCACACTGATGCTAGCTTGCAAGGGTTGGGGGCTGTGTTGTACCAAGAGCACGAGAATGGCCTGAGACCAGTGGCCTTTGCCAGTAGAAGCCTGACCCCATCCGAAAAGAACTATCCTGTACATAAGTTAGAGTTCCTAGCTTTGAAGTGGGCTATTGTTGACCAATTCCATGAGTACTTGTATGGGGCTAAAATACTAGTAAAACTGACAATAATCCTTTGACCTATGTGCAGACCCTCAGCTAAGTTGGATGCCACTGGCCATAGGTGGCTTTCTGCATTATCTACATATGACTATGCCTCGAATACCGAGCAGGTCTGAACCACATAGATGCTGATGCTCTCTCCCGGAGGCCTGTTCCCAGAATGATTGGGTCCGATTGGCAGAACCTGACATTCGGGCACTCTGCCGGAAGTTTGACAGGGAGGAACAAATGTCCAGGGACGCAGTGGACTGCATGGTGGATTGCTTGGGAGCCTCTGAGAATTGCATACCTGCTGCTTATTGCCACTTTTCTGCAATAGACATTGGTGCACTGCCTCAGCTGGACAATGACAGTGTTGAGGCTCAATCCCGCGATCCCATGATCAAAGCAGCTTTAGAAGCCCCTATGCAGGAAAAGATGTGTCCAAATTACGCCCACTGATTTGAGAACTGCACTGTTATACAAAGAAGGTCCTAAGTTGAAACTGATCAATAAACTGTTATACAGAGAAACAGTAGACAGAGGGGACAAGTAGACAAACAACAACTAGTGCTGCCCACTGCCTTCGAGACTCAGTACTGAGGTCCTTGCACAACCACATGGGGCACCTTGGTATAGACAGAACACTTGACTTGGTGAGATCCAGATTCTATTGGCCTAAGATGGGGGCTGATGTGGAGCAACACATTCGAGACTTATAGTCGCTGCTTACAGAGGAAAGCTTTGCCCCAGAGAGGCTGCCCCTTGTTAACATCACCACCAGTGCACCCATGGAGCTGGTCTGTATTGATTTTCTAAGTTTGGAGTCAGATCAAAGAAATATCAGTAATGTGCTGGTGGTCACTGACCATTTCACGAGATATGCCCAAGCTTTCCCCACCAAAGACCAGAAAGCATCCACTGTGCCAAAGTACTTGTAGAAAACTTTTTGTTCACTATGGGGCTCCACAAAGAATCCATTCTGATCAAGGGAGAGACTTTGAGAGTCATCTGATCAAAGAGATGCTTTCTGTGAGGGAGTCGCGAAGTCCAGAACCACTCCTTACCACCCCAGGGGACCCACAGCCTGAGCGTTTCAACCGCACTTTGCTAGATATGCTGGCACCCTGCACCCAAAGGACAAGCCTAGATGGAGCCAACAAATTAGCACCCTGGTACATGCTTATAACTGCACCAAAAGTGATGCCACTGGATTCTCCCTCACGCCTGATGTTTGGAAGAGAAGCTCGACTACCAGTAGATGTGTGTTTTGGGGTCTCTCCTGATGGGGTTCAGGCTGACAACTATTTACAGTATGTGCAAAAGTTAAAGGCCCAGCTAACTCATGCGTACCAACTGGCTCAAACCATGGCTGCCAAAAGAAATCTGGCCAACAAAGAAAGGTATGATAAAAGGTGAAAGCACAGGAACTCCAGGAGGAGATCGGTATTGCTAAGAAATCTGGGATTGCATGGCAAGCACAAGATTGCTGACAGATGGCACCATCTCCCTCACATTGTAGTGGGCAAACTAGATAATCTGCCAGTGTACAAAGTAAGGCCTGAGAATAATTCAAAAGATGTAAAAACAATGCATAGAAATCATTTACTGCCCATTGGGCAAATCTTAATTGAGTCTGAGCCCTAGAAGATGCCCCTGGACCAGTGACTAGAGCTGCTGCTAAGAAAAGATCAAGAAAGTCTGCACCTACAGAAGCAAAGTTAAAGTGTTCCCTCCACAAGTCCCAGTTGAGCATGACTGTCAGTCCATATCGGAAGAAAGTGAGAGTGACTTTGAATACTATCCTTCTTACGAACTGAGTCAATTGTTTGGGGCAATCCCTAGTCAATACTGGAGACAAAGCTGGGCCTTCTGGACTGTTTAAGCCCCCAGCTTCATCCCTGGAGCCAATGCTCCCAGAAAGTGAAGTGCAAAGCATCAGATCAGATGAAATGGAATCATTGTGCATGGTTGAACTGTTTGAGCTTTCAGGGAGGAAAATGATAGATTGGGGCAGACTGGTGATACACCAACAAGAAGAGTATTTTGAGTGCCCTGACAGTCCACTGCCAGTGTCCAAAGCTCTCCATGCGAGCCAAATGTTGTGGACTCAGAAACTGTAACTCCTGGAGCTGAAAGTGCCCCAAGTTCTAGCCTCTCACCCCCATGGAGACTCCCTGACAAGTGTGGACAATGCTGAAAATGAGGCTCAGAGTGCAGAGACTGTAACAGTTCCCTTAGAAAGACTGGTCGAGCTGTAAAGCCTGTGGTGCACCTCAGTTATGATTCCCTTGGGAGGCCTGTGGATTGCCTCTCAATGTTGTCCATAAAGGTGTATGTGTCCCGGCTCATTGCCCAAACTGGCGTCAGTGCTAACTCAAGTTACTTGTGTTGCCCTCTAAGTATGGTGCCCTTGCCCGTCCAGCCCCAAGGTAACTGATAGGAAGGGCCCCTCTCTTCAGGTTTCATGTACAAGAGGTAATAACTTGAGTTATGGTACAATGTGTATGTAATACTGTGTAAAGAGGACGTACTGCAATGTTTCAGAAATGTGTTCTTGGTAAAATGATATATTGACTGATGATTACATGTGCGAGCCTAATGCAAATGTATATGGTTGCAGTTGAAACTTATGGGGGTACTTGCTTGACGCGGACGTCAAGCTTTCCCAGGCCAGGAAGGGTGTAACCCCCCTGCAAATGGGGGTTCCCAAAAGACTTCCAGGAGCTTGCTTGAATGCTCCAAGCCTGAATGGTGTTTGGCATTTAAGCCATTTATCAGTGAGTGTTTTTAGAGCCTCTGGTACTGTCTCTTTAAGAGCTGTCTGCTTGCAGACATAATTAGTTTGTATGGGGGGACTGTGTGCTTCTCTGAGTACCACTTGAGCTGCTGCCAATTCACTTCATTTTGCAGTCACTAGGAGTGCAAAGGAACCTATCTGAAAGATGTAACTGTTTGCCAGAAATTATTTAGAGTAATAATGAAATTACAGTTTGTCTAACCTGCTTTCTTTGCAGTCAGAACTGTGTCTGCTAGTTCCCCATTCTAGTTTTGAACTGCTGAACTGGACCAATCAGTGTGGGGTAAGCTAGCTCTAAAATGGTGCCTTGGACGAATCAGAACTTGGACTCATAATCTGAGCCAGCCACAAGAGGATTGTATGGGCAGTGACTCTGGGAGATGTAGTTTAGACTTCAGTGCCTTTTTGGACCAACAGCAGCAGTCTATTGTGAGTGACAGCCAATCCAGTCAAGAACTGGGAGGAACTCAAAGGAAGTGCCCAGTTTTGTCGGTTGGAGCTTCAGTTGAGCTTTGGCAGTGAAGAAGGAAGGAGCCCTGTGCTTTTTCAGTGTGCAGTTTTAGTCAAAAACGTGTGTAAGGCCCAGAGTTCCGGTCTGCAGCTTGTGTAACAGCTTGTTAGGACTGAATCTGTCCTGTGAAAAGAATCAAGGATCTCTGAAGAGTAGAAACCAGGCTCACCCTGTAGAAGACTGGAAGAATTGCTGAAAATTGCACTCGGTCTGTCAGGAACTGAATCTGCTGTGTGTTCTCCGGTATTGTGCAGTAATTGCGATCGGATACAGATGCAGCCTGCCTGGTACAGTACTTTCTTTTATATGGATGTGTGAAGAGGTTTGTGTACCTCAAGTGAGCCCTGCTGACATTGAAGGACCCTATCTTATTTGGAGGTCGTGAGTACTAATTCAGGGTTGCTCCCTGTTGAATTGCCACATTAAATCCAAATGGAATTACTGTACTGCTGACTGTTTAATTCTCCTTTTCTGTGTGAAAGGGCCCTTACCAGCTGCCACGGTTTGGACTAGCCACTAGGGCTTGGGTACCCAGGGACAGTAACTGATAGGGATAGGCCTGTGCACAGAGCCATAGGTAGATTATTAGAGTGATAAGCTAATTAACCTGATTTCCCTGTCCTTGTTATATCCCCTAAATAAATCAGAGCTGCTTGTTTCAGCAAAGTTATACTGCCTGAGGTATTTGTCTATGTTAAAGTACTGTACTGTGATTGTTGCACTGTATCTCATTTCACAGGAGGTCCCAGTGCGGAACCAGACCTGGGGGTAAGTGTATACTGTGAAGGTAATTCTGATATATTGTGTGGGCCACTAGTGGGAAGAAAGGGGGGTTGCAGTGTCCCAGAGGGCTGTGACCAAGTTAGTTTAACTATTGCAAACCCTGACCTCTGGGTGGAGGCACCCGCCATTGGATGCAGGCCCCTCAACCTGTTAGTGGCAAATCAGGCAGGGATAGTAGCCCCTGGGATAGCGCCATCTAGGGGTTACACAAGCATCTGGCAATCACATTTAAACAACTAAAATTTAGGACACCTGCCTGGCAGTGAGCATTTAGGCAAGCGCAAGGAAGACTTTTCGGGAACCCTCATTTAGAGGGAGTTACAGCTAGAACAATCAATCTGGTATGCCACTGATCTGGAAGTTGTGCAAAATCTGGAATTTCCTCAGACTCTGAGTCCCCAGGTTTACGTCTATGAAGTGTCCCCAGAGATTGCAATTCTTAAAGAGCTGACTGCAGCCATTGTAGAGGTACGAGAGGAAATGGTGGGGCTTATGACAACTCTGCACACTGAACTTGAAAAATTGAAAGTGAAGCTCGAGACCCCTAGGACTCCAGAAGCAGAAATACTGACTAGGCAAAAGAGACATTTGGTAAACCCACATCCTCAGTCGGTGAATTTTCAGAATAGAAGGCCTGATGATCGGGCATGTTGGAGGGGCAGAGGACTGAATCACTATGAAAAATAGTGTCTCCAATGGAGAGATTTGTCTGCACCAGGAGGCGTGTGGGCTGTGGTTGAGGACTAAATGCCTGACAGTGGACAAAGAGAAGCCCCTCAGCAAATTGTGATCCTTTCCACAGTGGGACTGGGCAACTGTCTTCCTGGGGTAATAGAAGGTGTCTCCTGCAAGTGTGTGGTCAGTTCTGGTGCATAGGTGTCCATTGTGTGCCTAAGTGTGGAGAGGCGCAACTAAAAGATCCCTGCAAAGCTTACAACCTTATGAAGGAACAGTTTGCACAGTGAATGGAAATGCCCTCAAAGTTCTGGGAGTGTGACAAACAGTGATCAGCCTAAAGGAGCTGTGATTAACCTGTGAATTCTTAGTGGCTGAGTACACAACCAAACTGCACTACTTGGGACTAACTGGTTGCAGCAATACAGAGCAACATTGAACTTTGCTGAAGGTCCCTGTACTATACTGGACAGAAAGTTTCCCCTGGTGTCCAACAGTGAAAGGACAGAGGTCTGCAAGATTGTGGTCAGCAGCTACAGTATGTGACTGTTCCGCCAAGAAGTGAAGCTCTTGTTTTGGCTAGGTTGTAGGAGGTGAGGTCAAAGACTGAGAAGGGCTCGTGGGACCCCAGTGAAAAGAAAGTCACAACTTTCTCATAGCTCAGTTAATGAGTAGAGTAAAACAGGGAGACATTTCAGTGTGGGTTGCCAGTGTGATGACAGAGCCACAGATCATCTGCTAAGTGATGTTGATCCATATATTACACTGTAGGATGACAATATTGTATACACACTCGATCACAATTCAAGGCTTACAAACCAGACCCCAAAAATCCCAGAAGGATAGCAAGCCCCAGGTCTGACAGAACCAACCTTATTATCTCAAAAACTGCAACTTGAGGAATGAAAACTGACACCAGAGCAGATGTGAGCAACCTAGGCTGTGATGTGGGAGTGCACCGATGTATTCAGTTAGGGGGATAACGGCCTAAGAGGTACTGGCCTAACCAAGCACTGTACTGACACTGGAAACACTCGTCTGATCAAGCTAGGATCTCAGAAGATCCTGCTCCATTATCAGGGGTAGCTAGAAGAACAGCTGCAACAGATGAACAACCAGGGAGTTATTCTGCCCTGCACAAGCCTGTGTGGCCTTACCTCCATGTACAACAAGGAACTGTGATGTTGAAGACTGAAGATGAGGAATGCCGGCCTGATCTCAAACGCATATTAGTCCCCAAGGGGGTGGTTCTGAATGTCCTTAAAGCATTACATGACATCACCACTGGGGGTCACTTGGGGTTGGAGAAGCTTACACAGAAAGTACACGTCAGGTACTACTGGCCAGGGCAGAGAAAGTCCATTAAGGAGTGATCTAAAGCCTGCCTGATTTATGGGTCCCGGAAAGCTGTAGGTGCCACCCCTAGAGCCCCCATGGTCTTGTCCCAAGCTAGTCGGCCTTTAGAGAAAGCAGCAGTAGATATCCTAGGTGCCATGCCACTGACCCCTAGAAAAAACAGGTATGCCTTAGCAGTGGCAGACTATTTCACAAAATGGGCTGAAGCCAACCCACTGCCTGATCAGGAGGCTCAAACAGTTGCTTAGGCTTTTGTGGAACAATTTGTATGCAAATATGGAGCCCCTAGATCTGTCCATATGGAATAGGGGTGGAATTTTCAGTGGTTATCCCAAGAGGTGTGCAAACTTCTAGAAATACACAAAACCAAAACCACTCCATACCACCCACAATCAGATGGACTGGTCGAGTGGTTGAACCGCATGCTCCTAGCCATGCTGTCCTCCTTCATGTGTGATAATCAGACTGAATGGGATAGTCTGCTGCCATATGTCATGCTGGCTTACAGGAGTAGTGTACAATGCATGATGAGTTACACCCCATTTATGGTGATGTTCAGCCATAAAATCACACTCCCGGTGGAGCTGTTCAATGAGGCAGATGTCCAGGAGATACTAATCCTGCTGATTATGTGATGAAAGTGGTGGGGTACCACAGTACGAGGGCTGCAGTGCTAAAAAGGCACCAAGAGAAGGTCATGGTAAGCAGAGAGAGCGGTATGACCTTAAGGTAACTAGCCAAGTTAATGCAGTGGGTGACTGGGTGTGAGTTAAGAATCAAAGTTTAAAAAGCGAGTGTGCCCCAAGCTGCAGCTGTGGTTCGAAGGGCCATATCAAGTGATTATGAAGGTCTCTGATGTGTTGTATGAACTAGTATCTAAATGACAGAAAGACTGTAATCCTGCATTATAACTGACTGGAACCTTATCACGGGGCAAGTCCAATTGAGGGGACAGTTGCTGAACCACAGCCCCCACCTGAACTTCCACCTCAAGTGGCCAGGCGGCCACCAAAAATCCAGAGGGCACAACGGCACCACCAACAGAGACAGGAACTGGTGTGGGATCCATGGCCTATCCATTTCCTGGCCAGTGAAGATTCCCAAAGGTGAAGACATAAGAACTGGTCAACTCATAAGGATGGCTCCCATAGCAGACCCTGATGCAACAATTGAGCCCCCAGACTTTGAACATGAAGAAGCTGGCCCTGTCAGTTCTGGTGAAGGGGCCAATGGCAAGATGACAACAGATAGCCCTGTGCTGCCAGTGAACAGTAGCAATACCAGACCACAGAGAAATGCATAAGGTTTCCAGTTGGCACAAGGACTATGTTATGGACAGTGATTCAGCGTGAGTTGTGCCAGCTGGCTACTCGGACACATCTTCATATGGGAGGAGGTAATAAAATGGACCCCTGTACTCAGAAACCTCTAGAGGAAGGACTCCAGGAGTTTTCTGGGGAAAGGAGGGGCATCAGGTTCTGGTGCCTTTTCTGGTCCTGTGGGCTGTTGAGTTCTGGAATGACAGCCTCAGGCACACATTGAGACAGACTGTGAGCAGGGCCTGTAAAGGCAGGACTGTGTTGGAGGAGGGCAGATCTGGTGGAGATCTTGTGTTGGAAAGGTCTGCAGTGATGGGAGGGGGTGCAAGCTATGCCATCCCAGGCCTCAAAAGTGGAGAGGAAATTGTGAAGAGAGCTGCTGAGTTCCAGAAGAGAATGGCAACCACATGCAAGCCAGCACATGGGTGATGCTGAAGATGTAGTGTAGAGGAAAAGACCATGGGATGCAGATCCTGGTCCTGTAGCAAGCAATGCAGCATGGTACTGGGCTACCTCTGACCTGGGGGTTTGGAAGCAGGATGTGTGAAGGTCAGATTCGGGCCTCAGCAGTCTGGAATGAGTGGAAGGAGGTCAGAAGAGCCTGCAGCCAGTGCCCAAGGTAGCCAGTTCAGCACAGAGCAAAGTGAGGAAGCCTACCTGAATCATTGACACCCTGGGATAGCAGAGATCCAGTGGCCTGCTGCATCAGGAGAAGTCATCCAGGTCTGGGAACTGTGTGTACTCTGCAGTGTGGCATTGTTTTATGGGACAGTGCATGTTGTTTTACTATGTTTCACAATCTGGATTACAAATACCCCATACTGAGGGTTTTTTCATGCCATTTAAGCAATTGCATGGCCTGTAGGGTTTGGGGAATTGAGCACGTTGCTTTGTTTAAAGTGCACCATTGCCAGCCAGGTGGCAGCAGCAGCATCTGCAGGCCTAAACCTGTGACACCCGGGGGCTGAGGTAAGGGAGCTCCCATTGAGATCTGTTTTAAAACCATGTACCAGGTGGGTAGGTGTAGATCTGGCTTGCCTAGGAGGGCACCTAAGAGGGTCATATTTAAAGGTGAGATTTGCATTAACCCTTTTTCTTTCAGGTGGTCGACTGTTAATAAAGCTGTGTTATTCTGTTAAACTTGGGCTGGTTATTGACTCCTCGTGTGGTAGAGAAATTAATGATTTCCTTACCATGCTCACCAATAGCTGAAGCCCTTGTGACTCAGTCTGTTGGAGTGTCTCCAGCACTTGCCGCTGAACCACAATTTAATGGACCTCACTGGTTTACCAAAGCTGGTGGCAGTGTCACATGTATGACCTGGGCATGCCTTGCCATGGGGCCATTACAGTATGATGAACAAGTTGCAGAATGAGAGCTGCACTGTGGCTTTCATATGAAGTCTGTGGCACATGGGTGAAGTGAGGGCTTATATTTTAGCCTTGTGGTGGTGCTTATTTGACAAGTGTGGAGGAAGTGGTTGTGAAAGTTAATTTGTGACTGTCAGGCAGGTGTAAATTCATATTGCAGCTTTTATCAAAAGTTCTTTATGTTTTTTATTTAGTTTTTGTTGACCGGGTAAGTGCACTAGACAAATCCTGCCTATTTTCAGGCATGACCCGGGGAGGAGGAATACAGATGAATGCCAACTGACCTTGAACCAGATTAAGCTGTTGGTGGTATTTTTAATGAATGAGGGAAATTTGGTCAGGACACCAGGGAAATTCCCCTACTCTGAGGCATTGCTGCGTCTTGGTCAGTAGGGAAGCTGCTGACCTAGGTGATGGCTGCGCGGCCAGATGCACTGCGGAGTGCGGGAGCTCCGTCTAGTGAAATGGAGATTGGGAGAATGGAAACCGAGGAGGAGGAGGTGCAGGTACAGGAGGTTGAGCTGCAGATGGAGTGTCTATCAGAGGTTACACGGGCGAGGCCTGTATCGGAGCTTACCTCTGTGAAGTCCGTGATGGAGGTGAGGGCCCAGGGAAGCCCGTCAGGAGACAGCCCGAAAATTGCAGCAGCTGGATCACCATTGGAGAAAGAGAGTGGGATGGCGAGTCATCCTGGAGAAGAGGCGCTTCCCGGTGAGGATCGGAGCTAAGGCACCATGGATCAGCATAAGCCCAGCAGTAAGGAGGAAGTTCCGGGTATCGCGAGGGCTGCTATTCGTTTGGAGGAAGGAACTGAGTCGGCTGCGTTTGAGTGTAGGACCGGAGGTACAGGCCTGGAAACGGGTCCAAGTACTGTCTGGTCGGAAGAAGTGGCCTTGTCACAAGCAGGATGGATTCGGCAGGCGGATGGAAGATGGGTGCCAGACTCGGAATGGATGTCATTTTCCCCAGTAGCGACGGAAGCATCTCAAGGAACTCTGGAGGCGGGTGAGTCGTTGGCCCCAGTTGGACAATCTAAACAGGACCAGGCTCCAGGCCAGGCGGGAATATTGGACAAGCAGGGGAAGGGGGGGATTTCACCAGCTGATAGTATGCCTGAACTGGGGCCAGAAGAGCAGGAAGCAAGGAGGGGCCCAGCTTTCAGATCTTTTAAAAGAAATAAGGTGGAGCAAGCCCCAAGAAGAAATGCAGTCGGTTAAGGTATAGAGGGCCTGCCTGAGCATCCTGACCGGTCTATGTAGCAAGAAAATTATTGATGGATTCTATGAACTTTTTACCTTCTGACATTTATGCTTTAATTAATATTCGTGGGGAGGATACTTTTGATGTAAGCTTTAAACAAATGGCTAGTCTGGAGAAATTTTGGCATAAATATGACAGTTGCAAGTTATTGCCTTTATGGGTACCTTTTTTAGTCATTCCAATCACAAAACCGGTTTTTAAAACAGTTAATGTGATGTTCAGGAATGAGGGAGTGAATGTGGGTGACATTGTTTTCTGGTTGAAACAAAAATGTGAGGTTCTAGGCCCACCGGAGCCTATTTTGGACTCAGAGAATATTTGGACTGGGGCATGGAAATTTAAAGTTAAACTGTTTGTGGTGAATAATGAAGTACAACATGTCCCAAACAGCTTCTTTTTGGGGAGAGATCGTGGGGTTTGCTTTTACCCAGGACAGCCAAAAGCGTGTTATAGATGTGGTAGTCGTAGGCACCTGAGTAGTGCATGTGATAAAGTGAAATGTCCCTTATCACGGTGAATTAGATCATGACAGTGAGGTGTGTAGGAATGAGTTCAAATGTAATCTATGTGATGACTTAGGTCATGCCTATCACCAGTGTCCATGGTGAGCAGAATAGAAAAGGGGATTAAATAAGGAGGACCTGATTTCTCAGGCCCAGTGTAGGGGGAAGCCTACCCAGTCCCGTTTAAGTAAAGGGAACACGGTGAGAGTGGAAAATGATAGAGTGATGACTCCAGAGGTGTCAGCTGCTTCTCTTAATAAAAAAAGATCCACTGTGTCAATTCCACAACAGATTCTGGTCCCCCCCCCCATTTCTGTGGCAGAATCCTTGGCTAAACCTACGGATGACCCTGCCAGGGAGTCTGAGATGGAAATTCCCTTTCAGACCCCTCGGAGGGTTACTAGAGCAAGTAGTCGTACGGGGGGGGTGTGTTTGACTCAGAATTCCTTTGCAGCTCTAGCAGACTTAGAGGGGAAGGGGGTTTCTGATTTGTTAAAATCAGATGAGAGTCTGAGTATGGAAATTGATGAAAAGGGTGGGTTGGAAGTTTTCGAAGGGAAAAAGAAAAAGGGGAGAAAAAGGAAACAGGATAAATCATGAGTAGATGACCAATGGTCGATATGGCCTGTTTAAAGATTATATCGCTCAATTGCTGTAGCTAAAAGAGCTACAAGAGGCGACTTATTGCTTTACAGCATTGTAGAGAATTGAAAGCAGATGTGATTTTTTTACAAGAGACACATTTTTCTTCTTTGTTAGAAGTGTCTCAGGCAAAAAAACTATGGTGGGAGGGTCCGTCCTTTTGGTCGTTTGGGGAAGATGTGGCAGACGGGGTAGGGATATTGTTTTCTAACTCTGCAGTTCAGGTGACAAGGCTGGTTGATGTCCTGCCGGGTAGAGTATTGATCTTAGATTGTTTGTTGTATGGTGTTTGTTTTAGATTATGCTCCACAAGTTAAAACAGCAAGGATAGCTTTGTTTAATCTGATCAAGCCATACCTGTTTACATCTAAGAATATAGTTTGGGGAGGGGACATGAATTGTAGTTTAGATGTTCGGTTAAAAGACGGAGTCCAGCAAAAAACTTATTGCGACTCGCATGCCCTTTCTCAAACAATAGAGGTAGCAAAGTTAAAGGATGCCTTTAGAGAATTGCATTCATCGGGGGGTTATACTTATAAGAGAGCTACTTTCCAGACAAGAATAGATTATTTTTTTCTGTCTAATTATTTAATCCCGGTGGTGTGTTCAGTGATTCCATATGATTTTTCTGATCATAATGCGTTATGTAGTGTTGTAGGTCTACAGCAGATTCCAGCCTCTTTTCCAGCATTTCAGGGCAGATGGATGTTAAATGCTCACTACTGTCAGAAGTGGGGTTTTGGCTCAGTTAAAAGACTTTATGGTTTTCAGTAAATCAGTGGCAGTATTTTTTTAGATTGGATTTCTTGGTGGTCAGATACCAAGTTGGCTTTAAAGGATTTTTTTATAGCTTATGGGAAACAGAAAGGTTCGGGGGAGTATTTACAGTACTTAGATTTTCGAAACCAATATTATAAATTACAGTCACAGTCCAGAAGCAAAGATGCAGAGATTCAGTCCCAGATTACATGGGTAAAAAAGAACATGTTGAATTATCAATTTCAGAGGGCTGCAACCATTCATGCCAGTTTCAAATTGTACACAACAACAACCTTTTCAAGATCCGTATAAGGCATGTAAAATAAGATTGAGAAGAGGTGATGTCAGAACTCTACGAAATTCTGTTGGGGTTTTAAAAACGTCTGTGGCGGAAATGTTAGCAATAGCAGAGGAGAAGGTTGCTTCTCAATTTGGAGACAGGTTTGTTTCCTCCTCGGTGTGGGATGATGTTTTTCATTTTTCAATTCCGACTATTTCTCAGGTAGATGTTGAGCTTCTGCAAGGGCCTATAGCTTTGCAGGAGGTACAGCGGGCGATAGGTGCTTTAAGGGTAGGGGTATCACCTGGGATAGATGGGTTAACCAATGAATTTTACAAAACTTTTTCGGATGACCTGAGCGGCATACTGACAGAAGTTTTTAATGATATTCTACAGTATGGGTTTGGAGATATGAAATTTAATTTAGCTATTTTAACATTTATTTTTAAGACAGGGACATTACAGATCTGGGTAATTGGAGACCAATTAGTCTTCTGAATACTGGACTACAAGATACTGTCTTCTATTTTATGTAAAAGACTGCAGGAAGTGGCTAAGAGGTGTCTTCACCCGCACAAACATGTGCTATTCCCCATCGATCGATTCAGCAGAATTTAAAATTATTAAGAGACATATGTGAATTTGGATGCCAAGGAAAATTGTCAGGTTTATTATGGTAATAGACCAGGCTAGAGCCTTTGATTCTGTGTCCATGAGTTTTTTTCAGGTGTTAGTAAGGTATGGGTTTCGAAAATATTTAAGTATATTTACACTTTATATTACAATGCAAATTCTTGTGTATGCATTAATAATGATGTGTAGGCTCCAAATTCAGATGAATTGCGGCATCAGGCAAGGTTGTCCGATTAGCCCGTTGTTATATGCTTTGTATTGGACCCACTGTTGAGAGAAATTGAGCATAATAGGTCAATACAGGTTATCGCCTCTTGTAATTTATCGCCCAGAAAATCTCTGCCTATGCAGATGACATGTGTCTGTTGGTAGCAGATGTCCAGTCAGGTGTTCAGGCTATTAAAGTGATTAAAGGATTGGCAGAACTAAATGGTACTAGACTAAATTTAGAGAAATGTAAATGCCTGCATTGGGGATACTCCGTTTGTCAGAACATTGGGGCATCATAGTTAAGGATTATATTACTGTTTTAGGTCTTAATTTTGGTGAAGGAGACCTAGCATTATTAAACTGGGAAAAGCTTTGTTATTAGCGGAAAAAGGTACAGCAATGGAAATCTGGGTTTTTCCAAGAAGAAGCGGGTTTTGATTATTAAAAAATTTCTATTACCTATTTTTTTACACGTGTCTGCCATTTTTCCGGTTCCGGTTTCATTAGAAACTAGATTGTATAGTGTATTTTTTCAAATGGTGTGGGGCAGTCGGCTAAATCCGATTAAAAGAGCCTTTACTTATTTAAAGTTGAATCAAGGGGGTTTAGGGATGATAAATCCGGTGGTATTTTTTCATTCCTTCTTTATGATTGCAGCCTTTCAATCAAGGGTTAAACCTCAGGATCATCCATGGTCGGCTTGGACACAATTGCTTTTTTTTTCTTTTATGTCATCTTGGGAAGGAGGGGGTGTTCCCATTAGAAGTAAGGTGGCTTTGGCCCGCCCTATGGATTCCTCAGTAAGAAAATTACGGAATGGAAACTAGGAAAGGCTCAATTACAGGATATACCTAGGAAGGATTTTTATGCAGAAATTATGTTTAATTTTTTATGTTCAAGTGATTTTTCCCTTGTGTACCCCGACAAAATTGTCTCAAGCCTTATGCTTTTGATGGACCATAGGATACCCCCTAGTATGTGGGATGTGTTGTGGCTCTGTTGTCATGGGAGGTTGGGAGTCAGGGGTAATTTAAAACACAAACAGATCTTGGACGGATGTGCATTAGACCTGGAGCACAGATCAAATTGAAACATTGAACATTTTTTACTTCTTTGCCCATATGTTAAGTCTTTTGGTATGAGTTGGCAAAGCAGTGGGAATGGGGATTTTTGACACATATAACTTATCAGAGTCTTGTTCTGGGGGATTATTCAGGTTTTTTTGTGAAGATACCACCCAAGTACCTTAAATCTGATATTTGCATGGATTAAATATCGCCTATGGCAAGCTAGGTGTCAGTTTCTCTACAACATACCCTTCTTCCCTATAATATTCTTTTTAGCCGACTTGAATTAGCAGTTGGCAAACAGAAAACGTATGAGCAGCGCACACTAGATCAAAATGTCTTTCAGGATTTTTGGAAACACATTGTGTGGTTGAAGTGAAATGGGTGAAAACTGTCTGTGGTGTATAGGGGTTCAGTTTGATTTTTGTATATTGTTTTTCAAATATTGTATTGGATTTTCTTTGGGGTAGTTATAGACGGGTGTATTTGACAAATGTTAAAGAGGATTGTGTCATATTGTTATTGTTTTGTCTTTCTCAATAAAAATTCCCCTACTCTTTTCGATAAGTACCATGGGATCTTTGACATTCACCTGAACTACCACCAATCCAGGCAGATGGGACCTCGGTTTAACGTCTCATCTGAAAGATGGCACCTCAGAAGTGCAGCACCCCTCTCATGCTGCACAACAGTGTCAGTATTGGGATATTAACCCAAGTGCCAGATGTGGGAACTGAACCCACTGAATTTTGTTTAACTTTAAACTAATGTTTGATAAAAATGAAAGCCACTGCTCAACTAATAGGGTCCCTATTAGTTGAGTAGTGACTTTCATCTTTATCAACCATTAGCTGAAAGTTTAATAAAATTGTTTTAAAAGTTAGCCCCATAGACCTGTATTGGGAGCATCCCGCGCTCTCCCTGGTACCACATCACAAAACGGGAGAGAGCGGGGCAGAGCAGGCAGACTCAGAAGTGAGAAGGGATCATCTAGCTCCCAGTTCAGGCAATATTACGATCCCTTCCCAAACATTATTCAGTGAGTAAAAAAAATTATTTTCAAACAGAGGGGCTATCGCTGCCTACGAAGCCCAAACTGTGATTTTTTTTAAATCACATTTACTATAAAGTGCCTTGTGTGGAGTCAACAACCCTCCATGACTGTTTGCTCCAGGGAGCTTGGGGGCAAGCAGTCACAGAGAGTTATTGTCTTGGCACATAGCACTTTAAATATTTCATAAAAGAATATCCTTCATGACTCCTGAGTGCAGGTTTCTTTTTTGTTTTTCGTTCAGACTTGCTCAGGAACCTGCACTGTGAACCGACTGTGCTTAGAGGTTTTTTTTTTGTTTAAAGACTCCTTTAAGACCAATTGCTTAATAGGTAGTTGCTTAAATTTCATCCGCATCACTTGAGTGTGTAGCCTACTGATCCACTGAAATTGCTAAGTACAGAATTATTTAGTGTCTGCTAGAATTCAAACCCTGATGTCCTACTTCCCAGTTCACTGACACATCTGCTGTGCCACTGAATGGCACGTGTGCTGTCTACAGGTATGGCAGTGGTTTTCTGGCCCAAGCTATATATTTTTTTTTTTATTTAGTTGTTTAACCAGGTATAGCACACTAAGCTGAAAGCTTTTTTACAGGAGCGACCTGGGAGCACAAGGAGGTTAAGTGACTTGCTCAGGGTCACACAGTATGCAAGTGGAAGCTGTGGGATTTAGCCTTATGATATGATTTAGCCTTATGTGCGGTCGCTGCCTCATTTGAGTGCTGTGGATATCAAACAGGATGGGTTATAGAAGCCTGAACTGTGAATTTCTAATTCCACTGCTGTCCTGGAGCACTGGAAATATCTACAGGTGACAGCCTGGCTCAGTTGGTAACACATTACCTGTGGGAAAGAAACTCATGGGTTTTAGTCCCACACCAAGATTGGACTCATACCATAAACTCTGGTGCCTGAGTGAAGTAGAAGGGAATGCTGTACTGTTGTGGAGTGTGATCCTTCATATGATATGTTAAACTAAGATCCTGTCTGCCTACTCTGGTGGTTATTAAGGATCTTATGACACTTTGAGAAGAGTAAGGGATTTTCCTTGGTGTCCCAGCTAAATTTTCCCCATTCACCAAAATACTACCAACAGCATAATTGTGTTTACTTTCACTTGGTTTTCATCTGTATTTCCCCTCCCCTGGATGATGCTGAAACAGGCAATGTTGTTCAGCCCTCCCTTCCAGATCAACAAAAAATAAATAACATATATTGAAATAATCTGTAAGGACCTGATAATTTGAGGATTCAATTCTAACTCAGATTTGGGCAAGGACTTTGGACATTTATGCACATATCTACAGATATTTATTTATTTATTTAGCTTTTGTTAACCAGGTAAGTACACTAGATAAACACATGCCTATTTTCAGGTATGACCCGGGAGAGTACAGGAAATCAAAGAACATACAGAGTACAAATTGAAGCAAGTAGAGCAGATGCACTGACATTAGGAGAGGTATAACATACATAGTAAGATATCTTAGGTTACAACAGTAAACACAGTTAATGTAATAAAGTACAGAGTCACTGACACAACGTTACCAGCAATATAAATACAGATATATACAGAATTTACACATTTATCACAGGGCAACACTCAGGCAGGCAAGCAGACCACAGCAGGACCTAAGTAAGGTATATGGGATGATATGCTCAAGATACTGTGCAGAGGACCAGGCTAATCAGGGAGGTTTAAGACAGTCACATATTGATGAGAGGTGCGCAAGCACACCTGGGAAGGGAAGGTCCGGACTTGGACAGGAAAGGAGTTCCATAATCTAGGGGCACCTGACGCAAAGTCCCTGTCCCCAATTTTGGTACGTGTAGCAGGAACCTTAAGGATAGCGGGGCCGAGTGACCTTAGGGGGTAGGTAGTGGAGGCTGCTGGCACAAGGAGCTCCACCAGTCCGGAGGGGGGGTGCCAGTACCCAGAACCTTACCTGTGAAACTGCCCACAACAAAATTCATATAGTTGGGCGGGGAGAGCCAGTTGAGTTTACTGTACAGATTACAGTGGTGAGTGAGACGAGGGACTGCAAGAGCAAAACGGCAGATGTTATTGTAGGCTATGGTCCACATAGAGAGGTGGACCTTGGAAGTATGGGCAAACAAAAGGAGCCCATAACAGAGAGATGGTAGAAACACCCCTCTAGCCAGTGCTAGTCGAGCAGCCGGAGTAAGGTTATTCTTTGCCCTGTAAGCCAGACCCAATTTCCAGTTAACAGCTCTGCATACATTTTGGATGTGGTGACCAAGATCGAGCTGAGGGTCAAGTGTCACCCCAAGGTATTTGACGGAATCAGTGGTGAGAACAGGAGTACCATCAATACCGAGATGCACACAGGAACAGGGGAGGCCTTTAACTTGGCTAGGGAACCAAACAGCATGGCCTGGGTCTTTTTAAGATTTAGGACCAGCTTGTGGGACGATATCCAGGATTGGACACTCCTGAAACCCTCACTCAGTTGCTGGTTAATGACACCAATATCCCTGGAATGAGTGAGAATAACTAGGTCATCAGCATACAGGATAGCCCTGCAGGAGGCAGCCGAGGAGGGAAGGTCGTTGATGAATATGGAAAAGAGCAGGGAGCCCAAGGACTGACCCCTAGGGAACCCCTGAGGACACGGGGTGGCATCCAAGAGCACCTTACTATATTTGTTTAGTTGCTGCCTTCCTTGAAGGTAGTTGGAGAACCAACTGAGCGCCGGAGGGGACAAGCCCAAAGACCTAAGTTGAGAGCATAGTAAGGCATGGTCAACAAGGTCAAAGGCTTTAGAGAGATCAATAAAGATGGCCCCAGAAAGTCTGCCCTGGTCCATAGCAGCCCTAATCCCAGCAGTGACAGAGACCAGAGCAGAGGTGGTGCTGTGCCCTTTCCGAAAGCCATGCTGCGAGGGAGACAGAAGCTCATGAGCCTGGATATAATCCATGAGTTGTCCCGCCACAACTTTCTCAAGAAGCTTACTGATGGCAGACAGAATGGCAATCAGATAATATTTGTCAATATCCTGATTAATTCAAGAGTTAAATTTGCATATGTACTTGCACTTTAAAACTGATCTGCACAAAAAAAAAAATTTAAAACTCGCCCATTGGGAAATTCATATAGAAGCCCAGCTGAACTGCTAATATCAACTTGAGACTGTGTTGATTGATATATATAAATATGACCTTACTAAGATCTGTTAGTTGAAGAATACTTAATAAAATTACTAAGAGTGGTGTGTTGTATAAGAGGCTGGTACACTTCCTCACTGTGTATCAGTATCAGAAATTAGTAATTCTATTTATAGCATGGGAGTGATGGATAAAAGTGCAGATTAAAGAAGCGTAATTTTCCCCTGCTATTTAGCTGCGGTGAAGATAGCATGCTATTTCCACTGCAATAGATTTTATCACGCTGTCATCTGCAGCATGAACTCGCGAGGCACATGGTATAAAGAGGACATCCCATAGGTGTTCAATGATAAGCTACAGTTGCAACAATTAACATGGTTAGATATTTCCTGAAATTACTGTGATATCTTTAGAGAAATTACTTGTCTGCTTGCAGCACCGCTATAGGGCCAGAAGAGAGGCTCTCTTTAGAAATACTGTGATATAGCTGAAACTATCTGACCATGTCTTTGGCTACGACTGTATTTTTTTCACTCGGGAATGTTGTCCATAATGCTGCCCTAGTTCTCATTGCGTTGCCACTCTTTGCAAGGCAGCAGTGTGGGCAGCATGCTGGAGTGAACTGATTTTCCTTCTCGGAAAGTGTGCGCAAGGAAATATGGTACTCTACAGTTAAAACAAATCACAGCTGCAAACCAAAAACTGGAGCACTCTCACCCATCTTCAGATACCACCAGGGCTTGGCAAGTAAATTATTAACTTTTATTAAGTATAACAAGCATTTTCCAATGCCGGACATTCGCTTGCAGGTATTTGCAGTGGTGTTTGGCACGTGGGTGGTTTTACCCACGTTCTTTGTGATTGTTGGTATTTGCACTAAGCACAAATTTTCAGCATGACCTTTTGTTACCCCCCACCTCATAAAAGCATTTGAGACCTCTGCTTATGAACAGTCCCACTGTTATTTTGTTAATCTGTCCTGAACGTTGATTTCCACAGCGACCATACACTATTCTGCTCTACATGCAAAAACACAGTTCGGCAGGATGTGAAAAATGACAGCTGTAGTATCATAGGGAGGTGTGAAGGGATGGCAATGTTGAACATCTGGAGTGAAAATACAGCAACTTTCTATCCCACGAAATATATTATGGAAAACCAAGAATGAACGCCTTGACACAGTCATTTTGTGGACTTTTGTCACCAAATTTTCAACATAGGCATTTTGGGACCTCTGCTCATGAACAGTGTCACTGTGATTTTCATAATCTGTCCTGAGCATTGATTTCTCACTGTGACCACACCATTGTGCGCTGGATGTGCAAAACACATTTCAGCCAGGATGTGAAAATGTCAGCTGTACTGTTCATAAGGAGGTGTGAAAATGCCAGTGTTGAAAATCTGGAGGAAAATATTTCAAATTCTCAAGTTATGAGTGTCGTGGAAACTGCATAACGACGCCAGAATATTAAAGTCATTTTTGACATTTTTTCACCAAATTTGCAACATAGGCTTTTGGGAGCCCACCTATAAACAGTGACACTGTTGTTTAGTTAATCAATCCCAAAAGGTGATTTTGTGCAGTGACCATGAAATCACCTTTGGGACTGAATAACCTCATGACAGTAACTGAATTATGAGGTGGGGTCCCAAGAACCCCTGTTGAAAATGTGGTGCCAAATTTGCAAAATGCCTGAGATAGCCACCTAAGTTGAAAAAAACATTTATGCCATTATACAGCTTACTGTCATTTCTTCAGTTTATGCTCGCTCTTCAAGAGTGCAGACGTGTTCCCACTCCAGTGAAGATCATTGCTCCAGGCTCCAGAGGTAAGGTATGGGGTGATGGGAGAGGGGTATGCAGAGGGTGGGTGTGGGTCGGGAGGGGCACAAGACACAACGAGGGACGTTTTCTGTTTTCACAGGTTTTAAAAACAAAAGATGTTGGGGACAGTTTTCCCATTTATAGGGACAATGGGCATGCTGGGTGGGCTCCCAGCATGCCACCTGGGTGTTTGTTGGGGGCTGGAGACAATGGGGAATGGGCACTCGCCTGCACATATAATGTGTTTGGTGGGGGCAATAACAAGGGAGCAGGGTAGACGGCAGCAGAGGGAGGAAGTGGGAGGGATTTTATTAGCAGCCAGAGGAAAAGGGTGACGCTAATATGTTAAATACACACGCTACCACCGCTGATTGCAGTGGTGCTTTTCTTTAACTGAAGACCACTGCAGCCAAACTGCTGTCATAGACAGCTCATGCATCCATTGGTGCAGTAGGGTTGCACACGCTACACTGAGCACTGCATTGGACAGGAGGGTCACACACCTTCAAAAGTCGTACTGTCCCAAAAGCGTTCCTTGCACATGCATGCAAGCTTAATGCAAAATAAACAAGCATTTGTCAATGTCGAATGTTGCTTGCTTCTATGTGCTGTTTAGGTATTTGGAAGTCATTGAGTGCAAATATTGAAAATTCGCGAACTTACGAGGCAGTATAGAACTGCTAACGATGCTTGTTAAACAGTCATTTTAGGAATTTTTTCACCAAATTTCAACATAGCCATTTTTAGACCTCTGCTCATGAACAGTGTCTCTGTGATTTTCTTAATGTGTCCCATACATTGAGTTCGCAACACCGACTGTGCCATTGTGCGCCATATGGGCAGAAACACGCTTTGGGCAAGATGTGAAAATGACAGCTGCACTGCTCATGAGGAGGTGTGGTAAAATGGCAATGTTGAAAATCTGAGTGTAAATATTGAAAATTCACAAACTTACGAGCGCATAGGAACTGGCGAACGCACACGCCAGAAACAGTCATTTTAGGAATTTTTCACCAAATTTTCAACACAGCCATTTTAAGACCTCTGCTCATGAACAGTGTCACTGTGATTTTCTTAATGTGTCCCATACATTGAGTTTGCATAATCGATCGCGCCATTGTCGCTACATGGGCGTAAACACGTTTTGGGCAGGATGTGAAAAATGACAGCTGCACTGCTCATAAGGAGGTGTGGTAAAATGGCAAAGTTAAAAATCTGGAGTGAAAATATTGAAAATTTGCGAACTTATGAGCCTGCATAGGAACTGAGCAATGCATCGCCTGAAAACAGTCATTTGTAGTCTTTTTTCACCACATTTCAAAATAGGCTTCCTTGAGTTCAAATCTTATGAACGCTGGCAGTGCATTTCATTAATTGCCTAAAAGGTGATTTCTCGCGAAAGTGACTGCGAAATCATCCTTCGGCCCGAATAACGCCATGACAGTGACATCATTCATGAGAAGGGGTCCCAAAACCCCATGTTGAAAATTGTGCAAAATTCCAAAAATGCCTGAGATATGCAACAAAGTTGAAAACCCCATCTAGCCCATTATACAGCTTACCGGCATTTCCTCAGTTCGCGGGTCGGCTTTGAAGAGTGCAGACGTGTTCCCGGTCCAGCTAAGATCGTTGCGCTTGAGTTCCGAGGTAAGTATGGGGTGAGGGGGTGGGGAGGAAGGGGCGTGCAGTGGGTGGGTGCGGCTGTGGGAGGGAGGGCAGGGAGAAGCGCCGTGGGATCGTTTTTAATTTACAGGTTTAAAAAAAAAAAAAAGACAACGCGGACATTTGCCACGCTGGGGTGGGCTCCAGCGTGGCAGCAGGAAAGCTGTTTGGGGACGTGGAGCCACGGGGATTGGGCACCCCATTGGCCAAAATAGTTTGCCACGCTGGGGTGGGCTCCCAGCGTGGCACCAAAGCTTTGGGGTGGTATGAGGCTCTGTTAGCACACAGCGGTGGTTTTCTTTGAAGTGAAGACCACCGCTGTCATACACAGCACCTGCATCTATTGGTGCAGGACTCACCCTGCTCAACGGAGCAGTGGATTGCATGGTGACAGTCACACCTCCAAACTGTCCTATTTCTCCCAAGACGCTCTTACGACGCGCGCAAGCTGAACGAAAAATGGCAACACAGCCTGACGCGTTTTGGATATACTATCCTTTCTCAAAGGCTGATAGAAAAGTGAACCACACATCCTTATATATGGCATTATCGTCATAGCAAAGACATCATCATTATATCACTAAAAAACCCTTTAAAATCATCGGTCTGCATCAGTGACATACTAAGTGCAAAATAGCAACACACACATCTGTTTAAAGTGCCCACAATAGTAAAGTGCAGAAAGGACATACAAAGTGCAAAGAATTAAAAACAGAATTTCAGGACCTCATGAAATTAAGTGCAATCTCTATCATATAGCAAAATTCGCGAGTTGTATGGCATTCGATTCCTAGTGTCTCTAAGTCATAAATATATAAATTTCAAATATATCTTTTCAGAACACACATCCCTTTATTTACCTTTCTTCTAAATAGGGTTTTAACTCTGTACCAACATTCAGACCTGGTATTTTGTTGGCCGACAGTGTTACGATCCATTCCGTTTCTTTCTTTAAAATCTTATTTCTGTAATTACCACCTCTGGGGTCAGGGAACACTTTTTCATTCCCTATGAAATTGAAACCATGCTAGTATATCCGAATCACGTCAGGCAATATGTGTCATTTTTATACTTCATGAATTGATTTTCCCTGAAAATCCTACAGAATATTCCTTTAATAATTCTGTTTATAATACCAGGTGCCCAGAGGAGACTGTGATTAACCTGTTTCAGTATGCTGGTGAGACAGTGTCCATATCAGTTTGGTTGAGTTGCTTCCATGCTTGTAGCCTCAGGATGTGATCCATACTTTAACTTAGATGGGAAAGGGGGAAATTGTTTAACCAGGAAAGGAACACTAAGCTGAAGCTTGTTTCCAGCTGCAACCTGGGAGCACAAGGAAGTTAAATGACTTGCTCAGGGTCACACAGTATGCAAGTGTTGGCTGTGGTATTAAAACCCAGGTCTCCAGGTTTGCAGCTCAGAGCCTTAAACTACTATGCCATACTGCCTCCTTGAGGAGGGTAGCTCTCAGGAGGCAGATTACCTCCCCCTTGAACTGGTGATCATTCTTTTATTTTTGAAATGCAGCAGCCTGCTCATTGTGGATAGCATTGGTAGATCATGGTAAAAAGGTGAAACCACAACATACTTGTAGCAGCCGAAAAGTGAGCTGCCAGTGTTCCTGCTATACCGTACAGAATTCATTAGTTGATTGCATTCCATACTGCTGATGTGCATCATTAATTATAAAATGGGTAAGACAAACCAAGGCCTATGACTGGTGAAATGTGATTACATGACTGTATGTTAATCCACATGTAACCGCCCTGCAAATGGGGGTTCTCAAAAGTCTCCTCAGAGCTGGCTAAGTGCTCCCAGCCTGAATGGTGTTCGGCGTTTAAGTTGTTTATCTGTGAGTGCTTTTAGAGCCTCTGGTACTGTCTCTTTAAGAGTTGCCTGCTCGCAGGCTAAATTAGTTTGAATGGGGGGACTGTGTAGTTAATGCTTGAATCCTGCCCTGAGCTGCTGCCTGATCGCTCCATTTCTGCGGTCGCTAAAAGCGCAGAGGGAGCCCACCTGAAAGATGTAACTGTTTGCCTAAAATCATTTAGAGCATTAGTAAAATTGCAGTTTGTCTAACCTGCCTTTATTGCAGCTGGGATTCCGTGTGTGTTGCCCCTCCATTTTGGACCTGAACTGCTGATCTGGGCCAATTGGGTTAGGGAAGCCCTAAAATGGAGACTGCCTGAGCCAACCAGAACTTGGACTCTCACCTGGAGCCTGCTTAAAGGGGAAATGTATGGCAGGTACTTCTGGGAGCTGTAGTTTGGACCTTCGCGCCTTTTTGCACCAACAGAGGGAGCCCTGCAGTGATTGACAGTTGAATCTACCAACTGAACCTATGTGAGCCTAAGGGAAATGCCCTGAACTATTCCTGGAGGGGAGATGCAAGTTGACTGTGAGAGGAGAAGGAGCTCTGTTCTGCTGCAGCATGCAGTTCATGCGGGAAGCGCATGTAAGGTCCTGAAGTTGGCCTGTAGCTGTTACCGAGTGCTCATCGGACTGAATCGGAGTTGTGGAGAAAAAGGAAGAAGTGTGCAGAACCAGGCTTGCCCGTAGAAGACCGAAGATTTGCGGAAGTGCGATCGGCCTGTCGGGGACTCTGATGCTGCATGTGTTCTCGGGTTTTGCAGTATTTGCGATCGGGATCGAGAAGCAGCTGCCTGGTATAGTAATTTCCTTTACATATAAATGTGTCTAGTGCTTGTGGGGGATCGCGATTCCTTTTCCCCCTTTTACTGTGAGTTGTGAGCTGAAGCTGGAAGCTGAACTCAAATCCAATCGGACTGAATCCGACTGCTATCCAAATCAGTTGGGCCATGTCACGAGGGTCCCATCTCCATGCCCTGCTCATCCTGGCCATCCAGAGCCACCTCCTCAATTCAGCTCTCGGCTTGGGGTTTGTGAGTACAAATCGGGGTAACTCCCTGCACCTTCATTTAATCAAAGTGTGTCAACTGATTGTTTTGTGTTCTTCTGTTTGTGGACTGAGCCATCCAGCTCCGGATTACAATATGTTAGTGCATATATTTTCTTCCTACAGGGCCCCATCCAGCTGCACCAGCCGGCCAACCCCTGGCAACGGACCTGGCTAGCCCCCTACCATCCTGGGTACCCAGAGTGTGACTTTTTGGACCCTTTATGCCTGTACGGTACTGTGATTTGAATATTGCCAATCAACCTAATTTCCCCCTCCCGTGTTCTAGTCCCCTGAAGAAACCAGATTTGTTGTTGTTGAACTTTATACTGTTTGAGGTGTCAGTACATATAGAACCAGCATTGTATCGTGTGGTGTATGTGATTAACCTTGTTTTACAGGGGGTCCTCCAAGACGTGCTGCATAATCAATCTCGAGGGTGAATGGTATCTCTGTGTGTAAAAAGTGTGCATATGTGGGGTATTGGGATGGTAACTCCCGTGTACTTTGTGGGCCACTAGTGGGCACAAAGGGGGGGTCAGAGTGTCCCAGAGGTCTGTGACCAAGCTAGCTTAACCACTACCGACCCTGACCTCTGGGTGGAGGCACCAGTCACTGGACCTAGGCCCCTTAACCTGTCACTAGCCATACAGGCAGGGGTAGTAGCCCTTGGGATAGCACCACCTAGGGGTTACACACATCACAGGTTAGAAATACTTAGCATTCTGAACCTAATTACTCAGTTTTTAAAATAAAAATCAGAGGAACCTTTGTATAATTCAATAAGGCACTGCACAAGGAGCATTATTGTGCGAAAATGGCACTTTTTGGGTGCATAAGGCATGCTTATAGGCCTCATGTCTCACTTCCCAAGACATGCCGTTAAAATAGAGACATAGAATCTGATGGCAGATAAGGACCACTTGGCCCACCTAGTCTGCACATTTCCCTACCTGATGGATAAGCTGCAGATTCTAGTTAATCAACAGCTTGCTTCCTCCTACCCCCCACTAGAATAGCCTTATCTCTGTCCCATGCGTGTTTGAATTCTCCCACTGTTCCTGACTCCACAGCCTCCTAAGGAAGGCTGTTCCATGCATCCACAACCCTCTCTGTGAAAAAATACTTTCTAACATTACCTCTGAGCCATCCCTCCCATTATCTTCAAATTGTGCCCTCTTGTTCTTGCACATCTCTTTTTCTAAAAGATGCTACCCTCTCATACTTTAATTCCCTTGAGATACTTGAAAGTTTCTATCAGTTCCCCTTCTCCCTCCTTTCCTCAAGGGTATACATATTAAGCTGCTTTAGTCTCTCCTCGTACGTCTTCTGGTGCAGACCCTGCACCATTTTGGTTGCCCTCCTCTGAACAGCCTCCACTCTGTCTTTGCGGAGATGGGGTCCCAAGAATTGCACGCAGTACTCCAGATGGGGTCTCACCAATTGTCTGTATAGAAGGATAACAACTTCCTGTTTTCTACTGTTGATGCCTCCCCCTATGCATCCCAGTATCCCCCCAGCCCTCCTTACTGCCTTCTCTCATTGCTTGCCCACCTTTAGGTCATCTGATATAATTACTCCTAGGTCTCTTCGATTTTTGTTGTTGTTATTATCTCACCCCCCCCCCCATTGTGTACTCTTCCCCTAGGTTTTTGTTTCCCAGATGCATTACTTTGCACTTCTGCATTGAATCTGAGCTGCCATATCTGACCATTCACCAACCTTGCCAAGTCCCTTTTCATCCTTTCCACTCCCACCTTGTGTATCAACCCTGTTGCAGATCTTTGTGTCGTCCACAAGAGACATACTTTTCCTTCCAGGTGCTCTCAATGTCACTTATATAGACATTAAAGAGGACCGGTCCCAGTAATCGAACCCTGTGGTACCCCGCTAGTTACCCTCTTCTCTTCACTGTGGACTCTGTTTACTATTACCCTTTGTGTCCTGTTGTCCAACCAGTTTTTTATCCAGGCTACCACCTTGGAACCCACTCCAAGGCTGGCTAACATGTATATTAATCTTTTGTACGGGACTGTGTCAAATGCTTTGCTAAAATCTAGGTAGGCCATATCCATAGCCCCTCCCTGGTCTACTACTTTGGTCACCCAGTCAAAGAAATCTATTAGGTTCATCTGACATGGCCTTCCTCCTGTGAAACCATGCTGCCTTGGGTCCTGTGCCCCACTAGCCTCTAGGTACTCAATAAATCTTTCCTTCAGAAATGATTCCATCATTTTCCCTACCACTGAGGTCAAACTAACTGGTCTGTAGTTTCCTGCCTCTGCCTGGCTCTCACTTTTGTGAAGTGGAATCACATCTGCCCTCCTCCAGTCCTCAGGTACCACCCCATCCTTACATGATTTGTTAAAGACAGTAGTCAGTGGCGTTACTAGTTCTACCCTTAGTTCTTTTAGAATTCTGGGGTGAATCCCATCAGGCCCCATTGCTTTGTCCACCCTCAGTTTCAAGAGTTCTTTCAAAACCCTTTCTTCTGTGAATGGACTGGTATCGACTCCCCTATTCAGAGTGTTTCTCTTGTTTGGTTTAGGTACCTCCCTCCTCTTCCATTGTGAATACTGAGTAGAAATATTCGTTCAGTATCCCTGCTTTTTCACTGTCACCCTCTGCCCACATTCCCTCCCCTCTATTAAGTCTCTGTATCCCTCCCTTGGTCTTTCTTTGCTCCCTAATGTACCTATAAAGGTTTTATCCCCCTTCTTAACAGAGTTGGCTAGCTTTTCCTCAGTTTGTGCCTTTGCTATTCTGACTGCCTTCCCTGCCTCCTTCTGCTTTAACTGATAACATTCTCTGTCCTGCTCCTCCTGTGTTTCCTTGTATTTCCTGAATGCTATCCTTTTCCCCTTAACCTTCCCTTCCACCTCTTTTGAGAACCATAGTGATTTTTTCCTTCATTTTGTTTTGTTGATTTGCTTCACACAACGGCTTGTTGCCTCTGTGATGGCTGTTTCGATTATTCCCCATTGTTCCTCCACCCCTCCTCCTTGCCTGTTTGCTAGTGCTCTTCTGAGGCACTCTCTCATTTTCCCAAAGTCAGCCCTCCTAAAGTCCAATACTCTTGTTTTTGTATGGCTTGATTCTATGGCTGTGTTTATTGTGAACCACACTGGTGGTTGCTTGTTCCTAGATGATATTAATGTGTCTGTTAGGGTTGAAGCACAAAGTGTGAAAAGTAGGAAAATGAAGCATTAGGGTTAGAAGTCAATGGAATGGTCATGTGACACAGAGTTGGCATTATCCTATTTATTGGCACCGTACCAAACAAGCTATTTCTAGTGTTCCTTCTCATACTGTAGCTCCCTAGTACAGAGGGCAGCTGACACCATCAGGGAGAGGACAGGCAGATGTGCACAGATTATGTGTGCCTGCAAGGGCTGACATTTCCCCATGCTGACAGCCTCTTCTGTACTAGGGAGCTATGAGAAGGAGTGCTGCAAAGTAGCTTGTTTCATAGGAGTCGCTACATTTTGAAAAACAGTGAAGGAAGAGGTTCATCTGTAATGAACTAAGATATTGTATGTCATTTCTCTTACCAGCACTGATGTCTCTGACTGTCTACTTTTGACACACAATAAAAGTCAACCACTGAAAGGTAAGCTGCCTTGGCTGGTTGTTTGTGGACCGGATATGTTCTGTTAGGAATCTGTGTCTGGAGTGCCGCTACGCAGCGGCTTGTACCAAAATGAATGCATTTGTTGTTGTCTCCCCCAGAACTCTCAGCACCAGCATATACTGAATGCCGGGTTATTTTGCCTTCAAGCAAAATGTAGTTTTTTTCAACCAAAGTAAGCAGAAGTCTAGACTGTCAGTACACTAGATTTCTTTCTGTCTAACAAGATGATTTCTATGCCCAAAAAGTGCTAAGGGTGATGTCACTTTAAAGGATTAACTTGGCCGAGTTCTATAACAAAATGAGTCTGTTCAGAAATGCTGGAGAACTACCAAATTTCTGCTATCAGTTTCTGTTTTGTGTTTTTGATTGCAAGAAGGCAGCAGTACAACAGTACTTGATTTTTATTCAATACAGTTTTATTAAACAAAACAGTAATAGTTTTTACATATCGATAAGTTAAAAAAACAAAACAAATGATACTAAGTCACACAGAAAGGTTTTTCAGAGGGACAGACAATAATTCACATGTAACAGTAATTCATACTCCATTGAAAAATGTCACCTATAATTTTTCATTCTGTTTTAGATTGCTTTTCTTCTGTCTTGTACATTTCCTCCCCCACCCCATTTTGAGTCTCCTGTTGCTTTTTTTTTTTTAATTTGAAACAACATGAGGAGTGCTCCTTTTAATATGGCTCAGACCAGCTTTTCATCAGTGTTCTCTGTTGTTTTTGAACACCCATTGTCTAACAGTACTTGTTTTGTAATTATAACGAACTAGCATGCAGTAGACACTGCTCCCTGACCTTATGAAACAACAGGTGTTTAACAATCATGTATTCTAAAGTTCTGTCACTGGGGTGACAGCTTAAGGCTGAGATGCTGCATACATATGACATAGCAAAAATGGAATGAAGCACCCAAACCAGGGACAATGTGTCCGCTGTTTTTTATTCGAAGAGTGCTCCAGTGCAAAAACAATATATGAACAGATATGAATCAGCCATTTTCCACCGGTAGAGTGGTAGGTAATGCAAAAACTGTATGACATCACTAAAACACTCTCATTACTAGAAGAGTACTGTACAAGATAGGAGGTAGAGGGCAATCTAAAATGGAATAAAAAAGTATGGGTTTTAAATTTTCAGTGCAACATGCGCTGCAGCTTTACGTATTTTAGTCCTTATTACTAATGGCATTCAGCTCTTTAAAAACTGGTCTCCTGGACTGGTTTGAAAAGTGATCTTGTTGTTACCAGTGCCTGTCAGCAGCCAGACTGGCATTCAGGTGGGTTGTGGGTAAGCTGCTGAAGTCACAGGTGCCACAATATCTATCAGTACAGTAAAAAAAGAAACCATGACCTGGATTGTCAGATTGCAACAAACTGAACAATATAACAATGCTCCCACCTTTAGGCTAAAAATTGATAACACTTTTTTTACTCTATGTGTGGCAACTTCTGGTCCAAGGTTGACCCTATCTCTCTTTAAAAATAAAAATATTTCCCACCACCTTTACAGCTGAAGGTATAATGCACATAAGCAGTAACCCATGACAGGATGTGTGGTATTGCCCCAAGTATGCTGGGAAGCAGGAGGTGAACCACCCCACACGTGTAGCAAAATCTAGCTTACTGCATGCCTTGGAACGAGTTATTGCACTTTAAAAATGCTTCATAACATGGAAAAAATAAAGTAACACTTCATAGTAAGTGAGAATGTAACTGTACAGAAAGACTGAGCTTGCCACACAGTCATGGGATCTCATTCAGTCAACTGGAATGCACATAGCGACACACTGATATACTGTCTAGTTCCTGCTACCTGGAAGAGGTTTACAGCTATTTATTGGCAACACCTCTTAAGGTATAATGGATCAACCACTGAGTGGCATTTTTTCCTGACAAATTAAACAAGAATAAAGACAAAAACAAAACAAAGGACGTGCCTGCAGCCATGGAAACCTTGGATAATCAAGCCCTCCCCCCAACTGATAAAGCTTACGAGCAGCACTGACATCAAATCAACTGTGAAGGTAGCCACTATGTCTTCTCCACTGGCCATGGGTGATGTGGAGGTAGGAAGCTAGCTACCACATGAATTTAATGATGTTCACAGAAGGGCAGTGCAAAAAAACAAAACGATGGAGGCCTAGTTAATGGACAGGTTGAACACAGTGCGGATAGGAGCGTTGCTGTCTTTCCCACTCTGCTTCACCAATGCTTTTCGGTGGCATCCTCCAGGGCATATGTTTCAGTGGTCATGTGGTGGTCACCTAGCTTTGTGTTTCCCTCCCGTACCTCTTCTCTGTTTTACAGAAAGGATTGGTGCAGTAGGCACTTCATCACCAAAGCACGACTTTTGAAATGCCTTCTTGTTCACACATGATCTGAACAGCGGGGCTGTGGTGACGCCTGAAGGTCTATAGTGTTGCCCTTGTATTAAGTGCTACAACATTAAGTTTAGAATCCTTGCTAGGCCTCTTGGGGTTTGCTAACATTCATTTTGAAATCTCCCCCACCCCAGGAGTTGTTTTCAGGGTCCTTCCCAGTTCCCTGTGGGGATGTCAGGCAAGCAGATTCATGTTTTTCCCCGAACACTCAGAGGACAAGCTGGGCTCCATTATTATGTATTTATAAAAGTGCTTTTTTACCCATCCCCTACATGAAGGCAGGAATGGAGATATGTGCACACCAGCCTTCATGGGTGCATGCTGATCCACTCCAGACTCAATACACTCTACAGCATATTCCAGGTCACAGAACCAGTCCAGTGGAGGCCGAACTACCCATTCAGGAAAAACTGGACAGTGAGGATTTAGTCCATGGCCTGCAGCCCAATTCTCAAACCTGGAGCCATTGAGGTTGGGCATATTCTGGCTATAGGTCCAGTACAATGCAGGGATGGAAAAATGCGGGAATGTGTAATGGCTCAGATAGCTTTTGCTTTTCATTCTAGGTAGCTATTACATATGTTTTAGGGTTCCACCTCATTTATAGCATATCTCACTGACTATAAAACACATGTAATCTTTTGTTACGGATGGCTGGTGCCATATCTTCCTCCTGTCTTGAAATTTACAGTTGAGCTGGCACGAGAAGTCATAGCCTTCAACGTTCAAATTGAAATGCCCTTTACATTCCTAAGCCAAAAAAATAAAATCGCAGTGTGCGCTTAGCACACATCAGTCATCCCTCACTATCAGAACTGAGGATATTGTTTTTCACTAAGAGAATTACTGCAGGGGGTGGGATCGCAAGCCCCTCCCTGTCTTGTATAATTTCTTACTGCAGGCAGCAGAAATCTTAGCTCTGTGTTTGTATGCTGCAGTACAGGAGCTAGCTACTTTCTCTAAAAACTTAGGGCCAGCTGTTGGAACTGGGTGGTTCATTCTGACCCCCCCCCCTTCTTGTACCCAATAGCTCCATATGAAGTCTGAACCATCCATTGAGTCTCCTGATACAAAATGGCCGCCCAGGGTATAATGAGGTAATCAGATTTCCTACCTCCTGCTGTGAGAGTTCTGATGTGGAATTTCAAAGTTTTAGTTGTGTTGCCAAAACAAGGTTCCTATAACGACATGCAGCGCAACGTCATATATTTATTTGTTGGTGTTTGCCACCTGGCTCAGCCCTGGGAGATGTATCTCAGTAAGGAAGCGGGGGCCACAAGGCTATGTGTGATGAGACAGACATCACTGGTGGCCTACTAGGTGGGGCTTACAAAGCTGGAATGAAGACCCAAATATCTGGATGCAAACCACAAACCCCTGACTCCCATGGAGGTTTGCCCTTCCCAGTGGGCTTTTGTACTTGGCTTGTACTACTCGGCCAGGGTGCTTCCTTACCAGTGAAGGAGAACTGAACTCTGACCGGCCCTGAGCATGATTGCACAAGTCTGTTTCAGACCATATGTACTGTATTTGCACTGCATCAAGACAGTTCAGCAGTTAAGGAGTTCCGGATTTGCTGCAAGAGCAGGGAACCTGTTCGCTATAAGATCAACAAGGGCTGCCCAATACTTAGAGTAAACCAGGAGCTTGAGAGCGAGAAAGGACTGTCACTTCAGTTCTATACTAGTCTTATGCTTCACAGTGCCATCACAGTGGTGTTTTACAAGAACTCTTCTTATAATCTACTCAAGAAAGCTAGTGTTAGCGTTTCCATCAGTCGTATTCTGTCAGTCCTGGAGAACTTGATTTTAATGGTTAACTTGGACGGATTTCATCAGTTAGCCAGATAAAAACATTTAGCCATATTGTAACCCTGTCTCTTTTGCTCTCTCTTGTTTGTTTTCTCTATCATCTGCCCATAAGCGATCATTGGTAGCCCTTGCCCTGAAAAGTAACAGTTGACTGTAAGACTTTCTAGGACTAACAGATTAAGTTTTGGCAAGAAGTCTTAACACTGGCACCACAACTCGGAACCAGAATCATGTCACAGAAAGCACTTCATTGTTAGTTTGAGCTGAAACTTTTTGCAGTCTGTTATTTCCACTGTTTGAGATCAAAGTTAGGGTCCTTTTACAGGGCATGCAAACCCAAGGCAATCATCACCACGAGGAAGCCGAAACCAAGGATGTATCGTAGGATTGGAGTGCTGGTAACAGGATACTGGCGCTGGGAAGAAGGATTCTTGCTGGTTTCTTTGGCATAGCTTTGACCTGAAAAAAAATATGTATCACATGTTTTACTCTGAATTGTCCATCTTTATTATCATCACACATATGTTTAAGAGCACGCATAGCCTGCATCAGTAGAGACAAGTTTGTCTGTTGCAGAGGCAAGCTGGATGGGGGTGAAATCCTTTGTGGACCAACTTCAGTACTGTACACAGGTACTGTAGTATGCACAGCAAGCTTCTGGGAGCACATGGGTCCCCGAGTCTGGTGCTGGAAGACAGACTTTCGCACTAAGGTCACCAATTTACTTTAACACAGGCAATACTTACAGGGGAGGAGTCAGCACCAAGGCCCCACACCTAAGTGTGGGACTCATCCCAGTCTGCATTTTTACGCAAAAACATTTTTTACTTACTGTTTACTGTAGCATAGTAGATTGTATCAGACTAATTTTACTTAGTTGTTGGCTAACATTTTCTGTAACTACAAATTCCAGAATCACCTGAAGCTGACATCAGAGCAGCACTGTAGCAGTGGGAGATTCAGTAGCCTATAGCGCATGTTAGAGCTGTTATACACTCCAATCAGATATTTTCTGGTCCCACTGTTCTCCTGGGGCTATGTGCAGTCCTCTGTGACTGTAATTTGCCCCAGAAGGACAGTGGGAACAGTGAAAAAAAAATCAAAGCTTATATATCTGTAGGGTATTGAATATCCTACTGCTGCAATCAAGAAGTGCAAAGTAATGCACCTGGGAAATAAAAATCCAGGAGAAGAGTACACAATAGCAGGGGAGGTACTAACAACAACAATAATGGAAAGGGATCTGGGTGTAGTCATATCAGATGACCTAAAGGTGGGTAAGCAATGTGAGAAGTCAGTAAGGGAAAGCCAGGGGGATACTGGGATGCATAGGGAGGGGCATCACAAGTAGAAAAAAGGAAGTGGTTATCCCTCTATACAGACAGTTGGTGAGACCCCATCTGGAGTACTGCGTGCAGTTTTGGAGACCTCATCTACGCAAGGACATAGACAGGATGGAAGCAGTCCAGAGGAGGGCAACTAAAATGGTGCAGGGTCTACATCAGAAACCATATGAAGAGAGACTGAGAGAGCTTATTATGTATAGCCTTGATGAAAGGAGGGACAGAGGGACATGATAGAAACTTTTAAGTACCTCAAGGGAATCAACAAAGTCCAGGAGGGTAGCATCTTTCAGAAAAAGAGATGTGTAAGAACAAGGGGGCACAATTTAAAGTTAGAGGGGGGATGGCTCAGGGGTAATGTGAGGAAATTCTTTTTCACGGAGAGAGTGGTGGACGCATGGAACCGCCTTCCTGGAGAGGTTGTGGGGTCTAAAACAGTGGAGGAATTCAAACATGCATGGGACAGACATAAGGCAATTATAGTGGGGGGTTGCAGGAAATAGGCTGTTGGTTAACTAGAATCTGCAGCTTATCCAGTAGGTAGGGAAATGGGCAGACTGGGTGGGCCAAGTGGTCCTTATCTGCCGTCAAAGTCTGTGTTTCTGTGTTTCTGCTCTGATGTCAGCTGTAGGGGAATTCTGGGATTTGTAGTTACAGAAAATGTTGGCCTGGAAGTAAGCAAAACTAGTCTGATAGACTACTATACTATAGCAAACAGTAAGTTAAAAAAAAAAATGATTTTGCACATTGTTTGCAAATTGGGACCAGCTCCACATTTGGGTATGAAGCTCTTAATGCTGACTGTTCCCCTTTAAAGCAAAGGCCACTGACTTTGCTGAGTAGTTTTTGTTCTGTAGTTACTATTTAACATACTGCATTTGGTGTCTACGTCAAAACCCACCTGTGTCTACCCCATGTGGCTCTAAAAGCTTGTGCATTATAACATTTGTGCACAGCATCAACATTGGTGCAGTGATTTTCTAGTTTCCCCAAGAATCCACATGGTCACAAGCTGTTTTACTGTGGAGAAATTGGATGTAATACCAATCTCTGTCCAGCAGAGGACACTAAAAATTTACAATTCTTACACGTTGCAAGACCCCCACCGCTGACAGTAGGAATACTGTATACATGAATGCAGGAAAAAAGTTCATCTTCCAAAAGGAAAGACAGGCTTGGTAGCCTATACCTCTTTTTTCAAATTTCAGCCTCTCTACTCAGTCCCGTTTATTTATAGAGCACCTTTCCCAAACTTCTTGAAACAACTAAAGTACATTACAATAAAGTCAAATTACAGAGCTACAACTACACAGTTAAATACATTTGAATTGCAGATACAAATACAGGATGTTGGGCCAGTGGTAAAATATTGGCCCAACATCATCTGTAAACAGGGTAGCGGGACCCCTAGATGTTAAAAAGAGGAAGACATTCTTCCTAGGGTGGAGTAGTTTGGAGGAACCAAGCTAATTGATTTAATTTCAATTCATTATGTTTGCTTGCATGCATGTGCAAGAAACATAGTGCCATCATCCGAGTTTTCGGAGGTGTGTCACCCCCTCTTCCAATTCAGTCAATGTGTTGTCAGGCGCGCACCCAGTCCATGTGCATGCTGGAGCTGTCTATGACAGCTCCAAAATGCAGATGGCGTACAGTTGAAAGGGGGAGCTACACTTCAGTGAGCAGCGATCAGATATTGCCTGCTCAAGCGCAGCTCCCTATACACACACACACACACACACACACACACACACACACACACACACGCACGCATACTGCGTGCTTCCCCACGCACACACTTTATAGCGATCGCGCTCCCCCAAAGTTTTCTAAATGCCATGCTGGGTGCCCACCCCAGCATGGCAGCTCAATGGTATAGCCGACGGGGGTGCCCAATCCCCATCGGCTCCACTGTCCTCCCTCCCCCAGAGTAGGGTGCCACGCTGAGGAGCCCACCCCAGCGTGGCAACTGTTGCTATGGCCGACGAGTGCCCAATCTCCCGCTTGGCTCCATGCCCCCAACCAGCTGTCCTTGTGCCATGCTGGGAGCCCACCCCAGTGTGGCAAACGTCCCGTCGCCATGTTAAAAAAAAAAAACGGTCCCACGCAGTCTTCCTGCCTCCCACAATCCGCACCCACCCACTGCGCACTCTGCCTCCCCACACCCCCTCACCCCATACTTACCTCCGACCTCGGCGACAATCTTCGTGGACTCGGGAAACACGTCTGCAGTCTTCAAAGCCGACCGCGAACTGAGGAAATGCCGGTAAGCTGTATAATGGGATAGATAGGGTTATTTCAACTTTGTTGCATATCTCAGGCATTTTTTGGAATTTTTGCACCAAATGTTCAACATGGGGTTTTTGGGACCCCTTCTCATGAATGATGTCACTGTCATGGCGTTATTCGGGCCCAAAGGGTGATTTCGAAGTCACTGTGCGAAATCACCTTTTGGGCCCAATTAATGAAATGACACTGCCAGTGTTCATGAGGTGGGCTCTCAAGAAGCCTATTTTGAAAATTTGGTGGAAAAATTCCTAAAAATTACTGTTTTACTACGTATGCTAGGCAGTTCCTACGCAGGCTCAGAAGTTCAATAAATTTTCAATATTTCACTCCAGATTTCAACATTGCCATTTTACCACACCTTCTATGAGTAGTACTGCTGTCATTTTTCACATCTCACCCAAAACGTGTTTCCGCCCATGTAGCGCACAATGGCATGATCGGTGTCTGCGAAAATCAATGTACTGAGACAAATTAAGAAAATCACAGTGACACTGTTCATGAGCAGAGGTCTTAAATGGCTATGTTGAAAATTTGGTGAAAAAATTCCATAAATGACTGTTTTATTTAGCGTGCGTTGTACAGTTCCTACACACGCTCGTAAGTTCGCGAATTTTCAATATTTTCACTCCAGATTTTCAACATTGCCATTTTACCACACCTTCTTATGAGTAGTACAGCTGTCATTTTTCACATCTCACCCAAAATGTGTTTCAGCCATGTAGCGCACAACGGCGCAGTCGGTGTGCAAAATCAATGTACAGGACAAATTAAGAAAATCACAGTGACACTGTTCATGAGCAGAGGTCTTGAAATGGCTATGTTGAAAATTTGGTGAAAAATTCCCAAAAATGACTGTTTACAGGCGTGCGTTGTACAGTTCACTTTAAATGAGTTTATGATCAATATTTTCACTCCAGATTTTCAACATTGCCATTTTATTACACTTCCTTATGAACAGTACAGCTTCCATTTTTCATATGTCACCCAAAATGTATTTTCGCACATGTAGTGCACAATGGTGCTGTTGGTATGTGAAAGCAATGTTTGGGACAGATTAAGAAAATCACAGTTACACTGTTCATGAGCAGAGGTCTTAAAATGGCTATGTTGAAAATTTGGTGACAAAAGTCCATAAAATGACTGTGTTACGAGTGAGCATTGCGTGGTTTCCACGCACCCTTGTAAGTTCATGACTTTGTAATATTTTCAGTCCAGATTTTCACCAGTGGCATTTTTCCACACTTCCTTATGAACAGTACAGCTGTCATTTTTCACAACATGGCGGAAGTGTGTTTTCACACTTTCAGCGCAGAGATGCGTGGTTGCTGTGGGAAATCATTGTTCGGGACAGATAAAGAAAATCACAGTGACACTGTTCATGATCGGAGGCACCAAAATGCCTAAGTTGACAATCTGCTGTAAAAAATCCCCAACCTAATTATATTACGGGTGCGCGTTGCACAGTTTCTATGTACGCTCGTGACTTCACCATTTTTTAATATTTTTACTGCAGATTTGCAACATTGCCATTTTTTACACCTCCCCATGAACAGTACAGCTGTCATTTTTTACATCCTGTTCGGAATGTTTTTGCACCTGTGGTGCTAAATGCCATAGTCGCTGTGCATAAGCAGCTTTCAGCTAACAAACTGATATTCCACCTGTTCATGAGGTGGGGTCACAAAAACCATGTTGAAAATTTGGAGGAAAATACCAACGAATGCCTGAGGTATTAGGGTTTCCAACCATAACGCCCAACCCTGTAGAGAATGACAGGCATCAGGGTGTGACTTGGGATTCTTGCCTGTAATGCTAATACTATTCCACACCCTGCAGCCAGTGAGAGGCATCGAGGTATGCCTTGGACTCTTCGCCCCAAAGTTCACCCCATTCTCCATATCGCACCCATCTCACCGTATTTCTAAAGGAATGGGTGCGATAAGGGCCAAAGACCCTAAGGAACACCGTGACACTTGTCAGTGTCTGCAGGGTGGGTGTGGTGAAATGGCGTGGCCGTTATGCCTGACGACCCTAAGGCACACCCCAATGCCTGTCACTCTCTGCAGGGTGGTGGTGGGGTTGGTTTCAGTTCAATACTTCACTGCCATTCCTGTTACGCAGCTCTGTAACTTCTACACTACCACTGCCAATGCCAGCAAGCAAACATTCGGCATTGACAAATGCTTGTATTTAGAGTCATTGAATATGGAACACTTTTGACATGCATAATATTTAGACCCATTTATTGGTTTCATTTTTGTTAACTGGGTAAGTGCACTCGACAAGTGAATGCCTATTTTCAGGCATGACCTGGGAGTTTATATAGCAAATACAGTGGGAGCAATACATGGTGTACAATATGAAACGGGGAAATTGTTAAACCAGGAAAGGCACACTAAGCCAGAGCTTGTTTCCAGGTGTGACCTGGGAGCACAAGGAAGTTAAGTGACTTGCTTAGGGTCACACAGTATGTAAGTGGGGGCTGATAGGATTCAAATCAAGGTCTACAGATTTGCAACTCAGTGTCCTTAACCACTATACTAGACTGCCTATCGACAATAAATTACAGCAGTGAGAACACAGTCAAGAGCAGGTACAGAGATACTGGTGGACAGGAGGTATTTCCTCAATTCTGTTTTAAAGCGATGATGAGCACTGGAGCTTCTGATTCCCAGCGGAAGGGAGTTCTTGCACTTGGGAGCAAGATAGGGGAATGCAAGTTCATTCCGTCTTACTGTAGAATTTAGGTTCAAGTAGGCACGACTAGTCATACAATCTCATGGTGTTAGAGGAGTTGGGAATAAGGAGTAATTCAGAGCAGAGAAACCAGATTTGGCACCAATGGGAGAACTGTAGTCACAGACCTGGTAAAGTTTCTTAGTGTTACCAAGTGGGAGTACTGCATGAAATAGTTCACTGGGAATTTTTGGGGAAAACTGCAGTCTAAATCATAGAATGTTGGTAGGATTTGCACAGCAACGTTTTGTGAATTAAAATTCAATAATAATTGGCTCTCATTTTTTCCCGTAGGAAAACCAGGTTGTAATTTTATCGTTATAACAATGAGTGCCCGGCTTCCCTAGCTCAGCACATGCGCTGGCTGTGAACTTCCTTTGCTCTGTGTGTCCCTTGCCATTTTGGTCTGAAATAAAAAAAAGTAAACAGTGCTTTACATCAGGAGCTGAGCCACTACGTAACATGCTGAAACCCCAACGGTCTGCGGCTCAGCTCCATAGAGATATTCATTTATTTTGTATAATTGCTGTGGTGAAAAAATAATCCTCAGCAATTATACAACATAATGAATGGGTAGGTGTGTAAAACTCGGATTTTACACAATCCATCGGGGTCGGATGCCTTAATAAACCCCGAGAGCAAAGTGGCATCCCACCCCTCGGGAGGTGTAAAATCCTCATTATAACCACCTACCCATCCATTATTTTCTATTTGTCTCTGGCTGCTTGTCTGTGCCTCGTAATCTTCTGCTTGTGAAATCACAAAAGTATTGCTCTGACATTGACTATTATGTCACAGGCAGATGGTTAGGTTTCAGGTGCAGACAAACAGCAGGGTACCTTGATGTCCTTTAAGAGAAGAATATGCAAGGGGGACATATAAAGGTCCTGCAATGTGACTGGGGGAAAAGCATGGGAAATGTAATCTAAAATGTGCCTGATTGTTAATGTTTTCCATGAGGCATTAGAACCAAAGGGGAAGCAGCCTCCACCCCACCTGAGAGACAGATCCCAGTTTGCATCTTCACTATGCTGGCCCACTGGACTGGCACATGACTGAAGATCTCAAAAGAGGAAGACACAGAGCAGTCCTGTCACTTGTGCACTACCTGCCAGGTAGTCTGGGAACATCAGTAGCCGTGGTTGCAAGGGCAGCCTCTTTTCCATCTTCCCAGCTGGTGATCAAGATATTTCATATTGGCCAGCCCAGTGGCATAGAGGGCTGAGGCGCTGGACGCCTTAACCTCCTGCCATGCCAGCGACCCAGGTTTGGAAATGGACCAGGGTCGCTTGGGGGTATGAGGATTGAGTATCCCAAGGATGGTTTTCATCCCTTGGGGAGGGGGGGGTCCTGAGTCTTTCCACTTGACAGCCACCTGGTGGAGGCCACGAGGCAGTACAGTGGACCAGTAGATGGTGTGGGGGGGGGGGAGACAGTTTGTCAACATGCATGTGACACCCAGGAGCTGAAATAGAGAAAAAAGCCCTGGCCCACTTAACATCCCTTGCAGGCATCGCACGACTATATGTTACAGGCCACCCGCCAGAACCATGAACCTGTGTAAGTGGTGGTTATCCGGTAAGTCCAGAAGATGGGTCAATGTCGGGGCTGGGGGATGCTGTAGGATACAGGGACTGAAGGAGGGAAACAAAAAAAAAAAAAAAAAAGGATGTGCCTCTTGTGACCCAGACATTTGGGGGGGGGGTGCTGTTGGACCAACCCCACCAAAAATAAAAACATCCACCCGACATTACAATTCCCAGTGACTGTTTTGCACTTGATGGTTTATTGAGATCAGTAAGGTAAGCATGAGTGACCCAACTGGTAGCATTCTCACCTTCATGCCAGGAAGAGATGATGGTCTTGGGTTCTAGTCCCATTCCAGATACTTGGGATAATATCTGACACTGATGGGGGTATCTGATACCCAAAGAATGGTAGCTGAACCTCTTTGTAACAACCAAAAAATAGCCAACCGATATTTATCTTTTGGTGCATGAATACAGCCCTTTATTACCTACTATTGAAAGGTACCCTAACAGCCTTATTTTCCTTTCTTACCATTTGCTATGTGGTTGACCCGTTTCCGGACTTCTGCCTTTTCTTTCTTGTTTGTTGGATTCTGGGATACGATTTCTTGAAGCGCTTCAAACAACTGAAATTGAAAAATGTTAAAAAGTATTTCACATCTGTAAGCCTCACAATTTAAAGCAGAGAAACATATTTGTCTGAGTTTAAAACTTGCTTGGTGGTGTATTCGCATTTGGGAAATCCGAACAATCTGGTCAGTCTCAAATAAAACCCTCCAAAACCTGCAATTTTTGTAATGTCATAAAGCAAATCCCAGATGGAGCCAGTTGTGAAAGGGATCCTCTCGGTGCAGCGGGGCATTCAATCCTACCTCAGAACCAGGCAGGAGCAGCATATATGGGGGTGAGCTCATACAGAAAAGTAAGAAAAAGAAGACTACAATTGAAAACAAAATGTTGGACTTGTGCTGAATCAAGATTTTTGGAAAAAGGTGCTGAGACCAATCTTAAAGTCAGACCTAGTCGGAAAAGGGTGTCAATCTCAGTTAGTTTAATGTCAAGGGGAGGGCAGTAGGGCTATTTATTTATTTTGTGCATCCACAATGATTCAAAAGATAAAAAAAAAAAAAAAAAAAAAATGATTTTCCCAAAGTCATTTTAGGCTTTCAGAGCTGGTCCTAGGCACACACAGTCCTAGTGGCTGCTGGGCAGTTTGATCTTGTATGAAGCACCAGTCATTGAAATTTAAATGTTTGATTTAAGTTGTTTCTTTCTCAGACTGTGTCCCATTAAATCAGTACTCAGTCAGCATCACTGGGTTGGGTCACAGATTCCAAAATGGCATCCTTATATTATGAGATTACCATGCTGTTACCTGCCACAGTCAGCCCAGTCAATAAGAAGCTGAACTGGGGGAAGCTGAAAACACCCTGTCTGCTGCTGGTCAGTCCAATATGGGACCTTAACCTTAGGCACTACCTTGCTGAATACAAAACAAAGACAGTGCCATTTTCTTTAAATGCCCAACATGAACTGCTACAAGTAAATATGGCTTTCATCATAATGCAGTGTGAGGGTGTCCCATCAAAACAGTGAAAGCCAAATGGCGTGGGCAAAAACAGCACCTTCATAACAGCGTGTGTTGTTTTGGAGTTAGTTTATCTAATCTAGCGTGGTTTTGGACCACACCATTTTCTATTCTCCACACAGTGCCCTTTTTTTGCCCACGCCATTTGCTTTTGCTGTTTTGACATGGAACCAATATGAGAAGGGCAGGAATGCCAGATAGTGATATGATGTGATTGAAGTGGCAAACAAATTACTGGGATAACCCAAACCCACTCACCTTTGGTGCAAGCAATCAAGCTGTTTGTAGCTTAGGGGGCAGTTATTTTTTTAACCATTTTGGTGTATTTCTTTGAAGGGGGGGGTAGTGTCATATCCTGTAAGTATATGTACAGTTTTATTTCATTTTTACTATTACTTCTCATACAGCAGCGTTGTCTTCCCCTTTTCCCTACAGAACAGAGCCAGCCTTTCCGTTTCACTGCTATCACTATGATTCATACACTCAAATGTACCCCGCTCCATGAATGTTCCTCGTAATGCTAGAGCTGTTTCTGGACACACAATCTATTGGAACATTGTACAAACTTGACAGTAACATTCCTTAACACTAAATATATAGAACACACTATTCTTTGACATATTTTTTAAAATAACAAAGTGACACATTCTGGCCATTTGCTCTCAAATTTGAAGGCCAGTGCTATGCATTTCAGTGCTGGGAGGTTGGGAGGTACACATTTCAGCCCATGTCCACCAATGCCAGCTCTAGATATGTCACAGCTGCATTCTCTAGCATGTGTAACTGGGGGGGCCTATGAATTAAATCCAACAGCAAATCAGAATGATCAGTGCTGAGGCTTGTTTCAGCTACACACTGCAGCACTAATAACAGAAGCATGGTGAGGATAAAGAAGAGGGTACTTAGTTTCGCATGTAAACTCAAAGTTATCTTCACAGCTCTGGTTACCTTTATGTTGAGCAGGAAAGACCGCTTGGCCTCCTCCAAAATCTTTTCCTTGGTTGCATTGTCCAGGTCCAGGCTGTTCATCCGCGACCGGTAGAGCTGCTTGAACTTCATGGCACTTGAGACGGCATCAAAGGTGAAGAATGCCAGTCCCTCACCAGTACTGGGCAGCTGCAGAGCCTTCTGAGCTATCTTCTTAAGCACTTGGCCACCTGATAAGTCACCTAGGTACCTGGTGTAGGCATGGGCGACCAGCAGCTGGGGCTCCTTCTGGCCCACATAATGAAGTCGCTCCGCATACTTCTTGGTTGCATCTGGGCACTGGATCAGACTCTTCCACTCAGAGCCATAGAAATAGTGCAGATCCTGCTCCAGGGCAGTCTTGCGGTGGAGCTCCGTGGGGAAATAGAGGGGGGCAAAGCAGGGTTTCTCCTTGTTCCTCTCAATCTCCTCTTCCAGGGCACAGTAGATAAAATACAAGGAGGACATCACCAGCTGGAATAAAAGAAGAAATGATAAACCAAAGGAAACAAGTTCACTAGTAGTTAATTGCATGAAAAATGAACAGTCTCAGTAGTGGTGCCCCTGCATTACCCTGGCTCACTCTGCTGAGTAGGGTCTCAGCTGTGCCCCACTGATTGTCGATGTGTGTGATTTTGTTAGGGAACAAACCCGGTAGGCCTCTGTAACAGACATTTGTTATATTCACAACTGACATTTCTGCTCAGAAATTCTAGCTCATGCGTTTTGGCACCTTTCACAATGCTGAATGAAATACTTCTTTAGGGAATATATTACCCTCCTAGTTGGGGGTGGGGGATGGGGAGGGAGGCAAAGGGCAGTGAGAATCTCTCTAGGTGAGGATTTTGTTACCTAGATGTAAAATCCCATGCTGTGCCTGTATGCATTGTACTTCAGATTAGTGGATACTGGGGCAGAGAAAACAGAAAGGGGTTATGAGTTTCAGTATTTAGGGGTTACCCTTGGTTATAACCTTTCATATGAGGCATTATGATACAAATTTAAAAAAGAAGATTCATTAAAGTTTAGGCATGCTCTCCAGAGCTAAAAATGCAATTTTACCTGAAACAAGATTACTATTAGTTAACAGTTTTCTGCTCATAGCTATGGATTATGGTTCTCTCATTCATCCCTCTGCATCTGATAAGGTCCTGTCCCATCTGAGAACTACCTATCGTAGTATTTTTAGATTTGGGACAAGTCTTTCCTATAAGAATGCATCATTGCCCACTTTATCAAACTTTGGGATGTTTATCTTTTAAAAATTGTTTTAAATTCAGATGTCTTATGTTTTTTTTACAAAAAACAACGTTGGGTCTAGTGCCAGATAGTATAATTGATTTACTCCTTAAAATTGTCCATGCTCATCATACAAGGTCCCAGAGTAAATGTACATTTAAAACACTAAGGTTCTGTATGAAACAAGAGGCACTTTTACACACAGGTCTATGTAATGGGATAACTGTTACGGAAACAGTATTCTGTTACATCCCTTGTGTGTAAAAAGCATTTGTTTCGTTCCCTTGGTGAACGTTCATCCAAACTGCAATCTCATGCCTTGCAGTTTGCACGAATGTGTTTGGTTTGATCTGGCTGTATAAAACAGCCATTCCGGTACCAGTGCAGATACTGCCATTAGAGCAGCAAACTCTGGGGGAGCCGAAAAAAAATGGAGGCGGGATTAGCCTGAATACTCGCAGGGGTGTAAAAGGAAACCCAAATGCAGCAGAGTACATTGGCGCCACACCGGTAACGTTTATTTCGTTTTACAAACCTGTGTGTAAAAGCGCCTAAGGTTGAACTCCCTGAGCTGTAGTGCAACAAAGGCCTACAATAATCTCCCAACTGTTGTTATTGACTTCCCCAGGATTTCATCTTTTAAAAACAAACTTCCAAGAGTTTTAATTGGGCCAGTCATCCTGTAGGTGCTGGGATTGTCATTCATGATTGGCTGTTTCTCCATTAATGTACTGTTGTTTATGTATTTTGTGTTTTTTGTAATATGTACTTAAACTGCAGTGACAGCAGCCCTGGACTCCCTAGCTCCTGTCCATGTTCACCCTCTCACTCTTTTCCCCAAGTCCCCCTGGTTTGATGGGACTTTGAAGGAGTTGAGGTGAGGGGATTGAAGGGTTGAGCGCCACTGATGGAAATCTGGCCTGGTTGATGACAAACTTAGCTTGATGGTCCATTATAAAGACTATCAATCAGCAATATCCCATAAGAAGGCAGCATTCCTGTCCAGGGAAATTGCGGCTGCACAGAATCGACTGACTCAGCTCTTCCAGACTGTCGACAGATTGTGCAATCCGATCTGCCTTAAGCCTCGGGGAGTGTTTTCACAGATGAAGTGTGATGAGTTTGCTTGGTTCTTTGCCGATAAGGTTGCCACCATCAGGTCGGAGATCCACTCAGCGCCCTCTAGAGGGTATTGCGGAGGTCGGCAGGAGGTTGCAAGCACCTGGCCTGTCTGGTCTGACTTTGACCAGTTGGTGATCGTAGATATTGTATGCGGCCAACATACTGTAGTTTGAACTCTGGCCAAACGCGCCTTCTAGTGAGGTGTGTTGAGGTCATCGGTCTGGCCTTTGCTGAGATAGTCTGGTGTTTACTGGAGACAGGGGTGTTTCCTGACCCCCTGAAGGAGGCAGTAGTTGTACCTCTCCTAAAGAAATCCTTCCTCAACCTGGACTGCTTAGCAAACTACAGACCTGTCTCTAACCTGCCCTTTGTGAGCAGAATTATTGAGAAGGTAGTTGTGGTGCAGCTGGACAATCATTTAACTACTCATGATGTCTATGGTTCTTTCCAGTTCAGATTTAAGAAGAGGCATAGTACCAAAACTGCGCTTGTTCAGGTACTTAATGATCTCCCGATAGCGAGAGATTGGGGGAGCTGTTCTGTCTTGGTTCTCCTTGATCTCTCTGCAGCATTTGACACTGTGGACCATGGAGTGTTGTTGAAATGCTTGCGGATGCTTTGTGGATTGTCTGGTACAGTCCTCAGATGGTTTCAGTCTTTCCTCATGGGCAGGACTCAGAGAGTGGTGTCGGGGGATTTATTCCTCTGCCCCTCTCCCCCTGTTCTGTGGGTTCCACAGGGCTCTGTACTCTCGCTCATGCTGTTTGCAGTGTACATGCTGCTATTGGGAGACATTATAAGGTGGTATGGGCTGAATTTTCACTGCTATGCAGATGACACTCCTCTCTACATGTCCTTTGTGCCCAAGCAGGGTGGAACGGTCTCAGTTTTTAACAGCTGCCTCTCCGAGATCCAGGGTTGGATCAGTGCCAGTTAGCTGAGGTTGATCCCGGACAAAACCAAGGTGTTGGTGGTGGACCCAGGTCACCAGGGTATGGGGCTGTCAGTGGGTCAACTGTCTAGGCTTTGACTTGGGGGGGGGGACCAGCTGCTTACGTCAGACCGGGTGCAAAATCTGGGGCGTTGTGTTCAGTAGCGGTCTGACATTAAAATCTCAGGTGTCTGCTGTCATGAAGACCTCCTTCTACCATCTGAGGAACATCACCCAAATCAAGCACTTGGTCCCACCCAGTAACCTTCGAACTTTGGCCCATGCCTTTATAACCTCTCGCCTTGACTACTGCAATGCCCTTTACCTAGGGTTATCTGGGGTTGATATCCATCAATTGCAGCTTGTGCAGAATGCATCAGCCAGGTTGTTAGCTGGCTTACTAATATCTTGCCATATCATGCCTGTGCTCCGTGGCCTGCACTGACTGCCTCTTCATTGGTGGATCACCTTCAAGGTCAGGTTACTGACCTGTAATGCCCTACATGGACAGGGGCTGCATTACTTGCAAGATTTTCTAGGCCCCTACCGCCCCCTCTGCTCACTCTGTTCCTCCAACAAGGTATTGATAGAGGTTCCCAGGGTTTGACTTAAGATCCCTGGGGCCCTTTCTTTTACTTTTATGGCCCCTGCCCTGTGGAATTCTCTACCTCATCAGATCAGAGAGTGCCTGACTGCCGAGAGCTTTCAGTCTGCTTTTAAAACCCATCTTTTTGGTATGGCATTTCCTGACTCTAATGAATGTTAGCCTGTTATTATTTTAGTAAGGATTAAGTTTTAATTGTTGATTTTATTTACTTGTTTTTGTGGATTTTTAGTATGTTCAGTGCTTTGATTTTTAATGAATTGCTCTTTAAAAATAAAGTATGATTGATTGATTGATTCACTGGGATTTTAGATCCCATGTTCTCTCCTTGAGTCCTCCCTCCTCCGCATGGCATGGGAGCGACCATCTGTTGGCCTTGCATATGTGCAGCATGCATCTCCAGGAGGGTTGAGCTCCATGGCATGAATACGGGGGTCATTGGGGTATAGGAACTTGCCTGTCCTCTTTAGCCATTGCACACTGTCAAGCAGCAGCTGCCTGTGCCCAGCCTGCTTCTCAATGTGAGCCATCCAAATGTGATCCTGAACCCCAATTGACTGCATGGCTGTGCAGCATGCTGTCATTAGGCCATCAGGTGACCTCATCCCAACCTTTTTATTCCGACAGATCTTTTTCTCCTTCAGTCACATCATCGGGAAATTTGTTTATTTTTATTTATTAATTTTGGTAACCGGGTAGGCCCACTGGGCCCCAGAGGTCCCTTTTTCAGTGGTGACCTGGGTGAACATTGCATATTATGGACAATTCAGTTATACAAACATAGAAAATTACATAGATAACAGTAATTATTGTACATATACAAGATATTTAGAGGTATATACAGTTATTCACAGTGATGCAATATAAGCAACCATTTAGGAGTTGGGAGATTAAGGAAGGAGGGTGGGTAGCTGGTGGGGGGAGTCAGGGCCCTGGTCCCAAGGATATACCTTGTTCAGACCTGTTGTTCCTCATCCCCAGCTGCCCCTGACAGCATCCATGGCTTTCCTCCATGGGTGGGGAATCTGGGGGTGGGACCAAGGCAGTCCACCAGTTGGCTAGGATTTGGTGTTGGTGGCATTAGAACCCAAGGCAGCCAGGCACTTTAGCTGTCACATAGACTGTCCATGGGATTTGATCTTTTTTCTTCCCAACCTCTCTCCTCCTCCTCTGGCATGGACAAAGTCTACTCATGGCCTCAGATGCACATAGTGATGTTGGTGGAGAGTGCAGGCTCCTCTGGCCTACCACAGGAGTTGCTGCTGGATTGGTTGCCCTACACCTTCTCTCCCACAGCACGCTACAGAGCAGCAGCAGTTGCAGTCTGGCCTGCTTCTCGATGTGGCAGCTCAAGTTCACTCTTGAACCCAGATCATCTGCATGGCAGTGCAATGCACAATCAACACATCATCAGGAAAGCCCTAACCAACATTTTTTAACTTTTTGACAGCCCCTCCCATTCTTATATGGCTTTCTTTGTAGGGGCGGAGGTTACCAACCACATTTGGTATCTGCCACTCTTTATTTAAATGCAGTTTTGTCCAAGGGTTAGAGCAAGGAACTGTGACCAAAGTAGTTGATCAGAGAGGGGGTTGTGGACATGGCCTACCTAGACTTTAGCAAGGCATTTGACACAGTCCCACACAAAAGATTAATATACAAGTTAGCCAGTCTGGGAGTTGGTCCCAAGATGACAGCCTGGGTAAAGAATTGGCTGGAGAATAGGACACAGAGAGTAATAGTAAATGGAGTCCACTCTGAAAAAAGGGGGGTTAGTAGTGGGGTACCGCAGGGTTCAGTATTAGGTGGTCCTCTTCAATGTCTTTATAAGCACATTGCAGAGGGACTGGAAGGAAAGTATGTCTCTTTGCAGATGACACAAAGATCTGCAACAGAGTTGATGCACAGTGGAGTGGAAAGGATGAGAAGGACTTGGCAAGGTTAGAGGAATGGTCAAATGTATGGCAGCTTAGATTCAATGCTAAGAAGTGCAAGGTAATGCACCTGGGAAAGAAAACCCAGGGAAGAGTACACAATGGGGGTGAGATACTAACAACAACAAAATGGAAAGGGACCTGGGGTAGTCATATCAGATGACCTAAAGGTGGGAAAGCAATGTGAGAGGGCAGCAAGGAGGGTTGGGGGATACTGGGATGCATAGGGAGAGGCATCACCAGTAGAAAACAAGAAGTTATTATCCCTCTGTACAGACAGCTGGTGAGACCCCATCTGGAGTACTGTGTGCAGTTCTGGAGACCCAATCTCCAAAAGACATAGACAGGATGGAAGCTGCCCAGAGGAGGGCAACTAAAATGGTGCAGGGTCTGCACCGGAAGACATATGAAGAGAGACTTAAGGAGCTTATTATGTATAGCCTCGAGGAAAGGAGGGAGAGGGGGAACATGATAGAAACTTTCAAGTACCTCAAGGGAATCAACAAAGTCCAAGAGGGTAGCATCTTTCAAAAAAAGAGGTGTGCAAGAACAAGGGGGCACAGTTTGAAGATAGAAGGGGGGCAGCTCAGAGGTAATTTAAGGAAGTATTTTTTCACAGAGAGGGTTGTGGATGTATGGAACGGCCTTCCAGAGGTGGTTGTGGAGTCAAAATCAGTGGTAGAATTCAAGCATGCATGGGACAGTCATAAGGCAATTCTAGGGGGTGGGGGTAGGAAGAAGTAGGCTGCTGGTTAACTAGGATCTGCAGCTTATCCAGTAGGTAGGGAAATGGGCAGACTGGTTGGGCCAAGCGGTCCTTATCTGCCGTCAAATTATATATGTTTCTATATGAACAAGGAGACCCCTGGTTTGCATTTCGCCACAAGTGTGGACTCATGTGGCCTTGAGTATGTTTGCCACGTGACCTTAAACAAGTCATTTGGTCTTTTTATGTGCTTCAGTTCCATCCCCATCTGAAAAACTGGGCTGAAGCAGGACCCCACTGAAAATCAGGCAAGTTGGGTCTCTGTTGGCCTATTATGGATAAATAAACTGTAATACAAAAATAAAGTCGACATTTCAGGGCCAAAGAGCACTGCTTATTTCACAAGTGTCAGCAGTGGAGTGATACTGACTAAGGGCGCACTCTGAAACACTGGCTGTAAGGCACCTCGGAGTGCACTATAGTCAGCCCCTGAGTAAAGCTGCTTTATTCAACTTCTTGGAGTTTCAGAGAGCCAGAAACTAAATCGAAAAAAGAGATAACTAGTGAAAAAGATAGAGGAGATTGAGGAGAAAGACGGAGAGAAAGACATGGGAGAATGCAGTTAAACCGTGCCCAAATGAGACAAATGATAGTGTAGATGGAATGTGTTTCAGAGGAAGCCTGCTCTAAGATCCTAGGAGATTTGATTGGCTTTGGCTCCACTTGTTACATTTCCCTGTGCATGCATCCACACTTGTCAGTCATCAGCAGCTGCATAATGAAAACTCTCCGTGGTTTATTGTTTCATTTCCCACAGACCACCTTAAAGCAAAGGAGGACATGGGAAAAGTGTTGGCCATAGTTTTACCTTAAACTCCTCCAGTGAAACCTGGCCCTTTTGAAAGTTCCTCATGAACTCTGTGTTTTCAGCCTGTTCATGGACATCCTTCGTGGCCACTTTCAGAGCTTCAGACAAGTCACCAAGGGGGCTGTGTCAAAAAGAAAAAAGGTTAAAGGTCAGTCAGGTCCAGGGAGGTCAGAACAAATTTGGTTGCCAAATACAACCCAGCAATTGATTCTGTCTACCTTACTTTTTTTGTTTTTTGCTTTTTACCCGCAAGTTGGCAAGCTTACTTCTACCATTTGGGTCTCAGCACCCTCCCAGCCCTGACTGTTGCTCCCCCTGCTGTTGTGTCCAGTGGGGTCCACAGGAGGCAGGGCCTGAGAAAATACCAGTGATGGTCATATAGACAGTTTGTGGTACATGATCATTTTGCTATTTTCTCCACCACCTACCACTTGCACTGTGCCAGGTGATGCACTGACATCTGTGGAGGATGCACACTCCATAACCCACTGCTTAGGGTGGATCAGAAAAGTCACAATCTTAAAAAATATCTCTGTCTTACAATTGTTTTACTTGTGGGAGAAAAGGTAAATAAATAAAATGAGCTGTTGCAAGCATTTATCCATTTGCACCATCCAATTTCACAGTTGTTTAGCACTTTCGTGGGCAAAACTGCTCAGTTTCTCAACTGATTTAATACACTGCCTTGCCTTAAGAAGTTCACACTCCAGCTCATCTATTTTGTTTGTTGTGCTCTCATTTGTCGGACACAGCAGTGGTCTGTGTTTCTCTTCCTTCCTGCTTTGGCTAACTGGCAGCTGACTTTTCTACCTCCTTGTACCTGACAGGTGCACGGATGTTCTCCTACACTTACCCCTACCTACCTACCCACCCCCTGCTCTAATTTAAAGCCATCTTCCATTTCCCCCTCCCTTTCTGATGTGGTCCTTAGCAAGAATCTGCATCCATCGCACCCATGTTTGACCCCCCCACTGATTTAGCACAGACCATCTCTTACACCATCCCTCCACCACCCTTTGCATCAGAAAGTACTTTCTAGCAGCCCTTCGAAATGTGCCCCTCCCTCTTCAACTTTATAGAGTTGCTGCTAGTGTTTATATTCCCATTCAGTCTGAATAATTTCCCGCTATCCACTGTATATACCCCTGTTCCTATTTTCAGCCTCTTCTTTGGGGTGGGGGGGGAATGATACAGGAAGAAATGACTGATTAAACCTGCTTAATCTCTTGATTTGGTGAAGTCACTCCATTGCATACAGGCTGGGAACCTGTATCCATTCTCATTTGCACTAAATCCTTAGCCACATATTAAACTGGCTAATCTCCTGCCGCCTTACTGGTCCTGCATGTGGCACCAATAGCATCTCAGAGAATTAAATTTTTGCCCAGGAAAGGCACACTGAGCAGTGGTAGTTCATTTCTAGGTGCATTCTCTGGGTGGGTTACATGGACCCATTTTTTAATGGAGGAAATGTTGGCCATGACACTAAGGAAACTCCTAGGTGATCAGGGATGGGCAAAAGGGACCTCAGTTTAACCTTTCATCCAAGGAACCGATTCTACCTTGTAGATCCTACACCCACAAGGTTTCTGCCTAGTTTCTTAAATATATGTTGCAGGACCTCTGGTCTGCCTCTCCCTACATCATAGATGCAATGTACTACAATGGTTTGGTTACTTTACCCCTGGCAAAGGAATCTGTCCACCCTCACCAGGATGTTTCCAACTTGTGTTGGCAAGTGACTGAAAATTCCAGGCAGCTCTAGTATCCCAGCACTGCAACCTTGTTGACATTTCTCACTCTAGAGTCCCCTATCATTGCTACCTTCATGCTACTCTGACTTGCTGCCTTCCCTGGCCTCTCCTGTACTGTGGGAGTCACTGCACCCGAGACCCCAGCAGTAGCAGTCACCACCCTCTGGTCATTCTCCAGTGTCCCAGACAGTGGCTGGGACTATTCGTCGACCACCTGTTTGGGCCCCTGCCTCATCTCATAATCCCAATCCTGCCCCCTCCTGGCTAACCTAAACAAGTCCTCATCTGTAACACCTGGGCCTGTCTTTCTGGTCCCCCCTGCCTCTGGCCCATCCCATGACACTCCCACCCCTGCATCCCGGAGCACTGCTAGCTGCACCTTAAGCACAGCAGCTCTGGCTTCAAGTGCTACAACATGCTTGCAGTGATCACAGAAAAATGCATCCATGGCCATAGACATGAAACTGTAGATATATTCTTCAATGCACTAGTTGCACTGCCGTGGTCTCACACTGATTTCCACTCTAACGTGTTTGTAATGAAAATGTCATTGATTCCCTAATGAACTCCCAGTTGACCAACTCTGCTAGCCTTGTGCCCATTCATATAAGGCAGAGGGCTGAATGATTACTAGGCTGGCCCAACTAACTCAATAAAGTACAGTGCTGGTGCCAGATTCCAAACAAGGTAACATTTACTCAACCCTCATGCTTCCAGAATTCCTCCATCTGTTCCTGTACCATTGTGTTGTTTTATTATTTAGCACTACCAACTGCCATGCAATTAACTCCCAAGTCAGCAGTCCACTAGCTGGGAAAAGCAGCAGCACGTGCATTACTCTGGAAATGCTCATTCTATTGTTTTGTCAGCTAGCTGGCCAGCAACTCTGGAGCTAAATGCATTGCAGTCAGCAGCAAAAAATATGAAAGTGTAAAAAGGCACAGTTAGAGGAGATTGGGAAATTCATCATTATTATTTTATAAATCTGGCACCACAACATAACTTTTGTAAGTTTAGGGGGTGGGATTCTATTAGTTGTAGCAAACGGGTGGGGTTGGGGGGAGACAGCATATTAAATACATACTAATACCATTTCCTGTTAAACGTGTATTTTGACAGCTAATCTTCATGGGGAGTAGGCAGATAAAAGAAAATACAGACTAACACTTTCCTCCTAAATACATCGCAAACCACATTTTGGGTAGAAGGATTTCCATTCAATTTACATTTATAAAAAATGTTATTACTTTAAGATGAAAAAAGATATGGTAGTGCCATTTTATAAGCAGGATAACACACTACAGGGTGTGTGACTCACTCGGGGAGTACCCTCATTTCCATGGCTTAAAGCGGACTGGGTCTGGCAGAGTCCCAGAGCAGGCAAAAACATTTTGACGGATTTGAGGAGGATCTCACAGGGCCTCAAAGTAGGGCCTTACTCCATGTTCATTTCCCCTACCACGACTTCGAGAGAGCAGTATAACCCTTAGTTCCTTTGTCCCTCAATTTCCTACATTATCTTTATGTTTTGTGCCTGCATTGTGACGTATTATTAAAACATTTGGATAACAATGAAAAGGCAAATTCCACACTATGAAGGAAAAAGGACTTCCACAGTAATAGTCCATGCATCTTGTTATAATTATGACCCTTATAGACCCAGTTTTTCCTGCACACTTTAAGCAAGCTCGCTTTCTGGTTGGTTAAAGGTTAAAAGTGTACAAACACCTGAGACATACGTATATTCTCTTTCAACCACGTACCCTGATCTATCCTATCCCTGAAACAGTAAATCAAGTCCTAAAATTCCATTTCCAGCTTCCTAGTAGTTACGTGTGTGTGCAACTCTGGGAGTGTCTAACAACTGCTCTGCTCACTTCTCCTATCTGTGTTACAGGTTATGGGTACTGTCCAGGGAGTCAAAATAAAAGAACTCAGAAAGCCACATCAAGTATGTTTCGCTTTCACTACTCGGGTTCTAATCAAGGAACAAGGAGGAGTCTGAGGCTGTAACATGGTCCAGAGCTCCCACCTCCCACCCGTACCCAGCAGTAGCAAACTATTTAGATAACATATCTGTCACACAGTCTGCACATATAAAAGTGATAATCCTACAGCAGCAGCAGTACAAAACAATGAATCCTGTTCAGTGCTTGCAGACACTGATGCCAGAGATTGAGGGATATCTGCAAGGGACTTGGTAAAAATAAAAAATGGCTTCAGACTGGAAGGCCTGTGTATCCCTGACCTGAATGGCTCCATTCCATCAGGAGCACTAACTGTGGGGGCAGTCCTGCAGTGGCTTTAACCAAAGGGTGGTACAAACTCTTCTGGGTTTGGGATGCACTGCCTTCTGATTCTGGCTGCATTCTGATTTTTATTTGAAAACAGGAACACATATTTTTTTTTTTTTACCAGTTATTTTACCAGGTGAGACACACTAAGCTGAAAGCTTGTTTGCAGGTGCAACCTGGGAGCACTAGGAAGTTAAGTGACTTGCTCAGGGTCACACAGTATGCACCTAGGGGGCTGTGGGATTCAAACCCAGGTCTCCAGATTTGCAGCTCAGAGCCTTAACCCACTGCGCCATACTGCCTCCAATGAAGAACAAACTGCACCCCAAATCTGTAACAGTGCCCACCAAACTAAATGCCCTCCCTCCCAGTTAATACTCTTGCTGGGAAGGCCCCTATCCTCAGTGTTCAACAAGAAGGAACACTTGAAGTCCTGGTAATAACAGGAACCATGTATTTATTTAGACAATGCTAAGTGAGTGTGTACTCTAACTAGAAGCAGACAAGGATGAAAACAAAGCCCCATAGTTAGTTACTGCAGCTGCAAGAATGCCCACCTTAGTGACTGACCCTGCCATCAGTTCAGGGATTGGGGGCATTCTAGTTCTGGGTGTTTTCCAGTTTTCACCCACACCCTTTATACAGTGCTGCTACTCTACAAGTGTTTTGTTCAAACAGACAAGGAAATGTCATGGAAATAATAACACAGTCATATTTAGTTTTGTTACCAGGCAGGTGCACTAGATAAACAGATGCTTATTTTTAGGCAAGGCCTGATTTAAGTTGGGGAAAAAAAAAGTATTATTTCATTCTGCATACCAAGCATGGTGGCTGATACTGCCTGCTACAGGCTGTTCTGCAGTGTCATTTTCAGATTACCACTCTCCCCCAACCCCCTCCCTCCCAAGTCTTGACGTGGATCAATGGTAACCTTATGGAACAGATTGTTCTACCAACTGAGCCACATTGGAAAATTGTTTTTCAGTATGTTGTAAAAAAAATATCCCTCCCCCAGATTGTAAAGCAGTAAACAATGTTTATTGCCACAGCTGCACAACTCCCAACAGTGTGCTCACTATTTGTTATTGATTCAGAGAGTCCAATCCCTTCCACCACCTCCCTCCCTATACCATAACCTCTCGACCTTTTATCACCCTGAATGGGGGAAAACTGTTTCTCAGAATGTGGGCTACATTCATTATCAAACAGACAGATAAAAGATTGGAATTCTGTAGATGTAGCAATGGTTTACTGGCAGCATGCCGTGCTACAGTGCCGTGGACCCAGGGAGGATGGCTGAGATCAAGGCGTGCTGCTGCACCATGTCCTTGATTAGGGAAGGGGGCACTTGGTGCCTGTGTCACCAGCAGCTCCTGCGATTGAGCCCTGCAGGGTTCACCCACTAGCCACAGGGGAGAATGGGGCTCATGAGGCGGACAATAGGCTGTAGTTAGACTATGTGGCTGGGAAGTGGGAGAAAATGGGTATAAACAGTACCCTCAGTGTGCCCCTCCGGACCAAAGGACTTTGTGGACTGGCAATAAAGGATAAAAAAAGCATAGTGGAAGAACCTAAAGAATCACTGTTGCACTTTATTGCTAGTATAGTTCTGCATTGTTATTATGGTCAATCTGCTTTTTCTCACGTGCTTCCCCTACTCCAGGCCACCCCCCCCCCCAATATCCGTACTGCTCACTCACCATTTTCTTTAAAGTCTCTACTTCAAACCCACACTTTTCATACTTGCTTATGCGCTTAAATTCTCTGCTTAGGCTCACCTCTCTATATGTCTTCTTTCAAATTTATTCTGTCTTTCCATCATTTTATTCAAAAACACTGCAATTAACTATATAAAATTATATAGGTGTGTCATTTGGATAACTATTTTAGCTTTCACATGTTTTTGCACTGCCACCATTGTTTTTTTAAATGTGTGACTATTCATTTGATTGAAATGATTTACAAATTGCTGGTTAAATGTTTATCTACCAGTGATGCCATGCCTATACTTGTTTCTGAAACTTGTTTAAACAGCCGATTCAACTTTGTACTTGAAATCTGTACTTCTTCTGCTATTTTGTTCTTCACACGTACCACCTTCCCACATGATGCTTCTGGAAATTAGCTAATCTAGTTCCATGGGCCTTTCCTCATAAAATTCTTTCAGTGAATGTATAATTAAATAAATTAAGTATCAAATAATCATATTTACTTTGATTTAAAATCTCAGTGGACAGCCCCTGCCCCTCCTCCATATGGGGCACAATAAGGTTTCCTTTCCAAGAGACACAGTAAAATGAGAGGTGCCCCTTCTAGTGAGGGAAAGTGAAGAGGTACTGTACATAACCCCACTCACATAAATGTCTTGCTCTCCCAAAATTATTCAGAATTGGCGCGGTGGCACTGGCGGTTGAGGCACTGGATGCTACACCTCTCACCATGCCAGCGATCCGGGTTCAGGAACAAGCCCAGATCGCTGGAGGTCAGCAGGGGCAAGAGAAGATTGAGTGCCTGGAGGACTGCACTCCTCTCTCGGGGAGGGAGGATCTGTCATCCTGCTCACTGACTGCCCTCTAGTGGTGGCTGCAGGGCAATACGGGTCGGGAGGCATGTGGCCGATGCATCAGATGTTGGAGGGGAGAGAGGTCAGGGAGAAAATGTAAAAACAGAACTGGCAGGCTCCATGATGGCCCCAGCTGTGCCTGCGCTGTTCCCCCGGAATCTGGACGCTGGCTATCTGCCTCCAGCCCTGCCACGGGGTGGGGGGGGGCAACCCATGGGGAATTTCCTGGGGATGTCCAGTGTGGGGATGCTGGAGCTGGAGAGGTGAGCTTCCCTGAGAGAGGAGCTGTACCTGCCTGCCAGCTCCCCACCAGAAGTACATAAGGAAAAAAAATATTCAAAATCAAACCCAGTTAACACTGGTATTATAGATAGAATGTGAGAAGTAGGGAATTAGGTTATGGGGCTACTCGTAGCTGCCTGTTTGCCTTCTGTACTAATGTGGCCTGAAGTAATGCAGTGTCAATGGCTCAGTAGGTAGCACACTCGCCTCTGAGGCCGGGAGATCAGAGGGCTGTGGGTTCAGTTCCCACATCTGGCACTTGGGTTAATATCCCAGTACTGACACTGTAGTGCAACATGAGAGGGGTGCTGCACTTCTGAGGTGCCGTCTTTCAGATGAGACGTTAAACCGAGGTCCCATCTGCCTGGATTGGTGGTAGTTCAGGTAAATGTTAAAGATCCCATGGCACTTATTGAAAAGAGTAGGGGAATTTTCCTGGTGTCCTGGCCAAATTTCCCTCATTCGCTAAAAATACCACCAACAGTTTAATCTGGTTCAAGGTCAGTTGGCATTCATGTGTATCCCCCTCCCCCAGGCCGTGCCTGAAAATAGGCAGGATTTGTCTAGTGCACTTACCCGTTCAACAAAAACGAAATAAATAAAATGCATACCCACTTGCCACTGATTCATGGGTGATCCAGATGAGACAAACATCATATTAGGTTGTTACCCCCCCACACACACATATACAACTCTTTAAAAAAACTTAAAAATCATAGAATTCAAAAATAAACTTTTACCACAGCAAAACAAAAACAGGCAATGCAACTATCAGTCTGTATTCCTTTAAGAAAAATATATATTTTTACAGAAAGTGCAATTTCAAAGGAAAATGTAAAGTAGAATGTTACTTAAAACATAATGACCCTCCTCTCCTAATCTAAATGAATACATTTTAAATACAGTTAACTCTTGCTATCTGGTAGATCCTGTGTTCATGACCTGTCACCCATAGACCACCTTATATCACAGATAATATAAAAAAAAATTCCAGCTACAAGTCCCTCACTCTCTCTGAGTCGTGCAAAGTATTTGATTTGAAAGCACAGCCTCTAAGGGTCCACTACAGTAAATAGCATTGAAATGGTTTGCTTTATTGTCTTCCCTGAAGTCCAAAAGCCTGACTGTCAGTACGTTTGTTTTTTTTACCTTTCAGAGTTCTTGGCATCCACATCCACAGTCTTGGGCGAGTCCATTTTTCTTCCTTTGTCTCTAGTGAAGATTGGCTGCTACTGGCTGAAAGCTTTCTGTTTCTCTGTCTGCCTTTCTACCTCCTAAGCCCGCTGTTGACTCCTTTATACTGTATTCAGGAAGGACACGTGACTGCCCCAGAATCAGCTGATGTAGTTAAAAAAATACTTTTATTGCAACAGCCTTTTGGGTTGAGAAGCCCCCCTCTTCCTTTTTTTTTATCCAGGATCACATGATTTCCCCCGTGTCAAGTACAACAGGATGCTGAGATAATTCCCTGTCTCACTTCTCCTTGTCCTGTAACACTATTGTGTCCCCCCCAACCAACAGAACTGCAGTTCACAAGCAGTGCAAAACTGAAACATGTTGACGGCAAGAATTATGACCTTAACCCTTTGCCTTCCTGTAGGAACAGGAGTCTGTAATTCCCAAGGAGATATCTGGGATGCTTGAGTTTGCTTTAGAAAAATAAACAATGGCATGTAACTAGTACTGCAGGAGCAGGGGATTTAGAGGACTGCTGCTTCTGGGCTACTGGGTTGCCTGGGATTTCTGTAATCTGAGAAAACGATTGCCTGACCATTCATTTACATGGTCACATTTGCACCACTGCAACCCTGGCACTTGAATTGTTGCGGGGCAAATGTGTCTATGTAATGGGCTGTGTAGATACTTACATAGACATCTGCCATACCTGATACTCATACCTGTCAACCCCAGCATGACAAATCGGGAACAAGGGAAAATGGCTAAGACTGGAGACACAGTTTAAAAACTGGTAGTAACTCAAGAAACTTTCAGAGTATTGTGACTTCTTAGTATGAAAAGCATTTGCTGCATGAAAACTGGAATGTAACACTAATATATATAGCATTTATGCTTCAAATCCTTGCACTTCAGTGACAGAAAAGCCAAATTTAGAAGTGACCAAGGGTATGTTTTTTTTGAGGCAAAACCAGTGACATGACATCTCTGAAAACCATGTAGAGGTACTGAATGCAGAGACCGGTTAAAATGGGAGGGTGAAAGGAAAATAAATCACTGGGGGAAACCCAGCACCTTTCTGCAAGACATTGTGGTGTGTGTGTGTGTCTGTGTCTGTGTGACTGTGTCTATGTGCGCGCACACATATACGTGTGCTTATGTGGGTGTAGTTCCCTGGAAATGTTAAATTTTTACAGGATTTGCTGAAATTCTGTACACTTCCGGGACACATTATTTGATAAAGCTTTGCTAATTTCCCCTTCCATTGTAATGTTTACTCAGCCTGTCTGCACAGTAACAGTCCCGATCCCCACCTCTGTTTCTGGAACTACTTTTAGACATTCAGTTCACCTCACTGGCTGGCTGTATTTCAGCAGGTACTGTGCTTTAGTGCCTTTCACTCCACTGTCTGAGATGACCTCACAACTTTGTAGCAGTTGCCTGCCAATGGCAGTTTTGTGGGGCATGTTGCAACATCATGTCAAACATTTCCACTGATGCCAAAGGAACACCAGCATGTGGGAGGGTTCCTCTGCCAGCAGCAAAAACACAGGGAGTGTATTGGTGAACTGCATCAGGTTGTATGTTTTTGACTCTTTTTAACTTCCTCCACTGGCCAGAACCTCCTTCTGCCAATTTGCATCAACTGATCCCACCTCACCGAGAGCCTTTCTGACCTGTAACCCTGGTTCCCTGGTCCATCTGCATCTGTCCTGCTAGGCAGCCCCCTCGGCTTGCTCCTGAAGTGGGGACATCTTCAGCTACCCAACAAGTCTCATACATGAATCCAGCCTCCCAGTAGGTGGAGGTGAATGCGAGAGAAATCTCAGGGCCCAGGCGGTCAGGGTCTGGTAATGGGTGTGGTGGTAGAGGGTGGGATCACATGTCCAGTCAACAGCATTATCCATTTATCCATGTTGCTGATGGAAGCGAGCATGCAGTGATGTCTTGGAATGTCACACGTCCTCCTTTGCGTAATACACTGACATCCACCGTGTCTCACCAATTCCAGCTCTTGCTTGGATGCTAGGCTCATTATCCCCTGACTGCCACCAGGAGGCGCTCAGTTGCCAGAGCTGTACACGCTCCCACCCTAGAGGAGTCAAGCTGTCAATTGGATGATCAAGCCTCTTCTTCTCGGCCAGCCCTCTGATGCTCTGGGCTCATTCTAAAACCCGGGTTGGCGTTACAAGAGGTGGCGCTACCACTGCACTGGCAGGTCAGCAACAGAGGTTGTAATATAAATTGTCAGCATGAGGAACGATACTTCCTTTGCAGTCAGCCCTCACAGTGGTCCAAACTGGCACCAGACTACTTGCCAAATGCTGGTTAATTTTGTATCGGGCCAGTAAAATTTTCCTTCAGGTAGCCCTGCTGGCATGTATTGGAGTAGATAACTGCAAAAGTTAATAATCAACCTCCAGCACCACACTACCCAGCATTTTGGGCTGAAATTCTGTATGCTTGTTAGACACATTCTTTGATACAGCCTTGTTAATTCTCCCTTCCGTTGTAATGTTAACCCTCCTTGTCTGCACAGCAGCACTCCTGATCCCTGTCTTTATTCCTGTAACTATATTAGACATTCAGTTCTCACCTCACTGGCTGACTGTATTTCAGCAGGTACTGTACTTTAGTACCTCTCCCTCCACTGTCATAGATGATATCACAATCTTGTAATAGTTACCTGCCGATGGCAATTTGTGGGGCATGTTGCAACATCGTCAAATGCCTCCACTGACGGCAGAGGAACACCAGCATGTGGGAGGGTTCCCCTGTCAGCAGCAAAAACTCAGATACTAAAACTGCATCAGAGGTTGTATTTTAAATTGTCAATACTGAATGAAAGATGCTTCCTGTACAGCCAGCCCTCACAGTGGTCAAAACTGGCACCAGCCTACTTGCCAAATGCTGGTAGATTTTGTATCAGGCCAGTGAAATTTTCCTTCAAGTAGCCCTGCTGGCATGTATTGGAGTAGGTGCCTGCAAAACTTAATAATCATCACCTAGCACATACACGGCTCCCAATGGCCCTTCCCCTTCCAAATAATGCAGCAAGTGCCTGGTTACAAAGTCCTACTTTTGACAGCAGTTCACTGTTTTTCAGAGCTTTCTATGACTGACAATTTTCACAGGGATTTAACTGGACGGCGGCCCACAGGAATTTCTACCCCATACAAAACTGCATGAGAGTGCCTATGTCTCTGTCATCTGACTCCATTGAAAAATGCAGGAGAGTTGTACTACCTTGAGTTGGCAGTTTTCCACTACACATTTAGAGGTGAGAGCTCCCAAACCTAACTGTTTCCAGTTTAACCAGTGGACATTCCAGTACATAGTCTCAAAGTTCATTACATTTATCAGCACTACTTCCAATTAAACAATAGCTACAGTTAGATCTTACTTCAAAAGGAAGCTCTGGCAGCAGGTAACACAAGTACGACTGATGCCACCTGGCAGCGGTTCCCGGCGATTTTTTCTTCCAGCAGTGCCGATGTGGGAATACCCCGGCTGACATCAGCCCCACCCCCGATGTCACCCTATGTAAGGGACGAGTTCCCCACGTGCTACAGTTCTTGTACACCCCCCATCAGGCAGAGAGATGGTAACAGGCAATAGTCAGAAATGATGATCCAAACTTTTTCCTCACAACGGAGGAAAGGCCAGCCTGCAAAAGGCCTGATCCCTGGGGGAAGTAGGTTGGGAAATACACCTGCTGCAAGAGCTTCTCTTGAAGGTCTGCTGTTATGGTAAGTTCTTACATAACTGTACTATCTTACTTCGAGAGGAAGCTCTTGCAGCAGGTAACACAAGTAGGACTGATGCCACCTTGTGGTGGTTCCCAACAATTTTTTCTTCCAGCAGTACCGATGTGGGAACACCCCCCACCGATGTCGGCTCCACCCCCAACATCACCCTATATAAGGGAGGAGTTCCCCACGTGCTCCAGTTCTTTCCCACTGCACGGTCAGGGTTAGTTCACCTTTGGTTACTGCTTGCAGTGCTGATCGCTCTCCTTCCTTCGCCACCATTTCAGTTGTAGTTTTTTTGCATCTATGTCATCTTCCTCCAAGGTGCACGTCAACAAGTGCTCCTGTGGGTGGCAGATACCCCTAAGGATGACCATTAGTGTGTCTTTTCTGCCTCGGGCCTGACCATGACATCAGTGCCTGTCCCCATTGCTAGGCCTTCAACTCCTGAATGCGTATTTGTGGTGTCAGAAATCTCTTCTGCCTTTTTAACAGAGTCTTAACATGCCGCAATGGAATGTGCCTTGTCCTTGGGGGATTCCGACCATCCTCCCACCCACAAGCACCACAAACTGGGAGCACCAGGAGAAAGAGAGGTCCCACTCTAGGCCTAGGTCCTCGGGCTCGAAGTCTGGGTCATCGGGGCATGATTCCCACCTCACAACCCTCAAATCATCCGCGGGATCTAGCACAGCTAAGTCCTCCAGGACCACCCTCCAACCTCTGAAGGTGTGTCCGCCTGCCCAGAAGGCTCTCTCACCAGGCACAGGTAAGTCCTCCTCTTGCTCAGCTGCCTCCTCCAGGGCCGACTCCTGGGAGTCGAACAAGGCCTCTGGGTCTTCCGGTGGCAGGGCCTAGTTCTTGCTGCCGAAATCTAAGGATTCAGACCAGTGCTCCCTCCGGCTTCTGAATGACGCTCAGTCGAAAATCCTCTACGTATAAGTCCAACCATCCCAAGGCTCACACCTCTGAGGGATGCCCTTCTGGCTCTAAGGACAAGCAGACCGACATCTGCCCACGGTGCTGCTGGTCAAAGTCCTTCTGACACCGGCCACCCTGGCACCTCTGACATCAGTTCTGAGACCCCCTTGCCACAGTCGCCAGTCCACCTGATGTCAAAGCCTGACAATGGGGGAGCTGACACCCCTCCAATGCCACCTCTTAGGCCTACGCCGGTGCCCGCTGACACCAATGACAAGGGTTCGGACCTGATGCTGGCACCCCCTGATGATGGGGCCGGCGCTGGTAAAGGCTCAAGTGCTCCTCCTCCTCCTCCTCCTCCTGTGCTTGGTTCCCCTAAATTGAACCTTTCTCGGGTTAAGGAGCTCTTCTCCAACTGGTGGGACATGGTCAAGCGTGATCTCCCAGCGGGGGCACCTCCTCCCACACCCACTCCGATGCCAGTGCTTGGTGCCTCAGAGCCATCTGACCATGAGGCAGGGAAGGAGCCAGCACCCAAGAAACATAAAGACAAGAGGCACAGGAGGACCAGGTCCAGCAGTTCCTCCTGCTCTTCCTCTCTGGACAAGAGGTGTAAGAGGAGTCAACACAGGCTCCTATCCTCTTTGACCTCGGACTCCAACATAGACTCCGACACTTCTTGTGTGGACTCTGACATTTATCCAGATTTAGAGAACACAGAGAAACACCCAAAATCCCCTCCGGATGACCTCAGCTTCATGGAGGTGATGAGGCACATCCAGGCCAACATGGGCTGGGAAACTGAGGCCCTGGACCACGAGTGACTGCAGCTGGCTAAATACCTTCACCAAAAAGACTCTAAGCCAGTGGTTATCCCTCTCATGGTCGACACCTTTGAGGATGTCACATTTGCAACCTGGAAGCACCCTCACTTCTCCTCTACCGTGCCCAAGAAGGCTCATAGATTCTACCGGGTCCCTAAGGATCACCCCTTCTTGGCCGAACCACCTGTAGTGGACTCAGTGGTGATTTCAGCAGCTCATGACCGTTTGCAGAGGCCCAAACACCTGAGCACCCAGCCGCCTGACAGAGAGTCAAAGCAGCTCAATTCCATGGGGTGCAAGGTGTACTCTGCTGCCACCTGCAGTATCAGGAGTCTCAACTTCCTGACCCACATGGTCCAATTCCAAAATTCCCTTTGGGAACAGGGATTGGACATTATGCAAAGCATGCCTGATTGCCCTCAGTGGGCAGAGCTTGTGAAACTGCTTCAGACAGGCTCAGATGTGGGTACCCACGTTCTGAGCTTGGCCTATGACTCTGTGGAAACCTCTTCAGAGGCAGCTGCCACTGGCATTTGCCTCCAACGTCATGCTTGGCTTCAGGTTTCTGGGTTCGATCCAGATATCCAGATGAATATTCTGGATGCTCCCTTCAAGGGCTCTGTTCTTTTTGGCGAGAACACAGAGTAGATCATCACCAGGCTGCAGGATTCTGGCAAGGACATCCGAACTGTGCAGTCCATGTACCACCCAAAACAGCTGCAACCTTGACAGCCCCATTTTCATGGCTGTGGGGGACATCAGCTTCTATAACCTTGCTTCCAGCCACACTCACAGCAAGGTAGCTTCTGTCACAGGGGTGGAGCCAGAGGATCCTCTGCCTCCTCCTCTAGACAGGCCAAGGCAGCCACTGCCACCCTTCCTCCTCCTCCCACCGCCTGACTATCCAGGCCACTCTCCTTCCCTAGACACCTCATAAGGGGAGCCAGTCGGAGGTAGCTTTTCCCTCTACGCAGATGCCTGGAGTCAAGTGACCTTTGACCAGTGGTTCCTCGAGCTTGTGAAGTTCTGGCACTCCATCGAGTTTGACAGCATTCCGCCAGACAGACCACCGCCCCATCTTGTTATCCCAGGGAACACCAGGCACTGATCAGAAGGGAGATTTTATCCCTTTTGGACAAAAATGCCATTGAGCCGGTACCCCCGGCTGAGAGAGAGAGAGAGAGAGAGTTCTTCTACCACTTCTTCCTAGTCCTGAAGAAGTTGGGAGACCTCAGAACTGTTCTGGACCTCAGTGATCTGAACCAATGGGTCTCCTACTGGAGATTCTGTATGGTCTCCCTCTCCGCCCTCCTGCCCCTCATTTTGGCAGGAGACTGGCTGGGGTCCTTGGACATGCAAGATGCCTACTTGCATATCCTTATTGCCACAGGTCATCAAAGATTTCTGAGGTTCAGGTTTGAAGACAGGGACTATCAGTTCAGAGTCCTTCCCTTCGGTCTCTCTTCAGCCTCCAAGGTCTTCACCAAGTGCCTAGCAGTGTTTGCCATGGCACTGTGGAGATAGGGCCACTTTGTGTTTCCTTATCTGGATGACTGGTTCCTCCTGGCTCCATCCATGTCCCGCCTGTCGGAAACCATCAGGGACTCCATCTTGCTGTTTCAGCACTTGGGGATCACGGTCAACAGGGACAAGTCTCAACTTCTCCCATCCCAGAATCTCCAGTTCATTGGAGCTCTTCTGGATACCACCCTTGGGAAAGTGTTTCTTCCCTCTGACAGAGCAGGTCGGATTCAGGTCCTGGCTTACCAAATCTCTACAGCCTCAAGAGTCCCTGCAAGGCTTCTCCTCAGGCAGCTGCCATAGTTTTGGTCCCTCTGGCGTGACTACACATGAGAACCATTCAGTGGTCATTAAGGGTTCAGTGAGGTCAAACACTAGACAGCTTGGATGCTTTGATCCAGATCTCCTAGCCAATCTGCTGGGAATTATGCTGGTGGATGTCATCACAAAATTTGCTGGTGGCTGTCCCCTTCCACACAGGGGTGCTGACCCAGATTCTGACTGCGGACGTGCCATCCTAAGGATGGGGCGCCCACTTGGGGGCACATCGCACTCAGAGCTCTTGGTCACCAATACAGGAATATCTGCATATCAATGTTCTGGAGCTGAGAGCGGTCCTTTATGCCCTACAAGCCCTAGTCGCGGTCCTAGTGCCAGGCCACCTGATGGTCCAGATGAACAACACTTCGGTGCTGTTCTACATCAACAAACAGGGTGGCACACACTCATATCCCCTCTGCCAGGAAGCCATGCGGATGTGGGATTGGGCTCTGGAGCATTATCTCATGTTAACGGCAGTACTTGTTCCAGGGGAACAAAACGTGTTAGGTGACGCGCTCAGCAGGACAAAGTCGCAGGCTGACGAATGAGAGCTGCTTCAAGAAGTCGCAGATCAAATCTTCTGCTGGCGGGGTATGCCAGAGCTGTATCTCTTCATGTCACAATTCAATGCAAAACTGCCTAACTTCTGCTTGCTAGGTCCAGAGCCTGGAACTTTTTGGCAAGATGTGTTGTCCCTCTCCTGGAAAGGGAGGTTTCTCTACACTTTTCCCCCCTTCCCACTCTTGCAGAAGGTTCTCCTCAAGGTGCAGTCAGAACCATCCACCCTCATTCTGATTGCTCCGCTGTGGCCTCATCAGATTTGGTTTCCTTTGCTTCAGCACTTAGCAGCAGAGCCTCTGCTACCGCTTCCACTCTCCTCTCATCTTCTGTCCCAGGACAGTGAGTCCCTGATCCATCTGAATCTGTGCTATCTTTACTTGCGTGCCTGGCTCCTCAGGGCCTAGCTAAAGCCAGATTTGGTGTGTCAGATCAGGTAGCTCAAGTTCTGGTTGAGGCACGTAGACATACCACCAGGGCCATGTATGCTATGAAGTGGAAACGTTTCTGTATCTGAGCCACAGTCAAGAGGGTGGACCCCCCTGGTCTGTCCGGTTAACTCTGTTTTAGAATACCTGCTTTCCCATTCGGAGTCAGGTCTCAGTTACTCCTCCATCAAGGTACACCTGGCCGCCATCTCCGCTTATCACTTGCCAGTGCTGGATAAGACAGTGGCTCAGATGGAGGTTTCTAAAGCCTTCCTGCAAGGTATTCTGCATTATCAGACTTCCCAGCTGGGATTCTGTACCCACTTGGGATCTCCTTTTCGTCCTAGAGAAGCTTACGCTCCCAACCCCCCCCAAACCAGCTATGGAGGCTGAGCTTCTTTTCCTATCCTGGAAAACTCTGCTTTTGATAGCCATTACTTCGGCGAGGCGCATTTCAGAGCTTCAAGCCCTGATGTATAAAGAATCCTACATTGTCTTCCATAAGGATAGGGTTGACCTTTGCACTAACTCAAAGTTTCTACCAAAGGTGGTTTCAGAGCTCACCCTGAACCAATCCATTCAGCTTCCGGTGTATTACCTGGAGCATTCAAACGTTCACTCCTTGGACATCCACAGGGCTCTCTGATGTTACCTGGCCAGGACCAAAGAGGACAGGAAATCTGATCAACTCTTTGTATCATTTGCGCAAAGGTCCTTAGGTTGCCTGGTCACCAAACAGACGCAGTCACGCTGGTTGGTTCATTGCATTACCTTTTGTTATCAGAAGCACAACATGACTCTGTTTTCATAGACCTCAAAAAATCCTTTGACCTGGTCAACCACCCCCTTCTCTTAAGGAAACTCCAAATGCTAGGTGCTGCAGGCTCCACCTTGTCATGGTTTAACAGCTATGTTCCCAAATGTACACAAGCTGTCGCCTTCAATAAAGTCCTCTCCTCTTCAGCAGCCCTCCCCTGTGGTGTCCCCCAAGGTTCTATACTTGGTACCTTGCTCTTTTCTCTCTTCATTAATGATATCCCTTCCTTTCCTACTCACTGCCGGACCATCATGTATGCTGTTGACTTGATCCTCTTCTCTGCCTCTAAATCTCTTACTGACATAAGTGATCAACTATCATCCTTCTTCCAAATCATCCAATCCTGGCTCGCCTTGAATCAGCTAATCCTTAATGTAACCAAAATGAATGCCATGCTGTTCGGGTCTACCAGAAAAGTCCTGACAGTAACCTCCAGTCTGCAGGTCCATTGCCTTGATGGATCCATAATATCAAATACTGATTACTTGAAATATCTGGGCATGACACTTAACCCATCTTTAAAGTTTTCCTCTTATATAAATGATGTCTGTAAATGTATTAACATGAAGATTGGAGTCGGCTACAAAGTTCGCCATTCACTAACCCCCTCTGCGAAGATTTCTATAGCCCAGGGCATCCTCCTCCTCCCATTGCTTAAATATGCTCTACCTGTCCTGTTCCAGGCTAATGTTAATGCTCTCCACAAGTGGGAAGTCACATATAATAACATCTGTAGATTCGCCCTGTCTGCTCCTCTACTCCCCCACCACTGTATACTGTACTCCTCCTTAAACTGGCTGGCTCCCAATGACTTGAGCTTCTATACCCTTGGATGTTTTATTGACTCTCTTACCCGTATCCCCAGACCCGATTATCTTGGAGCTATGTTATACCCTGTGACTTATTCTCACTCCCTGAGGTCCTCTGCCTTCCCTCTACTCTCTGTTCCTCCTTGCTCTACAAGAATGGGAGAACATGCTTTTTCCCACTTTGCCCTCAAATTCTGGAACTCCCTTCCTCCCCAGGTTAGGGTCTCCACTTCTCATGACTCTTTCAAGAAAGCACTCTTCTCTTACCTAAGGACACGTGGTGTCTGCGAATGCTCTTAACCTACTTTTGTAGCAAGTTCTGTTCGTAATAACTTCTGTGTTAACTCCACTACTCAGTGGTCTGGTTTTGCTTCTCTCTCTTTTTTCTCTGGATGTCCATTATCTGAATGTAATCCACTTTGTCTGACCCTACTGTGTTGGTCCAGTACAGGTTTAATTTGTTATTTGCTTATCATTTGTTGCACTTCTACGTGGGTGACATATGTGATTAATGAGGATTTGCACTTTGACCCTCCTGTGTGAGGTTCTGCTTGTCATACTGTACCATTTTCTACTGTTAATGCTCACTGTAATTTTGTATCTCTGTATTGTGTACTCATGTCTGTACTCTCCCGGGTCGTGCTTGAAAATGGGCAGGTCCAATTGCCTAATGCACTTACCTGGTTACCAAAAGCTAATAAATAAATAAAAATAAATGTCTACCCTGGGGTCGGTTAGAGCTCATTCTACCAGGGCAGTCGCTGCTTCCTTTGCAGTATTGAAGCGGGTACCTACAGCTGATATTTGTGCTGCCACTTTCTGGAGTTCTGTTCATACCTTCATCAGGCATTACAGCCTGGACATCATTTCCAGATGCAGAGCAGGTTTTGGGCTCGCAGTCTTGTAGGGCCTGGTTTCCTGAGGGACCCTCTCTGTTCCTGTTCTTCCTGTTCCTTTCCATACTGTTCCCCCTCCCAGGGGTTGTTATAGATTTATACTGCTTGGGAATCAGTCCTACTTGTGTTACCTGCTGCAAGAGCTTCCTCTTGAAGTAAGATAGTACAGTTACGTAAGAACTTAATTCAGCAGTAGACCTTTGAGAGAAGCTCTTGCAACAGGTGTATTTCCCACCCTCCTTCCCTCAGGGATCAGGCCTTTTCCAGGCTGGCCTTTCCTGTGTTGTGAGGAAAAAGTTTGGATTATTTCTGACTATTGCCTATTACCATCTCTCTGCCTGACGGGGGGCGTACAAGAACTGTAGCATGTGGGGAACTCCTCCCCTATACAGGGTGACGTTGGGGGTGGAGCCGATGGTGGAGGATGTTCCCACGTCGGTACTGCTAGAAGAAAAAATTGCATGGAACTGCCGCTGGATGGTGTCACTCCTACTTGTGTTACCTGCTGCAAGAGCTTCTCTCAAAGATCTACTGTTACGGTAAGTTCTTACGTAACTGTACTTTCCCTGGTGGTGGTACTTTCACTAATGAGTACGAGTGGTACTCCTCTTCATCTATTGAATCAAGGGAATGAGGGTGTTTAAAATCAACAGGAGTTTGGAATCAATAAGAAATTTAAGGGACAGGGGTACTTATTTTCCAATAGTGCAGATATGCATGGATATCACTTTATATTCTGAGTGCACAACACTGGAACTATTTCAGATACATTAAATGCTTCAGCTGCCTGGTAGGGATGTCATAACATAAACATTTTCACAGTGTGATAACCCTGAAAAAAATTATCACAATTATCATATGATCAAGATACAATGGCATTTGATTTGGGTTCTGTAGGAGGGACCCTCCGTACTCTACATTTTGTTTTGGGGAAAGGGGATAGTGGATTGAGAAATTGAATTTTTCCAAACTTATATATCATGGTATATCATCACAAATGGTTAGCATTGTATAAGAAAACAAGCTCAATATACTTATTATCAGTTACAATTATTGTGAGTATCATGGGACACGATTATCCTGACATACATAATTGCCAGGGATGGATGAGATGAGCATGATGGATCCTTTGTATTTTTTGATCTAGCAGTCCCTATATTTTGCTTTATATAGTCTTCCTACGCAGTGTGCTTTGTGGTCCTAAAGAGTTAAATGCAGTATTCTCATTACCAAAGTAGTTAATGGGCTTTCCTACTTAATGCTTGCACCATGCTGGGTCTGCAGTGAGGAGATGCTGATCCCTCATTCACTGTGTAATGAATTCCGTAAGTGACATCTGCAGCATTTCTGCTATGGGATTAAATTTTAGTAAACTTTCTGAACTCAAAACTGTAAATTCAGAGCAAACCGCACCTGAGGAAGTCAGTCCAACCTGAGGAAGAGGGTGTACTTCTCAAAAACTAGTCTCAGAAACAGTCCAATAAAAGGTATTGCCTGCAACATATATGCTGTTTTTTTCTTCTACATAATCGAATGGACTAACATGACTTCTGTGTTTCTTTTGTATTAGAGTTACAAACAAGCTCATGAAGCCAACAAATAAAGAAGACCGAGACGTGCTTATTAAAATTCGTAGGTACATTCTAAAATACGTAACATCACATGATCAAGGGGAGACAAAATGATGTCCATTAGAAAAAATTCAATGTAAGGGGGGGCAACAGGTGACTAGCAGGCTGTATCAGCTAACTAGACTAATTTTTTATTCCCTCCTGCACAGAATTCATTTACATGAAATCCTAACTGAGCAACTCGAGTTACGGCTCTCTGAATGAAATAGGTATATTTTTGATACAAAAGAAGTGTATGGACATTCCTCTTTTAACCTGCAGTAAACCACCAACAAAGCATTTGCAACTCAAGGATCACTTGCATCCAAAAACAGGAGGGATGTCCCTTTGTGTTTCAAAAGGTGAATGAGCCAGGATTTGGGGGGCAGCCATGGCACAGAATCATCAAATGTGGGAAAGGCAGAGGGTGACAGGCCAACAGTAACTCTATCACTTGGGGTTGTATGATATTATAGCAGGGCTAGTGATAACCAATAAAAGTGAGTATGTAACATGATGCCTTGAGCTGACACATGCTCCCGCAGTACCACTACTGGCAACTGGGCTCCACTTCTTATTTCTGTCACCATCCAAGTGTCCCTATCATGGATGAGCAAGTCTGTGGATGTTTCAATGTTGTTAAGAAAGAAAGGAGGCTATGGCTGGAGAGGGGAGCCAGAAGTAAGTGAAGACTGTAAGAAGGGAGCGATGGGGCAATAAAGGGGAAAAGGGTGGTAATAAAAAAGTAAGAAATAGTCCTGCTCTGTGACTGTTAAGGACCTACTAGCATCTTGGGATGAAGAGTCCACATGGATGCTTTCCTTTTTATGAGTGGGGTACCGTGTACTATTGCTGTCTCCTAGTTCAGAGGCTGCATGCATGGACAGTGTGCATTATAATGGGTGGGAGGGACAACAAAGATGGCTGGTGCTTGGAGGAGCACAATTACTGTATAAACCTGGCATTCTGGGGTAGGGTAGGGAGACAGCAAAAAAATGGCCCAGTTCCTAGATCAGCACCGCTAGCTCTTCCATATCACCAGATTCTGTCTATAGAGGCCCATCTTACCTCAGTGTCTTCTCTCTGTCCCACCTAGTGTTCTTGGTCCTTCTCTTTACAAAGAGAGGAGCCCCCCCAGGCAAGGGACAGAATTGGGACCCAGGGTGGAGGGTAGGACGTCTCACGTATCCTGAAGTAGTGTTCCACCGGCAAGCTGGAGTGTTAGATAACTAGATATTTTATTTATAAAGTGCTCAATTCATAAGACTCTGAGTGCTGTACAGTAAAAACAACAGTACAACCATAATCAGATCATACAGCACATATAGTAAAATCCTAATAAAAAAACAATTCAATTGCATTTCTGAAGCAATCAATCAAAGCCTGTTGGAGCAGATAGGTTTTTAATCCCCTTTTGAAGGCTTCTAATGAGGGAGCCCTCCTCAGATCATCAGGCAAGGAGTTCCACAGGGTAGGCGCGGCCACAGCAAATGCTCTATCCTCAGAGTGCTGCAATGTAACCCTGGGAACCCCAAGAAGGCCTCCCTCAGCGGAACAGAGTGCCCAGGCCGGATGGTAGGGGACAAGGAGCTCTTGCAGATAACTGGGACTCCCATGATGCAGGGTCTTATAGGTAAGGAGCCCTGTCTTGAAGACAATCCTCCACCTGACCGGCAACCAGTGCAGTCTGCGGAGGACCGGGCTAATATGTTCACATCTCCTTACTCCAGTCAGAAGTCTCGCTGCCACATTCTGCACCAGCTGCAACCTGTGTAGGTTGCCTCCAGATAACCCAAGGTACAGTATAGGGCATTACAGTAGTCCAGCCTGGAAGTGATGAACGCGTGTGTCAACATGGTCAGGTCATCAGGGGGAACCAGGGCTCGGATTCGGGCAATATTCCTAAGATGGTAAAATTCGCTTGTAACCACGGCTGACACCTGAATATCAAGTGTCAGGCCATCATCCAGGATCACACCCAAATCCTTCACCTGCCTGGAGGGGGCAAGGGGAACTCCACCCAGTACTAGACAGGGGGGTAACTCCCCTCCCCACGATGATCCTGATCCACCACCAATACGTCTGTCTTGTCTGGGTTGAGCCTAAGCCAATTCTGAGTCATCCACGACTGGATTTCTTCGAGGCAGCTATTAAATATGGAGTCCGGCACCTGGAAATCAAGTGCACAGGACTGGTACAACTGGGTATCATCTGCATAACAGTGAAAACTCAGCCCATACCACCTGATAATGTCCCCCAGTGGCAGCATGTACACTGTGAACAATGGTAACCCGTGAGGTGGGTGCATGAGGAAGGGCGCCGTCTGTAATGGCGACTCCTTCCCAGCCCAATCCCTCATGGCGATGGGGGGGTGGGTGAACTGGGCGACAGGATGTGGGTATGTGTATGCAAGTGGGAGGGAATGAGCACAGCGAGCATGGGCTGGAAGGGGGCATAGGAGTGGCGCTGCGGTGGATGGCTGAGCTGCGCTCAGGCATCGGGGTTAATAGTGGTTGGGGTGGTGAGGTACCGGTCCGGGCACTGGTGCGATTTTATTGTGCCTGGCATGAACCTTTATTTTTTAATGCTTTCACCCCTGACATGCACCCCTGGAGTTGAGAATCTTGTAGGGGAGCGAGGCAAGCTCTCAAGTGGGGGGTGCAGCCTCCACAGAAAGCATTAAAAAATTCTCCTGGCGCTGTTGTCCTGTGTGCTGGTGTTGTCTGATTTTCGGCACTCTGACTGTGCGATAACGGTGATCGTCTTTAGGCGTTTGCCATTATCACTTAGACCCGTGAACAATAAGTGTGACAAGACTGAACCCTGTGGAACCCCACAGCACAGAGGCTTTGGGGTTGATGAGTCAAGTCCCATTACCACCCTTTGCACTCTGTCAGGTATGACCTGAACCAGTTACATAGAAACATAGAATTTGACGGCAGATAAGGACTGTTTGGCCCACCTAGTCTGCCCATTTTTCTACCTAACAGATAAGCTGCAGATCCTAGTTAACCAACAGCTTACTTCCTCCTACCCCCCATTAGGACTGCCTTATGCATGTCCCATGCATTCTTGAAGTCCCCCACTGTTCTTGGACCCCACGACCTCCTCAGGGAGGCTGTTCCATGCATCCACAACCCTCTCAGTGAAAAATACTTCTCACATTACCTCTGAGCCGCCTCCTTCTATCTTCAAATTTAGCCCCTTGTTCTTGCACATCTCTTTTTCTGGAAGATGCTACCCTCTTGGACTTTGTTAATTCCTTGAGGTACTTGAAAGTTTCTATCATGTCCCTCTCCCTTCTTTCCTCAAGGGTATACATATTAAGCTCCTTTAGTCTTTCTTCATATGTCTTCTGGTGCAGACCCTGCACCATTTTGGTTGCCCTCCTCTGGACAGCCTCCACTCTGTCTATGTCTTTGTGGAGATGGGGTCTCCAGAACTGCACACAGTACTCCAGATGGGGTCTCACCAACTGTCTGTACAGAGGGATAACAACTTCCTGTTTTCTACTATTGATGACTCTTCCTATGCATCCCAGTATCCCCCAGCCTTCCTTACTGCCTTCTCACATTGCTTGCCCACCTTTAGGTCATCTGATATAATTACCCCCAGGTCCCTTTCTATTTTTACTGTTGTCAGTATCTCACCCCCCATTGTGTACGCTCCTCTGGGTTTTTGTTTCCCATGTGCATTACCTTGCACTTCTTTGCATTGAATCTGAGCTGCCATACATTTGACCATTCCTCCAACCTTGCCAAGTCCCTTCTCATCCTTTCCACTCCATCTTGTGTATCAACCCTGTTGCAGATCTTTGTGTCATCTGCAAAGAGACATACTTTTCCTTCCAGTTCCTCTGCAATGTCACTTATAAAGACATTAAAAAGGACCGGTCCCAGTACTGAACCCTGCGGTACCCCGCTAGTAACCCTCCTTTCGTCACTGTGTACTCCATTTACTACTACCCTTTGAGTCCTGTTGTCTAGCCAATTTTTCATCCAGGCTACCACCTTGGGACCCACTCCAAGGCTGGCTATCTTGTGTATTAATCTTTGTGTGGGACTGTATCAAATGCCTTGCTAAAATCTAGGTAGGCCATGTTCACAGCCCTCCTGGTCTACTACTTTGGTAACCCAGTCAAAGAAATCTATTAGATTCATCTGACACGACCTTCCCATCGTGAATCCATGCTGCCTTGGGTCCTGTGCCCCACTGGCCTCTAGGTACTCAACAATTCTTTCCTTCAGAAGTGATTCCATCATTTTCCTACCACTGAGGTCAAACTAACTGGTCTGTAGTTTCCTGCCTCTGTCCTACTCCCACTTTTGTGAAGAGGAATCACATCTGCCCTCCTCCAGTCCTTGGGTACCACCCCATCCTCCCATGATTTGTTAAACAGAGTAGTCAGCGGTGTCACTAGTTCTACCCTTAGTTCTTTTAGAATTCTTGAGTGAACCCCATCAGGCACCATTGCTTTGTCCACCTTCAATTTTATTAGTTCTTTCAGAACCCTTTCTACTGTAAATGGACTGTTATCGACCCCCATCTTCAGAGTGTTTCTCTTGTTTGGTTTAGGTAACTCCCCCTCCTCTTCCTTTGTGAATACTGAGCAGAAATATTCGTTCAGTATCCCTGCTTTTTCACTGTCACCCTCTACCCACATTCCTTCCCCTTTATTAAGCCTCAGTATCCCTCCTTTGGTCTTTTCTTCGCCTCCTAATGTACCTATAAAGGTCTTATCCCATTCTTAACAGAATTGGCTATCCTTTCTCAGTTTGGGCCTTTGCTACTCTGACTGCCTTCCCAGCCTCTTTCTGCTTTAACTGATAAAGTTCTCTGTCCTGCTCCTTCTGTGTTTCCTTATATTTCCTGAATGCTGTCCTTTTCTCCTTAACCTTCCCTGCCACCTCTTTTGAGAACCATAACGGTTTTTTCCTTCGTTGAGTTTTATTGATTTGTTTTACACAAAGGCTTGTTGCCTCTGTGATGGCTATTTTGATTACTCCCCATTGTTCCTCCACCCCTCCTTCTTGCCTGTTTGCTAGTGCTTTTCTGAGGCACTCTCTCATTTTCCCAAAGTCAGCCCTCCTAAAGTCCAGTACTCTTGCTTTTGTATGGCTTGATTGTATGGCTGTTTTATCGTGAACCACACTGTTTGGTGGTCCCTTGTTCCTCAGATGGCTACCCACTTCTAAATCTGAGATTCTTTCTCCATTCCCATTTGAGAGTACCAGGTCTAAGATTGCTCCCTCCCGAGTGGGTTCCAATACTAGCTGTCTGAGGCATGCCCCTGTAGGGCATCAAGAATGACCCTGCTCTTGGATGTGCCTGCAGCAAAGGTGCTCCAGTTAACATCTGGCGTATTCAGGTCCCCCATCAACAATATCTCCCCTTTTTCTGCCATTCTAAGAAAGCCTTCTATCATTTCCTTGTCCATTCCCTCCCCCTGAGATGGGGGTCTGTATACAACCCCCATGCGGATTGTGGTGCCATTTCCTGTCTCCAGGGTGACCCAAAGTGCCTCATCTGCTCCCTGTTTACTCTTTAGTTCTGTTGCTTTGATTCCTTCCTTTACATAGAGAGCTACTCCTCCTTCTCTTTTACCCTCCCTGTCCCTCCTGTAGATTGTGTATCCTGGTATGTTGACATCCCAGTCATGGTTCTCTGTGTACCATGTTTCTGTGACTGCCACAATATCCACGCAACCCTCTTCCATCAAGGCCACTAGTTCAGGGAGCTTGTTACACAGACTATGGTCAGTTGATGATATTACCAGGCAGACCATACCAGAACTGCAGGTGGCTGAGCACTACCTCATGGTCCACGGTATCAAATGCCACAGAGAGATCCAGGAGGACCAAGATGATACAAACTCTCCTGCCCCTTGCCATCAGGAGATCATTTAGCACCCTTACCAGGGCAGTCTCTGTTCTCAGTGTCAGTGGCTCAGTAGGTAGCACACTTGCCTCTGAGGCCGGGAGGGTTGTGGGTTCAATTCCCACATCTGGCACTTGGGTTAATATCCCAGTACTGACACTGTAGTGTAGCATGAGAAGGGTGCTGCCCTTCTGAGGTGCCATCTTTTGGATGAGACGTTAAACCGAGGTCCCATCTGCCTGGATTGGTGGTAGTTCAGGTGGATGTTAAAGATCCCATGGCACTTATCGAAAAAGAGTAGGGAATTTCCCCGGTGTCCTGGCCCAATTTCCCTCATTCACTAAAAATACCACCAACAGCTTAATCTGGTTCAAGGTCAGTTGGATTCATCTGTATTCCCCTCCCCCGGGTCGTGCCTGAACATAGGCAGGATTTGTCTAGTGCACTTACCCGGTCAACAAAAACTAAATAAATATGTCCTGCTCTGACCCCAGACTGGAAAGGCTCATAGGTAGAGGAAGAGGCAAGGTGTCTCTCAAGCTGTATGGCCACAGGCCACCACCTTTTCTATGACTTTCCCTAACAAGCATTTGTCAATGCCGAATGTTGATTGTGCTGGTGTGTTGAGCTTGCTCACTACCCCTCTGTCACTCGCTCAGTCTGTTTCTCCCGGTGCTGCAGGCTGCTGTTTTGTACTGGGCTCCTGCCTGCATTGGCACCTTCTTCTGCCCACTAAGAAATCCGCAGGTGTCCCGACACAGCTGCATTGAGGTGGTTCACTCCCCTTCTCTCAGTCACTCATTCTGTTTCTGCTGGTGCTGCAGGCTGCCCTTTTGTACTGGGCTCCTGCCTCTGTTGGTGGCTTTTTCTGCCCACAAAGAAATCTGCAGCAGTCCCAACACAGGTCTGTTGAGCCTGCTGAGTCCCCCTCTCTCACTCACTCGTTCCGTTTCTGCTGGTGCTGCAGGCTGCCCTTTTGTACTGGGCTCCTGCCTGTGTTGGCACCTTTTTCTGCCCACAAAGAAATCCACAGCTGTCCCGACAGAGCTCCATTGAGGGCGCTCACACCCTGTGTCACTCACTCATTCTGTTTCTCCTGGTGCTGCAGCCTGCCCTTTTGTACTGGGCTCCTGGCTCTGTTGGAGCCTTTTTCTGCCCACAAAGAAATCTGCAGCAGTCCCGACAATGCTCTGTTGAGCTCACTCAGTCCCCTTCTCTGACTCGCTCATTCCGTTTCTGGTAGCGTTGCAGGCTGCCCTTTTCCATTGGGCTCCTGCCTGTGTTGCCGCCATTTGCAGCAGTTACAGTACAGCTCCATTGAGCTCGCTCATGCCCCCCCTCTCTCACTCGCTCATTCTGGTTTTCCTGCCACTGCAGGCTGCCATTTTGTACTGGGCCCCTGCGTGCATTGCTGCCTTTTTCTGCCCACAAACAAACCTGCAGCAGTTCCAACAGAGCTCCATTGAGCTCACTCACTCCCCCTTCCTCACTCGCTCATTCTGTGTCTCCTGCCGCTGCAGGCTGCCCTTTTGTACTGGGCTCCTGCCTGCATTGGTGGCTTGTTCTGGCCAGAAAGAAATCTGAAACAGTCCCGACACAGCTCCATTAAGCTCACTCACTCCCCCTCTCTCACTCACTCATTCCCTTTCTGCCCGCGCTGCAAGCTGGCCTTTGTACTGGGCTCATGCCTGCGTTGCCGCATTTTCTGTCCACAAAGAAACCACAGCAGTCACCATAGAGCTCCGTTGAGCTCACTCACTACCGCTCTGTCACTCACTCATTCTGTTTCTCTTGCCGCTGCAGGCTGCGCTTGTGTATGGTGCTGCTGGCTGAGGTGGCATCTTTGTGTGTCCACAACTAAATCTGCAGCTGTACCGAAAAAGCTCCATTGAGGTCACTCAGTCTCCCTCTGTCACGTCCTCATTCTTTTTGTCCTGGCACTGCAAGCGGCCCTTTTGTATGGGGCTCCTGCCTGCATTGGCGCCTTTTTCTGCCAACAAAGAAATCCGCAGCAGTCCTGATAGAGCTCCGTTGAGCTCACTCACTACCGCTCTGTCACTCACTCATTCTGTTTCTCTTGCCGCTGCAGGCTGCGCTTGTGTATGGTGCTGCTGGCTGCGGTGGCATCTTTGTGTGTCCACAAATAAATCTGCAGCTGTACCGAAAAAGCTCCATTGAGGTCACTCAGTCTCCCTCTGTCACGTCCTCATTCTTTTTGTCCTGGCACTGCAAGCGGCCCTTTTGTATGGGACTCCTGCCTGCATTGGCGCCTTTTTCTGCCAACAAAGAAATCCGTAGCAGTCCTGATAGAGCTCCGTTGAGCTCACTCAGTCCCCTTGTCTCACTCACTCACTCGTACTGTTTCTCCCACCGCTGCAGGCTGGCCTTTTCTACTGGGACCCTGCCTGCATTGACGCCTTTTTCTGCCCACAAAGAAATCTGCAGCAGTCCTGACAGTGCTCCGGTGAGTTTGCTCAATCCCCCTCCCTCACTCACTGTCTCATTCTGTTTCTCCCAGTGCTGCAGGCTGCCCTTTTGTACTGGCCTCTTGTGGTGGGGCCTTTTTCTGCCCACAAACAAATCTGGAGCAGTCCCAACAGAGCTCAGTTGAGCTCGGTCACTCTGCCCCCCTCACTCGTTCCAGCTTAATCTATCCCAAACAGTGATGTCCCACAGCGACCGTGCATATTCTCCGTCAGAGGTAAAACATATTTTAGTTAGGATGTGAAAATGACAGTTGTACTGTTCATAAGGAGGTGTGAAAGAATGCCATTGTTAAAAATGTGGCGTGAAAATATTACAAATTTGCCAAGTTACAAGGGTGCGTGGAAACAGTTGAATGCACGCTTGTAACACAGTCATGTTATCGAGTTTTGTCACCAAATTTCCAACATAGGGATTTTAGGACCTCTGCTCATGAACAGTGCCACTGTCATTTTCTTTATCTGTCCCGAACACTGATTTCCCACAGCGACCGCATTGTTCTGTGCCACAACTGTGAAACCACATTTCACTCAGGATGTGAAAAATGACAGCTGTACTGCTCATAAGTAGGTGTGAAAAATTGCCACTGTTGAAAATGTGGCATGACAATATTACGAATCTGCAAAGTTACAAGGGTGTGTGGAAAGTGTGCAACGCAACTCATTTGATGGGCTATCATCACCAAATTTTCAACATAGGCATTTTAGGACCTCTGCTCATGAACAGTATCACTGTCATTTTATTACTCCTGTCCCAGACAGTGATTTCCCACAGCGACCGCTCCATTCTGTGCCGGAACTGCGAAAACACATTTCGGCCAGGATGGGAAAAATGACAGCTGCACTGTTCATCAGTAGGTGTGGGAAAATGGCAATGTTGAAAATCTGGAGTGAAAATATTACACATTCGCATGCGTGCAAACTGCTCAACGGACGCTCGTAACACAGCCATTTTATGGAGTGTCATTACCAAATTTTCAACATAGCCATTTCAGGACCTCTACTCATGAACAGTGTCACTATCATTTTCTTAATCTGTCCTGAACACTGATTTCCAACACCGACTGCGCTATTCTGTGCCAGAAGTACGAAAACACATTTCCGCCAGGATGTGAACAGTGACAGCTATACTGTTCACAAGGAGGTGTGACAAGATGCCAGTGTTGAAAATCTGGCATCAAAATATTGCAAGTCCGCGAAATTCACAGTGTGCGTACCAACTACGCCAGTCTTGGCTAAATAAAACAATTTTGAGTTTTTTCCACCACATTTGCAACATAGGCTTTTTCAGAGCCCACCTCATGAACACTCGGCACTGTTGTTTCGATTAATTGGCCCCAAAGGTGATTCCGCGCAGTGACCGCGATATCACCTTTCGTGGCCGAGTAACGCCATGACAGTTCAAGCATTCATGAGTAGGGGTCCCAAAAACCCCATGTTGAAAATTTGATGAAAAAATTCCTAAAAATGCCCGCGATATGCACTAAACTTGAAAAAACCCTATTCATTACATTATACAGCTTACCGGCATTTCCTCAGTTTGCGGTTGGCTTTGAAGAGTGCAGACGTGTTCCCAGTCCACCAAGATCATCGCCCAGACTCCAGAGGTAAGTATGGGGTGGGGGGTGGGAGACAGGGTGCAAAGTGGGTTGGTGCCGGTGGTGGTGGGCAACACGGAGACTACGAGGACTGTTTTCTGCTTTTCAGGAAAAACAAGCAAAAGACTTTGCAGGACAGTTTTTTTTTACAGGGCATGTGGCACACTGGGGTGGGCTCCCAGCGTGCCACCAATGGCTTTCTTTGGGGGCAGCAATAGCCAATGGGGGATTTGGCACCCTCATCGGCACACAAAGGGGGGGGGAGTCATTATGCCGATGGGGATTGGGCACCCTGTCAGCAGGAATAGCAGCGTGGGGGGGCACCAACGGCTTTCTGTTGGCGGGGGCAGCAATAGCCGATGGAGGATTGGGAACCCCCATTGGCACACAAAGGGGGAGGCTTCATTATGCCATTGGCACATAAACATGGTGAGGGGGTTATATTGTTTATGAACACGGCGGCAACCCGCTGCCATGTTCACAAACAATATCAAGCTTGCTAGATCCGCCCTGCAATGACGGGTCACTCCCTCACTGCAGCGGATGGCTGACACTGCAATGACGAGGTGGCCCCTGATTGCAGCGGCTGATTTGTTACAAGTTGGTGCGAACATTCCAAACTTGTGTCACCAGCAGCCTGCAACGGCATTGGGGGAAGCGGGATAGCTTTTGCAGGCTGTGGGCATTGGCACAACAGTGCTTGCCTCCACAGCCTGCTTCTCAGCAAGCTGTGCCAACATGTTTCTTGCGCTATGCGCAATCAACATAAAAATGGGAGGTTCAAGACCAGCCTGTAGTTGTCGAGGCAGTCTGGGTCCAGAGAGGGCATCTTCATGTGTCAGTGGCTCAGTAGGTAGCACACTCGCCTCTGAAGCTGGGAGATCAGAGGGCTGTGGGTTCAGTTCCTCCATCTGGCACTTGGGTTAATATCCCAGTACTGACACTGTAGTGCAGCATGAGAGGGGTGTTGCACTTCTGAGGTGCCATCTTCCGGATGAGACGTTAAACTGAGGTCACATCGGCCTGGATTGGTGGTAGTTCAGGTGGATGTTAAAGATCCCATGGCACTTATAAAAAAGAGTAAGGGAATCTCCCTGGTGTCCTGGCCAAATTTCTCTCATTCACTAAAAATATCACCAACAGTTTCATCTGGTTCAAGGTCAGTTGGCATTCATCTGTATCCCTCTTCCCCAGGTCGTGCCTGAAAATAGGCAGGATTTGTCTAGTGCACTTAACCCGGTCAACAAAAACTAAATAAAATAAAAAAATAAAAAGGGGGTCTAACCAAAGCCTCTTCCGAGGTCAGTGGAAAGACCCCACTCCTCATGGAACTCCAGATCACCTTGGCAACCACAGGTCCAGTCAGGTCCAAACAACCAACCAACAGGTGAGTTGGACCTGGGTCTAGATCACATTGTGTTGGCCATAGTTTAGAGATTATCCCCAACACCCCCTCCACCCCAATCAGCTCAAATTCATCCCAGACAGGAGGAGTGTTCCGGCACAGCTCGGGCTGGGTACTGCAACCCTTTCGAGAGATACTCAGAGATCTCAGCCCTGATAGAGGACAACTTGTCGGTGAAGAACAGAGCCAGCTCTTAACATCTCGTACTCAAAACTGCTCCCCCAACATGATGACAGGCAGGATGTAAAAGCTTGTCTACCATGTGGAAGAGCTGAGCAGGTCTGTTCCCCACCACAGCAATCTCCCTAGACAGAAATTCACCTTTTTTCAGGAGATTGCCCCCTGATAGTCGACATAATGTGACCTCAGGGCCAACCAGTCCTCCATCAGGCCAGACCTCCTCCAGCACCTCTCTAACCTGCGGCCCCTAGTCTTTAAACTCCGGAGTTCCTCATCAAACCAATGAGGTCTCCGGTGAGTAGACGGGGTGGACATGAAAGGGTGCAACTGAGTCAAAGGTTGCAACAACAGCCCCATTATAGACTGCTACTGCTTCCTCTGGCCCAGTCACACATGCTGCCACAACACCTGATAGGTCCAGCACCAACAGTCCCATAGAGAAAATCCTCTTAACGGGCGGTACTGGACCATCCCCACAGGGGTTGGACCATCGAGGGGGGGAGCCAAGCATAAACCCCACAGTACTGTGATCCAACTAAACTACCGGATCAACACAGAGGTCAGTAATATTTAAACCTATAGAAAAAAAACAAGTCCAGTGTGTGGCCACCTGAGTGTGTTGCGGATGTTACATTTTGTGTCAGGCCCAGGGCCCCCATGCTCCTAAGGAGATTGTTCACAAATTTTGAGACTTGCACAACATGAAGAATAAGTAGTAAGAGGGGTGGTGGGGCATACATATTAAAAGAAGAGAGAATCAAATCCAAATAATGCTGGAACTGGATGACCTTATTAGTAGTAAACAGAATTATAAATGCCTGAAATCTTTTATGGCTAAAAAAAAAAATGTATTTATTTATTTAGTTTTTGTTGACCAGGTAGGTACATTAGACAGCAAGGCTGCCTATTTTCAAGTACGACCCGGGAAGGGTCCCCTCACAGAACTTGCACTGCTGCTTTAATGAACTGTCAAGAATAATTTCCTGTTGTGTGAAGTAACAGTGCCCTACTGTTCCTCTAAAAGAAATGCTTAGATTTCATTATTTAGCCTGGATTGGCAGAATCAACAGACACCTGCGCTTGTGACCAGATCTAGTCCTGAGAGCTGATGTGTTGGGCACTTGACCCCACCACATGTCCAGCAGGGCCTGACTTCCTGTGTTTGGAACAGAGTTTTCTCAGAGGGAGAAATCAATACTGAACTAATGAGCCAGGCTTCCTCCCCAAGCATGACCTGTTGCTTTAAAGCGAGGTGCACTGACATTCTCCTGCAACGCTGGAACCTTCTGGAATCAGGGTCAGGCTTAACTTGGTATACTATTTGAAATGTACAGTCCCTCTCATTTCCATTTCAGATGTACAAGAATAGACAGGGTCTCCAAAGGATTACTCAGCATCCTCCCACCACTGCTGAGTAACATAAAAACTTCTGCTTCCTCTTTTTCTCTTAAAGGGGCGGTTTAGGAGGTTTCCCAGAAAATCTGAGTATTCTCTGTCTTGTAGTGTTTCCAATTATTTTGAAAGGCTCCTCATACCACAGAATTCATTGCTGATTCTTCAAGAGAGCCATGACTCATTTGCTAGGCATGCACTTAAATTGCAGTTACAACATAGTGTTTGCCCTTCCTTCCCTAGAAGTTTATCACACACATCAGTGCTGCTGCTTTCAGATCTCTGGTTTTATCTAGCATATTTCATACAGAGTACTGCCATAGGTGGAGGAGCTAGGGGGTCAGTAGACCCCTCACTTTTGTAGCGGGGGGTTAAGGCAATGCATTTTGCCCTTCCTCCCAAATTTCAGTCAGTGGATCACCGTTAGTTTAAGAGTAAAGGGGCCGGTGAGCACTCTCTGAGGGCAATACACAACTTGCTTCTAAACTTTTTGTACTTAATGTACAGGGAGAATCCAGGCAACTAAGTATATTTTTGAGATCCACTGTATATCACTTTTCATTTTACTATTGAGTGGGTTGCAGTGTGTGGTTGTTTGGACTTCCTTTTCTCTCTTGAAGCTTTCTAAAAGTTTCACATCCTGACCCTGTTCTGCTGTGATAATCGTGAATAATCCATGCATTTCATGGATCATTCATTACAATGTGTGGATTATTCTGGATTATAAAAAGACACATAAGCAGAGTGAAGCGTATTCAAGAAGGCATTGATTTTCACTGTGCCCTGGGCTGAGGTGTTGCATTGATCTGCTATTGGATTATATAGTTCTGCCCCCACGTTTGGGTATGCTTAGGGTTTCCGGTTTTAGGTGTTTATTAATCATGAAAAAAGGTGTTTATTTTTCAGCTTTTCTCGCTCCCTTTTCAAGTAACAAAATTCTGTGTATTCCGGTGTAAATAAAAAAATCATTAGACAATTTCAGTTTTTATCTGTGTTTATTATAATAATTATTTTTAAAAAGCACAGTGTGCATTGATGTTCATGTTCAATAAATATCAAAAGTAATTAGAACTGCACATAACCCCAGTATTAGCACATACTATAATAACTTTAAATGCTAAATTTGTTATAATAAATCATGCAATGCATTTTCAGTGCTTGTTTTGACATTTTCCCTCTATCTTTCCTGGCTGTAAATGCCCTGATCTCAGAAAAGGCCCTCTCTACATTAACACTAGAGACAGGGGCCCAGATATTCAAACTGCGCCAGGCTGTGGCGCAAGCTTGGGCGCAGCTCAACTCGGCTGCGCAGGGGTGTGGACTGGGCGATATTCAACGGACCTGCGCCATGGCTCAGCAGCGTTGAATATCGCACCCTGGCCACCCGCAGTGTGCATGGCGCAGTGGGGCCATTTGCATGTCATTATGTACCCATTTGCATGCAGGTGTGCTGATCCCCGATGACTTGCACCTGGCACCCTGCCAGGCAGCAGCTGTCGGGGACTGATACCCCCTGCAGCTGGCAATGTGCTCCACAGCCCGATCACAGGCATTTGTAAAAAATAGAAATAAATGTCCAATATCCCTGGTGGTCCAGTGGACCACTATCTGCCCGATCGTGGGCATCTGTATATAAAAAGACATAAGTTCAGTATCCCTGGTGGTCCAGTGGACCGCTATCTGCCCGATCGCGGGCATTTGTAAAAAATAGAAATAAGTTCAGTATCCCTGGTGGTCCAGTGGACCGCTATCTGCCCGATCGTGGGCATCTGTATATAAAAAGACATAAGTTCAATATCCCTGGTGGTCCAGTGGACCGCTATCTGCCCGATCGCGGGCATTTGTAAAAAATAGAAATAAGTTCAATATCCCTGGTGGTCCAGTGGACCGCTATCTGCCCGATCGTGGGCATCTGTATATAAAAAGACATAAGTTCAATATCCCTGGTGGTCCAGTGGACCGCTATCTGCCCGATCGCGGGCATTTGTAAAAAATAGAAATAAGTTCAATATCCCTGGTGGTCCAGTGGACCGCTATCTGCCCGATCGTGGGCATCTGTATATAAAAAGACATAAGTTCAATATCCCTGGTGGTCCAGTGGACCGCTATCTGCCCGATCGCGGGCATTTGTAAAAAATAGAAATAAGTTCAATATCCCTGGTGGTCCAGTGGACCGCTATCTGCCCGATCGTGGGCATCTGTATATAAAAAGACATAAGTCCAATATCCCTGGTGGTCTAGGGGTACCCACCAGCCCACTGAGCCCCATCGCCCGCTCCCCGTCCGGCGGTGGGCAGCAGCACCCACCCACCTGCCACCCCTCCGCCAACCCGACTGACACGATTGGTCAGGGCTGTATGCCCATTGGTTCCAGCGTGAGCCAAATGGGCATGCAGTCTGACAGTACCACACATTCCAGATATAAGCAGTTCCTCTCAGCCTCCTTCTGAAGCACTTTTTCTTTACCGGAGGCTCTGTTGATCTGTCCTCTGAATTGGCTTGGACCTACCCCCGCCTGCTGTTTCTGTTTGTCTCTGTTTATATGTTTTGATTTTGTCTTTTGGGGCTTTGTTTCCTAAGCTTCTAACATACTGCTACTCCAGAGCTCATATTACTTGCTTTCAGTTACTCACAACTCTCATATCACTTGCAGTGCAACTGCATATATAATCTGTGTGATTCAGTTCAACTAAAGCTGCTCTCCATGTTGCATACTTAATTGTTTTCACCTGATTCAGACTCACTCTGAACCCTAGCTTTGCAGCTCAATCATGCACTCTCAACTCATTCTCTTGCCTCATTGCTGCAGTTTCATTGCATTGCCTGGTGACAGCTGCTTTTAGAGCATTGTGCCTCCTTTTAGTTTATGTTTATGGCAGTTTGCAACTCGGTGTACTCAGTACAGATGCTGCTCCTATGTTTGTACACCCTGTTATACTCTGAGGTCAGCTAAGCTACTGCTGATGCTATAAATTAGTTTCAATACATGCATGTGGATCATGGCCTTTCCATTACTTTCTTGTTTTTCCTACGGTGGGGACTTGGAGATGTTTGGGGAGTCGTGGCTCCATGTGGCTAATTATTATGTTTAAAATCCTGTCTCCACAACCGAAAAATCCTCAGAGTATTTACCACCATTGGCTTTCCATGTCTGGCTGGCTTGCCCTACTATTTCCAGTGCTGCTCTTTTGCTACTACATTTTGCAGACTTACATGCAGGTCAACTCTTGCTTACGCAATTATTGCTTCACGCCTAGCACTATTCCCTCTGCTTCAGCCTCCGGGATATCTGCTGCGCTCACTACTGCAGCCGACCTTTGCAAGGTCTCAGCATTCAACGCTCGTTAAGGTCTAAGCACACCAATGCTCATTCAGCTGCTCACCAGTTTTCAGATCCCTATCGTTTCTGGGGCATGCTAGCCATACCATTCTGGCACAGAGTTCCCTGCAGCCAATGATCTTGCTCTGCATTCTAACTCCACATCTTGAGCGTGCTCGACTTGGCGCGGGGTCCATCTCACCTGGCCCATAGCTGGGAATGTCCTCGCTCCAGGCTTGGCTTTAGCTGTTCAGTACATGACAGCAGCTCCTGGTGTAGAATTTAAGACTAGCTGGTGGTGGTTAATCTGATCTCCTTTGGCTCTAGTGGTTCCACTATATCGGTTCTCCATTGGCTTTAGTGGTTTCCCTAGCAAGGCATCTTCACTGCATTCTCTCTATGACTGCCTCTGGTTCACCTGGTTTGTGTTTAGGGTGGGTAGGCCAGGTGAGTGCCTCAGCAGTCATTACTCTCCTGCTGCCACCTTGGTTGCCCCTGATGTTGCAGAGCACACTCGCAACCTTCCATGGTGTTCCTGCTAGAGGGATTGAGTGAGACCTTTCCTCCAAATTGAATGTTTTCCACCTCCCTTAATTGGGTTTCCAAATTACAGTAGCAGAGCCATCACTAAATAAAATATCCCAAGCCTGGAGGGAAGGCAACCTAGGCCTTGGATCCCCAGAAATTTCCTCCTCATAGGGTTTTTTCTCTCTTCCGTGCCTCGGGTCATAACTGTTAGTTAGCATAGTAGTGTTCCCTAGTTTCTTTAGGTAGGTTCCACTGTTGGATGGAGGTGGATGGTGTCCCTGCCATTCCCTCTCTCTCCTTAGAAGGTCCCATCACTCTCAATGCAACATAGAATCATGCCACGCAAGCCTGAGCATCTCATTATGTTATGAAGCTGCCTGATGCATTATTCTACTACTACGTCACAGCTCCTGTTTACTTATATGCTTCATATTACATTTCTTTTTTGGGGATCCTTCCTAATGTACCTTTAGCCATGGGCATCGTCCCATGGCACCTCTAGGGGTGGAACCCTCTTGGAGGGTTCCTTGCCTTTAATACCCCTACAGGGTGGTAATTCCTCTGGAATAGAGAGTGTGAACGGCCAAAACCAAACTAACACAGTTGCACAAGCATAACACTATTCTGGCTGCGTAGGCCATTGAATTGGAAGGCTTGGCCTGTAATTCAGTGGACAAGCAGCCAGCCATTCCCACTTCCTGAGCTATATAAGCAGTTCCTCTCAGCCTCCTTCTGTAGCACTTTTTCTTTGCCCCTCCATTCTCCCCTCTTCCTCCAGCAGTGGCACTTCTCTCGGGGGATCCTTCCTAAGGTACCTTTAGCCATGGGCATTGTCCCGTAGCACCTCTAGGGGTGGAACCCTCTTGAAGGGTTCCTTGCCTTTAATACTCCTACAGGGTGGTAATTCCTCTGGAATAGAGAGTGTGAACGGCCAAAACCAAACTAACACAGTTGCACAATCATAACACTATACTGGCTGCCTAGGCCATTGAACTTGTGTCTGATATATTGGACCTCTGACATTTTGATTCTGGATTTCTTTAGACTTAGAGATGAATGCTTGTCTCTGGCTCTTTGTAGAACAAGCCATAACCTCTCATTTTGCTCTTGTATGGTAGCTCCCCATATTAGGATATCATCCATAATGACCTCTGTGCCCTCGAGCCCTTCGAAAATGTGTGAAATTTTCTTTTGGAAGACTTCTGGTGCTGAGCAAATCCCAGCGAGGAGACACATGAACTTGTACCTCCCAAAAGGAGTAATAAAAGTCACTATATCAGAGCTAGGCCCATCCAGTTTAATCTGCCAGAAGGCATGCCCAGCATCTAACACTGTGAATGCTTTGGCCCCTGCTAGCTTGACTGCAACCTCTTCAACTGTTTTCATTGGGTAATGTTCCCTTTTAATTTGCAAATTCGTACTTTGTTTAGTTTTTCTACAATCACCATCGCATTGACCTAGCTCGTGGGTTTCTCCACCTTCTCAATAACCCCCAATCTTTCCATATTCTCTAGCTCAGTTTTTACTTTCTCTTGTAATGCGAAAGGTATTTTCCTAGGGGGGTGGATCACAGGGATGACTGTTTTATCTATTTTAATGGGGTATTAACCTTCTAAGCATCCCAATTCCTCAAATAGATTTTTTTTTTACCAGGAGAGAGACACTAAGCTGAAAGCTTGTGTAACTCCTCTGCATATGGGGTTACCAAAAGTCTTCCAGGAGCTTGCCTGAATGCTCCAAGCCTGGGGGGTGTTCGGCGTCTGAGCTGCTTAACCGTGGTTGCAAGTGAGTGCTATTTGAGCCTCCACGTACTGTCTCTTTAAGAGCTGTCTGCTTGCAGACTTAATTAGTTTGTATGGGGGGACTGTGTACTGTATTTAATACTGGAATCCCACCCGAGCTGCAGAGTAATCGCTCCATTTTGCGGTCGCTGAAGGTGCAAAGGGAGCCCATCTGAAAGCTGTAACTGTTTGCCTGTAATCATTTAAAGCATTAGCAAAATTGTAGTTTGTCTAACCTGCCTTTATTGTAGCTGGGACTCCATGTGTGTTACCTCTCCATTTTGGACTTAAACTGCTGCTGGGCAATTGGGTTAAGGGAGCCCTAAAATGGAGCCTGTGGACGAATCAGAACTTGGACTCTTAATTTGAGCCAGCCACAAGGGGATTGTATGGGCAGTGACTCTGGAATATGTAGCTTTGACCTTGGCTCCTTTTTCTACCAGCAGAGGGAGTCTTATTGTGAGTGACAGCTGAATCAGCCAACAGAATAGTGTGGAGCTAAAGGAAATGCCATGCTCTGTGACTGGAAAGATCAGATGAGTTGTGACTGTGAAGAGAGAAGGAGCTCAGTGCTTCTTCGGTGTATAGTTTCGCTCGGGAAACGCGTGAGGCCCTGAGTTTCGGTCTGCAGCCTTTGTGAGTGCCAGTTTGGACTGAATCTGAGTTGTGAGGAGAAAGAAGCACTAGAAATGTGGAAACCAGGCTCACCCTGTAGAAGACTGGAGAAATTGCTGAATCGTGCTCAGTCTGTCAGGAACTGAAGCTGCTGTGTGTGCTCCTGGGTATTTTGCAGTAATTGCGATTGGGATCAAGAAGCAGCCTGCCTGCTATAGTACTTTCCTTTTACATATAAATGTGCATAGAGCTTGTGGGGAATCGCTATTTCAAATTTCCTGTACAGTGAATTGTGTGCTGAAGCTGGAAGTAAACCCCAGCTTAATTCGGATTACATCCGTTTGCTATCAACTGCACTGGGGTCCAGTCACAAGGACCTTGTCCTCATGCCCTGCTCTTCTGGCAATCCACAGGGACATTCTCCATCCGATCCCCAGCTTGGGTGTTGTGAGTAACAGCTTGTTTTTCAGTCACAAGTCTGTCATCTAATTCTTGTTGTTTCACTGTTTCATGGACTGAGCCCTCTGGCTCTCTATTACAATTGGGTGTTGTGCATATATTTTCTTTTACAGGGCCCTATCCATCTGCACCTGCCGGCCAACCCCGGGTAATAGATCTCCTAGCCCCCCCCCCCAACCTGGGTACCCAGAGAGTGACTTTTCAGACCCTGAATGTGTGCACAGTACTGTGATTTAATGCCATTAATTAACCTGATTTCCCCCTCCCATGTTACTGTTCCCTAAATAAATCAGATTTGTTGTTGTTGTTAAACTTTAAACTGTCTGAAGTGTCAGTACCTTCATGTCAAGCACTATACCTGAGAATCAGTCTCGAGCGTAAGTGGTACCTTATGAATGAACAGTGTGTACATGTGGGTATTGGTACTGTAACTCCTGTGCATCATGTGGGCCATTAGAGGGACTAGAAGGGGGTCTCAGTGTCCCAGAGGGCTGTGACCAAACTAGACCAACCATTACAAACCCTGACCTCTGGGTGGAGGCACCCGCCATAGAACCTAGGCCCCTGAACCTTCCAGTAGTCAAGCAGGCAGGGGTAGTAGCCCTTGGGATAGCGCCACCTGGGGGTTGCACTTGTTTACAGGTGCAACCTGGGAGCACAAGGAAGTTAAGTGACTTGCTCAGGATCACAGAGTATGCAAGTGGGGGGCTGTGGGATTCAAACCCAGGTCTCCAGGTTTGCAGCTCATAGCCTTAAACCACTGCGCTATACTGCCTCCAACTACATCAGCAAATTCAAACAGTATTCCATCGGTGGGTTCCCCTACACTTCTGTTTGCAGCATCTACTGAAAATAGCTTCTTTATAAGCTTAATTTCCAAGCAAGTAGACAGGCCCAACACTGGGGTCATGTTTGCATTAACCACTTGAAATGGCAGTAGGTAATACTTTTGCTTTAATCAAGTTAGCAACATCACTTTGCCTTTTACATCCAGTTTATACCCAGAATAGGAAACCAGTCTAGTTGATGACCTTTGAATAGCTTCTAAAGACAGTGTCTTATACATCTGAAAAGGCATCACATTACACTGTGCTCCTGTGTATAATTTGAACGTCACCATTTTCCCATTTATACTTAGATTTACTTTCCAATCAGTCTCTGGCTTATAGGTAGTTACAGTTTCGATGCTGAAAATACTTTTATTCTCCTGAGCATCTTCTCTAACAACATGGATCTCCCTGCGTTTGCCCACATGACACACTCTACCAAAATGATTTTTCCTGTAGCACAATCTACAAAACTGTCCATATGCTGGGCGTTTATTTATCTCATGCTCACAACCACACTTTTCACATTTACATACTAACGTACTAAAATACCAGCAGAGTAGACCTAATGGTCTCTCTAGTCTGCTCCAAAATCAGCACTGGTCAGGACACTGTTGCTGCCCTCCCTGCCTCCCCTGTAAATCCCCCCCCCCCAAACCCATCCCCCATTGGAGTTGCACCTCCAGATCTGGCATTACTCAGTTTAACCCTCCCCTGTCCCGGACCCTCTTGAAACCCTCCACTGTATTAACAGCCACCAGTTCTGCAGGCAGTGCATTCCAAAGGTCCACCACCCTCTTAGTGATGTAGCCTACCCCTGAGCCTCCCACCGACCAGCCTCATGGAGTGCCCCCGGTAGCCCCCTTCTTCCTCGGCTGGAACACCCTATTTAGGCTGGTCCTATTTACTCCCTTCTGATATTTAAAGACCTCGCTCATATCCCCTCTGTCCCTCCTCTCCTCCGGGGAGAACAATTTGAGTTCCTCAAGTTTCTCCTCATAGGATCTTTCTCCCAGACCCTGTATCATTCTGGTCACCCTCCTCTGGACCCTCTCCAGAGGTGCAATGTCTTTTTTCAAGTATGGGTGCCAAAACTGCACAGTACTATAGGTGTGGTCTAAGCAGCTAGTTATACAGAGGGAGAAGCACTTCCCATCTCCTTGAGGTTATCCCCCTGGTGATGCACCTGAGCATTTTATTTGCTTTCACCACAGCCCTCCTACGCTGCTCCGAGTTATTCATTTTGGCATCTACAACCACCCCAAGATCCTTTTCCCCTCCAGAAACCTGCAGCTTCTCCCCACCCAAAAAGTACTCTTGAGCAGGGTTAAAAAAGTGGAGAATACTGCATTTCTTGGCATTAAACCTCAGTTTCCTGGTGCATGCCTACCTCTCCAGAGTCTCCAGGTCCCCCTGTAGGGCTTTTCTACCCTTCTCCCCATCCACCACCACCCCCAGCTTTGAGTCATTGGCAAAGAGACTCATCTCACTCCTGATACCCTCCCTGATGTCCGAGATGTAAGCATTAAATAGGAGTGGACCCAGCACCGATCCTTGTGGGACCCTGCTAATGACCCTCCTACGAGATGATACCTCCCCCCGACCACTACCTTCTGAAACTACCCAGTTAGCCAGTTTCATATCCACCTAACCCTCCTATCCCCCACCTTCATTCCCCCAGCTTGTCCAGCAACCCAGGATGTGGCACCGAATCAAATGCCTTGCTGAAGTCTAGGAAGAGAACAGCCTAGAAAGAGCTTGCCCTGATCCAACGCCTTTGTCACCCAGTCATAGAACTCCACAAGGTTGGTCTGACACAATCTGCCCCAAGATTTATTTGCTTAAGGTGCATAACTCCCCTTGCTCACACTGGCGCTTGTTTTGACTCTTTCTTCCTGGACAGCTGCTACTTACACTGCACTTTCATCCTGAGCATTCTCACTTAAGCGTTTTATCTACATTTCACTCAGTTCATTGGCCCTGCATATATCTATGGCATCATCTAATGTTAAGTCAGCTTTTTTCACATGCTCACTCTGTATGTCGCATACAATTCTATCTCTGATCAACGATTCAGTTTAATCTCCAAATTCACAAGATTTGGCCTTTAGCCTCCGTTCAGTTACATATGAATCAATTGACTTACCCAGATTATGGTTCCTTGTATTGAACAAATGTCTTTCATAAGTCACATTCTTTCTTGGGTTACAATACCTCTCAAATTGTCCCATAATTTTATTTAGCTGCTCCTTCTCTTCTTCGTTTTCCCAAACAAAAGTATTGAATACCTCTAATGCATCAGAGCCTGCCACGTGCAAGGTCATAGCCTGGATTTTGTGGGAATTTTCAGTGAATCCACTGGCAACTGAGAACATTTCAAATTACTGCTTAAATCTCCAGTTTTCAGATGCATTTCCACGTAACTTGAGAACAGTGGGGGCTGCAGGCAGTCCATTCTGATACCACGTAATAATCACGCAAACTCCAACGTGGAGTGAGCTGGTAAGTTTACTGTACGAAACACACACTTGAAACAACTGCAGAAAACGTGGGCTTCTGCCCGCCAAGCAAGGGTTTATATGTACATGTTAGCGCATGCACATTAGTAATGCATACGCAAATCGCGTATGCTAATTAACTTTCTTACATCCAGAACCACTCCTGTTTCCAGTGAACTGTCAAATAGGACTGTCAGAGGTGCAGTCAGTACCTCTCTGAGCTCTCATTATCCTTGAATGCACATTGTCTGGCCCATTGCTTTGTCCTTCAGATTAGCGAGTCCCTTCAGGACTCTGTCATCTGAAAATGGACTAGTGTCCATCTACCTCCCTTCAAAGCTTCTGTTACTTTTTTGTGGCCCCTCCTGTTCTGCCTTTTCCTGGTTCCCCTTTGGACAGTTACCTCTTCCCTTTTTAACCTTACAATCCCACCCCAGGTCTTCCTCTTTCACTTACATACCTAAAAAATGTCTTGTCCCCTTTTGTTACCTTGTGGGCTGTTCTCTCTTCAGTTTGTGCATCTTCACACTCCTTACTGCTTTCCCTGCTTCACTCTGTTTCCCTAATACTCTTCTCTATCCTCCCCCTTCTGCATCTCCTTACACCTTCTGAATGCTACCCTCATGGCTTTTGCTTTTCAGCCACCTCTTTCAAGAATCATAGTGGTCTCTTTTTCTTCCTGCTTTTGCTCGCTTATTTGAGGCAGTGGTTTGCCTTTACTATGCTCCCTTTTAGCTTCACCCACTGTTCCACCACCCCACCCAGGCCATCCTTCCTGTCAGGGCATCCCTGAGACATTATTTATTTATTTTATTGAATTTTGGTAACTGGGTGAGCCCACTGGGACTTCATAGTCCCTTTTTCAGGGGCGACCCGGGAAGAGCAGTAAGTACAAAAACAGTGCACTAACAGAGAAAAGCAGATAATATATACATAGGTTATGGCAGTTTCTAGGCTAACTGGATAACAACATATGGGTATCACAAAAGGGGAACAATAAACAAAATATGCTGACATAGTAGGACAATGTAATTAATACAATGGCTACTTAGAAAAAATATAGTTTTCCTACGCGGGAGGGTAGCTACACTAAGGTAGATTAGAAGAGCAAAGGCGTGTATCCAGGGAGGAAGATTGCTGTACGGATTAGTGAGAAACCAAGGTAGAGTCATCTGGTACAGGCACAAACAGTGGAGACAGATACGAGGATTAGCAAAGAGGATTTAAATTTGAGGAAGGAGGAACAGGCTAGTAAGTGGGGGGTGGCAGGGAGTTACATGCATAAACAGCAGAGAAAGCAAATGATCTTCATGCCACAGCTAGCCGCGGTTTGGGCAAAACAAGCAGGGGCAGGGAGGCAGACCTTGGGGCTCGTTGAGGTTGCTGAAGCCGAACAATGTCACCAAGGCTGGGAGTAGTGTATTCATAGAACAATTTATGCATCAGGCAGAGGGTAGCCACACAATGTTTAGATTCAAAGGATAACCAACCCAATGAAGAAAGGACATCACAGTGGTGATAACGGGTATGAACACCCAGAGCAAATCTACCCACCCTATGGTACACCTGTTTAAGATGGGATATGACTGTTAAACTGGCTGTGAGCAGTAGAGGAGTGCAATAAGTTAGACCAGGAAGGAACAATGCAGTTACTATCTTGAGGCGGGAGGCTGAGGTGAGGAAGGGACGGATACGGTACAGCATGGCTAGCTTTTGATTCATAGACTTGGTAATGATGGAGACATGAGTGTCAAGAGAAAGTGCTAAGTCAAGGGTGACTCCCAGGTATTTAAAAGATTGAAATGACTCAATGACGTCACCATGACGAGTGAGGATCACAAGAGGAGGTTTGATTTGCATAGAGGAAGGAGGATGGAAGGACTGCATGACTTTAGTTTTTTTTGTGTTTAGAACTAATTGATGTTCAAGGAACCAGTCCTTGAGAGCACAGAAATCTCCCCCAAGGTGTGATTGATCCACTTGATGTCAGATGAGGAGTGGTAGATAATGGCATGATCCATGTAGAGATGCACAGAGGCCCCTCCACAGTTGTTTGGTAACTCATAATGAAAAGAGAGAATAATAGAGGGCCCAAGATGGAGCCCTGAGGTACTCCATGGGAGATATGTCTGATGTTGGATAAAGAGCCTGCCCATTTGCATTCACACTTCTTTATAAAATCTGTCCCCTGAAAGGCCGGTACCCTCACCCCATGTGATTTGATTGCAGAGGCATCCTTATATTGCAACCCTAAGAATGTAAAAGTGGTGTCAGCGACAGTATTGATATATTATTCATCAAGAACAATCAATAATATATTAAAATTTTTAGAAATTCCCTGAAAGTGCCCATTTCCAGGGCTGCTACGCATGAGACACTCTTCACACACTAACTGTGTCTCACGCACAAAGGAAAGGCGTGCCCCGACTGGATGAGAGTGCCCACTTAATCTATAATTTAACAATTATAATAAAAAGAGTTTAATTCACGATACAAGGGAATGTGTTAGTATGGTCAGAAAGACTGTGAGCAACAGAACCATCACAAGGTTCTTTCTGACTGCCTTTTTTTTTTTTTGAAATTGCAGTTTATGCCCCCTCTACACCGGCACTGTCACCCGACCTTCCCAGCCAAACGCCGCAACCCCGAGGACCCCCAATGGAGCCTTGGCTGTACCCCCCCAGGTGGGGATGTGGTGGGGGCCCCCTCTCCTTTAGAGCCCTCATAATGTACTTCTTGTCTCATTGGAGTCCTCATAGCAGGTCACAGCATCAGCAGGTGAGAGCCACTCAGGCCCTCCATCAGTGTCGCACCAGAGCCGAGTATTTACTTGTGTATGCCCCCCCCCAGAGGCGTGATATGCGCTGACGCCAAGGCAGTGTGACGGTGTCTGTCATGCCTCCCCCCTCTAGTGTGGACCCAGACTTGCTGTGCCACCGGCAGCCACCAGAGGCCAGGCAAGTACTGAGTCGGTAAACCCCCCTTCCCCCCTTGAGGAGATAAGCTGTCCCTTGGATGTTCACGCCTCCTCCCCCTGCTTGGCCCTCCGATGACCCGGGCTCATTACTGAACATGGGTCGCTGGCGTTGCAAGTGGAAGCATTACCGCTGTGCAGGCGGGCTGGCCCTGACCTCTTCTTTTATGTTGTTGCTGATATTTAGTTCCCTGTTTATATTACGCTTACCTACGTGCTGTTTTCATACATTTGTCACACTGTAAAACGCTTTGAGCATATGGAAGTGCACAGTACAGTATACAGTAAATACAAAGCTAACTATTGCATTATACAGGGTTATTTTTTTAAAAAAGCCAGCGATTAATTTAGTAGAGGTTTCACTTCCCACAGATCATGGAGTTAAAGGAGAACTTTCACGAACAGTGGGCATCACAGTTTGAAAGCCCATGAAACACTTCTTTGAATGAGGTGCTGTGCTTGCCTGCAGCTGGCAGTAGTCCAGAGATTCAGTATTATACATGACTAACTGTGTCCGATATTGATACTATGGTGCTACCATATTCTAAAACATTGAGTGATATCATGCGAGGACGGGCTATGCCGAACTACAAGTATTAAGGCATAGCATGTCCAACCATGACATCATAAGCTTCTAAAAAGGTTGGCAGTGTGGTATTAGTACAAGGTACATTAAGTCATAAATATCTCTGGACTGCTAGCTGGCCCAGTGGTGCAGAGGGCTGAGGTGCTGTCAAGCACCTTACCTCATGACATGCTGGCAACCAGAGTTCAGGAACAAACTTGGGTTGTCGGGGGGAGGATCGGGAATGGATGAAGCATCTGTCAGGCAGCTCTCCTCTCCCAGGTAGGGGTGGCTTGCTGACTTGTCTCTTGCCTCGGGGGGCAGCACTGACACTCAAGTGGCAGACAAATTCATCATGGGGAGGAGGGAGACAAGGTTCTGGGGGGTACATGTGCACCTTCACATGCATGTGCAACCAGCGCTGCCACAGATTGCAGGGAGAAAATGGAAAAGGGGACCTGGGGGCTAGCTGGCACACTGTTCACATTCTTGAACCCACACCATCACCCTGACTCCTTGGAACCATCTGGATGTGGACTTTTGGGGGGGGAAGATGGCCTTCCTCCTCTGCCATGGGGGGCACTCCTTGGGGAATCATTCGGAGGTAGGTCTGGGGCAGGTGGGTGCTGGTCTAGGGGAGGTGGGGACAGGACGGTTAACATCACGAGGGGTAAAAACTATATAGAAAAAGAAATCTCTGGACGACTGCCAGTTGCAGGCAAGCCCATTACGGTATTGTATTTAAAAGAGCCTTTCATGGACTTTCAGACTATGAGACTGCTTGTCATGAGTGCTGCTGTTCAAGGAGGTGACAAGGAGTTCTACAACCATGTATTCCCACGGCAGAGCCAGGGTGCGGGAGGCACGTGCACATCCAGCTATGTAGTGATGGTGGAACACAGTAGTTTCATCCCTGATACTGGGGCAGCTAACGGCTGCTATTCATCCTCAGTTTTGGAAATGACCCCTTTACATTTTTCTGGGGATTATCAAAATGCTGTACCTGCCCTTGGGGGAAGGGACCTAGAAACAGCTGTTGTTGTTACAACATTTTGAACCGTAACTCAGTAGCTAAGAGAGGAAAGGTTGACTCAGCAGTTAGCTACTGTAGTCCGTACCAGGTGGTTAATATTTACCTGATATAGCAGGTTGAGGCCTGAATAGCAGTCATGTACTACTGGGAGATAAGGAAACAGTTATCAAGAGAACAGAGCCAGAATGAGTATGAATAGAGGGTGGTTAGCTAATGGTGAAAGCTGCTTTTCAGTCTAAATCTGGGCAAACAGTCTAAATCTAGGCAAACATGCCCCCCCCCCCCAATAAGCAAGAGATTTATCTCGCATGCAAAATAAAACCCTCTATTTTTCATCACACTAAGTGCAGTAGTGATGGGAGCACTGCAGGCTTTCCCACTCTGAGATAAGATCAAGGTTGATCAAGGGCAATGGCCCCACTGACCTAGAATAGATAGAATACTGTATGTTATTGCTGTGCATGGACCTTAATTGATACGTTTAATATGGTATTTGTGTTTGCTTGTAATTTTTAAATCTGTATTATACCTGCGATATTGAGTATTTGATCTAGAGGTACTTGTACAGAACTCTCCCAGGTCTCAAATAAACTATCCTGTACAGCAACATTTTAATACATAACTGAATCAATAACGTATTAATGACTAACCCGAAATAAAGGGGTTGCAGAGCTCCACTGCAGCCGATTCATAGGGGTTACAAAGTCTCTCTCCCCCCCCACCAAATATTATATAATCAAATCCCAGGGAATGTAGATTAACAAGATTGCAAGAGACATCGCAGGAGCTACAAAGAAATCATAAGGGTCTCATTGGTAACCTCTAGTATCCCCTAAATGACACTTATGCTCTAAGGAGATTGATTGAGATGGCATGGGGGGGGGGATCAAGCTCTGTTAATTATCCAGAGGACTGGAAGGGGGATTCATCTTCTGTTTATAATAATGTACCCCGATTAAGAGAACTAGGCTGTCCCCCCCAACTGTAGCTACTGATGCCTTGTCGTCTTGTGCAGGGAGGAGCATCAGAGGGAAGAGAGGAGTATAGATGTGCAACCACACTGACCCGCAAGGGGTGCTGACTAAGCCTGGAGATGGCAAAGTCTGTTATGCCTTCGAGTGAATGGGGCATGGGTTTTTGGTTAGAAATGGGCTTGGAAAGTGGTGTGGTACCTCCAGCTATGGGGATCTGTATGTCAGAATGGTGCCAGCATGTTTCCCCACAGGAAATAAATACAACCCCCACCCTCTGTGACAGGGAAGACAATAACACAATCCCCATCCCCACTTATCACTCCAACCGTGCAAATAAATAGCAAGGTGATAATGGCAAAATACATCAGCAGTTGCAAACAAATAACCAAAGGGTATATTTTGGGGTTGGATAACAAGTAGGGGACAAGGGAAGCAAAGGTAAAAATAAAGATAGCAGTTTGCATTTACCCCAACCGTACAGCATGTCTCAACACCTCTCCCCTCACTGGTGCACCAGTTAGCCCCACAGTCCCTCTGGCAGCTCACAATTTCAGTTGGAGTGTGCACACAGATGCAGAATTGCAGGCCTGTGATGCTTGGACTTCAATGCTGTGTTGTGTAAATCTGGTTGTTGGCTGCAGCTGCTGACTGGCAAATGACACTGCTGGATGGACAGTAAAACAGTTGCTCCTGGCTGTAAGCAGTAACTGTGGGCTTGATTCTAAGGTTGTGCAGGAATGCCCAGAAAGAATCTAGCTACCTAGCTAAACAACAGGAATGATAAGTTTTATGGGTAAAACCCAGTACTCATGACCTATAGATGACAGGCTGGTGCTGTTTCTGTGAGGATGTCTCCCCTGCATAGGCAGATGATGGCTGGATGGATTTTTCTGTAGGCTGGATACAGGTGCAGTGCACCCAATGCACTCCTAGTGGCAAAGGGTGGGGGATGTGATGACTTTGGCTGATGGGAGCTGGTTACAGGTACAGCAAACCCAGCACGCTTCCGGTGCTGAAGGGTGCGGGCCATGATGCTCTGGACAACGATGATCCTCTTCACCCAACATAGCACCTTATCTTCACCCACCCCAACAGGTGGACATTCCCTCGGGACCTCAGGTGGTTTGATTCCCTGTCAGGATAAAATCCTAACAGCAGTAGAAGGCAGTTGCTCATCACTTTCCCAGATGCAGCACAGCTTTCAAGACAACCCCTGATCTAATTCAGTGCTAGAACCCAGGCTTAGCACCCTAGCTGTATCAGTTCCCTTTTCTGGTGTGGTCTCAATACTGTTTTGAACAAACTTTTTAGTCAGACAGGAATACAAGTGAGAGCTATTCACAAACGTTCTCCTCCCCCAGAGGTTTTTGTTTCAGACAAATCTGCTCTATTTACACATCTCTCCCTTTTGCAGAAATCCAGGAATTAAATTTTCATTTCATTTTTTCGTTTTTATTTGTTATACTTGTTAGCTGATGAGCAAAATTGTCCATTTTCACAAGCGACAAGTTAACAAAAGACAAGTTAGAAAACCAATGCAAAACTGATAAAGAACAATGCATGCAACGTGGTTAATGAACAATATAATGACTAACAATACTTAATAACACACAAGCACTGCATTAAGAGCAAGTGCATTCATTCAAAGTCTCCAGCCACAGTTTCAATCTATTTTTAAATGATCTAACAGTTGTACAATTGCAATTGCAAAAATCAGTGGTTAACATCTCATGCGTTATTAATTATGCTAAACCCTTGTCTCTCAGTTGCTGTCAGTTCCAGGGAAAAAGCAGCCATACAAGTCCTGCGACAGCTTGCAGTTCAGAGCTGATTTGCAGAGCTGCGCTCCAAATAGATGCTACTTTCACAGGGACAGAATGTACTAATTTTGTTGTTTTGCTGAGCTGAACTGGTCTCCAAATTGATGTCAATTTCACAGGGCCAGGATGTACTAATTTTGTTGTTTTGCTGAGCTGAACTGGTCTCCAAATTGATGTCAGTTTCACAGGGCCAGGATGTACTAATTTTGTTGTTTTGCTGAGCTGAACTGGTCTCCAAATTGATGTCAGTTTCACAGGGCCAGGATGTACTAATTTTGTTGTTTTGCTGAGCTGAACTGGTCTCCAAATTGATGTCAGTTTCACAGGGCCAGGATGTACTAATTTTGTTGTTTTGCTGAGCTGAACTGGTCTCCAAATTGATGTCAGTTTCACAGGGCCAGGATGCTCATTTGGCACTTTGTGCAGCTTTGACAGCTGCTTGAAACTGAGCAACCTCTTTATTGTGGGCTCCCCACCCCTGAAGGCAGTCTAGGGGCTGGATGAGTGAAGAGAGGTGGCATGCCGGCCATGGTGAGAAGGACAGTGAACAAGCCCGCAGAAGAAATGGCAGTGTCCAGTATAGTCCCAGGTCCTGCAGCTGCAGTCTGGACCAGGACTGGGATGAAGTGGTGCTGGGGAAGGCAGTAGCAGTGTTCAGGAGAGAGAGTCAAAGGCAACCCCCCCTTTTAGGATGGGGTTACATGGGAAATCGAAGGAAGGGAAGAGTGTTTCAGGAACAGTACTATATTATTGAGTTTGCTGAGATAGTTTGAATTATTTGCAGGAATACACTATTCACAGTTGCAGATACAGAAGTTATACATCAAAAGTACAGTGGTGACCAGTGACAAGATGCAGTATATATCTGGATATATCAGGAAATATCACAGGAAATCCAATTGAAATTAATGGGGATTTTCAATTAAAATGAATGTGGATTTCCTGTGATATATTGTTAAATGTCTGGGGCCTGTGGATATTCTGCATCCTGTCTCTGGCTACCAGCGTAAAACACATAAGACAGGCGCAGACTAAATCTGTGTGTCTGAAGCAACAGAGCAGTTGACTGGCTGGTTCATTCAACGGGGGTCACGGGCCACACCTGCAGGGCATTGCTATGGGGAAAGCTTGCAGCTGTGCCACAGTCACTACACCAACAGAATAAGTCACTGTGTGTGCAAGTATGAAACAAATGGAAAGGGCTTCAGGGGCAGAAAGGCATAAACCACCAGGGACAAATACATATTCCCTAACTTTTTAAGACAGCAATGTGTCACAGCTAGGGTGGTTGTGGGGTGATCAAAAGCAACAGTCACTCATTTGGTATAAATTGGCTGCATAACTTGATTTAGTGGCAAAATTGGACACAGACTATTTTTTCACCATAAATTGGGTTGGACATAAAAGTAATATCTGTGTTGTTCCATGTTGTCAACGGGAATTATTTACAAATACAGGTAATATGCATCCCAACCAAGGGCTCACTGGTACAGCTATAGTTATATGATTATGCATAAACACGATTTCCGGTGATGTCACCTTCGAGGATACAGCACTGAACATTGCATTCTGGCTGCAATCTCCCAAAAAGCTTCCAAAACTCAGTTAATACATTTAAAACCAATATCCATCAACAGTAGGGAGCCTCCAGAATTGATGAGAGGAAGAAAATAAAAAAACACGCTTGCTCAGGCACTGGAATCAGAGTAAACCTTCACAGATGAGCAGCAGAGCTTGGACCCCACCTAACAAACGCGGCACTTATGGCAGAACTGAAAGTCCGCACTTTTCACACGGAGCTCAAGGTTGATACAGCCAAAATCGAACAAAAAGTATCTGAACTTAAGACCCATCATGGAAATCTCGACTCCTGCACTGACCAACTTGAATGCATAGTCTTACAGCTTGTGAAGGACCATTAGGTCCTTGCTGAAAAGTGTGATGACCTAGAGAATAGGTCTTTTAGCAACATGAGAATCTATGGCATACCTGAGGAGGAGGAAGGTTGGGACATCGTTGCCTTCCTCGACGGCCTTCCTCAAGACCTACTTCAGCTCAACCCCTAATTACTGCTCGACATAGAGCAGACTCACAAAGTGCTCACACCGAAGCCTAAGAGCCCCACAGAGCAACCGCACTGTATAGTTCTTACATTTCTCAGTTTTGCCACAAAACAAAACCTGTTCCTACATGCTTGGCACATGAAAGAACTCAAGTGCAAAAACACGCAGATTTTTTTTTTTTTTTATAATGACTACTCTCCTGCTGTGGTAGCCCACAGAAGGGCCTACTCTCTGATACTGTGCATATCAAAGGCACAGAAACTTAATTTTTTTTTTTTATTTATTTAGTTGTTTAACCAGGTATAGCACACTAAGATGAAAGCTTTTTTACAGGAGCAACCTTTCAATTTCCAGACCTCTTATCCAGCACGTCTGATAGTGATGTTCCCGGATGGCCCTAAATCATTTGCATCACTTGAAGAAGCTGGTCAGAACTCTGCACCAGGGGAATAGTGGATCTTACCTGCGTCAGTCTTCATCAGTCATCACTGGTGGGTCTAGCCAGAGGCACTAGGACCCTGCAGGAAGTTTATAGCTTTCTGCTTTTTAGCTTCCTAAGGAGGAGGGGCCAACATTGGGGACGGCGCTGCCTTTGAAGCTGATGTATTGCGTGGCACTCGTGGTTTGGCTAGTAACCGAAGCCAGTCCCTCCACCCCCTCAGTTCTGTTTTTCCCACCATCAAGGCAGCAGCACGACTCTGTGGGACAGCAAGAGAACCTTCCAGAAGACTTTGGTTCTGTTTGTTCAGATCCAGTCACTCGATGCTGTTACCATCTGCATTTTTTTTAACCTTCTCTTTATATGCCTTACTGCATCATCCTCCACTCAGTCAGAGCCTCTTAAGCCTTCACAACATCCTTTGGCACCCCAAGGAGTCTGCTCCCAGAGTGTCCATCTGCTCAGAGATCCCTAGGTACCCTGGTATACCCCTGGGTGGGGCGAGGGGAAGGACACCCCTTCCTTCTCCCCGAACAATGGTGGAGCGAGCGAAACACAGCGGAGTCTGTCCCGGTGACCACTGGTAATGTGGTCCAGCATCTGAGGGGTCCTCACCTAGGAGTGATGGGCTCCATTTTCCTCTTTTCTGGTGAGCCCATACCCCACAGTCGCTGGCATGCTGGGAGAGCCAATTGGGAGGTATGCGTCGAGACGCAACTCCTCCCAGGGCTCTCTGCTGACACTGCCCCTCCCATTGTGTGTCCCAACTTGCACCGCCAATCCCGGGTTCACCCAGGAGATGGCTGGGTAGCAGAAGAACAGACACATAACCCTCCCCAGAGAAGGAGAGCCACTGCTGGGCGCTCAATCCCTCTCTCCCCTGCCGTCCCCCCGGCGGCCCAACTTTGTTACCAAACCTGGGTCGCCGGTGCGGAACGAGATGTGGCATCCAGTGCCTCAACCCTCAGCGTCAACAGACCAGCCCACCATCGCTGTTTTTGACACCATTTTCTTTTTTGTCTTTAGTTTCTTCACAAAAGTGCAGTGTTGGGTCTTTTCTTTCATTTTATTATTTTGTGCAGCCATTCATTTCCGGTTCGGGGCAAAAATGCTCTTCGAAGGTTGGGACTACCCCAATGCATCAGTGCCCCCTGTGGTAATATTTTCTCCGTAATGGACCCACATGACCAGTGTTTCACCTGCTTGGGGCCATGCCATGATATGGATCATTGCAATGCTTATTTTCCATGGATTTCCGCAAGTTAGTTAACCATTTGGCAAGGTTGGGACCCCCCCCCCAACTTTCTGTGGTTGGCATCGCATGAGGGCTGCCAAGATAAGATCTCTGGGCCCTTCCCCTGGGCCTCCCCTCACTGCTATATGGACTGGGGAGAGCAGGTCTCAACTGTCTCAGGTCTCACCGAGACCGGATGCCTGAGTGAGGGGTCAAGTGGTCAGCCAATCTCCTCTGGGGGGGGTCGGTTGAGCACCCCTCATGGCCTAGTTCCCATTCAGGGAACCTTGCCACCTCACTGTCGAGGTCTCAGCTAGATGTGGGTCCTACATCAGTGGGTCCCTCAGTAGCCTTGACAGCATGGCCTTGGCTCCTGGCACCGACTCTAATGCCAGTGAGTGAGTTGGTGCCTCTGTTGCTGCCGGTTCCCCTCCTGATGCCGCTCCCGGTGCCAGGATGGGTAGAGTGTCCAGGGTTGCCTCTCTCTCAGGATCTCCATGATCTCCTCCTCGGAATCAGAGGATGACCGGGATGATCTGGACTGGCAGCTCAATTTCTGGAGCTCCAGATGCTCTCCAGATCCACTAGGAGGTCTTCTCCCTTGCCCTCTTCTTGGGCCGACACTATCTGTGGTGCTGCCTCATCCTCTGTCGGTGCTGCCTTCAGTGCCATTTCTGGTGCCATTCTGGAGATCGGTGCCACTTTCAGCACCATCTCCAAGGTTTGTGCTGTGGTCTGCTCTGCCTCTGACTTTGGTACCACCTCTGAGATTGGTGCTGCATCCAGTGCCACCTCTGATGTTGGTGCTGCCTCTGGGGATGCCACCATGGTTGGTGCCGCATCTGATGGCGGTATCATGGTTGGGGAAGCTTCTGGTGATGGCACCACCTCTGGAGCCGTTTCTGTTGTCAGTGCCACCTTTGGGTCCACCTCGTTTGTCGGCGCTGATGCAGAGTCCAAAAGGGAATTGGAAGCCAACCTGGGTGCCAGTTTTTCTCTTCCTTCTTCTCTGAGAGTAGTGGCCAAGGTAGGGCCTCTTTCAAGGGACAGGTCCTGATCCTCTGGCTCTGGTGGGGGGCCCCCCATCATGTATCCCATTCTATCCCAGTGGTCTCAGCCACCCCGGATGGAGCCAGAACTCTGATATAGGCTCACCCTTTCCTGCTAGGGGCTGGAGCCCTGCTGTTTGTGGGGACAGGAGGGTAATATCAACTTGACAGGGAGGGTGCTGAATTTTTATTCACCTATACAGCTCCGGTCTCCACACCAGGGGTCTTCTCCCCTAGGGCACCACCCTGTTGGCTAAGAGAGGATTGAGTAGCAGTTGGTATCTGGGCAGCGCAGCCCCCTCCCTCAGGAGGTGTCCCCTGCTTGTTCCCACACCCCTGTCAGAGGGGCTTTGGTCTCTCAGGACCATTCTGCTCCCTCTCCTTCCTCTCTGCCACCTCCTCCCCTTCTCCCAGGACTCTCTGGTCTCCTGGGACTACATCACCTGGGAACAGTTTAGGGCAATAGCGAGTGCATTTCCCCATTTACTTTAGGGCCATAGATGAGATGGTTTTTCCACCTCCTACCCTTGCACCATCTCACCCTGTACAGAGTCTATCCACATCATCGACTTCCTTCTCTGAGGGATAGGACTCTTCCGCACACATCTCCTGTGATGCTGACTTCACCGAGTATTCAGGGTTCCTCATGACGATGTTGGAGGAACTCCATATTCTTCTGTGTATGCGACACTGTCCTTCCTCAGGGAGTACAGTCAAGAATCCATTGTGATCTCTCCATGGCCCTGTCCCTTCATGGAGGAGTCGCACAATGTTTGGAGGTTTCATGCGTACTCTGTTCTGGCCCCTCAGGACTGTTAGCACAGATATTGTGTTCTCCCTGGGTCTCCAGGAGCTATGCCTCATCCTGTATCTGAACTGGAGTGGCTTGGGGCATCTTCGCCCTTCAAGGGACCACCCTCCCTGAGGCTGACTCTGCAGAGTTTGATCGCTGGGGCAGAAGGGTTTTCTCTTCAGTGAATCTCCTGCTCTCTATTACTGCACACCAGGAAGCCTATGAAAGGCACCTGTGGTCTTCGGTGGGTCAGATCCCGGTGGCCATACCTGATAGTGAGGCAACTAGAGGAGCCATCACCATTTCTACACATGGCTTGGAAATAGCAAGACACCAAGTGAGGGCATCTTATGACGCCAATGTGGTAGCCTGCAAGCTAGTAGGAACAGCAGTCTGCATTCAGCAGATGGCATGGCTTTGATTATCCTAGTTGTCACCCTTGGCCCGGTGTAGGGTGATTACCTTGCCCTACTGGGGGGCCCTTTTTTTCTTCTGTAGGGTCAAGCAAGAGCTATTGAGGCATCCTCCTTCTCCTGCGCATCAGGAGCCTCCACCTGACCCTAACCAGTAGCGGTCCTGGCCAGGCCCATGAGGGCCCACTCCTCTTGTGAGTTCCCCACAGGAGGCTGAGGGAAGGTTCAGCCCCCAGGGAGGTGCCAGTGTCACAGTTGTGGTGCTTGGTACTCACCCACCAGTGATGAATGGTGAAAATTGATGCAGGTAAGATATGAAAATTACATACCTACCATAATTCTTGATCTTCCTGTATATCTTCACCATTCATCACTGTTTCACACCCACCATCCCCTCTTGGGCCCCAGTCACCTGGGCACTGCCTCCTCCTTGCTTGCCTTCTCCCTAATTGGGCCAATTGCGGGTGTAATCCCACTGGCACCTCTGGGTTCCCTAAATCTTCATCTGATGCACCAGGGAGCCACCTCTGGGGGAAGGGCAAGCAGAGGCTACATAGATAGCTTTTATCTTTTGTTAAATTGTCAACCACTAAGTTAGTTTAGAGTTTTTTTGTATTATTTTCTCAGTTTCTTCCGGTTCAGGATAACCGGGGAGGAACTGAGCTTTAGTGTCAGTTGTGGAGTATTTTGAAAGTAAAACTCTGGTTAATCAAGTTATTTAGTTTTAATACTTTATTTTAAAATTTACTGCTAAGTTGTAAAAAGTAACCGATAACCTCAGCTTGCAACGTACCGGTTCTTGGTTCTTATCAGGACTTTTATTGGTTCTGGAACTGACCGCAAAAAAAACACTTTAAATTTAAAAATCTTTATTGTGGTTTCTTTTTCCTACCGGATTACATTATGTCAGATAAACCAAAGAAGAAAACCGGTAAACCCGGTTTCAAAAATTTTACCCAGCATAGGTAAGTCTTTGCCAAAGCTGAAAAACACTCATTATGTGTTGTCTGCCTTGGCCAGGATCATTTTTCTGCAGAATGTGACATTTGTAAAACCTTTCCTCCTAAAACATCAGAAAAGCATTAGGAAAGGTTGCAAAAAAAATTACAAATGGGTTCCACAGGCTCTGACCAGCCTGCACCCTCCAAACAAGTGGGTGAAACCACAGATACTGTTCGGACCACCCCTGATAAGGGTGCCAAGGGCAAAAGACCTGCAGAACCGGCTAACTCCCTGGTTCCTTTGAAAAAATTAAAGACGACCAAACATGTTGAACCCCCTGCCAGTTGGCCTAAGGGGAGTTCAGCTTGAGTCTATAGTAATGCCTTCACCTGAGGAAATTGGTCGGGCCCTGAAGGTTATTCAAGCATTATAAGATTGGCACTGGTCCCTGGACCCCCCAACTGGGGACAAACCCTTTCTAAGCTAGCCACTCCTTCTACACAGACCTCAACCCATGAACGCTTAGAGGTTGAGGAGGAGGAGGAAGGTATTAAACCAGAAGTCTCCCCTGAACAGGAGTTTGGTTCCCCTCCTAGAACAACAGAGAATTTTTCATCTCATTCTTCTTTTGTCAGAAAAATTGTAGATGCTTTGGACCTCACCACCTGTGAGGCTGTAGAAGATGATGAAGAAGCTAAGTACCTTGAAATGATGGGGCTCACACCTACTAAAAAGCTACTGCTCCCTATCTATACATTTTCCAAAAAAAGATGCTTTTAAAATCCTGCAGACTTCTCATTCTATCACTCCTGTATATGAAAGTTTGGAGAAGAAAAATCAACTTGACAGGGAGGGTGCTGAATTTTTGTTCACCCATCCTGATCATCAGGGAGTGGTACAAGTAGCAGCTTGTGACAGAGCAAAAGTGCCTTTAGCATCCCACCTTCCAGAAAAGGACACCAGGAAGATGGATAGCATGGCTGAAAAATAATATTTGTCTGCCTCTTTGGCAGTTAGACAGGCCAGCTATCAGGCATATGCCGCACAGTACCAGAAGTCACTGTGGCAATCTGTTTTGGGCATGTCTAAGAAAGCTCAGTCTGGCCTCTCAGAGGATTTGGCTGAGACTGCCAGGTGTGAGTTGGAGGCAGCTAAGTACCAGTTCCAGATGGCAGCTGACTCAAATGACACTGCTGCCAGATGGCTGGCAAATTCTGTATGTTTGAGGAGGTTTGCTTGGCTCAGGGCCACAAACTTCACTCAGAACACCCAAAATAAAGCTATACATTTCCTCAAAGGAAATAATTCTCTCTTTGGGGACAAGACTGAGGCTTATATGAAAAGGGTGAATGAATATAAAGTCACCGTAAGAGCAACTCAGCTAAAGAAAGGCTGTCTCCTTCTACCAGACCTTATGGAAGAGGAGGCAGGGGTAGATCTTCCTGTAGCAGGCCTTTTTACTAGGCCCAGGTTATACCACAATACCAGCAGTGCCCTCAACAAACAGGGTACTCCAGGGGCAGGGGCAAAAGGGGATCCAGATGAGGTTCCCAGGCTCAGCCCCAGGAAAAACAGACTGTCTGACTCCATTGTCAAGGCCATCTCCCCACTACCAGTAGGAAGCAGACTGGCTCATTACTTTCAGGCTTAGAAGAACATCACCACAGACAAGTGGGTCCTGGAAGTAGTGAGTCAGGGTTTGTCTTTAAAAGGAAACAGTGGAAAAGGCACAGCTTTACCCAGGCACTACAACAATGCCTGATTAGTGCTTTCAGACAGTAAAATTTTTTTAACAAATAACTCTAATTGATTTTTTAGGGATTTAAACAGCGGCCTTCAACTTTCACTTTCTATTGCTGGCAGCCACCATTTCATGAGTAGCAGAGAGCTTCCTGAGCTCACTTTATGCTAATACTATATGTCCTGCCATCCAATAGCCAAAGTCAAACAGGCATATTAGCATACAGTGAGCTCAGGAAGCTCACTGCTGCTCATGAAATGGCTGCTGCCAGCAACAGGAAGTGAAAGTTGTGGGTAGCTGTTCTAAATCATTAAATAAAATTGTTACTGTCTGAAAGCACTAATTGAGAATTTCTGCAGTGTCTGAGGAAAGCTTTATCTTTTCCATTGTTTCCCTTTAAGCTTCATATCCTTCTCAAACTTAAGACCCAGAGTATTCAAGCCAGCTTCCATAGCGGAAAGGAAGCTATTGGAAAGGGAGGTTCAAAACCTACTTTGGTCAAATGCAGTGGAACCTGTTCCTCCACAGCAAAAGGGGAAGGGTTTTTACTCAAGGTACTGTCTCACAACAGAAGAAAACATGGGGAGTGGTGGCCTATCCTAGATGGCAGACTGTTAAACAAACATCTGACAAAGGAGTACATATTCAAATCTTTCAGCCTCACCTCATAGGACTTGTGATGCAATCCCTGTACCATCCTTGTTGCCCTCCTCTGAACCTTCTGCACCCTGTCTATGTTCTTATGTAGGTAAGGTTTCCAGAACTAGAGTCAAGACACTGCACTCCACGTGAGGCCTCACTAGTATCTTGTATAGTGGAATTATAACCTCCCTTTTCCTTCTTGTGATGCCCCTGTCTATGCATCCCAGCATCCTATTTGCTTTACTTGCTGCCTTTTTGCACTGTTTCCCTACCTTAAGGTCATCAGAGATGATAACCCCAAGGTCCCTTTCCTGCTTGGTGCATGCTATATCCTCACCCCCCAACCGATATGTTGTTCCAGGGTTTTTGTTCCCCATGTGCATTATTTTGCACTTTTTTGCATTAAATTTCAACTGCCAAACCCTTGACCATTCTTCAAGCTTCTACAGGTCCCTCCTCATTCTGTCTACACCCTCTGGCATGTCCACTCTGTTACAGAGCTTTGTGTTCTCAGCGAAAAGGGGAATTCTGCCTTTTAGGTCTGTGCAATGTCATCGATGATGTTGCATAGGACCGGTCCCAGCACTGAACCCTGCAGCACCCCATTGGTCACTCTTCCCTCTGTGGAGTGACAACCATGTACCATCACCCTTAGTGTCCTGCCACCCAGCCAATTACTCACCCACCACACTACTATCCTGCCCACTCCCATATTCCCCAGTTTGTTTAACAGCCTTCTATGTGGCACAGTGTCAAAAGCCTTGCTGAAGTCCAGATAGGCCATGTCCACTGCCCTCCCCGATCCACTTCCTTCATCACCCAGTCAAAAAATTCAGTGAGGTTGGTCTGGCATGACCGCCTACTGGTGAAACCATGCTGCCTTGGTTCCTGTAGTCCGTTGGCAACCAGATGTTCCACCAATCTCTCCTTCAGTAGTGCTTCCATGATCTTCTCCACTAACAAGGTCAGGCTGACTGGTTTGTAGTTCTCTGCTTCCTCTTTGTTCCCGCCTTTGTATAAGGGGACTACATCTGCTGTCCTTCAGTCTTTGGGTACGTCCCCTGTTTCCAGTGATTGGCTAAACAGGATTGCCATAGGTTCAGCCACCACCTCTCTTAGTTTCTGTAGGAACCTGGGGTGCACCCCGTCTAGCCCCATTGCTTTATCAACTTTTATTTCTTCCAGTTCCTTTAGGACCCTTTCCAGTGTAAAGGGACTTGTGTCCATTTCCGTGCCCTTCCCACCCCTTGCACTCCCTTCAGGCCCATTACCCTTCTCTTTCTCAGTAAAGACTGAGCAGAAATATCTGTTCAGTATGTCAGCTTTACTGTTGTCATCCTTCACACTGCCCTCGTCCTCCCTCTTCAGTCTCACTATCCCTCCCTTCGCCCTTCTTTTTTCACTTATGTACCTGTGAAAGGTTTTGTCCCCTCTAACCACTAATTTTGCGATGCGCTCTTCTGTCTGAACTTTGGCTTCCCTTACTAACCTCCCTGCCTCCCTTTGCTTCTCCTGGTACTTCTCCCTATCCCTTTCTGCCTGTGTCTTTTTGACTTTCATTTTCTCTGCTACCTCCTTGGAAAACTATAATGGCCTCCTCTTCCTTTTCCCATTGCTAACCTGCTAAACGCATAATTATGTTGTTCTTGTAATCCCTGTTTTAAATATTGCCCAGTGTTCCTCCATCCCCGATTCCCTCCCCATTCCTATTAGTGCCTCTTTTAAGCATGTCCCCATTTTCCCAAAATCTGCCCTCCTAAAAACCAGGATACGTGTTTTTGTGCGGTTTGGTTCTGCTCCTTCTGTGATTTCAAACCAAAGTGACCAGTGATCACTGTTCCCCAGGTGGTCCCCCACTGTTACTCCTATCACACTGTCCCTTGGGCATGAGGTCCAGTATTGCCTTCTGCTGAGTTGGTTCCATGACCAGTTGCTTAAGGAAGGCACCCTGAAGGGAATCCAAGATAAATATGTCCCTAGTTGATGCTGCTGTTGGAAGGCTCCAGTCTACATCTAGAATACTGAAGTCTCCAAACAACACCACCTCCTCCTTGTCTGCCATCCTTTGGATGGCTAGCATTAACTCCCTATTTGTCTTTTCCTCTTGGGCTGGTAGTTTGTAGATGACCCCTGTATGGATAGCTGACCCTGTTTTCCTTTCCAGCTTAACTCACAGTATCTCCCCCCCCTTTTGTTCCCCCTGGATCTCTGTGGCCTTTATGTCATCTTTCACATAATGTCCCACTCCTCCTCCTCCTCCTCCCTGCCTGCCTACCCTGTCTCTTCTGAATATGTTGTAGCCAGTTATGGCCATCTCCCAGCTGTGTTTATCATTACACCAGGTCTGTGTGATGACCACAATGTCCAGATCCGACTGTGCCATGGCAGCTTTCAGATCCTCTGTCTTGTTGCTAAGGCTCCTGCATTGGCACACATGACTTTCCATGATGTGATCTCCCTGGTCTGTTTTGCTGTTCTACTCCAGTCCCATCGCTGGTTGCCCTTTATCCCTGGTTCTCCCCGCTGTCTGCCCTTCTGTTGTATTTTGTCTTTATTCTGCCTATCTACCCCTTGGGTGCCTATCTCCATCTTTTGCACACTGCTTTGTAGTGCTGTCCCCTCCTTCTGTTCTCTGGTTCCACTGCTAGCTATGAGGGGTGGGCAATTAGGTACCCTCCTTGCTGACATGCCCCCCCTCCTTGGCTAGTTTAAATGCTTGTCCATGTAGCATTTAAACTTTTCATTGAGTGCTTGGATTCCCCTCCAGGATGGATGCAGGCTGTCGGGCTTGAACAAGCCCCCATTCCTCCAGGTGGGTCCCCAGTCACCAGTGAATCTGAACCCTTCCTCAGAGCACCAGTTCTTCAACCATGTTTTAAAGTTCTTGGTGCATGCACCCCTATTCTCTCTCATGCCTCTCACAGGTAGTACTTCTGAGACGGTGATGGATGTAGCTACTTGCTTGAGACCCCTCCCCAATTTTCTAAACTCTTCCTGAACTTCCTTAGGATCCCCATTTGCCAGATCATTAATTCCTAGGTGGATAATGACATCCAGCTCTCCCTCCCATCTTGCCTTCCCAGCGAGCCCCAGGATCTTCCTCCCATTCCTCCATGCCATGGCACCTGGTAGGCACCTCAATTCCCTGTCCTCCCCCTCGCATGTTCCTAGCTCGATCCCCAGTACGATAGAGTCCACCACCAGGATTCACTTCCTTTTTCTCCTCCAGAATCCACTGCTCTCCCCACTGAGGTCACCTCCTCGGTTGACTTCATCATCCTTCCCTTCCACTTCTTCGGGTACCTCTGTCTGGTTGTCCCCATTTGCCAGTGTGGCATGTGAGTTCTGGAGTGGAATAGGATTTGGGATGTGCATCTGTCTGACCATCCTAACTCTCCCTGAGTCCACCACTGTCCAAGTGCTCTTCATTCTTAGCATCCTTTGAGGCAGCAGCATTGGACTGGGTGGTCTCTGGATGGGGGCAAAGGTACTCTTGACTCATTTTACTTCCACTCTGAGTCTGGCTACCTCATCCCACAGTACAGAGAGGTGCCTGCGGATAGGGCAGCACCTCAGCATCCAGAAGGTCTGCCTGAATATGGTTGCCCCGCATCCACTGCACTGCACCACTCCCAGCATTATTCTGCACTTATGCAGCTATTATAGTATTACACTATTTGTCTGTTAACTATTACACTAGTTGTCTGTGTCTGAAGCCCTTCTTCTAGTTCCCCCTGGACATGTAGCTCTCCTTCTAGATCCCTGTGTTTGTTTTTTTGGAAATATTTTTACTTCATGTCAGTATGCTGTGGCAGCCCCCGAGTCGACTACACTTCTACTTTACTGCAACTTGTTGTGCTGAGGGTGGACTTACTTCCCCTTATGCCCTTCCTACTCCACAGCTCCTGCTATTCCCTGTGCTTGGCTTCTGTCAATCAGATTTAACAGGGCATTTAATTAACAGTGGGGGCAGGGGTGGCACGGTAGGCAAAAATTTGCAGCAGGTGAAAACAGCAAGGAAATAACAGCTCCACTTAAATCACACCAAAATAGGTTTCAGATTGTCAACAGCAAGGAAATAACAGCCCCACTTAAATCACACCAAATAGGTTTAAAATTTTCAACAGCAAGTAAAAACAGCCAAGAAATAACAGCCCCACTAAGAGCATACCAAAATAGGTTTGAAATTAGAAGTAGGTTTCTAATTCTTTTTTTTTTTTAGCTTCTATTTTTCTCCTCCTCGGAGTCCTCTGCTACCCTCTGACGTCCCCCGCCCCACACGGCTCCAGGTATGAGGCTCCCTCCATGAACCCCACTACTTACCCTTTGTGGTGGGGGTGGGGAGCGACTTGACCCACCAGACCGGATATGTATTCGGGAGGTGCCTTCCCAGACTGCTGCAGCGGGGAACCATCGTCATCCTGCAGGGGGCCCCCATTTTTTCCATTTTCTCCCCTCGAGGTTGCGACGTGCAATGGCACCAGCAGCGGTGGCGCGCACGCTCCTGTGCGTGTTCCACCAAGTGCCTGCTGCAACTCTCGCCCCAAGCTCCAGTGCTGACTTGCCACCCCCCAGCCTCTGCTAGGTGGCAGGCAGTCACCAAGTGCTGCAGTCTACCCTCCCCAGAGAAGGAGAGCAGTCCTGTGGATGCGCTATCCTTCTCCTCCCTGCCAACCCCCGGTGTCCCATGTCCTTTCCCGAACACGGTCGCCGGGGTGGCACAAGGTGAGGCATCCAGTGCCTCAGCCCTCAGTGCCACCGGGCCGGCAGTAGGTTTCTAATTCAAAGAAATAACAGCCTCACTTAATTTACACCAGAATAAGTTTCATATTTTCAATAGCCCCAAAACAATTCTGTTAACCCCTTATAAGACGTCAAAAAATCAACCTGTTACGAAGAGTAATCAACAATAAGCAGTAAAAGAAATAAAAGTAGCAATGAGCAGTTACTGCACTAATGTGAATCTTGACCTATTTTTACTAGGGACTTCTCCGGGGGTCCTACTTGACCTTGATGGGGACTCTCTGGGGAGGGCACCATAGCCCAGGAGTGTCTTCATTTTCCCAGGCTTCTTGACGCCTTCAATCCTATCGGCAAGTTCAAGGTTGCCCTCATTCTTGGGTTCCCATTTTAGTCACAGGGGCTCTGATGACCTTCTCCTATTTCTTGGAGCCTTAGCTTGCTCCACTCTCTCCTCTGGTAACCCACTTCTGGGTTCCCATGGGGAAGGGTCCCCTTGGACCCCCTTTGGATCCCTGACTCCATTAGAGGCTTAAGTTCTCTGCCTCCACCACTTTCTCGGTGGCTCTGGTTACAGGGGAGTCAACATCTTCTTAGGGTCTGAGGGTTGCCCTAATTAGGTGGCCCCCTTCTGGGGGGATCTCGGGAGTTCTTCCCCCACCCTTTCACCAATTGCTTTTCCTACCTAACTACTTATAGTTACAAAGTTAACTAGTAAGCGCCCAAAGGGGTGCTTAAACCTACCTCCCCAGTGGAGTCGGTCCCGGCAGTTTGGGACATCCTTCATAACTTTGGTACTCTCTCAGGTTACAAACTGAACACCCTTAAAAGTTGGCAGTATAGCCTAGAGGTTAGAGGAATGAGGTGTGAACGAGCTTGGTACATCCAGCAGACCAGACCTGAGTTTGATTCTCACAACCTCCACTTGCATACTGTGTGACTCTGAGCAAGTCACTTAACTGCCCAATGCTCCCAGATCATCCCTGAAAACAGGCATTTACACCTAGTGGGCCTTACCCGGTTACCAAAGACAAAAATAAATAAAATAAAAAGTGATAGGAAATAGTTTTTACGCCTCTAGGTGTCCTCCAGTTGTTCTTTTATTGTCTACCCATTATTATGATATTTTTTTGACCTTTTTTGTTAAATTAATAATCTAGTTTTGTTGCCTATTTAACTGCCCCGCATCACTCTCTCCTCAGCAGTTGCTTCTCTCTCTTTTCATACTGCTTGAACATTCTATGACATCAATAACACTATTCCAGTCCATTCAGATGAACAGCATGGAATGGTGTTATTGACGTCATAGAATGTCTTAGAAATATGAAAAGAAATCAGCAGTTGGTGAGGAGAGGGGTACTCTATGTAGATGTGAGAGCACTCCAATAGATTATTTACTTATCAAAAATCAGTCAAAGCATATCAAAATACACAACTGACATAGAAAGGAAGATGGAAGGGCAGGTAATATGTAAAAATCTTTTCCTGACTCCTTTAAGACTGAAGTCCTTTTACACAATTTGCCATCGTCTCAAACTTAAAAAAAAATAATTTCCCTTTAAATGGCATAAGTTAACAATTTGATATCTGGCAATAAAACTCACCAAACAACTGGAACACCTCAAATTAGTAAACTATGAGCTGCTGACCCAGCAAATAGGTGAATATTTGTCTTGTTGAACACAACTCTCGCTCAGGTTCATTAACAGAATTGAAGTGATCTGCCAGAACGTTCTCCCAAGATTCTTTACTATTTACAGACCCTTCCACGCATGCCTAATAATAGTTACTTCTGAGCCTGGGATAAAGTGATATTGCACTTTATTTGGCAGGGTAAACCCCCACAAATTTGACTCTCATACTTACACCTCCCCCAAGATAGGGGTGGGTGAACTTACCCAGTTTAAGGAAGTACACTGTGGCATCTCATCTGAGGATGCTGTGCTTCTGGCTAGCCCCTTCATATAGAGCATATTAGAAACAGATAGAACTGGTGCTGACTGATACACATGACCAAGATAAGTATCTCTTAGGAACCCCCCACATGCCTACCTTTAACTGAGTTTCACCAATGCACAGTGGAGACATACTGCCAATGGTTAGTATATAAAACTCTACTAACCCCCCGGATCACCTTCCCTTACAGGCCATGGCCTATGACACTAGCCCCCCTCTCAACAAGTCTGACACCGTCCTACACCAATGGCACAGACTGGAGCTATGATTAGTATTGCATTTCATAGACCAGCAGGGTATTCTGCCCTTTTCTGTCCTGCAAGCATCATACCATCTCCATGCTAGAGATCATTACAAATATCTCCAACTTCACTCCTATTTTAGTGACCAAGGGGCAGCCCTAGCCCATCATTTAGTGAAGCCCCCTCTGCTTCTCCAATTACTTAAAGCCTACTTAGGGAATAAAAACTTAACGTACAAATCCCCCACCTTGGGTAATAAACAAGGGAGAAGTTTGTAGGTGATCCTAGAGTGGGCTCGGGCCCCAGGGGCAAGAGGTATAGAGTGGAGAAAGCCAGGGGGCATGCTCAAGCAGTGCAATCGCTAAGCAAGGGATGGCATGGCTAGAATGTTCAGGGCTTTCAGCACTACTGTGGTGAGATATCGAGGGATGCCAAACATATGTAGGGGTAGAGATGCTCTTCCATTGATGGGAATTAATGCAAGGGGTAATGGGAAGGTGTGGAGCCCTGAATAGAGGGAATGACTTTGAGGAACAGGGAACTAAAAGATGGGAAGTGAACATCGGGGGTATTCTGGAAAGACTTTGGCAGTGCCGTCCCTTCAATGATGGATGTTGGTGGGGATGCACAGCCACAGTACTAGGAAAATATCTGATAGATGGATGCAACACATAAATACAGGGTGAGATTGAAAGGCGGTAAAGGAGTTGGAGACAAAGTGATAGGATTTACTGGATGAGGGTGTGACTCAGTTGCATAAGGCCCAGTCCCATTTGCTGTGCAGAAAGGGTTAAATGCCAGGATCTGTTCTGTCCTCTCCTTTTCTGTCTCTTGTCTGTCTGTCTCGTTGCACAACCAAATGTTCTTGTGAGACCTAGGAACTGATCACTCTGACAGTCTTGTGATTCTCCGCCTCTTGCTATCTCTCTGCCTTCATTTGTTGTTTCTGTCTTTTCTTCTCCCTTGCATATCCGCAGTTATAAAAATATATGTGAATCTTTAGGTGAAACTGGGATCCCTTGGTTTGAAATGTATATAGTTATAATGTTGAAATGATTGCAAAAAGCTATTTGGAATTTAGGATGTTAACCTGAGATGCAGTTTGAGCTCCTTTCAGGCTTGTTTGCAAACTCTTTTGCAGAGATGTCAGCAGGAGGCCAGCTTGGGACCCTGTTCTATTTGCAAGCCTGCTCTGCAAAGAAACTGACAAGAACATTTTGTGAAAAACAGGATGTCTCCTTAATGAGCTCAGGATGAAGAAGTTAATTACCTGGCAAAGACTTATTAAAAAAAGAACAACAATCTTAGCTGGGGAGGAGACTGAAATTTGGAATTAGAGATACCCTCAGAAGAAGAACTTCATTTTCTCTGTTTTTAGTGCCTTTGTAAATAGTTATACTGAAACATTTTTTTTATTTTACTGTTATTGATAATAATAAACACTGCTTGTGAATTTTACAACTGTTCCTGATCTTCCTATGCTTCCTGACCTTTGTCCCAATGACAAGAGAAGCACAGATAAAAGACAAAGACTGGGACAGAGCAAGGTGATCGTAAATGCTGCAGTACTTGAGTAGACATATGAGGGAGGAAGGGACAAAAGGGAGAAATTAGAAAAAATAAACAACCAGAGAGAGAGAGAGAGAGAGAGAGCGGAAAATAGAATAGGGAAAGCAAGAAAGAGCTGGGGAGGACCACACTAACTGAAAGACAGGCCAGGGGGAGGGACGCACACAGCGATGGGGTACAGGGATACACATGGAGGGTGTGAGGAAGTCCCTGATACAGAGAAAGGGTAGTAGGTAAAAAGCAGAAAAGAGCCTCAAATGAACTGAAAGTGTAGTAGTAAAATGGAGAAGGCTAAAAGTGAAATGGGGCACATGCATAGAGAAGGAGGAGTTACTTGACAAAATAATACATTTAACAGGAAAGACAAAGAACAGATAATGGCTAGTGCTATACATGTGAACTCAAAGAGGGGGGAGGGAGGGGTTTGGGGTATCGTTTTCAATGGGAGTTTCTTGTTCAACTTCACAGTTCAGCTGTTCATGATTTCTGCTATGTTTAATGTTTTCATTCTGTGAACCACTGTACACTGCATGCGAGTAAGGATGCTAAGCTGGGTCATGGATGCCTTATGGGGAGGGAGTCCGCAAGTAGGACAATCAGGCCTACAATATGAATAATAGCAATAGAATTAATGTCATCTCCTGGAGTGTGAGAGGCTTTGCCTCACCCATGAAGTGAATAAAACTATTAGCAGCCCTAAAATGTAGACAAGCACATGTGACAGTCCTTCAAGAAACACATCTGATGCCCGCAAAGCATGCTAAGTTGGAGGGGGCTGGGTAGGGTCATGTTACGCAGCCTCCTCTTCATCCCACAAGAGGGGAGTGCTGATCCTCTTTCATAGAAACTTCCCCATGAAAGTTAACAAGGTTGTCAAGGGTACTAGGGAGGGTAGAAATACATTCATGGAGGGGGCACTATATGGGGAAAAGGTGACATATGGAAGCGTGTGTGCCCCAGCTGTCTTTGAGGCTGATGTCTACCAACATATCCTAGACATTATAAATAAAGAACAGTTCATCAATCTTAATCTGGGAGGAGACCTAGATTGCGTAATGGACTCCAGATTAAACTGTTAAAGGGTTAGAGAGAGAAATACTAGGGACATAGTGAACTAGCAAACAGCAATATCAAAGCTTGACTTAGTGGACAGTTGGAGGGCTGCAAATCCTGGGGCAAGGGAATACACATTTTACTCTAACCCACATAAATCATGGTCAAGACTGGATTACACTGATGTGACAAGAAGCAGTTGCAGTAGAGTGTTGGGAGTAAACCGTAGCTCTATCCACATATTAGACTATGGTATGGTCCACTTATTACTCCGAGGGAGAGGGAAGAGGGGAACAGACCTAGCTGGAGGTTCCTCACATATTTGCCAGCCAAGGAAGACTTCCAAACATATTTAAAGGACCAACAGGAATTGTATGCCAGTGAGAATGCAGACTCTGTGACCTCTACAGGAGTCTGTTGGGGGGTCTGAGAAGGCCTTTGTGAGGGGAACTATAATAAGCTATGTAGCTTGAATAAAGAAAAATTGAAGGGAAAGACAAGCAAAAATTGAAGAGACAATAAAACAGTTGGAACAGAGGGTGACTAGGGATGGGGTTACGTCTTACAGGGGAGGCCAAGACAAAGTTGCTGTTTGCAAGGCAGAAGTTCTATGAATGGAGAAATAAACCCAGTCCCCTACTGGCCAGACTAATCCATGGTAGGAAGGCCTCTAACAACATCATGGCAATCCAAGATAAATATGGGCACCTAGTGCATGAGAGTCCTCTGATTAGACAAAATTTCAAGGAACTTTACTAGACGTTATAAAAGGCAGAATGTGGGGGCACAGAGGAACAGGCCTCTGCCTTTTTGGGCAGGATTGACAGCCCAACCCTCACAGATCAGCAAAGGGAAATGTTGGGGTGGAAGTGACTACAGAGAAGGTATTGAACGCAGTCAGGGAACTGAGGAGGGGCGAGACAGTGGGTCCGGATGGACTGGTGGCAGAATATTATAAGAAATTATGGTCAGTATTGGCAGAACCGATTAGAGCATTAATGAAAGAAGCACGGGGAAGGGGGGGCCTTCCAAAATCATGTGAGGCAAACGTATGTCTTGTACCAAAACCAAGAAAAGATACCTTTGACTGTGCCTCCTACAGACCAATCTCCCTACTAAATTGTGATATTAAAATTATGGCAAAAGTACTGGTATGGCATCTGGAAAGGGTGCTGCCCCATGTCGTACATGTGGATCAGATGGAGTTTGTGTAGGGATGATTGCGCTATCATAGTATGAGAAGGCAGTTGAATGTTGTTCAGTGGGGCTGTTGGTGTCCTGGCCAGGCCTGCATGCTGTCTATGAATGCCAAGAAAGCATTCGCTAGAATTACATGGGAGTACCTATTTAAGGTTCTAAGATGATTTGGTGGGAGATGGGTTTGTGGAGTTAGTACAGATGCTATACCGAGAGCAAGGGTGTTGGTTAATGGAGCCCCATTGGAGAAGTTCTGACTTTTCTGGGGTATGAGACAGGGGTGCCCCCTATCCCCTCTGCTATTTGCCCTGGCCATAGAGCTATTGGCAATTAAAATAAGGGAGGATTAAGATATTAAGGGGGTAAGGGGAGGGAAACATAAGATTACTTTGTATGCAGCTGATTTGTTCATTTTTATTACAGAACCCAGGGAGTCAATGCTGGCTTTATTGTGAGTAATGGAGGCCTTTGCCACCTTCTCAGGATATGAGTTGACTGTCCACAAGTCAGAAATAATGTATCTACAGGGGACAGGGAATGGAGGCAAACGGTACATGGGGGCTGCAGAGGGTGGAAGAACCACTCACAGATCTGGGAATAAAGGTAGGAAAGGAGGTAGGGAGTCTGTATCGACTGAATTATACACCCTTGTTTGACAGCATCCTAAGGGACTTGGATAGGTGGGGAGCTCTTCCTATATCGTGGTTAAGACATTAATTTAATAAAGATGACAGTGTTGCCACGGATATTATATGGTATGCAAAAGGTACCCATGAGCCTGAATAAAGGGGATATTAAAATTATAGAAAAGGGTTTCTCCACCTTCATATGGCAAGGGAAATGACCAGGGATGAGTTTACACAGACTGACGGGAGCAAAGGAGAAGGAGGGCTGGGTTTCCCAGATATACAGGGCTACTACACTGCGATACAGCACCATTATATACAAGGACTGGGTAAATAGGGGGTTGGCAGAAAGCTGGGTAGAGCTAGAGGAGGAGGGATGCCCAGGACGGGTGTTGGCATAGGCACAGGGTCATAATGTTGCAGACAGAAACAGCACTGCAGTAAACACCGCAAGCAAAACAGCATGTGCCGAAATAAGGTCGCTAAAAACACCCACCATACAACAAATGCACACGCCCCCATTGAAATGAATGGAACTTTTTCTTTTCTTAGCACAAGAACTAACTACTGTTTGGGGAAAGCACAAAGCAGATGCATCCCTGTCAATCTTGTTTGGAATGAAAGATATGGGGGAGGAAGGGTGGCCTCCATGTCCCAGAGCAATGAGTTATGCTGACCACAGCAAGGCAGTGCATTCAGAATACCTGGGTTTCATGCATAATGCCCACTGTGGAGCAGTGGAAGAACATAACCATACAAAACCTGGACCTGAACCATCTAACATATGTCTTAAGTGAGAGAGAAGATAGAGTCTAAAACATTCCCCCACTCAAGTAAAAATCTATGTCACCAATAGAGGCACAAATAGTACGGGAGCGGGTTACATAATCACTGGGAACCTAGGGGATTAAGGCAGTTCCAGGAGATGGAATTAAAACAAGAGGACTGACCCAGGACCGGATTGCAAGGCAAAGGAGGACTCCTATATAGAGATGCAGTAGAAGGGTGTAACGTATATCCAGAGGTTAATTTAGGTTAAAAGTGAATATTAATTGAATTAATTGTTATACAGGTATGGATGCTATTTTATTATTTCAGTTTTTCAAATATTTCTTGTTTTTCCTGCTATTTTCCAATGGGGAAAAAGTAAGTAGTCACATGAAGGTGTGAACAGGAAATGTATAGTCATTGAATGTTTTTTTTTTTTTAGTTCTTTATGAACTTCTGAGTACTATGTTTGTTAATTAATAAATTGATTTGTTATGTCTGCAAAAACCTAATAAAAATATTTTGAAAAAAGTCTATTAGGAGATATTTGGGTGTACCTTATTAGCAAATTATACAGAGCACTGCAGGAGACAACCAACAAGACTACTGCTACTATTCTGCAGCAGTGGAATGCAGAACTAGCTGCTAGCCACACCTTAGAAATGTGAAACAAGTTCACCCTCCCTGCCCTCAAGCTTACATCAGCCACTTACTGGAGGGAATATTCCTGGAAGTGCTGATATAGTTACTTTCAAATGCCAGCAGTTGTTGCCAAATACTCAGGAACTGGGGCAGGCATGTGCTGGTGGAACTATGACCATTCTAATGTGAACCAACCTCATGTACTCTGGGCATGTCCCTGCCTTCAGCCCTTTCGGCATTGCATTATACAGGAGTTAGAATCAACTTTTGAATGTCCTGGTGAACGTACCCATTCGCTTATCCTAATGGTAATACCCCCAGTCGGGTGCTTCTTAAGTAAAAACTCTCTCAGACTGGTACTACTGCTGATCCTGGCAGCCAAGAAAGCCATCACCAGACAATGGCAAATTGATAGAATTCCCACATATGCTAGCTGGAGGGAAATTGTTCTGTCAATATATTCTCTGGAACGAATGACGTATTGGCTTATGGATTGACTCCCGCAATTTAACATACTGTATGCTGGCATCCATGGACCTTATACCAACTAGATCATTATTGAGACTTTGTCCTGTGAAGCTGGACCTTCCCTCACCCCCTTTCCTTTCCCCCATCGTCTCTTTTGTGACTCTCTCTCCTTTCTAAGCCTGCCTGTTCTCCTGTTTGGAGGCTTTATTGTAACCAATAATTGCAGATATTTATTTATAATGTCCAGTCAATATTGTCTATATGTTATTCTGACCTTAGTTAAGAACATTACCAAAGATATGCAATACAACTAGGCCAGTCTTTGATTTTACCTGCTAGTGAACGTATATTAGAGATAGGCCTTAGAACTTCGCTATTGACTGCAAATTGCATTATAGGATTCTACTGTATACCTCTGTACTTTTTCTTTGTGCAAATAACTTGAATAAAAATAAATAAAAAAGCATAAACACAGTTAAACATACAACACACAACACAGTACAAAAAAAAAACAGTAGATTCAAAACAAAATGGTCAGATATTCGGTTTATATTATAGACCCCCAGATACAGATAGAATTATTGTTACAGAAATGGTTATGAAATTTGAAGGGGCATGTGATATGGTAGTGTTATCACAACAGGAGGATTTAATCTGCCAGAGATAAACTGGGCAACAAATAAGGCGAAAAAGCGGCCCAGCAAAGGAATTTTGGAATACTTGTATTCGGTTAAATTTGCAGCAGTTTGTTAGTGTGAGTACCAGAAAAAACTGCATACTTGACTTAGTTCTTAAATCAGATAAAATAAATATATTGAAATGTTCAGTGGAAAAACCCATAAGTGACAGTGATTATAATACTAAACATTTCACTGTCATATCTTCCATATCTTGGTTGTCAGGTAAGACTGAAATATATTTATATCACACTGCAAATATGAAAACAAACCAGGACCAAATGAATAAAATTGACTGGGAATATGAGCTAGATGACTTAACAGTTGAAGAAACCTGGTATAAAAATAAAGACAAATCTCATTAAGATTTTCAGTCCGTATATTATTAGGGTTAAAAAAAATATACAGTAGCAGAGACCTTATAACGAGAAGATGATTAAAAAGAAGAAAAAAATTATATGACGAATATCTAATTTCAAAGTCGATCAAAGACTAGGAGGTGTATAAGGAATTACTTAGACACTGTAAAAATTTAACTAATGAGTCAAAAAAGAAAACTGACCAAGTGATCAACCAGGAGTGGTAAGATGTTGATACGAAAAGCAGTCTGCAAAATTCTGGGATAGATGCTTTCCTTTCCTTTTCAGGAAGTTATGATAAACAAACTCTAGTTAGAGCCAATTGGCTGTAGCTGAGCTTAGGGAGGAACATGGCGGACTGTGCCGCCACGTCCAAGATGGTGGCCTGAGTTCACTGAATATGCAGAACAAACTGCACATGCACACTGAACTCCGGGGCACAGCAGCATAGTTTGCCATGTCCAAGATGGACGCCGGAGTTCTCTGTGCATGCACGATGACTTGTACATGTGCACTGGGCTCCAGTGGCCATCTTGGACATGGAGAACTATGCTGCTGTGCCCCTGAGTTCAGTGCACATGCGTGAGTTGTCATGCATCTGCAGTGAACTTAGGCTGCCGTCTTGGACATGGTGGATAGTGCTGTGTCACACTGGTACTGACAGACAAAATAGTGCAGGTTGAATGCGCAGTGATTGCCGTTCACCTCCACTGTTAAAAAGTCCATTCTGTATCCAGTGAACTCCCTTTTCTCTACAGTATTTGCAAGATGTCTGCAGGGCTACATCAATTTGCAGCCATAAAAATTGGGAGGTCCCTTTGATCACCGACGCTTTGGTGACTAATATGGTTAAACATACCACAATCCCTGTCATAAGGACATCTGCGCACCGGTCCAGTGGTGCTGAGGGATGAGGCGCTGGACACCACACCTCGCAGAACACCATCGACCCAAGTTCTGGAGTGAGCTCGGGCACTGGGGGTCGGCAGGGACAGGGTGAGGGTTGAGCACCCGCAGGGCTGCTCTCCTTCCCTGGGGGAGGGCTGGGACTTGTCCGGCATACCAGTGGCTCCTGGTGGAGATTGGGGTGCTGCAGTATGTTGGCAGCATGACAATCAGCATGGCTGATGCAGGCAGGGTTGCTGTGTGCCATTGCATCAGGGATGCTCCACGCCAGGGGGAGGGTCACCAGAACATGGAAAAAGCCCGGCTGTATGGGGTAGATGACCACACCTGACCCCCATGCCCACCGCTGGATCCACCTTGCCCGGCCTTCCAGTTCCTCCTCCCGAGCCCTCACCTACAGCCAGAGACTTATGTTATAAGAGCGCTCAAAGAGGAGGAGTGGCTCCACCCCCAAGGGGTTAAGCTGGGGATGCTGGCTGTGGGGAGGTGGGAGAGAGGAAGCATGGGCCGAGGGGACCTCAGGTGGGCAGGAACAGGCAGGATGCCTGAGAAAGACTCCATGGGCCGTGACCGGAGGGAAAAAGTTAATTAAAAAAAAGGGACATCTGCGCTAATTGAAGGGAATAACAAGACAGTAGATGCAGCCAGTTGGCACACTTCTTCAGTAGCATAATAGTATTGTGTACTAATATTTCCTCTTTTTAGATCTTTTGGATGGTTTACTGGAGGATTCTCGAGTGTTCAACCATGTTCCACTTATTACCTTAACATCCTGCTTTTTAATAGATGCCATTTTTGACAGCCTTTAGCTTTCTTCAAGTTGTTTCTTCACCATAGTTTTGGCTATGAAAGGAGTCTGGTTACTTGTCTATGAGATGAATCTGGTTACTGCACAAGTCTGTGGATCAGGCCTCCAAGACAAACTTGGAATGTGTTCCTTTCTCTGGTGATAGGCTGCGCAGGTGAAAGTAAGACAATATTCTAAAAGGACAAGAAGGGTCAGTTAGTTATCTGTTTTTCAAAGGACATTAGATCTTCAACAATCCTCTCCGGGGATGAGGATTTGGACACGTAGTATAACAGAGGTGACTTTCGTTCTTTTTGAAGCTACAAAAATCAGCAACGTAGTTGTTTCTTGGCTGGTACCAAGTTCTCCCAAAATACAGATTCCTTCTATTGCAGATGCACAGAAGGAAAGGCAAATTCTCTGTATGAAGATTTATGGGATAGTCTTGTCCCTCAGGTCTTCAGGGTACACCTTCAAAACTTTGTTGAAAGATGGTCTCAAAACACAACAGGGTGCTGGAAGTTATAGTATCTCACTCTGTTATGCAGCAGAATTTTGTTCCATGCCGGTTCATTCATCTTCAACAGCTTAATCTGGTTCAACGTCAGTTGGCATTCATCTGTATCCCCCTCATGCCTTAAAATAGGCAGAATTTGTCTAGTGCACTTACCCGGTCAACAAAAACTAAATAAATAAATCTGTAGTATCTAGAAACCCAGGGAAAATAAAAGTGGTGGACTAGATCTGGGACTACCTGCTCCAGATAAGAGTGATAATTCAGTTCCCCCTCCTGAGAGGGGTAGGGGTTCTGCTTGATCATCTTTGTAATTCGTAATCTCAAAAATGTCAAGGAGATTTCACCTGATTTGGGATCTGCAGAGTCTGAACAAGCTTGTGAGACAAATCAAGTTCAAGATGGAGTCCCTCCAGTTGATTACCAGGGCATTGCAGCTGAAGGTCTACCTGGCTTCCATTAGTCTGTCAAATGCCTATCTTTATATTCTGATTCACCATTTTCACAAGGTTTCTGATGTTCAGAATTTGGAATTAGCATTTTTATTATCAGGCCCTCCCCTTCAGCCTGGTGTCTGCTCCAAGGGTCATTACAAAGGTCCTGATAGTGATTGTTGCCTCCTTCAAACAGGAAGGTCATCATGTTTACCCATATCTGGATGATCTCTTGATCAGAACTGACTGAAAGGTCCTTTGTAGCCAGGACATTACAGGTTTTGAAACAACATGGTTAGATAAGCAACAGAGGGAAGTGCTTCCTTACTCCATATGAGGGACTGGAACACCTGGGAGCCTATTTTCAAATAGATCTACTGAAGACCATTTTCTTCTGGTCCAAAGTGGAAACATTTCAGCTAGACATTCAGCATCTCAGGTCTCAGAAGGGGTTTTTGTCTCACTATTGTCTTCGAACCTTAGGTCTAATGAAAACCACTACAGAACTAGTTCCATAGGCTTACCTCCATATGATGCCTCTCCAGTCCCACCTTCTGTCTTCTTGTTCTTGGTGTTGGAGCACTATCAGATGCCCATTTGGATTCCCTCACCCCACAGTTCATCAGTTCCTTGCATGGTGGTAATATCCAGACAACCTGAAGAAGCTGTCCCCACTGTTCTCCCTTCAGGAGGGAATTCTAACAACAGATGCATCCCACTGGGTTGGAGCCCTGTTTTGGACTAGATCCCAGTACAGGGTGTCTGGAGTTCAATGAAACAAAACATTTAGATAAGTGTCTTTGAGATGCAGGCATAGATCCTTGCTCTCCTTCATTTTCAGGTGCAGCTCAGGCCCCAAGTGGTGAAGATTCTCTTGTGCAACACATTGACTGTTATCTACATGAAGAATCAAGGAGGCACAAGAAAGTAAAGGCGTACTTCTGGATAAAAGGTGCTTCAGTGGGACAAAGAGAATCTGTTTCTATCGCTCATTCATCTAAGAGGTACTTAAACATTCAAACAGATTACCACAGCCACTAGGTCATCCATCTGGGTGAGTTCTCTAAATCTGGAGGTATTCAGTGCTCTGTACAATCAGCTTAAAACTGCTTAGATCAACCATCTTGCATCCAGGCAAAATGTCAAGGTTTCCAGGTGGTCTGCTTCAGTGTCCAGTAGTGCAGGCAGTGGATGCTGTCTCCCAACAGTGAGAATTCAAAAGGGCATACTTTTCCCTCCAATTCCTCAAATCCCACGGGTTCTTCAAAAAATTCCACAATTAAAAGGAAACTTCCTTCTGATTGGGCTAAAAAGGACCCCAAATCTAATAAATCTCACGATCCAGGAGTTGTTTTGGCTCCCCTGCCATAGGGATATGTTATGTCAGGGAACAATCCTACATCTGAACCCACAATCATGTAAGTTCTCAGCCTGGCTGCTGAGTTGGAATGATATCTAAAACAAGGCTTTTCTGCTAAGGTCGGGGACACTCTTATGCTATCCAGAAAGTTTTTGTTTTTTATTTACTTCCTTGGCATATGGCAGGATTTGTAACACTTTTACCTCCTGAGCTAGCGATCATGGGTTCAAGCCCACTTATCTGTAGCTACCATCACACAGACTTTGGATTTCTTTCAATCATGACTGGACAGGAGTTTAGCCCTCAGCACCCTCCAGGGTCAGGTCTTGACTCTAGAGGCCATTCTGGGCCCCTTAGATGGATCCTCTCTAGATGACCACTCCAAAGTCATTCATTTCCTTCAAGTAGGTAACAATTTTAGACCTTTGTACCATTCAACAGTTCCCCTGTGGGACCTGCATATGGTTCTTACCACTCTCTGCAAGTTGCCCTTTAAACCTTCATTGTCCATTCCCAAGGATATCCTCTCCTACAACATTTTTTTCTTGATTGCTATCTGCTCTGCCAGATGTATCAGTGAGCGTCAGGCTCTTTCTTGTAAGAAGCTATATCTCATTATGCATAAGAACAAGGTAGTATTATAGACAGTTCCCTCTTTTCTTCTGGAGAGTCCTACTGCCTTCCACGTGAACCATGAGGTGTACCTGCCTTCCTTTTATCCACAGCTATTTAATCCAAAAGAAAAAGATTTGCATAAGCTCGACCTTCAGAGAGTGATCAAAACCCATCTTAAGAGAGCTGCAGAATTCCATCATTCAAGTTTTTCATGCTTTTTGGAGTGGCAAAAAAGGATCAAAAAGCTTCCACGGCCACTTTGGCAAGGTGGGTCAGATCTTGTATAGCACTGACTTACGTAGAAGCAAAATTGAAGCCACCAGCATTGATTAGAGCACATGCTACTAGGACCATGGCAGCCTGCTGGGCTCAGAAGGCAGAAGCATCTACATCAGAGCTGTGTCTGTTCGGATATGTGATGCTTCATCCACACCTTCATCAGACATTACAGCCTTGATGTACACAGGCCAGCCAATGCAGTCTTTGAGCCCAGGGTACTACAGGCAATTATCAAAAGGTAATTAAATTTTCCTTCAGGAACATATATTGGCTGGCATTCTCACTCTCCTGAATCAGAATGATACTGCTTCTTAGAACCCATGGTGTAACTAATTCCTGTGGGCAATGTAGAACAAAACAGATAGAAAACATTCTGTCTGACTTCCCATAATTTCTTTTTCTGTTAGCTCCAGTGTTGTCAGTCGGGTCACACCTGAGAGCTGTTTTTGTTACTCTCAAGGAGAATATTGTTTAATATATTTATATACTCATTTTTCAGTGACCTGTCACTCTAATGATTACATTTTCATGATTTATTCACTGGCTTATGTAACCCTTACCCTAGTCCAAGAGTGCCATCTTCCAGACCAGGACCCCCCTAACTTGTGTCACTGGCAAGACAAATGGCCACAAGCTGGCATAAACAAAAAAGCATCACCCCTGGCTGTGAGGCAAATACCTGGCTCAAGGATCTAGAGGTTGGGGGTGGGGGTTGGGGGTAGAGCACAAACCGAACATGTATTTTTCTTCCAGGTTCTGGGAGAGAGGTGATAGGGCTACACTAGGTTTAACTTCTGAGGGGGCACCATACCAATTCACACTCAGGAAGCATAAATGCAATGGCCACTTCAGAAAACGGGATTGTACAGTATGGCTTTATTCTGACAACAAGTTGGAACAGGCAGAATAGGGTGGTTCTCCCAGGTTTGGTTCTGTACACACAGGAGCAGACTTTCCTTTCCGGAACAACAAGTTAGGGCACTTTTGAGCATACTTTTCCTCACACACATTTCGAATAGTCCATCCCTCTGTACTAGGAATCTCTGGACTTTACTTTTCCAAAACAAGTGTATCCTGTGGTAGCTTCCACACACTTAAACACATTTCCCCTGGAGCAATGACATCCATTAACATGCCCAGTATAACCTGTGCCCTTACGTGAACCAGTTAGCAATGACTGAGGAATCAAACTGGGGTTATGCCCAATCCTACCTCATTCCCAGTCTCTGACATTCCTTCTGGGTTACAGCAAAATGATCCTCCATTTCCCCTTTAAATGCTAAAGGACTACAATACTTTAAACTTGAAACATTTCAGCACTTGGATGTGGTGAAACAGGGGACCTGACAGATACACTCTAGCCTTATCTCTGGGCACATACACCTCAGACCAACCCCCAAGAACAGCCCCATGAATCTGTACTCACGGCTTTGTTTGTTACTCTGATACAGACATGGAAAACTTGAAGGAAAACATCCTCTTCCCTTCACAGATAGCTTTGTCACAGCTTCAGATTGCACACTCTTTTTCTGGGCAGCTGACACACTTCAGGATTTTCAGGGGACTGCCCTTTGGATCCACAGACACTGAAGTCCTTCTCACTTCTTTGTGGAAAATGACCCACTGGGGTCCTGCAGATAAACGGTCTCCACCACTTCAGTTGGTACTGTAAGGTCTCACACACTCTAGGGTGAGAAAATGGACAGAGGTTCCTCACCCAGCCTGACTAGCCATAAGCTAGCAGACACCTCTCACTCTGACTGTTGACTCAAGACTGACACTAACTGCACTACTGTCTGAACATTCTAAATCTCCCCAGAGCAGTTGATTCCAAAGTGGCGTATGCTGCTGTGAGAATTCTAAATGACATAATCCATTCTCTGCTCCAGCTAGCTGCGTAAACATTGATGCCATCTATTGCAGAGCTTCTAATAAGCCCTCTACTTTCCTAGGGCTAACCTGATGGGATTCTAGTAACCCCAGGGGACTGGGTGGTTACACTTATAACTGGCACTTGACTAATCGTAACTTGTTGCTCTGTAGCATCGCACAGTTTTTATTACTAGTTAGCATCTTTCAGAGTTACTGTTGTTTGCTACACAGCACTTTTTTCTGATGGACATTCAGCCCCACACTGAACTCCGAATGAGTGACATGGAGGATGATTTGAGATAACATTGCCAGATTAGAGGGAACATAAAGGTGTGTGCTGTTTCTGCAAGAAATGTACTGTAAAATATATTTTTCCTTATTTATTATGTCATTGGTGATACAAAAGTTTTTGGCAGTCAGTTATGTCTGTAGCTAGGGGTGTTCTTTATGTCTGTACTTTACTGCATGGAAGTTTTGCAGACTGCCTGAAATTAAGTATTGGAACACGTATAACAGCAGCATTTCATGCTATTAGGTTTAGCTCCAAAGCTTTTGTTATAACAGTGATCCCCCGGGTGGGGTGCATATTGCCCATGTTGTAATTCTAATTAACGATGTTGCAGTTAGAGGAAAAAGAAATCACCTTATGTCTTATAAAATGTCTTCATTTCTGCAGCCCAGGTGGAGCTTAAACCTGAGACATGTCAATGCAAAAGCATAGACACAAGGAGGGCCCATCAGTTTCCATGATTCTGCATGTGTTGCTCTCTGCTGGAGCATGTTGATGAGGCCTGTGAAGTAAGAGTGACAGCATTGCTATGGCTTACATGGACTTTACCACTTTAAGGAATATAGGATTTTCACAGAGGCTATGTAGGCAAAGATTCTACTCACCATCCTTTAAAACTTTACATCCCTTAACCCTTACAGTACTGCTGGAGTATACAGTATATACAGTACATCCTGGTTCTATATACTGTACATTCAAATATACTCAGCACTCAAAGAGTTAAAAAACAAACAAACACCAAACTTCAAGTGTGATTACCAGCAGCTAGAAATTGGGGTGCATCAAAGGGGACTGTGTGGTTTGAAATGAGCAGGGCCTAAAGAGGTATTTAAAGCAGACGGGGAATAGCACTGGTGAAAACTGACCAAGTGGGAGCAGAAATGGTGAATTGTCAGTTGCAGAGATTGAACCAGTAGCCCAGGAGAGATCTCATCAGTTGACTTTGGAGAGGCAGGAGCAGACAGAGGCAGTGAAACTGGAGTGGTTGAATTGTGACAGCAGTTTGAGCAGGAGAAAATGAAGAAAGTGTGAGCATATGGAGAGGGAGTGAGACACAAGAGCTGTGGAAGAAGAAAGGGAAATGGCAGCAGGGTGGAAAAGCAAGACAAAAGGATGTGAAGTGACTGAAATTAGAAGAAAAGATGAAAGAACATGATTATAAATAGGACCTTGAAAAGCCGAGAACCCAAACCTGATGAGCAATGGCACTAATGAATCAGCCTCAGGTCCTTTAGTCACAGCATTTATAAATAATTTGCTATGACCACTACATGTGAGAGTAATATATTTCTAAGATCAGTTGAGAAAATTTGCAAGCAGTGTAAACTTGGGGAGGACAGTTGGGCTTCTCATCTTGTGGCCTCGATCTCAGGTAAAATATTAGAAGCTTATGTCAGATTTAGTGACGGGGACTCTTGTTTATATCAGGCATTAAAAAATTCTATTATGAAAAGGTATGATGTGACACGAGAGAGTTACAGACAGAAACTGTGAAATGCTAAAACATAACTTGATGTTAGCTATGCTGAATTTGCTTTTGAAATATAGGAACATATGAAATTGCCAGCAGAAACAGGCCTCCCGGTCTGTCAAGTCTGCTCGAGTGTGCAGCTAGCACCTCATCTCGCAGCTGCCCCTCCCGCCCCCCTCTTCCCAGTATCCCTTACTCTTACCCTGTCCCAACCCCTCTTGAAACTGCCCAACGTCTTACAGGACACTGTTTCATCTGGTAAGGTGTTTCATTTGTCCAGCACTCTTTCAGTGAAACAATGTTTCCTCATCTCCTTTCCTGAATCTTCCCCCCCCCTCCAATCTCAGTCCATGCCCTCTCATGTCCCTCCCCCTTCTGATCTGTAAAACCCCTTCTTTGTTGGGCTTGTGTGTCCCCTACTCAAAGGTCTCGACCATCTCCCCCATCCCTCCTCTCCTCCAGTCAATACATATTCAGCTCTCACAGCCTGTCCTCGTAGGGCTCGCTGTCTAATTCCTTGATCATCTTTGGGGCTTTTCGCTGCACCCCCTCCAATAATCTGATATGCATGCACTTTGATCACAGGGTGAACAGATTTGGGGCCTAGGCCAAATTCTAAATATTAGCCCGAGGAGCTCAGTTATAGGCTGCATGAGTGGTCACCACAGACAGCGAATCAAGCCGTAGAGTGGGTCTAGCAATATGTGACTAGAAAACATCAAAATAAAAAATTGGAAGAGGGTGAGACTAAGGGTGAGTGAATGTGAAAATATGCAGTTTTGGTTTGTCTTTGATTTAGACATCCTGTCTTCATTTCAGCTTAAACACTTTGGGTCCTTGGTATAGGGGTCTAGCAGGCTAAAAGTGGGGGTAAGATACAGTCCTTCACCAGCCTTTGACCACTCCAGTCAATCCCAACCTCTTCCACTCCTCCAGTTAGTTTTTAAAAGAAAACTCAACACCTGGCACAATGCCAGTATTTTGTTTTTTAATTTTAATTTTTATTGAAAGAATCATCACATATAATCAGTGCAATATGTACAACACATATGTAGCAGTCTGTGTCCTTCGCATAATGATAGGACTTGAACTGTCAGTTATAAACATAAAGGATAAGTCCAACACCCCAAGGTGATAATTTTTTACCCACCAGAATTTAAATAAAAGACTCTCTCACAGAGTAAATCTGGAAATCAGAAAATATTAACTAAAAAGGCCCAATTCCATCAGCACACCTCTGACTTTCACCCCACCCAACCCTTCCCCGTGGCAGTGGGCACACAGATCCCCCTCCTCACTTGTCCACTCTCAAGAGACAAAGTTCCGGTCCACTTGGGCCATATACCAGACCCATTTTTGCCATGTCTTATTGTATACCCCTTGCTTTGTGTAACTTCCTTTGTAACTCCCTTTGATGTGAACCCTATGTAAAAGAGCTCCTCCTGCTCATAGGTGTTTAATCCAAAATCTTAATAAATAAATAAAATAAACAAAATGTTTGGGGCAATTTATCATGTATAGGAGCCGTAGGATGTTTCATATTATAGATATCTAGGGCAATCTGTCTCCATTCCGAGACAGTTGGAAGGTTAGGTGACATCCACTTAAGGATGATGGCCTTCATAGCTGCTAATCAAGGACTTATGCCATGGTGGACAATGAGGAGGGAGAATTAAAAGGAGAACCAGACTGAATGTTAACTTAATGTACTCCCAAGGCACTCTTCTATTTCCCCTTGGAGAGATTGCCAGAACTCCATGAGACATAACCAGAATACATGGCTGTGATTAGCCAGATTTGTTCCACACACACCCCCAAGCATGCACCATAAGAAGGAAGCAGGAATTTAACCAGTTCAAAGAAAGTTTACCTGCACCAGAGAAAAGCGGGTGACTTGGTCCACAGTCACCAGCTGTAGATTCGAAACCATTCAGATTAGGACTAGCGCTCCAAAGAACCAGATTAGAGAAACATAAATTTGAAATTAAAGGTCATGGATTTATTTCCAAGTGCACGCAAACACGCCACACTGCCCCAGCGCTTGGGCAACTTGCCTTCCTCAGGGGGTGTGAATTTAACTAGAACTGCCGGAGTCTGAAAAAAGCAGTAATGGCACTTCCAGGCAAACTCCCTCCACATACAGTATTAGACAAAGTAAGTTTGACACAAGGGAGAGCAACCTTCATCCAAGTCTCATGTGAAACAGCCAAGTCCAGTTCTGTATTCCAGTTATTGAGAATGGCTTGTGTAGAATCCCCCAGAGTATCTCAAAGGATGCCATAAATATACCCTATTAAGTGCCCAGAGGGGCAAAAAGAATAGGGTCTATATCATGTAAATTATTAAAGGTAAATGCAAAGATCTTCCATGGAGAGTAACACAATGGGAGCAACCAAAGAAATACGATGTGGTGCATGGCAGCTCTGGCATACATTTCTAAATTAGACAAAGTAAGTTTGATCAAAGGGAGAGCAAACTTCATCCAAGCCTCATATGAAACAGCCAAGACCAGCTCTGTATTCCAACTATTGAGAGTAGCTTGTGTAGAATCCCCTGGTATGCCCCCTGTATGGGACACTATTACAGCGAAAACATCGATGTTTTTACTGTAACAGTCTGCCTGAGACCCTTGCACTCTCCTTCCCTGTCCTGCACCCCCTCCCTGATCCAACTCCAACTCGGAGCTAAAATCCTCTAGATCAAGGGTGGGGGGGGTAGAGCCCCCCACATGGGTGGCTTGGGGGGAAAAGCCCCCCGATGAAAACACAGCCAGGGTCTCCAGTCAGATTTATGTCAACTGCAAGTTGTGGTCGACATAATCTGTCGCTGTGATGGCGGTCAACAAGTTAGTTGTTGAACCGGCATCGTAGAGCCAAATTCCCCAGAGTATCTCAACAGATGCCATAAATATGTCCTATTAAGTGCCCCTAGGGTTTGTACTCCAATGTATCTGTTAAAATCTGCAGTAATAACGGTTTAGTGTCTTAATGTTTAGTGAAATGTTTCCACTTGTGATATAAGTATGTCCTAACCTGCAAGTAGCGGTAATGTTTTCTGCCTCTTGGATTGTAAGTTGGTTGAAGCGATTCAAAGGGGATCATCCCATTTTTATCTAGAAATTGGAAGTGGAATTGCAGACACTGGTGTCTTCAATGAGCAAAGGCAAGGTCTGTTTGAGCCGGTAGGAAATCGTCCTCAACCGATTATAATTTAAAATAGTAAAAGATATGCTCAAATTTATTATGATGTTTCATATAGTACCAGACTTGCAGAATGTTCCTGGTAAATTTAGAGAAGTTCACCAGCAGCGGCTCCTTCTCCCAAGGGGCAAAGAGGATAGAGTCTATACCATGCAAATCATTAAAAGTAAATGCAAAGATCTCACATGGAGAGTTATACGACGGGAGCAACCATAGAAATATGATGTGGTGCATGGCAGCCCTGGCATACATTTCTAAATTAGGCAAGCTACCCCTTCTCCTGCCGATGAGAGCTGGAACAATGAAAGGCAAATATTTTGTTTTATAAAAAATGGAGAGGGGGAGGAGGGGGAAGTAACAGGTGGGGAAAGGAGTCGCCATAGGGCTAAGCTTGGCCACCTGGGAAGGGCTAGACTGTTATTTTTTAATTATTTGGTTGAAGGTCGAAGTGGTCCAAAGTCCCCTATAAGTTTGATTGGGAGGAACTGAAGGTATAGGTGCCAAATTGGGACACATTCACTGAATACAAATTTAGCACTAGCTCATCCTTAGGTGGGACCCACACTAACAGACCTGGGGGAGTACCAACAGTCTCGAAGGCACCCAGCAACACAGCCATTGCACTGCTCCAAACATGAGTGAGTCAAGGGGACTCCAAAAGAAGCAGAGGCACTATAATTTTCATAACAAGGCTGGGCATTTGGTTAGGAACTGCCAAAAACACTAAACTTTTTAGAGGAAAACTGGAAAAGAGACCTTTGTAGAGCACAGTTTCTCATTGCCAATATGCAGTATGTGTCAATAGAGTGCTTCTGCAAGGAGATACCGGATGTGCAGATGCAAATGGATTGGATTTATTGCTACAATAGGGACTACTCCTTCAATTAGGCATCCAATAGTAATTTAAAAATAGCAGAAAAACAATGGCCTTAAACTATAAGCAAAATTTGTTTTTATCTTGCTATGCTTTTCTTTTTTCTTCAGTTCAGTTTCCTTATACTTTGTCCTTAATTCACTTAACTTTTGTTTGTTGTTATTATTGTAATGCCCATGGAGCTACTATACCTCCCCCCCCCCAATTCTTTTTCTGGCTCCTCTTTGGTCCTGGGGAACTCTCTCAGGCATCCACTTGCCCTCAGCTCTACCTCCAAGCCTGAAACTCCTCCTCTCCTGGCACCAGCCCGGCTATTCCCTTGGCTCTGAGTCCCCTGAGGTGGGGCCACCCTATCTGCCCAGGGCACTCTATCTAGAATTCGGGCCAGGCTGGGCTCGTCTCAGGAGTTGAGTGAGTCCGGCCACTGGAGTGTGGCTGAGAGGGTGGTGCCATCGCGTATCCCTGGGAGTGGGGATTTTCTTAGTTACATCCCTTCCCCCCTGGCAGAGCCCGGATGTGCTATGACGCCAGGCATGTCTGCCGCGGTTCTGCATCCCTCTTAGCCGTGCCTTAGGCATTGCAGTGCCTCTGATCACCACCGAAGGCTGCTGTGGTGCCGGGCAGATGCTTGGCCCCCCCCCCAAGAGAGGAGAGCAGTTCTCTGGACACTCAATCCTCTCTCTCCCCTGCTGACCCCAGGTGGCCCAGGCACATTCTTGAACCCAGGTCACCGGCGTGGCATGAGGCGTGGTGTCCAGTGCCTCAACAGTCAGCGCCAATGGGCCGGCTAAGCTACTATACCGTTAAGGGTCCTTTGCACTTACATGTCATTTTGATTGCACCTGTGCAGAACTGTTTGTGGTGTGAAATACAACTCAGCCAACAGTGTCTTTGTGAATAAGGACTTTTGTGGAAAAGTGCCTTTGGACTAAATTTGGCAACCATTTCATTGCCACTGGCTCACAACAGCCTGGTGACAGGGTCAAGGGTAAGTGGCTAGTTAAATCAGATGTAGTGGCTTGAGGTGGGAGCTCCAGTGGTTCCTGGACTTGAGATGGGCCTAATTAATTCAGGCACATTTGCAGCTGTCAGTTGCCTGTCAAGTGACAGACCTTCCAGGACTGCCTGAGTTGACTGACATCTTGGACTACCAGTTAGAGCTGAGGATCCCGAAGTAAATAGTGTGGGCAGTTCCTGACCTCAATCAGATCTACATGGGATCCCATGGGAAGCAGGTCTGCAAGTGACTACTATACATTAAACAAAGAAGCAATATGCATAAAAGGCTAGTTGATTTGCTTGATACACACACCATGCAAAATAATAATGGCCATAGAGCTATACAATCAAAAAGTGGTTACCATGACACAAAGAATCTGTAACAATATGCTACCACTAACTGTCTCACCTTGTGAGTTACTGCTGTGAGTGTTGTCGAGAGACAGCTTGTGCTTCAGAGACAGAGTATGCATTTGAATGAGCTAGAGAAATCAGAACGAGAAGCAGAATTCCTGCCTACAGAAAGAGAGGTGATTGTTTCTGAGTGCTGCACAAGTTTGAAGCTGAGACCTGCAACTTGTACAGTACAGTGACTGTGATTAAAACTGACTGATCAGTACCATAACCAGTTGCTAGTAATTGCCACCCATGTGGGACCAGACATTTAGACATTCTGGATGGGGTGGAGCTACAGATATTGGCACAGAAGGAGTTGCCCTGTGAATGAAGATTAGACTACCAATTGCTTGTGCCAGGAGAGGTCTGACCTCCATCTGAGGGACAGCTGGAGCCCTGTGACACCAAATATCATCACTGACAGGACAGAGAGAAAGTGAAGCACATGATGAAAGTAATAGCAGCCATAAAGGAACTCACTGTAGACTGTGTCTTCAGCCCCTGCACAGCAAGGGAGATCCCCTGGTTTAGGAAGCATTGAGTAAACTCAGGGCTTGCCAGCAATAGAAATCTGTAAAATAGTTGGGAAGCATTTGATGGACTAGGCCATCTATCTGGAGTCCAAATGCCTCATTAAAGGTTTAAAAGCATTTGGGTGTGGGGATGTATGTCTCAAAGCAGAGCTAATTATTGTGTTTAAGGGCACCATTATTAGCCAGCAATGGGCAACATAATCAGGCCCACACACTTTCCAAGGCTGGATGCCCAATGAATCACAGGAGCTCCCTAGGTAGAACTAGGGTATTGGACTGGTACCATTGGGAAGAAGGGTAGTGCCCTCAAAACAATTGTGCTAATGCAAAATAATTGTATTATGCATGTGTGGTGTGCGGGTGGGCACAATTTGAGGGCCGAGGCTGCGAAGGCACCAAAGCACATCCCACAAAAATAGAGTAACCCCTTTGTTTGTTGTTTTCTCAGACTTTTATGGAATCAGATTCCCACAGGAATCCTGGTGTACGGCAGAGGGTTTGCAGGGACAAGATGGTTGCTAACATGCTGGTAACAGGGATGTACTGCATGGACTGTATGGTGGCTGCCATCTTGCGACCTTTAGCACAGCCAGTCTGTAACTTTTCTAGGCTTGAGACCTACTGCTCTGCTGGATCTGGTAGGATGTTGTGTTCAGCAGCAGCAGAATCCCTATCATGTATTGAAGAAGTTCAGTGACAAGTGGTGTGACCACTTTGGATCATTGGTCAATGCTCCTTATAAAAGGGGGATTGACTCTAAAGAGAGCAGAATTGTTTGGGATCTTGAAGGGATCATATGCGTGGTGTGTCTGATGTGAGTCCTTGTGTCTGGATGAATAGTGTTCAAGCAGTATATAGATGTTGGCCTATGCATAGATGACAACGAAAATCAGTGTGTAAACCTCTGCGGAGTACAGACACAGAAATTCCTCGATACTGAAGACATGACAAAACAAGGATTAGACCAGGGTAGCCCGTGACATAGGGGACTGCGACTGAGTGAAAACAAAAATGGTGACTCAATTGCAGTGCATGTCATGGGGGCTACGGATGAGGTAGGGTGACTGGATGGGGGTGGGTTCGCACATACATCGACAGGATGTCGCTACATGTACACGCTGGGGAAGCGAGCATGCTCAGTGAGGGGTGGAGGAGGGAGCGAGGAGGGTTTTTGAGGTGGGGCCATGTGAGCTGTTGAGCTGGCCCCGTGGTGTGGTGGGTGAGTTCAGAGCTTGGGTGGACAGGGTGCTAGGTTCAGGTCCGGGATCAGGTACGTTTTTGTTGCACCCGCCTGAATTTTTTCTTCTTCATGGTTTGCACCCTCCAGACATGCACCCCCTGGAGTTGAGAATCCTAAAGTGGGGGGATGGGGCAAAGTACCTTGTGGGAGGTGCGGGGCACAGCCCCTGCATACAATTAAAAATTGTAAGTCCCCGTTGCCCTTTTGCTGTGCACTGGGGGGACACATCATCTAAATCGATTTTCGGCGATGTGACATCGCCCTAACGTGATCGCCTTTTGGTGGTCGCTGTTATGACATGGAACCCTACACCACTTGGGAGGTGAATGGCTGGGTCTTGGACTTATGTTCAAGAAACCTGAGTTAGAGGCAGCTGGTGAGAGCTGCCCCTGGTAACTGTGAGTAACAGTGGGAATTGTCCTTCATTCTATGACCTGTGTGAGTTTCGCATTTGGATTTACAAAGTGGGCATCAAGTTTGAATTACAAATACCTTGCTTTTAGAGATGGACAGCCATTTAAGCAATTGCACGGCTTGTGGTGTTTGAGGAAACTTTGTATTATTATTGTCTGAACTGTTACTATGTTGTATTATTGTAAAATATTGGGGCAGCTGCTCAGAGGACTGTACGAAATTTACAACCACCCCAGTAACTAAAATCTCTAAGTGGAGGCACCTCCATTGGAGACTGAGAACCTGAAGCCCAAGCTCCACCAAAGCTCAGCCACTGTTGGGTGGTGGTGCAAGGTGGATGTCACCCCTTCATACTCCTTACAACTTGAAGGCACCACTGGGATAGTATGTCCTGTTCCTCCTTCAGGAGGGAGTTACCCACTGGGCTGACAAAGAGCTGGATAGAGTTCCCAGTCATCTTTGCAGTACTATAGCTTTTGCTGCTATGGAAAAATGGTACAAGCTGTTTGCAGACAACCCCAAGATGGTGTTTCTCATATATAATGTGCTCAGCAATAAGGATGGGGATTTCTAGAAGATATCAAAAAGCTGAAAATAGTGCACATGCATTGCGAAAGCAGGAGTCCTGTGGTTAATGTGATCGTGGTGAGTGATACAAATATAGATTATAGGAAACTGCCTGCTACTATCTCTGCCAGGATTAATAAGTGGTCCCAGGTTATACCATGTATAGGTAAAATGGGGAAAAGCAAAGGCAAAGGAGGAGGGGTAGCCTTCTGCGTCAGGGAAGGCATCAAAGTGGTAGAGGATGGATCCATCAGGGAAGGGAACGGGGTAACAGAATTGCTGTGGGTTCAGCTCACGAGAGGATCAGGAATGAAATTGAGTATGGGATGGTCTATTGGCCACTGGTACAGGTGACGAGGGTGATAAGGAACTAAGGGGGAGCAGGGGGCCTTAAAGGGGGAGATAGTGGTAGTGGGAAGGGGGGATCTCAGTCTGACATACTCTGATTGGGACAGTCTAGCAACTAGTAACGCCAGAAATCAGGCCATGCTAGATATGTTGCTGAACTGCCTGCTAGTGTAGCTGGTCACAGAATCCACACGGTGGGCTGCCGTTCTCGACGTGGTGCTCACCCACTTGGAAATGGTAGATGGAGTAAAGATTGGGGACCCACGAGGGTCCAGAGACCATGACCCCATATGGTTCAAACTGGCCCTTGGCACTAGTATACTCTCGTCGAATTCTAAAGTCCTGGGTTTCAGGAGAGCAGACTTTAGTCAGATGAGGGAATTATTCCATGGTAGGATGGTTGGGATAGACGGAATCAGGGGTGTGGAGGAAAGGTGGGGAGAAATGAAAGGTACCATTCTTGAGGCAACAGAGCCATGCTTGAGGACAGTCACCATAAGAAACAGATACAAGAAGACCGGTCTGTTTCTCTAAGAAGGTGAAGGTGGAGTGATTACCAGGTGAAATCAAGGGAGGCCAGTAGCTCAGCCAGGGATGCAAAAACTGACACAGAGCTGCATATTGTGGAGGGGATTAAAGGCTGGGAAAAGGTTTTCAGATATATTAGGAAAAAGAAAGATGGGGGGGGGGAATTTTTAGGCAGATAGTGGGGTGCAGGGTAATGGAGGAGGACATGCAGAAGGCAACCATTCTTATTGGCTACTACTCAGTTTTTACAGTGGAGGACTACAGGCCTTTGCCAGAAAGTGGCATAAAGGCTGCTGATAAGGGGTCTTTGAAATGAGGCAGAATATATTTACAAGTGAAAGGGACAGAAAAGGGCTAGTAGCCCTGAAGGTAGATAAGGCCACTGGACTAGATGGGATGCATCTGAGGGTGCCCAGGGAACTGGCATTGGAACTAACTGAACCCCAGACAGGTCTGTTCAATAGCTCAGTTCAATCACGGGTGGTTCTAAAAGGCTGAAGGTTGGTGACAAGGAGTAACCGGGTAACTACAGGCCTGTCAGTCTTTCCTGTGTTGTTGTTAAAGTGATGGAGACACTAGTCAAAGAGGATCCAGTGGACTACCTTGAGAGTAATGAGCTCCAGGATAATAAACAGCATGGGTTCATGGCAGGGAGACCTTGTCAGACCAAACTGATAGTATATTTGGACTGGGTAACTAGGACAGAAGATAAGGGACTAGTAGAAGACACTCCGATTTCAGCAAGGCATTCAACTCAGTGCCACACAGAAGGCTGCTGAAGAAGCTAGTGAATCAAGGCATGGCAAAGGACATAGTTAGATGGGTGGGTAGTTGATAAATGGGGCGATAGCAGACAGTAGTGGTAAACGATGTTAAATCCAGGGAGAGAGAGAATGGTCACAAGTGGGGTGTCACAGGGTTCAGTCCTGGGTCCAGTCTTGTTTAAAATGCTCATCAGTGACATAGGCAAAGGAAAGGAGGGCACGGTGTTTCTCTTCACAGATGATGCTAAGCTCTGTGGTAGGTTAGACAAGGAGGAGGAGTAAAGAATTTGCAGAGGGACCTGCAAAGGTTGGAGGCTGTCCAAGTTTTGATAGTTGAAATTCAACTCCAAAAAGTGCAAGGTGATGCACATCAGGAACAGTATCCCTAGGATGATATATTGGATGGAAGCAGTTCAACTGGACACTGCTACTGAGGAAAGGGATCTAAAGTCATCATAAGTGACTCTTTTAAGCAGTCCAGCCATGTAACATGGATGTTGGGTTTGTAATTGGAAGGAGATTTGATAGCAGGAGAATGAGAGTATATGTCTACCTCTGTTTAGATTACTTGTAAGGCCACACCTGGAGTACTGTGCCCAGTTCTTGGACCCTCACATGTGGAAAGACAGGCTGAAGATGGTGCAGTGTAGAGAAACAAAAATGGCTCATGGTCTGCAGGGCAGATCCTGCAAGGACTGGCTTAGGGCACTGAATATGTACTTGCTAGAGGTCAGGAGGGAGAGGGGTGATGGGATAGAAACCCTAAAGTTCCTGAAAGGAATGAACAAGGTAAACTGTGAGGGATTATTCAACAGAAATAGCAAATCTGGAACACAGGAGAGGTAAATTTAGGAAAAATGTGACAAGGTTATTTTTAACGGAGAGAGTGGTTGAGCTGTGCAACAGGCTGCCAGCTGAGGTGGTGGGTGTCAAGACCATTAACGTTTTCAGTCACATTGGGACAGGGTTAAAGGTGTAATAGACACCTGGGGGGGTAGTAGCAAGGCAGGGAACATGAGGGTGGGTAAGGTAGGGATAAAACCCATATAGTCACTAGGTCTGTGGAGTAGGATAGTGTATTACGGGAAGACTAGATGGACCAATGTCATTCTGTTGTCAACTTCTATGTTTCATGATTGACTGTTATACATAGGGAAAGCAAAGTGAATGGAGACCTCTCTGGTGGCAGAGGTGCTGACTGGGACAGCTCTATGAGGCAGGTATTAAGCAAATCAGTCCAGAATAGCAAAGCACTCATCAGCGATATCAGCAAAAAAGCTTGAATTAAGCCACAAATTCATTAGATCCTGTAGTTCCAATAATTTTACTGTTGAAAAGTTGTTGCTCAAATAGCAGTGCATGTAGCTGACTAACCACAGTAACCCCTGCGCTTCTGAAGGGAGGCCTTTGGTTGAAGCACAGAGGTTTGTGTGGCTAGTCAGTTACATACATTACTACTTGAGCAACAACTTTTCAGCAGTAAAATTATTGGAACTTCAGGATCTATGGAGTTTGTGGCTTAATTCAAACTTTTTTGCTGATAACTCTGGTGAGTGATTTACTATTCTGGATTGACTTTGTTTGTGTGTGGGTTGGATACCCCAGCTAAGCACTGGATCTGCCTGCAGTGCACACCTATCTCCTGGATTCTGACAAGCTATTAAGCAAGGACGAATTTCCCCTGAATGCCTCACTTGGGGCTGCTATGCAGGATGCTTTGGGTTGGCTAATAGAAAAACTGCTCTACCCCTCCTCTGAGTACTGCAAACTTTGGGCCTCCTTGGGGACAAAACCTACTCAGATAGGCAAAGAGGATTTTGATACTTGGAGTGAACAGGTTGTGTTAATGATGCAAGAACAGGAAGGGTCAGCTAATGGCAAATGGTCTCGCTTAACTGGAATGACTCTGAGGGCCCACACACTGGCCACTACACTGGCGTTACTTTCATGAAAGAATGATGCCACTGCTGAGGATTGCTTAGCAACTTTGGAACATGCTGGCTAGCATGGAAAAAAAAGCAGGGAAGGTGTCAATGAAGTTAGCTTTGTTGCGACAGGCTGATGAGAAAAAGCCTCAGTTCATTGTGTGGATAGAAAAGATCATTCAAAGAGATAATCGCAAACGAATCTTGAAAGCTGGGGATAATGACCACACTCGAGTGGAGCATCCTATAAAGGAGCTGTGCACTGGCTCAGTTTCCTACACACTTGCATTTAAAAGACCAAGTTGGTGAACTGGTAGGGGAAGTGCAGTATGAAAAAGAACACTTGGCAGGAGTAGTTGGCTCTCAAGGACCCTTGCAAATAACTGCACATAGCATATCCATGTCTGCCCTGGTGCTGTGGGAATGAGTGACATCCTGGAAAAGCTGGAAACTCTAACAGAGGCAGTTTGTGATCGACAGTGATGGCAGGGAGTCCTGACCATAGGAGGCTGACCTGGGACTTGAAATAATGACTGGAAAACACAAACAGGGCCAAGTAGGGGACAGTCACTCAAGTTGGAGAAAATCTGAGTTGGATGTGGCCCCAGCCATTGTATGTGCCCTTCTTAGCCCTGCTTTAGTAATCTCTATAGAAATTGGTGGGCACAGGGCTGAACTGTACTAAACACTGGCTCCCAAGTCACTCTGATCCTCAAACAGTTTTATGATGAGCGTTTGACTCATTTGTCTTTACTGTCACTGGAAGGGTTGGCTCTATGGGTCTAAGGAAGAAGGCTTATCCTTATCTTGGAGGTGTTGCTTTAGGTGTTGAGTCCCCTGATAAGGTGGTTGCATTTAGAGGCCTCATGGATTCACTTGACTTGGTGTGTCATAAATAAGGAATTTATGATGGAGTACCTATCATCATTGGAATTATGTTTGGATGTCTCGGGGAGCTGTGTGACAAACCAGAAGCTCAATGAGGAAGGCAAACATTGTCTGTACATGTGTTGGTAAGAGAGGACTATCTAAATCCTGAAAAAGAGGATAGAGAGGTTGGCATAGTGTGACACTGTGATGGAGGAACACTTATGTTAACCTCACAACTTCTGAGTATAGTATCAGCACAGTGGTTCATATAAGGAAAGATGCCATCAACCAGATAATGTTAGAAGAGACTGAAGGCATCTTGGGTTTGATGGTGAAGCTTTTAGTTCTGCCAGTTAGAGCCCACACTATGGTGAGATGTAGCAGTGTGCAGGTCAAGAATGTGAATGAACTTCCCATCACTATACAGACAGGCAAGACTTTGGCTAAATTATATTGTTCCAATACAGTGGTACAACTCAAGACTGGTGGTCACAGAGTTGCAAAAAGAACTGATCCAGCCAATTTCAATTTTGCTACTTTTCTACTACTAGTTGAATGGTGACAGTGAATCACCCAGAGTTAAGCAGACAGAGCTAAAGCTTTTACCTCCCAGGAATGGGATGTGGGTCACATGACAGAAGAAGAACACTGGATTTGGTTACAGGAACACTACCAGTTTCTCAAAAACAGTCCCGATGCATGGCCCCTGCAGACATTAAAGACATCCGGTGGCACCTTCAGAAACTGTTGGCAGCTGGGATCATACAAGAATCAAGAAGCCTTCTTAATCCCCTGTTGTAGTGGTCTGAATGAAAAAGGTGCAGTGTGGATGTATGTGGACTACTGGACACTCAATAAATGCACCACACCAGATCGGTACACTATGTCTGGATTCAAGATGCTCTGTATTGCCTTCTTGGTAGCTGCTGGTTCTCTGTTCTCTGTGCTGGACCTGTGCAGCTGTTACTGTCAGATACCAATGGCTATGTCCAATTGGGAAGACAACTTTTATCTGTCTCCCTGGATTCTATAAGTTCCTTTGCATGCCCCAGGGCATCTCGGGAGGCCTCAGCCACTTTTCAATGCCTCATGGAATGAGGCATGGGCAGTATGAATTTACTTGAATATCTGGTGTAATTGAATGATGTCATGATGTTTGGAAAGACTTTGGAGGAACATGATGCCCGGCTGTTCAAAGTCCTGGATCGACTCGAGAAGTCTGGGCTCCAGCTGCCTCTGGACAAATGTCAGTTCTTTCAAATGTCAGTTAAGTATGTGGGGCATACTGTGTCTCCTGATGGGATCCAAATCGATCCTAGCAAAGTGGAAGTCCTGACTTCCTGGCCCTGTTCTAGAAACCAGGTGTTTATTTATTTATTTTATTTAGTTGTTTAACCAGGTATAGCACACTAAGCTGAAAGCTTTTTTACAGGAGCGACCTGGGAGCACAAGAAGGTTAAGTGACTTGCTCAGGGTCACACAGTATGCAAGTGGAAGCTGTGGGATTCAAACCCAGGTCTGGTCTGCTGGATGTCACCAAATTTGCAGCTCAGAGCCTTAGACCACTGCGCTATAATGCCTCCTTGTGTTCGGTGTCTGATGTGAGCACTTAATAAACCTTTAATTTTACTGAGGTTCTGTGGTGGTGTGTGCACCCTTTCTGTGCACTCTTTTTGTGTTTTTGTCCAAGAAACCTCATGGAGCTTCAGCAGTTTCTGTGGTTACTATCGCTGGTTCATCAAAAATAACACCAGAGTAATGTGGCCGTTACTGAACTTAACTCAAGAGTATTCACTCACTAACACAACCAGCTAATGAAAGAACAAAAAGGGAAATGATCCTCCTTCTTATGTCAGAGTAGGTAAACCTTTTGGGTCTTGGGATTCTGTGGCAAAGCTTTCAGAGAAATTATTCAGTGGCTGGCACCTTCTCATGTCCTTGCCTATGCTGATCCTCACAAGCCCCACGCACAGCGCACACAGGCTAGGTTATGTGGTCTGGGTGAGCTGTGTTGTACCAAGAGTTGGAGAAGGGACTGAGGCTAGTTGCTTTCACTAATCAAAGCTTAAACTTAAGGGAATGAAATTACCCTGTGCACAAGTTAGAATTCCATGCTCTCAAATGGACAATAGTCGACCAATACCATGATTGCTGGCATGGGGAAAAAATAACAGTTAAAACCAAAAACAATGCCCTCTCATATGTGCAAACCTCAGCCAAACTGGATGCAAACAGACATCATAATTGTCAGTTCTGTCTATGATTATTCTGCAGAGTATTGTATAGGATTAAATCATGAAAATGTATTGTCAAGATGCCCTTTGGACTGTAATCTTACTGAAACTGAGTGGGTGACTATCCCTGAATCTACTGTGAGAGCTCTGTGTAATCACCTGTAAATACACATCAGTTTGTGGATAGCTTGGGACCATCCAGTACTTGTCTATTTCCCTCCTACTGTGGGTTTACATCTTTTCAAAGGTCTACCCTGCCCCCATCTGACTCAGTTTGTGTTCCTCTAACAAAAACAAGATCCTGGTATCAGAGACATTCAAGGGGCCATGGAAAGAGGCTACCCCCCTCTTGGTTTTTTGTGCAGCCCTGAAGCTAAACTACTGTTGTGAGGATGGGCTTGATAGAAACTGCGATAAGTTGCTGTGCCAAGAAGTCCTTGACCCTCAAAGTTATCGAAAATGTCAACCTCTTCTGCCTTTTAAATCTTGATGCCTGGTGATCCAGACCTTGAATGATGAAATGGGACACCTAGAAGCTGAATGGACTTTGGACCTGTCCAAAGCCCAGTTCTGTTGGCCCAAAATGAGTCACATAATTGAGGACTATATTGCTACTTGTAGTTGATGTTTGCAATGGAAGACCCTACCAGGTTGGCTGCCTTTCTAGAGAACATTCAAACCTGTACACCTTTGGACCTAGTTGCATAGACATTCTGAGTCTGGATACCAATTCAAAGAACATCTCCAGCATCCTGGAAGTTACAGACCATTTTTTGTTCTATGTGCAAGCTCTCCCCACTAAGAAACAAAAAGATACCACCATGGGCCAAGGCCTTCAGGTCAAGTTCACACTACATTGTGGTGTGCCTAAGTGCATTCATTCTGATCATGGACAAGACTTTGGGAGTCGGATGATCAAGGAAATGTCTTCTATGGGGCATCTGAAATCCAGCATCACCCCTTATCATCCTGAAGCAGATGCCCAACCTGAATGGTTTAATCAGACATTGTTGAATATGTTGGGCTTATGTTGGGCACCTTGGTACTGCACGATAATGCAAAGTGGGTTCAGCAATTTAATACTTTTTTGCATGGTATGGTAAGGTAAGGTATATTTATTTACATGGTGCCCGATCCCAAAGGCTCTGGGTGCCTTACACAATAAAAAAAATAGGGTATGAACAAGTAAACAAAAACAAACACAAATCATAAGGTACACTTAAAATATCAGCTTATAGATTAATAAATACAGCATTAAAAGTATAAAACAAGTGGTACTGGATCTATCGAGTGTGGTAACTGCATGCGCAGTGGGTACAGAGGAGTGGTGGCAGCCTATAATAAGGCTGTCACTGCCACCTTCAACACTATTGTGTCTGTCCGTGTACAACCCTTAGCTACTCACTGAAGATGAAGACCCCCTGGTTTGTTGGGGAGCTCAGGGAGTTAAAAATTAAGGGCTGGAGGGTGGAGTGTCACTGTAGGAGATCCTTGTTGATGGAGGATAAATTGGCCTTGAGGTCACGTTATAGTGACTATCAAGGGGCAATCTCCCAAAAGAAGGCAGATTTTTCATCCAGGGAGATTGCTGAAGCAAGGAACAGACTGGCTCAGCTCTTCTGTAAGGCAGACGGGTTGTTGCACTTGGCCTATCTCCATCCAGGGGGAGCTATTTCAAACACTAGGTGTGACAAGTTCACGTTGTTCTTTTCTGGAAAAGTGCCCTTTATCAGGTCTGATATCGCCTCCAAGGTCACTCAATTGGCTTGTAGGGTTGCACGCAAGAGACCCTTTTCTTAAACGAATATTGCCTCTGAGGCAGCACTGCCTCAGAGGCAGATGACTTAATCCCGCCCTCTGTTGTGTTTCATTGGTTAATACCTTCTGAAGGACAGTAAGTGAGGGTGCCTGCCTCTTGCTGCTGATTGGTTACACATATCGCTGCCTTAGAGGCAGACTACTTAATCCCACCCTCTGCTGAGTCTTATTGGTTAATACCTTATGAAGGACAGTAACTCAGGTTGCTGCCTGTTGCTACTGATTGGTTATTCATCTGGTCTCTAAATGGCCCTCCCATATGCTTTTTCTTGCTCTGATTGGGTTGTTCTAGCCTGCCCCTGATTGGATGACATACAGAAAGCTGTCTGTGTAATAAAGTTAGGATGAACTCCACAAAGTAAATAGCTTCAAAAATGTATTTTTCCATGTATCAAACACCATCCAAGGCTCTGTTTCATGGCAATGTCCACTTTATCAGGCCCACAGTGTTTCAATATCTAACAAATAATACAAAAAGAGGAACTTTAGTACTAGATCAATACATGGATACAAAACCTTCCTTTCAATCACTATACAACCAGATGCTCATCATTCAATTACTTCTCCTAAATAAATAATAGTAAATGTTGAAATATCACAAACATTATTTTAGTGATACATATTATTGGCATCATGTGATGATAACACATCCTGAAACTTCTTTACATAAATCATCACTAATTTGTGAGACTGAAATAACCAGTGTTCTCCAGAATATGCAGTCACCTCTAGTTCCACTTTGCCACTTTAACCCATATAGAATTTTGGCTTCCTATAGTTATCAAACCATATAATTAAATATAAAAACCTTTTCTTACATATAACGTGTTTACAGAAGTATACTTTCCAATAATTAAGTCTTGCTAGATATCAGATTGCAATAAACATCTTAACCAAACTGTGGCCAAGTCTCTATCTGCAAAACAAAGATCCCAGTTTACCATTAACTGTATTATCATTATTTATTTTTAAAAATAATTATTTGTTGTACCTTTCAATTTTCACCATATAGTTTTTTCAAATGGAACATATGTTCTCCATGACCCCTTCTCTCAGGGTTTAATACATGCTAAAAACAACACAAAAAAATATTGTTTTACTTTATAGTATTCCTGTGTAGCCATGAGAGGAGGGCCTCACCCCCTCCCTCCACCCAGTCTTTTTAAATTAAATACTTCTGCAAATAGAGTTGTACCTTATGCGGTCTTTTCAAAATAATGTCTGTAGTTCCCTTTAACCCACTTTGGATTTATCTAGGGAAATCAAAAATTGAAAAGCTTGTTGAAACATGTCACTCATGCTCTAACCATGAGAAAAGAATACTAGCTTAAATTAATTTTTACTTTTGTGGAAAGTGAGGACAAGTTCCTATCTATTTGGCCAGACCTCTGAAAAGACCTCTCAGTGGATCTCCTGTGTAGTGTGATCCGCCGTCATCTCTAACAGCGCGGTTTAAATACCATCAGTTTATGAGGGGTGATGACATCACGAAGTAACATCTCCAATGCCACTGCAAGCATTGTAGCTGAATCACACCAGGGTGGCTGGAGGCCCAGTGAGATAGCACTGAGGAAAGACGCATGGCTGCAGTGCCTCAGCGCCAACCGAGTGCTCCATCAGCGATTCGCCCGCCGCCAGTGGTGAACCCACAAATGATCTTTTAACTAAAAAAGGCATTAATAAAATAAATGGTATCTGAATCTATTGCTAATGACAAAAAGAAAAACTTTCTTTGTGAAAGAGAGCTCCAGTGGAGGTGATGGCAGTGGATGGAGGATAAGAGCACACCATTTCATACATACATTAGTACAATAGCCCATATATGTGAGACCTACCCCAGAGTCAACAACAACACAGAAACCAATTACATTCTTCATTCAGTCCATATCTATCACGTTACATTCTTCTGTACAGATACCAATTACATTTTTCATTCAGTCCATATCTATCACGTTACATTCTTCGGTACAGAGACCAATTACATTCTTCATTCAGTCCATATCTATCACATTACATTCTTCGGTATAGAGACCAATTATATTCTTCATACAGTCCATATCTGGGGTTCAAAGTGTCCTACATAAAATTCCAGAAGACCTCTCTTTTTTGAGGTATATCATCCCACTTTATTCCGGGCGCAGTGGGTTCAGACACCTTTTCCAGTCCCCAAAACCATAGTGTCGTAACTGAGTGTCTAACCAAATTGAAATGACTGGCCACTGAGGACTTCAGATCATTCAAATGAATGTTGCTTTTGTGTTCGCTTATTCAAGTTTTCAATTCTCTTGTGGTTTACCCCACAAACAGTTTGTCGCAGGGTCATCTTAGGACATAGACCACATGGTCTGCAACACAGGTGATATGTTTTATATTAAATTTCTTATTGTTCCATGGCTGTTCAAATGTAGTCTGTTCACTCATGTTCCCACATTGGTAACATCTGCCACAGGGAAATGAGCACTCCTTCAGTGGCCCTAATAGATACTGTTTCTTTTGAGGTTTTTCAAGTCTAACATGTCTGGTATGTTCAAGTCTGTATCTTAGTGTGGGGTTGCGCTTTGAAGCAATGAGTGGAGGAATATTGAACCTAGTACTAGTGTTTGTACCTGCCTGTATGACAGTCCAATTTCTATGGACAATATTTTTCACCTTCCCACTAAGCTGGCTGTAGGTTATAAGCAATAATATTCTGTTTTCTTGGGACCTTGTGCAAGGCGTTCTTCCAGTGTAGTGTTAGCAATATCCCTAATGGCTCCTGCTACCAGATGATGGCTGTAGCCCCTTGAGATCAAACGGTCTCCCATCTCATTGACTACTCTTACAAATTCTTTGGTCTCATTACAGTTCCTTCTGGCCCTAATTATCTGAGATCTGGGAATACTCTGTTTCAGTTTTGGGTCATGAAAGCTACTGTATAGAAGTGTAGAGTTATAGTCTGTGTCTTTTCTATACAATGTTGTATGTAGTCCTCCTTCGCCTTTATAGATCAGTAGATCTAAAAATGGTATTTTAGTGTCATCAGATGTCATGGCGAATGTGAAGTTCTGGTTTCTGGAATTAATGTAGGCACTAAAGCTATCAAGGTCTGTTCTATTGCTAGTATATATCATAAAGATGTTGTCTATATAGTGTTTCCAAAAGAAGATTTTCTCCCTAAAAGTGTTTTCAACAGGATCAAGTATGTATTTCTTTTCAAAATCCCACCTGTTCAGGTTTTCGTACGATGGGGTCATAGTGCTTCCCATTGCCGTCCATTTTAGAGCTCTACACAATATAACAGACATGCATCCACCAAAAGAATACCTTTTTCAGTTAGCAGAGATGGTTTTGACAAAAAAATATTTTCAGCTAAGGGACTTAGCTGTGCCTCAGAGGCAATATTCGTTTAAGAAAAGTGTTGCAAATTTGCCTCCAATGCAAAACCTTATTGCTGCAGTTATTTTTCTCACTGCTACTGTAAGTCCTTTTCCTTATATACTTACTATTCTAACACCATGCTGCCATGGATCACCACCCAAGTGAAATTCTGACAAAAGAGAACTGAAGGACCTTGTGTGGATTCAAACTCTCAACCTCTTGTTTATCAGGCTGTAGACTTTTCCACTACACCACCAAACTGGCACAGCAGTGAAACTCAGGTTTTCAGCTATAGAGGTTAAAACCCTGCCTGGGAGGCCACCCTATCTATACCTGCCTTAAAGGCAGGACTGCCTCGGAGGCCGATCTGCCTTGGAAACAACTTTCATTTAAAAAAAGTGTCTTTAAAAAAGGTGCTTTTGGTATGTCTACCAATTAGGGGCAGGCTAGAACCACCCAATCAGAGCAAGAAAAAACATGTGGAAGGGCCATTTAGAGACCAGATGAATAACAAATCAGCAGCAACAGGCAGCAACCTCAGTTACTGTCTTCAGAAGGTATTAACCAACGAGACACAGCAGAAGGTGGGATAAAGTGGTCTGCCTCCGAGGCAGCAGCATGTGTAACCAATCAGCAGCAAGAGGTGTGCATCCTCAGTTACTGTCCTTCAGAAGGTATTAACCAATGAGACACAGTGGAGGGCAGGATTAAGTCATCTGCCTCTGAGGCAATGCTGCCTCAGAGGCAATATTAGTCTAAAAAAAGTGTCTCTTGCAGGATTGCACCAATGGCGTGGGGGGGCACCCCTCTTGGGTGGAATGAGTTTGATCCAGTTCAAGTGGATGAGGTGAGTGAGATAGTCTCAAAACTATGACCTACCTATTGTGAACTAGACCTGAGTCCAACACGACATTTGGTCGGATGTATAGACCTGATTGGACCTGTGGTTGCTGTGATAGTCCAGTGTTCCATGAGGAGTGGGGTCTTCCCAGTGTCCTTGAAAGAGGCCCTAGTGAGACCCCTTTTGAAGAAGCCCTCATTGGACCTGGACTCTCTTACCAACTACAGGCCGGTATCAAATCTCCCATTTTTAGGGAAGGTTTTGGAAAAAGTGGCCGTTCAGCTTGAGACTCATCTTACTTCATCTGCCATTTTCAAGTCATTTCAGTCTGGGTTTAGACCTGGGTATATATAGCATGGAGACCACCCTGGTAAGGGCGTCTAATGATCTCCTTAGAGTGAGGGATAGAGGAGAACAATCTATTCTTGTTCTCCTCGATCTCTCTGCAGCATTTGACACCATGGATCATGAGATGTTGTTGGACCACCTGCGAAACTGGTGTGGACTGACCGGCAATGTCATCAACTGGTTTAAGTTCTACCTCACGGTCGAGTGCAGAGGGTGGTAATGGGGTTATCCTCATCCAACCCAATGTCCCTGTGTTGTGGAGTTCTGTAGGGTTCAGTCCTCTCACCTCTTTTGTTCACGGTGTACATGTTGCCCTTGAGAGATGTTATCAGGCAGTATGGCTTGGGTTTTCATTGCTATGCTGATGATACCTAGTTATACCTATCCTGTGCACCTGGAAACCAGACTACGGTCTCTGTGTTTAACACCTGCCTGGCCAAGATCCAGGACTGGATAACTCAAAACTGGTTGCGATTCAATTCAGACAAGATGGAGGTATTGGTAGTGGAATCTGGTAATCAGCGAGGTGGAGGGGGTACAGGGTAGTGACCTGGGTTTGAGACTGCGTGGCTTATCCTTGATCCCCTCCAGTTGGGCTATGGATCTGGGTGTTGTTTTCGATGATGGCCTTACACTTGATGCTTAGTTGTTGGCCATTGTCCAGTGTTTTTTATCATCTGAGAAACATTGCCTGGATCCATTCCCTGATGTCACCTGATGACCTGCCCACCCTTATACATGCCTTTGTCACGTTGAGGTTAGACTACTGCAATGCCTTATACCTGGGGCTTTCAGGAGGCAGTTTATGCCATCTGCAGCAGGTGCAGAACATGGCAGCCAGGCTATTGATGGGTGTGTCTAAGATTCAAACATATCATGTGGGTTCTCCGTTGAGCTGCACTGGCTGCTGGTAAGGTGGAGAATTGCCTTCAAGGTCAGGTTTCTGACCTATGAAGCACTACATGGTCACTCCTGATGGTTCCCAGAATGAGGTTGCGGCTATCAGAAGAATGTTTCTTTTCTGTACCACACCTGTCCTGTGGAATTCACTACCGGTCCATCTTAGGGAGGCCCCCTCTGTGGAAACCTTTAAGAGAGGGCTCAAGACACTCCTGTTTGAGCAAGCGTTTAGCTTGATAACATTTGAGATTTAAGGTTAGTGATGGTTATTGATTTTAGAAATATTATTGTCTATAATTGATGAATGTTTATGTTCTAAAATATGTTTTATGATTGTTTATATATGTGTTTGGTGCATTATATATGTTAAGTGTATGGATATTGTACATGCTCTGAGCCCTCGTGAAGGGGCGCTTTATAAATAAAGTTTTGATTGATTGAAAACAGTTTAGGTTAGTTTGGGAAGGCCTGCTTAAAAAGGTGAGTTTTTAGACCCCTCTTGAAAGCTTCCACCATCGGGGCCTCTCTGATGAGGCTGGAAAGCAAGTTCCAGAGGGCCGGACTGGTGACCTTAAATGCTTGGTCACTGGAGGTTCTAAGTCTGGACCTCGGAGCTACTAGGAGACCGGCGACCTCAAATGCTCAATCACCAGAGGTTCTAAGTCTGGCCCTTGGAACTGCTAGGTGGCCTCTGGTGAAGGAGTGGAGGGAGCGGACCAAGGTGTCAGGTGTAAGGAGATCAGTCAGGTATCCAGGTCCTGATCCATACAGGATCTTGTAAGTGAGCAAGCACACCTTGAAGATGATCCTCCACCTGACAGGCAACCAGCGCAGAGCCCACAGGACTGGGTTTACATGATATGATCTTGACAGACCTGTAAGTAACCTGGTCACTGCATTCTGCACCAGCTGCAGCTGGAAGTGGATCCCTCCACAGACCCCGAAGTACAGAGCATTGCAGTAGTCAAGTCTGGATGTTACAAAGGCATGTACTAGTGTTGTCAGATCCTCGGGTGAAACTAGGGGCTTAATGCTTAGAACTATAACAAAAGCAGTGTCACTGGGTTCTCCCTGTAGTATTTAATGCCTGTATAAGAAGTTCAACTACCCATTGACCTATGTTTTGGAGTCTCTGCGGATGGAACCCAACCTTAAATGTACCTGCAATACAAGGAGAAATTGGATTCTGCCTACTGCCTGAGATGGCTGGGAACCAGAAGGCAGCTACTGAAACTCAGTATGACTGCAAAGTCAAAGTAAATAATTTACAGGCCGGGGACTGGGTGTTAACAAGGAACCTTGATCTACCTGGCAAGCACAAACTGGCTGATTGTTGTGGAAACACACCATTTGTGATTCTGGTACTGCCCTTTAATCTGCCTGTGTATCACATACACTCTGAAGGCATGCCAGGGAAACAAAAACTATGCAACAAAATCATCTCCTTCTGGTGGAGCAAGTGGACCTCTCTATAACTACCCCTGCACTCAAGCCCAACCTGTTACCCGAGCCCGGGCTCAACGAGAAATTGCCCAAGCTGCTATGGAGTCACTGAATATAAATAGCTCTTCTAACAATGATAATGAAGAAGCAGAGGGTTCCAGCATTGAGGAGCTGGAAGTTGCTCCTCCCCAACAGTTCACCCGTCAGATTTAACTTTTATTAAAGTTCATTTATGATGCCCCGGTGCCCCTTTTGGCTTTCCTCTTCATGTGATACACAGTCCTATTTATGTCACTACTCACACTCTTCCTTGCATAAGGTACATTGGGGCCCATCTGCCTGGCCCATCTGTCTATTTGCATTGGTTGGGATGATTCTTGACTGAATGTGCTAGTTAGGATGCCTTTGTCTTGAAAACTCTGCTGAACTATGCTTTAGACTAGGAATCAGGTGTCTAGACTAGCAGTAATACTGCAAGTATACTGTTCCAGGAATGGACTGTATTTTGTCCTGACAATGGCTGGGAAGCCATTTCTTTAGCCAAGGGAAAGTATAAGCCCATTGTTCTTCCCACTCTTTTATGGAATCTGATTCTCCCCCTCCCCAGGACCCCAGAGGCCAGATTCACAAAACTTTGCCCTGGAGCAAACTGGGCTTTGTGAATAGTTGGTATTCAGAAAGCCCAGTTTGCCCTTGCAAACTGAGTTTTTGTCTGGGCAAAGTTGGGAGGGGGCAGCAATACAATTAAAAGGGAGGGGACCTACGTGTAACCCCCCTGCAAATGGGGGTTCCCAAAAGACTTCCAGGAGCTTGCTTGAATGCTCCAAGCCTGAATGGTGTTTGGCATTTAAGCCATTTATCAGTGAGTGTTTTTAGAGCCTCTGGTACTGTCTCTTTAAGAGCTGTCTGCTTGCAGACATAATTAGTTTGTATGGGGGACTGTGTGCTTCTCTGAGTACCACTCGAGCTGCTGCCAATTCACTTCATTTTTGTAGTCACTAGGAGTGCAAAGGGAACCTATCTGAAAGATGTAACTGTTTGCCAGAAATTATTTAGAGTAATAATGAAATTACAGTTTGTCTAACCTGCTTTTTTGCAGTCAGAACTGTGTCTGCTAGTTCCCATTCTAGTTTTGAACTGCTGAACTGGACCAATCAGTGTGGGTAAGCTTGCTCTAAAATGGTGCCTTGGACGAATCAGAACTTGACTCATAATCTGAGCCAGCCACAAGAGGATTGTATGGGCAGTGACTCTGGGAGATGTAGTTTAGACTTCAGTGCCTTTTGGACCAACAGCAGCAGTCTATTGTGAGTGACAGCCAATCCAGTCAAGAACTGGGAGGAACTCAAAGGAAGTGCCCGGTTTTGTCAGTTGGAGTTTCAGTTGAGCTTTGGCAGGAAGAAGGAAGGAGCCCTGTGCTTTTTCAGTGTGCAGTTTTAGTCAAAAACGTGTAAGGCCCAGAGTTCTGGTCTGCAGCTTGTGTAACAGCTTGTTAGGACTGAATCCGTCCTGTGAAAAGAATCAAAGGATCTCTGAAGAGTAGAAACCAGGCTCACCCTGTAGAAGACTGGAGGAATTGCTGAAAATTGCACTCGGTCTGTCAGGAACTGAATCTGCTGTGTGTTCTCCCGGGTATTGTGCAGTAATTGCGATCGGGATACAGATGCAGCCTGCCTGGTATAGTGCTTTCTTTTATATGGATGTGTGAAGAGGTTTGTGTACCTCAAGTGAGCCCTGCTGACATTGAAGGACCCTATCTTATTTGGAGGTCGGAGTACTAATTCAGGGTCGCCTCCTGTTGAATTGCCACATTAAATCCAAATGGAATTACTGTACTGCTGACTGTTTAATTCTCCTTTTCTGTGTGAAAGGGCCCTACCAGCTGCCATGGTTTGGACTAGCCACTAGGGCTTGGGTACCCAGGGACAGTAACTGATAGGGATAGGCCTGTGCACAGAGCCATAGGTAGATTATTAGACTGATAAGCCAATTAACCTGATTTCCCTGTCCTTGTTATATCCCCTAAATAAATCAGAGCTGCTTGTTTCAGCAAAGTTATACTGCCTGAGGTATTTGTCTATGTTAAAGTACTGTACTGTGATTGTTGCACTGTATCTCATTTCACAGGAGGTCCCAGTGCCGAACCAGACCTGGGGTAAGATACTAATAGGTAATTCTGATATATTGTGTGGGCCACTAGTGGGAAGAAAGGGGGGTTGCAGTGTCCCAGAGGGCTGTGACCAAGTTAGTTTAACTATTGCAAACCCTGACCTCTGGGTGGAGGCACCCGCCATTGGATCCAGGCCCCTCAACCTGTTAGTGGCAAATCAGGCAGGGGTAGTAGCCCCTGGGATAGCGCCATCTAGGGATTACATACATATTCCCCACAATCCCATTCATGAAGAGTTTGATCCACACAAGGGTCTTTGTGAAGGTCCTTGCATGGAGAAAATTACCGCCAGAAAAAAACTGGCAGTAATCCACTCAACCCTAATGGTTGGCGGAGGTACTGCGGCCCCCCATCCCCCCTCCCCAGTCCCCAATTGCCCACAGCACATAGTAAAATACTTTTCCATAGTATAGTGTTTCCTCCCTGGTTCCCCTCCCATTATGTATAAGTTAATTTTCCGTAATGTAGTGTCCCAACCTGGTGCCCAGTTTCCCACTTGATATGTATAAGTTAATTTTCTGTAATGTAGTGTCCCACTTCAGTGCCCAATCTCCCATCTGAAATGTAAAATTAAATTTTCCATAATGTAGTGTCCCACCCGGTCCCTGATCTCCCACCCAATAGTGATAAATCCCTTTTTCATAGTGTAGTGGTCCCCCCATCACCAATCGCCATCCCCAAATAGACATAAACCCAGTCCCTGGTAGTCTAGTGGTCCTCCAACCCCCACCTTCTCATGTAATCAATCACTCACCACCCCACTCCCCCCCCCAACATGACTGCTGACCGTCAACGAGCTGCACAGCCCTCCTCACACCTCCTGGCTGCCTGCCAACTGAACTGTCAATGACAGCGTACAGTATACACTATAAGCCCATTGGCTGACTGACTACATAATGGAAAATTACATTATACAGATCAGGTGGGAGATCGGGCCCCGGGGTGGGACACTACATTATGGAATATTAAGTTATACATATCAGGTGGGGGATCAGGCACCTGGGAGGGAGGAGGGACCACTACACTATGGAAAATGTTCTTTCTTCTGGGATCGGTGATCAGGGATAGGGAGGGACTCTTTAGACTGCCAGGGAATTTTATACTTCATTACGGAACGGTGATCGGCGATTGTGGGGGTGCTATACTCAGCACAGTCCATGCAAATGGACCCATAATGGGCATACAAATGGCCCACTAGTGCCATGCATGCTCAATGTGCTCATTTACATGGTTGGCTTAGTGAATTCTGACTTAGTGCACCAGAGCTATGCTTGCAGGGGTATTCACTCGGCTGGGGATTGGGGCTATGCTGGTGGGTTCAGAGGTAGAAGTATCGGTGTTACCGCTGCCTCTATCCAGTCTTATTTACAGTCAGATAGTACCATTCACTATCCATCTGTAAATAGTGAGTTCTGAGACCTGGACAATCAGAAGGTGCCATGCAAACGTTTGTGCGGCACCTTGCGATTGTTTGTGAATCCTGGCCCAGGTGTGCAGTCAGGGATTGGCAGGGAGAAGACAGTTGCTAACATGCCGGTTTTGGGACAGGCTGCTCGGAATGTATTTAGGCTGTCATCTTGTGACCTTTAACATCTTGGATGTCCAATCTGTAACCTTCTCAGGCTCAAGACCTGCTGCCCTGCTGGATCTGGTGGAATCTTGTGTTTGGCACCGTTGGCGAGGTTGAGTGAGAAGGGGCATGACTAATTGGGACTGTGGGTCGGAGCCCCATATAAAAGGGAGACTAGTTCTGAAGAAAGCAGATCTGTTTGGGCTCCTGAAGGGAGCAGACATGTGGCACATTTGTGAGCTAAGTGCATCATTCCCAGGCCTTGGGTCTGGATGAATAGTGTTTGAGCAACATATGCATGCTGACCTGTGCATAGATGACAACTGAAGATCAGTGCATAGTCCTTGGAGGAGATGTATAGACTGAGGCATCCTTTGATGCCTCAGAAACAACAGAATGAGGCACCAGATCAGTCAGGAGGTGAACTGCTGTGTCTCAGATTTGTGCTCATAGTGCCCGGGTGAAAGGCAGCTTGTGGGAGTTGTTTCTGGTAACTGTAACAGCGGGTACTATCCTGCTTTCTATGGCCTGAGTGTGTTTCTTGTTTTGGATTTACAAGTTGGACATCAAGTTTTTAATACAAAAACACCACTTTAAGAGGCTGACAGCCATTTAAGCAATTATATGGCCTGTGGGGTTTGGGGAAACAAAACTGTTGTGTTATAGTTAAGTGCACCAGTGCTGACCAACCTGCAGAAACATCTACAGGCCTGTAACATTTCAACACTGGGTACATATGGGAGCTCCGTCTGTGTCACAGGCAATATCCTTGTGCCAGGTGGGAGTGAGTCGAAGCCTCCAGTACAGGAGGTTTGTAGCAGGGGGTTGTGTACTGCTGGTGTGGACAAATGTGAAGTTGTGCCATGGTGGGCCTAGTTAATGGGCAGCTGCCATTAATTGCTGTTGCCGCTTATACAAGAAGGGTCTGCCTAATTAGCAGTTTACCATGTATCTGTACCCCACTTGTGGGGTACCAGTGGGGGTTAAGAGGAGTGAAGGACAGCTGCTCTAACCTGCTTCTCTTGCAGGGGCTGGGGCTGCAATCAACTGTTAACCCTATCATTATTGTCTGAGAAGCTACCGTATTGTACTATTGAGGGAAGGCAATCCATTGATAGGACAGGTGAGGAAGTATAGCTGTCCAGAGGGTTGTACTAGGTTTACAGCCACCCTGTAACTATAATCATTGATAGGAGGCACTGTGTACGTAAGATTCAGGACCCCAAGCAAGGTGCCATTGAAGCTCATCCTGCTGTTGGGTGGAGGTGTTTGGTGAGTGACGCCCCTAAATAGACCAACAACAAACAATAAAGCATCTCTGCTCCTGAAAGTGTGCCCAGTTCAGAATCGTAACTGAACAGCAAAGCAAAAGAAAGCCAGTACTACTAGATCAGTTATGAGAAAAAAACTGTTACTCACATAAATGTTTTTTCATTTTGTATGTCACGAAAGTGCAAACAAGTTGTGCAAAGAAAGCGCTGATGCCTGGAAAAGCAGCATGGTGATAAAAAGTGATGTGACCCTGACTGGTTTCATGCATTGGCACCTCAGCAGGGAGTGACATTGGGTATGTGACTAGGTGGGGGGAAGCCGAGGGGCTTTGGGTATCGCTGACCATGGATAAAGGGGAGGTGGTGCGCACTAGCGTGGTATACAGACCACTGGGGCAATTGGAAGGGGTGGACAACCAGATGGCAGAGGAGATGCTCAGGATGGTGACCAAGGAGGAGGTGCTATTGATGGGTGATCTCAACCTGCCGGATGTGGAGTTTATGACTACAGTATGACTGCAACTTCATCCAGAAGCAGAGCAGTCATAGACTCCCTCCAGATAGCCCATCTCAAGCAGCTGGTCAAGAAATCAATATGGGAAGGTGCAGTGTTAGACCTGGTGCTCTCAAATGGAGACAGGGTGGGGGAGGTATTGGTGGGTGAACAACTAGGCTCTAGTAATCACGGCACAGTGTGGTTCACAGTGCGCACCTTGACCTCGCGCCACCAGTCCAAGGTGAAGGTCCTTGATTTCAGGCATGCAGATTTCGACCAAATTAGGGATTATGCTCACCAGAAACCTGACGGGATAGGGGAGCACTGGGGAGTGGAAAACTTATGGGCCACGATAAAGGGAGCCATAGTGGGAGCCACTGACCACTGCTCGAAGAAGGTGAGCAAAAGCAGAAAGAAAAGGAAGCCACTGTGGTTCAGTAGGGAAGTGAGGGCCAGTATCAGAGCAAAGAGGAGAGCCTTCAAACTATACAAATTAACCCAGAGTGAACCTGACCGAGTGGAATACCAGGAAAAACTGAGGGAGATGGGGAGAGTGGTCAGATGGGCAGAGGCTGGAATGGAAGAGAAGATTGCCATGACAGCTAAAAAGGGGGACAAGACCTTCTTCAGGAATATTAGCAATTGGAGAAGGGGGGAAGGGGGATTCCCAGCCTGCTAGCAGAGTTTGGGTACATAGGGGGTCGGGAGAAGGCTGAAATGCTTAACAGTCACTTCAGCACAGTATTCACGAGGTAGGAGGTATGGGAAGGGGGAACAACTAGGTCAGCCGAAAAATAAGGGGGAGGGGTGGATGTGACCCCCTTCTGGGTAGAGGAAATCTTAAGGGAGCTCAGGGGCCTAAAGGTGGACAAGGCCATGGGGCTGGATGGGGTCCACCCAAGAGTGTTAAGGAAGTTGAGAGAGGAGCTAGCGGCACCTCTGACCAGTCTGTTTAATGAATCCTTACACTCAGAGGAAATCCCGATGGACTGGAAGAGCACAGATGTACTGCCCCTTCACAAGGGTGGGGGGAGGCATGACATGAGCAACTACAGGCCAATAAGTCTGACTTCTGTGGTTAGCAAGCTCATGGAAAGACTCCTCAAGGACAGAATCACCAGCTACCTGGAGACGAATGGCCTCCTAGACACCAGGCAGCACGACTTTACCAAGGGCAGGTTTTGCCAGACAAATCTGGTCGAGTTTTTCGACTGGGTCACTAGGGTAGTGGATTGGAGGGTCAGTGGACGTGGCTTACCGGGACTTCAGGAAGACATTTGATACACTGCTGCACTTAAGGCTGTTGTACAAATTGGAGTGCCTATGTCTGGGAAGGGTGGTTACAAGGTGGATACAAAACTGTTTGGAGGGCAGGAGGCAGAGGGTGCTAGTCAATAGGGTGCCATCGGGAGTACCAGCGGTCACTAGTGGCATTCCACAGGAGTCAGTGCTGGGACCCCTGTTGTTCAACATATTCATAGGGGACCTAGCGGAGGGGCTGGACGGTAGAGTGAGTCTGTTTGCGGACGATGTCAAAATCTACAGTAGAGTGGACTTACAGGAGGGAACCAAGAGGATGCAGAGGGACCTAAGAAAAATAGAGGAATGGGCCAGGAAGTGGGGGTTATCACTCAACACAGCTAAATGCAAAATCATGCACCTAGGCAAAAAAAAAGAGAGAGGGCAGAATACAGTCTTGGGGCAAAGCCACTGGTAGTGACCAAGGATGAGAGGGACCTGGGCATCAACATCTCACAGGATTTGAAAGTGGCTGGGCAGTGGCAACAGCCAGCAGACTGTTGGGTTGTATTGGGAGGGGGATCACCAGCAGGAGGAGGGAGGTCCTGATGCCCTTGTACACCCAGCTGGTCAGGCCGCATCTGGAATATGGGGTCCAGTTCTGGAGGTCACACTTCAAAAAGGATGTGGTAAGGGTGGAGAGGGTTCAGAGGAGGGCAACTAAAATGGTGTGGGGGCTAGACCACTTGCAGTATGAGGAGAGACTAGCAGCCCTTGACATGTACTTCCTGGAGCAGAAGAGGGAGAGGGGAGACATGACAGAAACCTTTAAGTGCCTAAAAGGGATTAACAAAGTACCTACTGAGAACATATTCAAACTGAAGGAGTGCCCCAGAAAGAGGGGCCTGATCTCTAGCGGGGGGAGTTTAGGGGAAACAACAGGAAATACTCCTTTACCGAGAGGGTGGTGGATGCCTGGAATAGGCTGCCAAGAGAAGTGGTGGGCAAGAACACAGCGGGGGGTCAAGAAGGCTTGAGACAGGCATAGAGGGTTGCTGAAGGGGGAGGGGATACCACAGCAAACCTAGAGGTTGCTGGACAAATGGGTAGACGAGATGGGCCTGGCGGTCCCCTTCTGCCATCACTTTCCTAAGTTTCTATGACTATCTCTTTAAGGTACATGTTTAACGTGACAGTGCCTGTATTGATACATTTGTACAAAACTCTGGTGGAAGTGCACACTTCCATTTAGGTCTGGGTATAACCAACACTTGAATCTATGTTAATCTATGTTTCTCAGTGTATTGTATTATTGACAATGCTCATTTGCTGCAATCTGCTCCCACCCCCCCTTCCCACTTGCAAGGCTGTAATCATGTCTTTCCTCATTTTTTTTTTTTGATGAGGAACATTTGTAAATGAGCTGTTAGCTCACAGGTATCATTTCCGACAATCAAAAATAAATAAAGAAATAAAAAGAACCGTTAAAAGGCAGCTAAAGCAATTTAATTTAAGAATTACAATCTACAGAACAGATATGGTCACACTTTAAGTGTCAGTTTCAATGAAAATGCTGGGTAGGTTATCATTAATTGCATGCAACAGGGGTAGTTATCTTGTCGTTACATGTTTGTCGCTTGTAACTACATTGCAGTTGTAGTGCAGTCACAGTGTAGTTATGGAAACTTAAAGTGTTACCACAGACAGAAGCATCCTGAAATAGCTAGCATAATTGGAAGGCTCCATCTGTAGTTATATGGGGAGAGAGCTCCTCCCCCATATCCTATTTAAGCAGCAGAGCCCAGCTGCTCTGCTAAGAGCAAGACGTACTCGCTTTCTGCAGCAGCGGGTTGGCACCTTCCCTGACCTTGTTTGTTCTTTTGCTCTCCGCTTTCCTGTTCTCTGTCTGCTTTACTTGTCTTTTCTGTGTTTTGCCCCCCATTTCTCCCTCCTGTGCTGTTCTGCGTTGTTCTTCTTCTTTTGGGGTTTTCCCTGCCGGCTACGCCTTAGTTCACCCGCTGCTGCTTATGCACCTTACCAGCTGTTGTTTCTTGTAGCCGGTGTTCTCTGTTTCTTCAGGCAGTCCAGCTACTCCAGCAAGCTCTCGGGATGCCATCAGTGAACTGGAGCATGGCCCGGGAGCGGCCGCTCATATCTCATTGCCTGGCTTCTGCCTCCTATCTACTTATTCTCCCTGCAGTCGGTCTGCACACTATGGTCGTCAGGGCCAGGATCTCCTCGTAGCTTTGAGGAACTAGATGTATTGTATACCACCATTCACCTACAAGCTCTCCATAGTCTGTACACCTCAGGAGTCCTCCTTGTTCTACGTATCTTCTAGTTTCTACGACATAGAGTTGCAGCACACCGTCTTACTTCATTACCTGACTGCATACATAGCTGTAGTTTTATGCCCTCATGAGAAGCTAATCTCCTGCCACTTGCTGCATTACTTGTGCACGCAATTGATGTATATATTTCTTTAAGCCGTCATTAATGTGGCACCTACCAAGATTTTAGCACTTCAGCCAACCTCAGCTGTGCCCCGCTGGGATCTTCTTGCAGCGCTCTGCTGCCACCATTTGTTGGGCTTCCCTTTCCACTGCTGCACCTCTACTACAGGGCTATCACTTCAGTGGCCACGGCCTCACAACTTATTATAAAGATTATTACATGCCACAGTTTCTAAAGTATCATGTTTTGCATTAGAGAGCCGGTGGGCAGGCTGAACTATGGAAACACAGACCCAAGTCGCTGTTTCAAGACCTCCGTAGTTCCAAGTGGAAATGAAATGGACAGAGTCATTTCATTTCTTTCTTGCCATGAATTCCGACTTACTAACTTTTCAATTCGTGCTGCTCACTAGTACTCAGTATTACTCAGACAGGCAGTATTTCCTGGTTGCTGCTCTCAGTTTCACCCTTAACTATTGCTACTGCTGTGCCTGCCTGGAACCAGTGCCGTTGCTGCCTTGGGGAATCTTCCCTGCCTCGGCTACTTCTGCATACTGTATATCTAAATATGCCCAGAATATGTTCCTATGCTGCATCTAAGGAGGAACAAGTATGCTTTTACTGTTAGTCAAATGTATGCTTACATCCCCCCACTGTATGGTCACTTAACAAACGACTCTAGGAGGGATAGACTCCCCTGTTATTTACTTTCCTCATCGATCCCCACTATGTACCGTATACAGTTATGCTGTACTACTACTACTCGCTACTTCATCTGCATCTGCATGCCATATAAATCCAATGATTACTACTACTACTACTACCGACCTCCGTGTAGGTCTCTCGCCTACAACTCGTTTCATATTGCTCGCACTATTCATTGCATTCCTGCTTCCTGCTCTCTGGCTGCCTGGAATCTGCCAACTACATATATTTGAACTTGCAAGGGCCTCACATGCAAAGGGTTTTTCAGATCAGCTCTCTATGCTCATTCAGTTGCTTTCAAGGTTGCTTTCTTACTTCACCTGCCTCTCTGCATCGCAGCCTGGAGGTTTGACTATTCGTTCACCATGCCTGCCTCGCCCAGCATTGGGCCTGGAGGTTTATAATTCCATCAGCCTGCCATGCCCAGTTGGGGGCTGGAGGTTCGTATACTTCTATCTAATACCTGCTTCGCCTTCAGGGTCTGGAGGTGCGACTATTCGTACGCTATGCCTGCCTCACCCAACATCAGGCCGGGAGGTTCATAATTTCTTCAGCCTGCCATGCCAAATCTGGGCCTGGAGGTTCGTACTTCTATACCGTATCTGCTTCGTACACTATGCCTGCCTTGCCCAGCATCGGGCCTGGAGGTTCGTATACTTTTACCTCATACCTGACTTTCTACCCTAACTTAGCATCGACTCCCAGACCATATTCCCCTACTGGATTACAGTCATTCATTCATGCTCCTCCACTCCTCGGAATGAATTCCTCATCTGCTAGAATTACTCGACAAGTACAACTCGACCTAAGTGGATCGCATATGCTCGCTTGTGGATCTGACCGTTTTTCATAGTAGTCGCCCTGGATACACTCTATACCCTCACAATTCATTCATGCTAGTCATCTACTGACTTACATGGGGACCAACTGTGCACACTAGCCTATGAGGGCTAGCTGCTACTCTACTTACTTACCAGCAGACCTACGAAGGTCTGGCTGTGCTTACATGTTACCTGAAGCTAGCCGCCACTCTACATACCTCACCAGCTGACCTACGAGGGTCCAGCTGCACATCTCAGCCGTGGGACTAGCTGCCACATTCTCCTACTTATAAACTGACCAACCTGGTGCATATTACGTGCTACTTACTACCTCATCTTCTAACCTACGAGGTCCAGCCATACATCTTTACCTGTTAAGGCTCACCCTGTTCTACTTCCTTGGATGCTTCTTAACGTTACACTGTATTGCTTCAGTTTTACTACCCTCAAATCCTGCCAGGATTTCAGCTCAGCTCTACTACCGTATACCTTCTAAGTCATGACTTAAGCATAATTTTGACTTTCTTGTGCTATTAACTTGACTGAGTTCGTCAATCATCAGCTTCATTTCAAGCCTTCTACCATTCCACAAATTCATAAGCCTTCTATTAGCAGAAGCCTGGAGGTTGAACTACTATTTCATCCTGCCCGCCAGCATCAGAGCCTGCATATATATGTCCTCTATATTCCTCTGTGAAGTTCCTCATTTTAGCCCTATCCTGAAACTGTTAGACATGTTCTAACAATGCTCACCTCAGTGCACATCTACCTGGATGCTTCACATGTTCATACAGCTACCTGCTTCACTCACGCAAGACTTGGAAGCATGTTCCTGACCTTTCTATGAACTGTTTCACTGGATCATCTGTAATCTGCAACTTGGACTAGCCAATAATTTAATTCATTAGGATTATGCTCCTTTAGTATGCCCAGAAGGATGGGCAGGTTGGCAGCCATGGGTCCTGAGAGGTTTCCCCCAAAGGGTTTTTTTCCTCTCCTGCGTGCTGCCGGCCATACTCTCTGGAGTTGGAGGAGATAATCGTGGATATCATATTTCTTTTGGGGGTGTCATGTCCTAATCAACTAACCATCCTTCCTATGGTGGGATACAGAGTAAAGCCAAACCATCAATTTATACCGAATAACTCATCTGTTCCAGTATCAGCACTATCTTACTGTCAGCTCATCATGTACTATAATCACTGACTTACATCAATACCCAAGTACCTAAGCACTATTCATTCATACAATTATACCTGGAAGCATCATTTTACTTACTGGTCTGGCCTCTGTATCCAAACTCGAACCTACATCATGTAGGTGCAGTATGTAACACAAGCACTGATCTTTGAACCACATATAATTAGAAGGAATCTTCTTTGAATCCAAAGTCCAGTAATTATATCTAAACATGCAGAAAGAAACAATCATTATGAAAGCAACAACAAAATGAAACCTTAAGTAAAGAACAAAGACAAGCTTAACTGTGGCAAAATATATCTGATCAGAGATTAAATTGATTTTAAATGAATTGTTAAGAAGACTAATTATTGGACTAGTACTGGGAGAATACATATGAAATCCACGAAGAAGGACTGATGGCAATGCATACTTGGCTTCAAGAAGGCACTGTTGCCACATGGGTGGCATGGAGAGCTGAGGCACCAACCTTGCCTGCTGCCACGCTAGCGACCCGGGGTCGGGAGCTTTCTCAGGGCGTTGAGTGGGGTCAGCCAGGGAGAGAAGGATTGAGCATCCGGAGGACAGTTCTTCTTCTCTGGGGGTGTGGTAGAGACACCAGCCCTGGAATTCGCCTGATCACTAGTGGTATGCAGGGACTACAATGTGGGGAATGGAGGAGCAGCAGCCATCAATGTCCTATGCACATGGTGGATTCCCTGCAGGGGGAGGGCCTCAAACAACTGGTACAACAACCCACAAGAGACATGACTATCCTAGATCTAGTACTGACTAACAGGGAAGGGATCACAGATCTCCAGGTAGAAGGCCACCTGGGGGCCAGTGACCATCACATGGTATGGTTTAATTTGGCCACTACATCTAAATCATCCCATTCCAAGGCAAAAATATGGGACTTCAGAGGAGCTGACTTTGATAAGATGGCCAACAGAGTTAAGCTAGCCCTGGCAAAAAGAAACACAGGTGAGGGGTACAGGCAAAGTGGGCAAGCATTAAGGATGCAATACTTGAAGCAACATCCCATTGTGTTAGACAGAAAAGGAAGTGCAAAAGAAGAAGGAAACCACTTTGGTTCTCAAATACAGTAGCAGAAAAGGTCAGAGCCAAAAGGCTGGCCTTCAGGAAATATAAGGGAATGCAGTGGGATGAAGATATGGAGGCATACCAAACGGCCCTAAGGGAAGCAGGGAAGGCAGTAAGGCAGGCAAAGTTCCAAACTGAGGAAACACTAGCACAAACAGTAAAAGAAGGTGACAAGACTTTCTATAGATACATTAATGAAAGGAGAAAGTCCAGAGGGGGTATTGCTAAGCTCAAAGAAGAAAAGGGGGCATGTGAGGAGGAGGACCCTGTAAAAGCATCTATCCAAATAGATACTTTTGCTCAGTATTTACTGAAGAGAAGGTAGGGCAGGGCCCACAGCTCAGCACCATGGATACGGGGAGGGAGGTGAGCACTACTCCCTTCACAAAAGAAAGGGTCCAACAAGAGCTCGCTAAGCTCAGGATGGACAAGGCAATGGGACCTGATGGCATACATCCCAGGGTACTTAAGGAGCTAAGGGTGGAACTAGCAGAGCCATTAGCAGAACTGTTTAGTGAGTCTCTGAGCACAGGAGAGGTCCCAGAAGACTGGAGAAGGGCTTATGTGATCCCGCTCCACAAGAGTGGTAGCAGGGAGAAGGCAGGGAACTGCAGACCAGTCAGTCTTACCTCAGTAGTGGGCAAGATTATGGAGGCACTCCTTAAGGAAAGGATAGTGCAAGACCTGGAATCCATAGGGGCACAGGATCCAAGACAGCATGGGTTTACAAAAGGAAGGTCCTGTCCAACTAATCTCATAGATTTCTTTGACTGGGTAACCAGCGTGTGGACCAAGGGGAACAGTTGATGTCTCCTACCTTGACTTCAGCAAAGCTTCCGACACTGTTCCACATAGAAGATTGATAAATAAGCTGGTTAGGCTTGGGGTGGGTCAGAAGTTGGTCAACTGGGTGGCAAACTGGTTGAAGGGCAGAAAACAGAGAGTGGTGGTAAATGGTATACAGTCAAAAGAGATGCAAGTCACAAGTGGGGTACCTCGGGGATCAGTCCTGGGGCCAGTCCTCTTCAATATCTTCATTAGTGACATTGCAGATGGACTAGAGGGTAAGACTTGTCTATTTGCAGATGACACCAAGATCTGCAACAGAGTAGAGGATCCAGATGGGGTTGGCAGAATGAGAAGATGTCTGGATAATCTAGCAAAATGGTCAGAAGAGTGGCAACTGGGATTTAATGCAAAGAAGTGCAAGATCTTGCACATAGGAAAGAGAAACCCTGAAGCCACCTATAGGCTGGGAGGGGAGTTGCTGACAGTCACAAAGGAAGAAAGAGACTTGGGTATCATCATCACCGATGACCTGAAATCATCCAAGCAGACCTCTAAAGCAGTAAGTAAGGCTAGGGGGATGTTAGGGTGTTTTAGTAGGGGTATCACAAGTCGTAAGAGGGAGGTAATAATCCCTCTTTACAAGACACTGGTTAGGCCCCATCTGGAGTACTGTGTGCAGTACTGGAGGCCACACCTTCACAAGGACATTAACCAAATTAAGGCAGTCCAGAGAAGGGCAACCAAAATGGTGCAGGGACTGCATCAGAAGACATATGAGGACAGATTAACGGAGCTCAACATGTATACCCTTGAGCAAAGGAGGGAGAGAGGTGATATGATCGAAACATTCAAACACCTTAAGGGCATTAACAAGGTGAAAGTGTCTAACATGTTTCAATATAAGAAAAATAGCAGGACAAGAGGACACAGCATGAGATTAGAGGGAGGCCGATTAAGGGGGAATGTGAGGAAGTTTTTTTTCACAGAAAGAGTGGTGGATGCATGGAATGGCCCACCTCAGGAAGTGATGGCTATGAATACAGTGCAGGGCTTCAAACAGGCATGGGATAGGCATAAGGGAGCAATACAGACGAGTATGAATAGATAGGCCACTGACAGAGCAAAGGCTGATGGCACATTTATAAGGCAGAAAAAGAAATGGGCAGATTGGATGGGCCTTGCGGTCCTTATTTGTCATCAACCTCTATGTTTCTATGCATAGGTATGTTTGGACAGCATTGCATATTCTTTCCTCTGATGGGAGGAAAAATGTGAAAATGGCTGGCAGCTGGGCAGGATGACACTGACCCCTTGCAGGCTCCATACCCAGGCTACAGGGCACTCTCCTGGAAACCGGATCTGTTCCATTGGCAGGCAGGAGCCGCTGACCCCACCATGGAGGGCAAGCCATGGGGGAATACATCTGTCTTTTGGATGAGATGTTAAACCGTGGTCCCATCTGCCTGGATTGGTGGTAGTTCAGGTAGATGTTAAAGATCCCATGGCACTTATCGAAAAGAGTAGGGGAATTTCCATGGTGTCCTGGCCAAATTTCCCTCATTCACTAAAAATACCACCAACAGCTTAATCTGGTTCAAGGTCAGTTGACATTCGTCTGTATTCCCCTCCCCCGGGTCGTGCATGAAAACAGGCAGGATTTGTCTAGTGCACTTACCCGGTCAACAAAAACTAAATAAATAAAAAAAAAATAATAATAAGACCAAGATCTATGTAAGTCCCTGGGATGCCAGGGTGATGGGGCTTGGGGGGGGGGGGGTCAGTGGAAGGAGCAGCCCACCCCAGCAGAGGGGAGAAAGTAAAGTGGGAAAAAAAAGTAGGTACTCTTTATGGTGACAGCCAGATTGAACTTTTAACAATGTTAGCAAACTTTGTTTTGTTCTGAATACAGCACTGTCACTTGAAAATTGCACTTTAAATAGAGATAGCTAATACTCAATGTCTTCACCTGATGAGGCGCTGACTTGCAAAACCAATCAGGGTAATGTTACTTTTTCATCTTCACTCTGCTTCTCCCTGCATTAGCGCTTTGTTTGCACAACTTGTTTGCACTTTCGTGGCAGACAGAATGAAAAGACATTTAAGTAAGTACTAAAGTTTTTTTCTCTTATGACTATATTTTTTTGCTATCATTTCCTTCCCTCCGTTACTGGTCCCTTATCACCCCTCCCCTCGACTAATAGTCCCATCAGCTGACATCTTCCAGACTTACCAGCTCCATTGCCCCATGGCTTACCGTCCATGTTGGGGTGGCAGAGAGCCTTCAAAGCTCCTTTGGAATCACGACAAGATCGTCAGTGCAGGGCCTGTGAGGGGTCAGGGAACCATCCTGCCAGCCAGGGGTATTTCTTTTTTTAACTTTCTGTTTCTGCCCCCTACTCTCCCTGCAAACAAACTCCTTCCAGACTCACCAAAGCATGCCTGCTTCATCCCCCTTACCTGTGGACCGACGCACTGGATCTTCCCCCATGGAGCCTTGGCTATTCCTCCTAGGCAGGGATGAGGTAGAGAGGCTTACCCTCAAGCTCTCTATTTTTTGTCAGAAGGCATGAGCGGCGAGTCTGGTAGGGGAATCCTGCAGTGCTGGGTGGTCCTTGGCTGCAGGGGTCCATAACCCTTGTTTTCTCCCTGGTCCTAAGGACATCAGCATGCATGGGGGATCTGTGAGTGCACGTGCACACAGAAGCATGCTGTTGTACCCAGATCCCAGTTGACATCCTCCCTCTCCCTAGCTCCACTGCCACCTGCGGTCAACAGGTGGCAATATAGCAGCAGGGATGACTACCCTCATTCCCCAAGGAGGAGAGTGTTCCGTGAGATGTTCAGTGCTCCTCCCCCTGGCCGGGCCTCGGAAATCCAAGCTTGCACCCAAACTAGTGTTGCCAGCATCATGAGCAGTAACATAGAAACAGAATCTGTCAGCTGATGAGGACCATACAGCCCACCTAGTCTGCCCATTTCCCTACTTGGTTTGACAATCCCTACTCTTATCTGGACCGCCTTTCCCCTGCTCAGCTGTACAGCAGGGTGCCTTTAGGCTTATCTCATGCACTTTTGAATCCCTGTACTACTTTCACTTCCACTTTGCTGGTAGGCTGTTCCATGGATCCACCACCCTCTCTGTGAAAAAATACTTCCTAGTATTCCCCTTAAGCCTCCCTCCCTCCAGCTTCATGTTATGTCCCCTTGTCCTTGTGCAATTTCATCTCTGAAATATGCTCCCCTTCTGTACCCTGTTCATTCCTCTAAGGTTTTTGAAAGTCTCTATCATATCCTCTCTCTCCCTTCTCTCTTCCAGTGAATAGCTGTTTAGTTCCTTGAGTCTTTCCTCATAAGTTTTGTGGTGCAGTCCATGTATCATTTTTATTGCTCTTCTCTGGACTGCTACCATTCTGTCAATGTCCTTCCTGAGATGCAGTCTCCAGAATTGGACATGGTATTCCAGATGTGGCCTCACCAGTGATCTATACAGTGGCATCACCACTTCACTTCTCCTACTGGTTATGCCCCTTCTTATGCACCCCAGAATTCTGTTGGCCTTCCCCACTGCTTTTTTGCATTGTTTGACTGACTTCAGGTCATCGGATATGATGTCCACTAAGTCTCTCTCCTGACTTGTGGTGGCTAGAACCTGCCCCCCCATCCTGTATTCCTCTCTTGGGTTTCTGTGTCCCAGATGCATTATCTTGCACTTCTTAGCATTGAAATCCAACTGCCAAACCCCCTTACCATTCCTCAAGTAGTCTTAGGTCATTTCTCGTTTTATCTAGTGCCTCCTGTGTGTTAACTCTATTACAGGCCTTGGTGTCATCTGCGAACAAGCATACTTAATCTCCAGTCCCTCTGTAATGTCACTTGTGAAGATATTGAAAAGAACTGGACCCAGCACTGATCCATGTGGAACCCTGCTGGTCACCTCCCCCTCTTCTGATTTTATGCCTTTTACTACCACCCTCTGGGTCCTGCCTTTTAGCCAGTTACCAACCCATTTTACCACTTTAGAGCCCACTCCCAGAATCCCCAATTTGTTAAGCAACCTTCTATGAGGAACGGTGTCAAAGGCCTACTGAAATCCAGGTAGGCCAAATCCACTACCCCTACCTGATCCACCATCCTGGTCACCCAGCCAAAGAAATTGATAAGATTACCACTGTACTGATGGGACGGCTAGCCAGGGGTATTTTCTGCTGATTTTCTTCCCTTGTGGTGGAGCGGTATGCAGTGCTGTCCAAGGAGTCACTATGCACTCATCCATACATAGGACACTGGACTGCTGCCACTCCTCTGCCCCCTCCACCAAGTTGTGGTTCTGGTGTTCTGCCCCCTGGCTGCTGCCACACCACCCCCCACTTTGGAGGAAGAGAGCAGTCTCATGGACCCTCTGACAATCCAGGCTTGGGGCATGAACCTGGGTCACCTACACTGGGAGTTGTAGCTCTACCACTGCACTGATGGGCTGGCCAATTTATCTGCTGAGTGAAAATGTCAAACAGTCATCAGTCATAAAATGCCTGTGGTTGATCCTATCCAGAAGTGCCGCAGACTGTGATCGATGTTTGACATGTGTTCGCTGTCCTGCTTTCCCCCTACACTTCCAGCAGATCTGTTGCTGCCAGTTATGGCACTACTAATTCCGGTGCCCCCACAACTGTTCCTTCTCAAATGTGTGTCTGCTGCTGTTGCCACACCAACTGCCTCCTTCACCACATCCACTACTATTATTGTGAGGATCATGGCTGCTGCTGCTGCCACCACAAGTAATACTGTTGCCCAGTCTACAATTATTAGTACAGTGGATAGTACTGGCGATGCTGCCCCCACTACTACAAGTGCTTTGCTCCAAACGTCTGCTTCTGCCAGTGCTGCCACCTCCAATACAAATGTCTGCACTTCCATCTCAGTCTCCAGAACAGATGCACTTTTCATTTTGTTTTTGGCAGGCTTATCAGACTGAATAGTGAAAAAAAAGATAAAAATATGCCTAATAGTCAACTAATGCATATTCTGCTGTCCGACTTTGCTTCACTGTACCCAGCTTTCAAACCCTACTAATATTCTGTACCCATGCTGAGTAGTAAACATCTCATTTGTCTGTTTGGGGAGGTTTTTCAGAAGTCTGCAGCATTTTTCATAAATGTACTACATCATGGTTGAATACCCAAATACAGTCAAATACCTGAATATCTGGGTTGTATTCAGTGAATATTTGATGAATACCTAATTTATGTATTTGTACATTCCTATGCTCTACAAAGCCATAGGTAGTGATGACTTAGAGCCAAGGCTACTGAAACTAGTGACCTCAATAACATAATCTCTATGGGGCCTATTCACTAAGGGGTGCAGAGCAGGCACGCAAGGCACGCAAAGCTCCATGCCCATGGGAGAACCGCACGGAGACCGCATTCACGAAGCAACAGTCCCTGCCCCCAGGCATGGAGGTGTGCGGGGGCGGGGATGCGAGTCTGGGCAGCAGTCGATCGCCCGCCTACCCGGGCCCACAGTGGATCCCTTGTGCCGGTATGATGTCATCTTGTTGGGGGGGGGTGTAGAGCACCAGCAATGAGGCCTTGGGGGGCATGTGCTGGCCACCTGCCCCAGGCCCAATCTCCATCCCCCTCCCACCACAGGGGCACCTTCCTGCAAGGGTCCGATGACCCCCCGCCAGCACCAGTGAGTCTGGCAGCGGTGACTGGAGGGGGCACATAGCCATTACAGCTGGTTTCCAGACACATAGCCACCGTCATCCTATGTATGGTGCTCCTCCCATTCATGCATGCACCCCCCCCCCACAGAGACCACAGCCAGTCCACGCTCAGAGCTCTGCGCTCAGCTGGGGATCTGGTGCGGGGGGGTGTAACTCATTTGGGAATGCTGTGGTGGGTGCGCATGGGTGCGGATGGGTTATGCACCTGGGTTACACAGCGCATAGCCCATCCACACCATTACTGAATAGAGCCCAGTGCTATCCCCCTTCTCAGTCACCAGCATGTCAGCATCAAATATGTATATGTGTGTGTGTATATATATATATATATATATATATATATATATATAGATAGATAGAGAGAGAGAGAGGGGGAGGAGGATGGAGGGAGGGAGGAGAGTGATTGAGTCCAAGCAGGCATGGAGTTTGTTATGCAAAAAAAAGGAAAAAGTCAGCCATTTCCTGAATGCGCTTAGTGCATGATTTGTGGTGGTGGTAGGGAGGTGAGTCACTCCAGTAAATCAGTTGAAGCCTACCCACTGTTAGTTGAACTCTACCATGATCTGATCAGTTTGATTCTCTATATTTTTTTCTGCTTTATATTTTTTATCAGTCAGTTTTGCCCAATATTTCAAAAACAAAAGTAATTTTCTTTTACACTCCTTAGGACCAATTCTATGACCGTGCTGCAGTTTACATACAGGAAACTTTGTGAATGGAAAATGCTCTGCTGCTAAGAAGGCACACACTTTCCAGCTGTACCAATTATTTGTTTAGTGGACTCTAAATTTAAAACAAGCACATGAAAATGATATGAATTCAAGAGAATACCTTAATTGCTCCCCCCAAGTTACATTTAAGGAATCAGAATGTACTAGATAAACACACTTATTTCAACTGCAAAACTGTCACTACAAATATGACAGTGTCCCTATAAAAGTTTTTTTTCAGGTGGCCTCAATTTTTGTTGAGGGACCTGTGATCGCCGTGAAGCTGGATCTTTATTTGGAACTTTTTTTTTCTTTCGTTAATGTATTTATGCACCTACTCTCTGACTGGCCCTCATCTGCTTGCTGCCCCAGCCCCAGCACTATGGTATGCTCCAGGACTTACCTTCACCTTCCTACATTTCCCCAGAACTCTCCCCTCCAGTGGGGCACCCCAGCTTCTGCCACAGAATGGATACAGATGTGGGAGGTGGAGTCTACGTAGGCAGGTGTGGGGCCTGCGAGTGGCCAGCATCATCTAGCCAGTTGGGGTTATCCTGCTTTCTTCCATTATCTCAGAACATCAACAGCAAGGGTGCACAAGCATGGTGTGGCACCAGCCGATGTCCTCCCATCCACGAGCCACTCCCAGTTGCACTTACCTCAACAAAAATACAGTACTGCCACCTGCGGTCACCCGGTTGGCAGAATAACAGCAGAGCTGGCTGCCTTCCTTCCCTGGAGTAGGAGTGCATCCTCTGAGATGCTCAGTCTTCCTTCCTCCCCCCAGCTGACACCTGATGATCCGAGCTCGTTCCCGAACTTAGGTCGATGGCATCCAGAATGGGAGCTCTACAGCTGCACCAACTGGCTGGCCCCTACTTAATTTTGATGTGAGTGGCCAGGGAGCAGTTCAGGTTTCATTTTCTAGGCTGCTCTGAGATTTTGTCCTGGTAACTGCGATCTCCATAAAACTGGATGTGTGATTATTATAACATTGATTGCCATGTGGAAAGTCAAGGAACAATTCAGACTTAAAAGTTTTTGTTGTCAGGTGGCTCAGATTTTTGTAGTGGTAACTACAGTCTCTGGGAAGTGGGATATTTGATTATTATGAACGGTATTGCCATCTGTGGATTTGGGAAGAAGTTCAGAATTTAAAGCTGTTTTTTTTTTCCAGTTTCAGATTTTTGTAGCGGTAACTGTGACCTCTGTGAAGCTGGAACTTTGATTATTATGTACCTAAGGGGACATCTAGAAAGTCGGGGAGTAGTTCAGAATTAAAAGTTTTTTTTTCCTGGTTATTTAGATTATGGAGGCAACTGCAATCCCTGTCAAACCGGATGTGTGATTTTTATAAAACTGACACCCATCTGAGAATTTAAGGAGCAGTTAAGAAGCTTTTTTTAGGTTGCTCAGATTTTTATACAGGTATCTGCTAGCACTGTAAAACTACATGTGTGACCACTAAGAACTTAATTGCATCTGGGAAGTTGGGAACAGTTCTAAATTGAACATTTCTTTCTGGTTGCTGAGAATTTTGTAGAGGTATCTGCAATTCCTGTAAAAATGGATGTCTGATTATTGTGAAATTAATTACATCTGGGAAGTTGGGAAGCAGTTCAGAATTAAAATTTTTTTCTGGTTGCTCAGACATTTGTAAAAGTCAGGTCAAGCTCCATAAAGCTGGATGTGTGAAAATGAAAGGAAAAAAACAAAATGAAAAAATAGCACACTCACCAGCCCTCCAAAACAAACATTCTGTTTTCTATTGTGAATTAATCTAAAAGATTATGCTGCAAAATAGCACACTAACCAAACAAAAGGAATTCATAATTGCCACTGACATTATGAAATGTTTATTGGAAATAACATGCACACAGTGCTAAATGGCAGACAATAACTTACAGCACAAACTATCCCGGTCTGTTCTGGATACATGCTGAACAGTGCAACCTGCCCTGGTGCTTTGTTCATTATAAGCAGTGCAGCATATTGCACTGTTCAGCATGTATGGGGGTGGCATACTAATCTACCATAAGAGCCACTTAAAAATCTCCCAAATTGCCCACCAGGATTCAAACGTGTCCCCCTGTAAGTTGCTACATGTGCTACTGCTACTTGGGGATGCAAAGAAACTGCACCTGGTGTGCACCTATAATCCTCTAAGAGGTGGGCTACCTGGATTAACTCACCTCATGGATAAAATTGGTGCCAGAGTCGGGGATAACGAACTCATAATCCTGGGGGATGTAAACCTTAACTGGGATAGTGGTAATGTTAAGCAGTTTGAGCCTCTGCTTACTAACCTTGCCCTGACCCAGCTCATCCAGGAACCAACTAGGCGGACAGCAAATGGATCCTCCAGCACCTTACTGGACTGGATCATGTCTAACCGTCCTGACAGGATCTCATCAGTGGGTACATTATCTGACTCCATCTCTGACCACTCACCGGTTTTCTGTGTATGGAAAATTCCCACCCCCAAAATTCCACACAAAATTATGCATGTCAGAAACTACTCTAGATTTGATACTGAGGAGTTCCTGGAAGACCTAAGAGTTACTGACTGGTCTGGGGTGTATGGTGCCACTGACCCCTCGGCAGCAACCTCTTACTTCCTCTCCACCTTTGGGGTCTTGCAAGACAAGCATGCTTCCAAGGTCACCCGTAGAGTAAGGGGGTCTGCTACCCTCTGGTTAAATGGGAATCTCCTAGCCCAGATGCGGGAGAGAGATAAGTGTTGGGCTCGTTTCAAAGGTACCAGTGATCCCATGATTATTCAAAGGTACAGACACCTCAGGAACAAGTGCAAAAAGGCCATCAGGGCAGCAAAGAGTGACTTCTGCAAGTCCACCCTACTAAGCTCTGCCAGTAATCCCAGGAGGTTCTGGAGAGATATTTAATCCCTTGTCAGTGGATCCTCCCATCTGGGGGTTACGGACATGGTCATAAATGGAGTCTCCTGCAATAATCCCCATACTATTGCCAACTCCCTAAATAATCACTTCTCTGACCTCTCTGCCTTTACAACCCTCTTCTCATCTGATGAGGTTCTGTCCCACCCCTTCCCTCCACTCTGCTGGAGGGTCACCTCCTCATCAAATGTTCCACTACAGGGCTGTATCAGTTCAGGACTTGCAGAAACACCTAGCTGGGCCTCTCCCAGTACTCCAGTCCTGGCCTAGACAACCTGGAGCCTAAACTCCTTAAGTTTGGTGCTGCACACATTGCCTCACCAGTAGCCTTTATCTTCAACCTATCCCTTGGTCTGGGGACCATCCCAGACATCTGGAAAGAGGCAAGGATTGTCCCTGTACTGAAGCAAGGAAATCCCAAACTACCTGACAATTATCAACCAATTGCCATTCTCCCAACCCTTAGCAAGCTCCTTGAAAAGGTAGTAGCTGAGCAGCTTTCAGAATATATCCACTCTCATGAACTTCTGTTCCCAGCCCAGCATGGCTTTCGTGAGGGACACAGCACCACCACAGCCTTAATCTCAGTTACATTAAGTATCCGGACAGCCATGGACCAGGGCAAACTCTCTGGTGCAATATTTATCGACCTGTCCAAAGCCTTTGACCTCGTTGACCACAAACTGCTTGGTGCACAGTTGTGGCCACTTGGCCTCTCCCCCCCCATGCCATGAAATGGCTAATGGGTTATCTACATGGCAGAAAGCAGCATGCCTGCTTCAATAAAGTCCTTTCCGAGCCCCTACCGGTGACCTCTGGAGTGCCTCAAGGCTCGGTACTTGGTCCCCTCCTCTTCTCCCTCTTCATCAATCAACTACCCATGGTTACTACCAGCTGTAGCGCCACCATGTATGCAGATGATCTGGTAATCCTGGCTCACTCCCAGAATGCCACTACCCTAAACCAGAACCTGACCGATGACTTTAACAGGGTATTGTCATGGGTTACTAGTCACAAGCTGGTCCTGAACCTGAAAAAAACACAGGCTATGCTGTTTGGCTCAATGGCTAAAATCAAAGCCTCATCGGCCTCTTACACCTTCACCAGCGCAGATGGATCCTCACTACCCATAGTGAGCTCCATCAAATATCTGGGGTAACACTGACCCCCAACTTGACATGGGTAATCATATCCTTAACATCTGCAGGGGGCAAATTGCAACTGGGTCTGGCCTATAGCCAAGTATAACCTTACACCGGCAGCCAGGCTTGCTCTAGTGAAGGGTGTGCTCCTTCCTCCTCAGCTATGGGCTGCACCTATTTGCTTGCTCTCCAAAGACACATCTCACCCGGTGGTACACTGCTTACAATAACATTTGTCATTTTGCCTTGGCTGCCCCCCGACTCACCCACCGTTGTGAGCTATGTGAGAAACTCTGCTGGCTCTCACCAGCTAGATACCTTGATTTTGGTTTGGGATGCCTCTCTGGGAAAGTGATCAGAACTAGCACCCGCCAGGGACTGGCCTGGCTTCTGCCTAAACTGAATCCCACCCCCTACCAACTTAGGTCTCTCACATCAGGGATGCTCAAAGTTCCTCCTACCCGGACCCTCATGGGGGATCAGGCCTTTGCCATAAGTGCGCCCAGACTCTGGAATTCGCTGCCTGTGGATATCCGAGCTGCCCCCTCCTATCTGAGTTTTCGAAATTCCCTGTGGGGTTTCCTAAAACTAGCATCAGAGTGTGACTGCCCCAAACCTCCCTAGAGTAAAGTGTCAGATTGTTTTGTCTGAATCTCCCCAGGGTGTCTCCATTGAATTCCTGGAAATATTTACCCCACTGTATCAATGACTTCTGACTACTCCTGCCTAAAAAGCCTTCGGCATTTTTACACCCATTATTGCTCCAAGGTCATAGGCTAACCATGACATATTGCATCTTGGTCACTTGGTAGAAACTTGTACTACCAAGTGTTTCTGTTTCTGTCTAACATGTGCATATTTAGAAGAATGTGATGAGCTGTATATACCTGTCCACGATCCAACTAGCCTAGGGGGTGTATACGACAATGTTATAAGTTATATTATGACCAATCCAGTCCTTGAGCTATGCTCCACTCCTATGTATGATGCCCTGTATATATCTGTCAGTTGAACTAGCTAGTCTAGAGTGTATAATCTGAAATGTGCTTACTAATGTATGTTTCCCCTAGCGTCAAATGATGTATTTCCCACATGTTTGTTTACTGTAACAAAAAACGGTACTCTCTTTGCCATGTCTCCTTGACTGTTGTTCCTCATGTTGTACTCTTCCCGGGTCATTCCTGAAAATAGGTACAATACTTGTCTAGTGCACTTACCCGGTAAACAAAAGCTAAATAAATAAATAAATAAATGTATCTGTTATATAAATAATGCCTTTATTTATCCCAGCAGAAGTTAAAGTGAGTGTTGCAGGCAAAGACCTTTTATACAGCACAGAGGTCTTCATGTGCATTAGCGTCCATGTCTATAAAGGTTTCATTTGAATTCCACATTTAAGATGTTCTTTTTTTTTACAATCAGCTCCTTGGCTCTGATTTAGACTTCAGTGGTGAATGAACAGTTCAGCTGCCAACACTTAACAGTCTCATGTACATAAGCAAGCAATAAGACATGACAGGGCATACATGATATTATGGTGATATAATCACATGCACCTCAGGTGTGTTGTTAGGCACTAGGTGCAGCAGAGTGCCACTAAATCCACCTGAGAAGTGCAATGATATCACCATGATTCGGGATTCGATTTTCAAAGCTTGATGCAGGGCTTGCTACGTTTCGGGTTTCCTTTTTTGGACTAATTTAAGATAGAAAGCAGAATATCTTGTGAAGTTTCACTTGAAAGTTTATCATCAGAATATTGGGCATTGTTGATATGGGAATATAGAGAAGATTAGAGTGAATAAATAATTAAGTACAGCAACTTGCTGTACTGTACTTCAATAGTTATTTAACCTATACAATATACCGTTGGTGACTCCATTCATTCATACAAAATATATTTCATTTATTTATTTGCTTTTGATAACTGGTCAAGTGCACTAGACAAAATAACCTGCCTCTTTTCAGGCACAACCCGGGAGAGTACATAGCAGGCAACAAAAAACATTATAGTAACCAGGATTATAGAAGATATATCTTGGGTACATTTCAGGGAGTTGCGGGGTTCAAGATCAGAGATTACATCGATTAAGACAGTGGTGCAGCAGCAACATTACAGTAAGCAGGATGATAAAAGTATGACTTTGTTACAAATTGCAGACAGTAATTGTGTTACACGATCAGTGAAAACGAAGGGTAAAACAATAATACATCATCAAACATTGCAGATTATCAGGATGACTGAATAATGAATACAGTACATAACAGGTGTTCACAGTAGTTGCAAGATCAGTGGTGGCTAAGATCAGGACGATAGTGTATAAAGTTCATATGATTACAACCACTAACAGGAAACAAGGGTATGAAAATAGGTACAAATTAAACACAGGAGTAGTATACGAAAGCATACGTCTCAACCGTTTACCACTGAAATGAGGGACAGGGACACTCAAACTGAGGGACAATGGCATGGGGTCATAATGTTGCAAGACATTATGCTGCACGGCTAAATCGCGCTGCCAATACAGCACGATTTATGCCATGTGGCATAACTCTTTTCTGTGGGGATCCGCCTCCAGACCTCCCCACTGAAGATTCTCAACTCTAGGGGGGTCCAACTCAGGGAGCGCACAAAGTGTTTTAAAAAAAATAACATTTCTGGGACTGGGAATCAAACCCAGTCCTAGACGCAGTGCCTGGGTTCTTGTTGCTGTGGCTCTGTCCAGTGAGCCACAGCAGCTGCTCGGTGGAATCCACTCCCAGCAGAGTTCTTATCCTCTGCCTGGGAGTGTGTGAATGGTGCAATACCATGTACAGCAGTATATGCTGTATTGCACCATTCACTGTCCTAGACAGTGATATTCCGGGATAGCTATAATGTCATACGCTATTAAGCATACGACATTATGACCCGGTAGGAGGGACAATGAGGGGTGGTGACCATCATAATAAGGACAACATGGAGATACACTCTCAGAACACTATGTAAACTACAGTGTTTACTTGACTCGATGTTTATTTTGTATTTAGCATCTTAAAATATTGTGACTTTCTACTTTAAAGTCTGAATTTACATCACATTCTCTTTGTAATTGGCACCTTTTAAATGAGGGAGGGATGGATGAGGGACAGCAATTTTTTGGGGTAAAATGAGGGACACTCGAGAGGTATGTACGAAACGCTTGAGACAAGCAGAGAGGAACAGTGAAAGACCAGGGAACTTATGAAGGAGTTATAAGCAGCCAATTACGCAGTAGGCAGTCAAAACCTGAGATACTAAAGATAAGGATATAGAATACGTGATAAGTGCTTTGAGGTCAAACTTTAGGTTAGAGCAGAAACGTTTGTAGGGAAGCAGTGTTACAGTGCAAGGTACGAAGAAACAGTGTAAAGGACATGAGCAATAACAGTTGCCTAAGGCTTTCAGATGTGAAAATAGCTCATCTTTAAATATGTTGTGGGATCTGGAGACCCTAAGATGATAAGGTAGAGAGTTCCATGTTTTGAGGGCAAAGTGGGCAAATGCCTGTTCACCCATCTTGGTTGAGCAATTGGGAACTGCAAGGAGGGCCTGGGAAGAGGACTGAAGTTGGTGAGAATGTTCAGCAGGAACAAGCATCAAGGCCAATGATGCAGGTTGAGAGGCTCTAATGATATTGTCGGTTAGGCATCTGAGGGAGTAAATTCGCTGTGACGAGGGTGAAAGCCAGTTTAAGTCAGAATAAAGCTTGCACTGATGGGTAAGGCGAGGGGAAGACAGTGTGAACCTGTAGACATTATTATATGCAACGTCCCATTTGTGAAAGAAGCTAGTGTTGTCCTGGAAAAAGATATGGAGTACATAGCAAAGTCTCAGAAGTAAAATGCCCTGGGCAATTGTAACTCTCGTTGCTGGGGTGAAGGCATGGCAGACATGATAATCCATCTCGATTTTAATATATATATATATATATATATATATATATATATATACACACACATATATACACAGTATAAGCACTGCACAATATGTTGCACCTTTTAGTACCATTGGTACTTTGATATACTGTATTATTATTGATGTAACCTCTAGATGGCACTATCCCAAGGGCTACTACCCCTGCCTGCTTGGCTAGTAGCAGGTTAAGGGGCCTGGGTACTGAAACGGGTGCCTCCACCCAGAGGTCAGGGTTGTTAGTGGTCAAGCTAACCTGGGCACAGCCCTCCGGGACACTGTAACCCCCCTCTTTCCCTTCTAGTGGCCTGAACAATATACAATAATCACTTTCACAAGGACCCTTATTCACCATGCAATTACCCACACTGTTTGCACTTGCCACCAGGGCTGCTTCCTCTAGCTTGACCCGGGGACCCCCTGTAAAACAAGGTTATGCACAGCAAATAGCAACAGTACAGTACTCTTGGCACAGACTGGAACCACAGTCAGATTAAATGCAAAAAGAGTTAGATCTGATTTATTCAGGGGACTTAAACAAGGGAGGGGCGTAATCAGGTTAATTTGCTTAAAAGCTATATCATTCAGACAGTTATGCATGCACTTCAGAGTCCCTACACAGTCACACATTCTGGGTACTCAGGTAGGAAGACGATGGGCTAGCCAGGAACGTAGGCTGGCTCGCAAATGGTTGGTGCCCTGCGATGGAAGAAAGCAACATGCCTAACACACACTATTTGTAATCTGGAGCTCAGTTCATGACAGAAAAGACAACAAAGCAATCAGATGACAACGCTTTAGATTTAGATGTTGTTGCAGGGAGCTACCCTGATGTTTACTCACAATACCCAATATAGGACACAGGCAGGATGAAATCAAGACAGCAGGTTGTTGAACTGAAGTGCCAGGAGAAGCAGGGCCCACATGAATCACCGAGGCGTCGTTCCTGTTCAAAGCGTGAGCAGGGGGCTAATCCCCAGGCAGGTCTCTCGTGGATGGCTTTCTCTGTGCAGTGGGTAGTCTGGCTGGGCCAGTGTGGCAAAGCCCAGGCCCAATAAGATAAATACGGATTCAGTCTGTGGCAGCTGGATGCAGCCTCCAGCAAGCAGAACACAGTTCAGCAACCAGTGGGGAACCAAATCACCACCCACTAACAGCACACAGCACATTTACAAGTAAAACATTCTGTTGTACCAGGCAGATTGCTATCTGGTCACAATTTTTACAGAGTCTTTGCACAAACCGGGAGTTCAAAAGTGGCTGGAAATCCTGACAGGCCAATCACATTCAGCAAATCCTTGGTCTTCTTCATTAAAGCCTGGTCACAGTTCTGTGGCTTAAATCGTCCTCACAATTCGGATTCAGTCTGAATAAACTTCAAATTCCCTCTCAGGGACAGCAGGCAGATAGGCAGCCCAAAACTCAACCTTTTCACAGTTCTCCTGTACGAATTACATAGGGGCTGCTGCTTGAATCACTCAAGCTTTTACCATTTTAATTCCCAGTTCAGACTGACTGAACTGCAAACAGTCTGGGCCATTCCCCGGGATCCAAAAGGTTCAGTTGGCTGATCTGTCTGTCAGTCACAACAAGGTCTCCCCCTCCAGACCTGTTTTGGTGCCAAAATGTAAAAACTACAATTCCTACAGAATTTTGCTCCCACAAAGCCCCTGGGGACAGGCTCCATTTTAGAGTCCCCAAAGGTACTGATTGGCCCATTTCAGCAGTCCAGGACCAAGATGATGGATACAAACAGAACTGTCCATGCTGCTGTAACCCCTAGGTGGCGCTATCCCAAGGGCTACTACCCCTGCCAGCTTGGCTAGTAGCAGGTTAAGGGGCCTAAGTTCTGAAACTGGTGCCTCCACCCGGAGGTCAGGGTTGGTAGTGGTCAAGCTAACCTGGGCACAGCCCTCCGGGGCACTGTAATCCCCCTTTTCTTACTAGTGGCCAGAACAATACACAGTAATCACTTTCACAATACTCCTGATATACCACACAAGTACCCACGCTGTTTGCACTTACCACCAGGGCTTTCCTCTAGCTCAGCCCTGGGGAACCCCTGTAAAACAAGGTTATACAGAGAAAATAACAGCAGTACAGTACTCTTGAACAAACTGGAACCACAGTCAGGGTCAATGCAAAAAAAGAGTTAGATCTGATTTATTTAAGGGACTTGAACAAGGGAGGGGTGTAATCAGGTTAATTTGCTTAAAGGCTGTATCAATCAAACAGTTATGTATGCACTTCGGGGTCCATAAACAGTCACACTCCCTGGGTACCGAGATGGAGAATGATGGGCTCGCCAGGAATGTTGCAGCTGGTTGGGGCCCTGTGATGGAAGAAAAATAACATGCATAACACACGCTATTTGTAATCCGGAGCTAGAGGGCTCAGTTTGTGAAAAGAAAACAAGAAGACAATCAGATGAGACACTTTTAGATTAGGCTGTTGTTGCAGGGAGCTACCCTGATGATTACTCACGATACCCAAGACTGGACACAGGCTAGACGAAAATCGAGACAGCAGGTGGTTAATCTGGAGTGCCAGGAGAAGCAGGGCCCACACGAATCGCCGAGGCATTGTTCCTGTTCAAGAGTGGAGCAGGGGGCTGATTCCCAGGCAGGTCTCTCATCGGTGGCTTTTTCTGTACAGTGGAGTAGTCTGGCAGGGCCAGCATGGCATGGCCCAGGCTGAATGGAGATGAACGCGGATTCAGTCCGATTAGGCTGGATAAAGCTTCTAGCAAGCAGAACACAGTTCACATAGTGGGGAACCAAATCACGACCCACTTTCAATACACAGCACATTTACATCTAAGGAAATTCTACTGTACCAGGCAAACCACTCTCCGGTCACGATCGCAAAGTCTCTGCACAATCCAGGGATTCAAAAGCAGCTGGAAATCTTGACAGGGTGATTGCATTCAGCAAATTTTCGGTCTTCTTCAGGTTAAAACCTGGTCACAGTCTGGAGGCTTAAATAATCCTCACAACTCGGATTCAGTCCGAATAAACTGTATTCTCCCTCTCAGGGACAGCAGGCAGAAAGGCAGGCCAAAACTCAGCCCTCTCACAGTTCTCCCATGCAAAACTACACAGAACTGCCGCTCAAAATCTCTTGAGCTGTTACTTCTTCACTTTCAGCTCAAAACTGAAACTAGCTGCAGCAGCTTGGGAAATTCCCAAGATCCAAAAGGTTCGGTTGGCTGATCCTCCTGTCAGTCATATCAAAGGCTCCCCCTTCAGGTGCAAAAAGGCACAAAAAGCCCAAAACTACAATTCCTACAGATTTTGACTCCAGACAGCTCCTGTAGTCCGGCTCCATTTTAGGTCCTGCCAGTACTGATTGGTCCAATTCGCAGTCCAGGACCAAGATAGTGGAGATAAACAAAACAGTCCTTGCTGCAAAGAAGGCAGGTTATACAAACTACATTATCACTCTAAATGATTTTCAGCAAATAGTTACATCTTTCAACAGAGCTCCCTCTCAGATTACTTATGACTGCAATCCAGGCAGCTCTTAAAGAGACGGTTCACAAAGGCTATACATGTACTCTCTGGCAATCACATTTAAACTGCTAAAACGCAGGACACCAGCCTGGCAGTGAGCATTTAGGCAAGCTCGAGGAAGACTTTTCGGGAACCCCCATTTGTAGGGGGGGTTACAGCCTTCCCTGCCTGGAGAAAACTTGGAGTCTGCATCAAGTCTTTACCATCATGCATCAATTAACATAAACTTATTACTTTACTATACATATTCACTACATTTCATGATACCATATCCATTCTGACAACACATTGTGCATGTTTCACACAGATAAATTGAACATTACTATACTGAATCAGGTAATAACTTCTCATACCTTAAACAATACAAGAGGGGGCCCTTCCCTATCAGCTAACTTGGGGCTAGAGGGGCAGGGGCACCATGGTGAGAGGGAAATACAAGTAACCTGGAATTGGCTGTCAAGCTCAATTTGGGTAGTGAGCTTGGTGAGACATAAACACCTTTGTGCACCACATTGAGAGGCAAATCCACTGGCCTCCCGGGAGAATCATAACTGAGACATACTACTGGCTTGACAGCTCGGCCAGTCTTTCTGATGTTGGACAACTACAGTCTCTGTACTCTCAGCACTGGTCTGGGGACTCTCGTCACTTGTGAGGGGTGCCTCTGCCAGGGTGGGAATGTCCAGCTTGGGGCACTGTTGGCTCCTTGCTTTGCAGGCTGTTTCTATAACACTTGACTTATTTTGTGAAGGCTCAGGCACAGTCAAGCTTTGAGGCACTGAAGGGGGGGAGGTCATCACTCTCATAGTGTTCTTCAAGTTCTGGTATGTCACCAGAAAGGCTCAAACCCTCAGCCCCTTCTTCAGGCAAATCATACAGTTCCACAATACACAGAGACTCAACATCTTCAGACGTGATACTTTGCACTTCACTTTCTGGGGGCATTGGCTCCAAGGATGAAGCTGGGGGGTAAGGCAGTCCAGAAGGTCCAGCTTCATCCCCACAATTTATCAGGGGGTTACCACGAAACCACTGACTCAGTTCATAAGAGGGGTAACAGGCATGGTCATATTTACTTTCGTCAGAAGTGGACTGACAGTCACTATCATTCTGGGCCTGCTGCGGAGGAAACCTTAAATCTGTGACCACTGGGGTAGGTTGACTCTGTCTCTTTCTTGCAGCAGCACAAGTCACTGGCCCAGGGGGCTCAATTTCTGAGGGTTCAGCCTCAATCATGACTTGGTCGATAGGGAGCAAGTGGTTACGGTGCATGATCTTGACAGCTTTCTTGTTCTCTGGGTACACCTTGTACACAGGTAAATCATTCAACTTTCCAACTACTACATGGGGAAGATGGTGCCACCGATCGGCAATTTTGTGTTTACCATGCAGTCCCAAATTGCGTAACAACACACGGTCTCCAGGTCGAAGCTCTTGAGCCTTTACTTTTTTATCATGCCTCTCTTTGTTGGCTAGATTTCTCTTGGTGGCCATTGTTTGGGCCAGTTGATGGGCATGGTTCAATTGAGCTTTCAGTTTTTGTACATATTGCAAGTAGTTTTCAGCTCGGACCCCATCTGGAGAGACCCCAAAACAGACATCAGCTGGCAGCTGGGCCTCTCTCCCGAACATAAGGTGGTAGAGGGAGAACCCAGTAGCATCATTTTTCATGCAATTGTATGCGTGTACCAAGGTGCTAATCTGCTTGCTCCATTTACGCTTGTCTTTTGGGTGGATGGTGCCCAGCATGTTTAGCAGGGTGCAGTTAAATTGTTCTGGTTGAGGATCTCCCTCCGGGTGATAGGGGTGGTCCTTGACTTCCGCACTCCCCATAGAGAGAGAGAGCATTTCTTTGATTAGTCAACTCTCAAAGTCTCTGCCGTGGTCAGAGTAGATCCGCTGGGGGGCACCATAGTGGACGAAGAAATTTTCCACTAGCACCTTGGCCACAGTAAATGCCTTTTAATCTTTGGTAGGAAAAGCTTGTGCATTCTGTGTGAAATGATCCGTAACCACTAACACATTGCCAATGTTCCACTGATCAGGTTCTAAACACAAGAAGTCTATGCAGACTGGTTCCATGGGTGTGCTGGTAGTAATATTAACTAGGGGGCAGCCCTCTGAGGCGGGACTTTTCTTTGAAGGCAGCAACTACAGTTCTTCACATGGTGTCCAACATCGGCCCCAATTTTGGGCCAATAGAAGCAAGATCATATCAGGTCAAGGGTTCTATCACTACCGAGGTGCCCCATGTGATTGTGGAGGGACCTCAGTACCAAATCTTTAAAGGCCATGGGCAGGATCAATTGTTGCTTGTCTACTTTGCCACTACGATCTACTGTCTCTCTACACAATAACTGATTGAGCAACTTCAATCTGGGGCCTTCTTTAAACAATAAAGCAGTTCGCAAGTCAGTGGAACGTAACTTGGATACATCTTTCCCCGCATGCAGGGCATCAAGTGCTGGCTGAATCATAGGATCTTGGGATTGAGCCCACTGAATGCTGTCATTGTCAAATTGAGGTAGTGGCAGTAAGCAGCTGGTATGCAGGTGTCAGAAGGGCTCAAGCAATCTACTAAACAATCCACTGTGTCCGCAGACATCTGTTCATCTCTATCAAACTTTTGGCACAATGCTCGAATGTCAAGTTCAGACAGCCCCCAATCACTTTTGGAAGTGGACCTTCATGATAGGGCATCAGCATCAATATGGTTCAGGCCCAGTCTGTATTCGACAGCATAATCATGGGTTGATAATGCAGAAAACCACCGGTGCCCAGTGGCATCTAACTTAGCTGAAGTCTGTACATAGGTCAATGGATTATTGTCAGTCTTCACCAATATCTTTCCCCCATAGAGGTATTCATGAAACTGGTCAATGATGGCCCATTTTAGTGCAAGGAAGTCCAACTTATGCACAGGGTAGTTTCGTTTGGATGGGGTCAAGCTTCTACTGGTGAAAACTACTGGTTTCAGGCCATCTTCATGGTCTTGTTGCAGCACCGGTCCTAGACCCTGCAGACTAGTGTCTGTATGCAGCACATAGGGTTTGGTGTGGTCAGCATAGGCGAGGATGGGGGCATGGGTGAGCTGGTATATGATCTCATGGAAGGCTGCTTCACAGTCGGTCGTCCAGCGGGGCTCAAAGTTTTCACCTGGGTGGAAGTATATTTTTTCTGGTTCTTTAACAGCCCCTTTTTTGTATTTACGATTGGTAGGAAGGTAACCCTGGTTAAGGTTCAAGAGTGGGCGAATCACCTTGGAATAGTCTTTTATGAATCTGCGGTAGTAGCCACAGAACCCCAGGAAACGTTGTAGTTCTTACAAATTATGGGGCTGGGGCCAAGTAGTCAGTGCTTTAACCTTACTGGGATCAGTCTCTATCCCTTTTGTAGATACTATGTGCCCCACACACTTCATGGAGGTTTGAAAAAACTGGCACTTGTCAATGGACAGCAAATTCAAATCTCCCCACGCACGTTCCATAAGTTGCTGAAAGGTGGCTGGGGCACCCGATATTCCCTGTGGCATCCTCAGAAATGCATAGAACCCCAATGGACAGATGAAGGCTGTTTTCTCATGGTCTTCTGGGGCCATTGGGATCTGGTAGTATCTGCTGCGAAGATCCAACACTGAGAACCATTTGCTCCCATTCAAGCAGTCCAAGGCATCTTGTATATGAGGCATAGTGTATTGGTCTGGGATGGTCTGCTGGTTCAGGGTTTGATAATCAACACACATCCTCACAGACCCATTCTTCTTATGTACAGCCACAATGGGAGAGGCGTATGGGCTCCTGGATTCTTGTATCACGCCAGCAGTGAGTATTTCCTACAGGTGTCTTCTCACATCATCTGTGTCTGCTGAGGCTAGGCGTTGGGAGCTCTCTCGAAATGGCCATTCATTGTGCAGGCATTTGTGATGCTCCGCACCCTGGACAAATCCCACATCCCATTCCTTCAACGAAAACACTTGGTCTCTCTGAGCAAGTCTCTTGCTAATTCTAGCCTTCCATTCATCTGGCAATGGGGAGTCACCAAAGTCAAACAAGTCTGGGGTCACTCTCTCCTTCTCACCAGGGTGCTTGCTGCTGGGCAATACTGCAGTGTCAGTGCAGTGTACTGTAGCTAGGGTGCACCCTTTGTTCATCCGGATCTCCCGATCTGACACATTGCAAATCTGGACCACCACTCATCGTGCATAGGCATAGGTACGAGTAGGCAAGATGCTGGGCTTGACTAATAATCCTTCTGGCAATTTTCCATTGCCTGGCACATCCAACATCAGTATTTTGTTCTTGATATCTTTCCTGAGGTGGACTTCCCCTTGAATGATACACTGGGTGTTAGGGGCTAGTACCATTGAATCGGAATCCTTCTTCCTCACAATCCCAAGTGTTCATCCTGGTCTACTTCCTCGGATTTCTGTTGCAGATCATATGCCCTTTTGATCAGAGCCAGAATTCTCAGGGCCCTCCCAGTCTGTCGCCCTTGTTTCTCGTGACAGAGTTGTGCCAGTCTCCCAAACATATGGGCGTTTGCCCCAACTAACAGGGGAACCCCATCATACAGTCCGGTGGTGGGACACACTAGGGCCAATGTCTCTACTTGCTCCTCTACACCAGTTACAGTTGCAGGAAAAGACAACCAGAGGTGGACATACCCTAAGTAGGGATAAGACTTGTCGCTCAGTCCCCACACATGTAGGCCTTCCAGGGATTGCAAAGGCACATCAGATAAGTGTTTGTCATACCAGTCCTTGAATACAATGGTCACTTGTGACCCACTGTCAAGCACAGCCTGAGTATGAACACCATTCACAGTTACTGCAGTCTCCATTGAAGGACCCACTCTTTTAGACCAATCTGGGGAGGGAGTAGCAGAGGCCTGGACAGACGATTTAGCCACAAAGAAATGTGAGTTAGGGTTTCTCAAACCCTCACTGTGGTCATTTCAGGCACCCCTTGGCCATTGATTTGCTTTTCGGAGCTCCCCTTGGAGTCTGTTTACTACTCTTTCTAAGTCCTTCTGAGATCAGCATTCTCTTTTCATATGGCCATCCTTTCCACAGTAGTGATAAATGATAGACTCCTGGGTAATCCTGGGAGAGAACATTGTATGAGGAACTGAAGCAGTATTAAGAGATTGGGGTCTAGTATCTGCTTACAGCGGTGAGAGTGGTGCAACGTGTCTTAACAGTTCCTTTAGAGTGGCAGTCAATCCAGTGATCTCAGCCTTGGAGTCTCCCTCAGTAGCGGATGCCTGAGGATGCACCCCCACCCCCATGGCAGTCACATCCTGAAAGGGACCAGAATCTTGTTCCATGGGGGAAACCCTTGCAGAGGCACCCGTCTTCAACACTCGCACTTCCTTTAGTAACTCATCTTTCCAATGCTGGGCCCAGGGCAGAAAGTCCTTTGCATTCTCAGAGTGCTCGTTAAGTGCTGACTTTTGCCCCTGAGCCTCACTTGGCTGATTACTCTCGGTCACATGTGCAGCAGCAGCAGCAGATATGGGTGCAATTCCCCCATGGGGTTGCCTTTGCTCAACCCCTCAAATTTCTTGCATTAACTTGTCATAGGAGGGGGCGACTCCAGTCAGGTGGCAAGGTGCAACTGAAGCAGTAACAATTCTGAAAACGGAGCAGACTTAAGGATCTGGTCCAGCCTAGTTCAATCTAATTCATTTGATGGCAAACTACCCTTTCTGAGGCACTCTTGCAGCAGCTTTTCAAACCGAGGAACATACACAGACAATGCCTCTCCTGGGTCCGGCTGAGCATTTTTTATTCTCCACCACAGATCCTCATCTGAATTTGGGCTCCTATACACATTCTTCAATGCATCAAGATAGTCCTGTGCAGTTGCTTTGGGGTTATTTGCCCGCTTGGCACAGATGGTAGCCAGAGCAGGACCTCGGAGGCTCTCACTCAACCGCTTTCATTTCTCTGCTTCTGAGCATTGCCATTCAAGTAGTAGAGGGGCAACATAGTCTATCTAGGTCTCCCAGTCATCCTCCCTCTGGGGGGTGTGGAGGGTGCCCGAGAAGATTCTCAGCATGGTCCAGCATTGGCTCGGGCACCAAAGGTGGGGCAGTAACAGATGCTGGAGTGGGAGGGGTGTTGGGGAAGGAACACCCCCAGGTGGCAGGAGTAGTTTCTTAAAGTCCTCTACAGTTTTCCCTTCCTCCAGCAACAACTTAGCAAATTTCTCCTCAAAAGTCTCAGATAGTGGCGGGAGCTCATCCTCCCCAGGGTCTTTACTAACTTTTGTTATCACTCTCCAGGCAGCTGGAACCCCTTGTGGGGCAGTAGTTTGAGGCACTTTAGAGCTGTGCACAAGGTAACTACACTCCACCAAGGCTATGAAAGTTTGGGCAATCAAATCAGCCTGTCGACCCACCACCACAGGGTTTTTTAAACATTCAACTTTGGAGAGTGCTTCCTCTACAGTGTCTTTACTGGTACCCAGGGGAATATCCAGTATAAGTAGAGCATTTTGGGGGTCGATCTCCTGCCCAGTACACCACCCTACCAACTGGTGTACAGCCATTTCTACTGGGGTAGCCATTAATCTTTAACAATAATTCTTAATTTTGACCATTAGAAGGAACAAAATCCCAGCGGTGCCTCCAAAATGTAACCCCTAGGTGGCACTATCCCAAGGGCTACTACCCCTGCCTGCTTGGCTAGTAGCAGGTTAAGGGGCCTGAGTTCTGAAATGGGTGCCTTCACCCGGAGGTCAGGGTTGGTAATGGTCAAGCTAACCTGGGCACAGCCCTCTGGGACACTGTAACCCCCTCTTTCTTTTCTAGTGGCCAGAACAATACACAATAATCACTTTCACATTACCCCTGACATACCACACAAGTACCTGCACTGTTTGCACTTACCACCAGGGCTTTCCTCTGACCTGGCCCTGGGGACCCCCTGTAAAACAAGGTTATACACAGCAAATAACAGCAGTACAGTACTCTTGCAGAAACTGGAACCACAGTCAGGGTAAATGCAAACAAGAGTTAGATCTGATTTATTTAAGGGACTTGAACAAGGGAGGGGCCTAATCAGGTTAATTTGCTTAAAGTCTGTGTCAATCAAACAGTTATGCATGCACTTCAGGGTCCATAAACAGTCACACACTCTGGGTACCCAGATGGAGAATGGTGGGCTCGCCAGGAATGTTGCAGCTGGTTGGGGCCCTTTGATGGGAGAAAACAACATGCACAACACACACTATTTGTAATCCGGAGCCAGAGGGCTCAGTTCATTACAGAAAAGACATCAAAGAAATCAGATGACAACACTTTAGATTTAGCTGTTGTTGCAGGGAGCTACCCTGATGTTTACTTATGATACCAAATACAGGACACAGGCAGGATGAAATCGAGACAGCAGGTTGTTGAACTGGAGTGCAAGAAGAAGCAGGACCCACACGAATCACCGAGGGGTCATTTCTGTTCAAAGCGTGAGCAGGGGGCTGATCCTGAGACAGGTCTCTCATGGATGGCTTTCTATGTGCAGAGGGTAGTCTGGCTGGGCCAATGTGGCAAAGTCCCAAGCCCAATGGAGATGAGTATGGATTCAGTCTGTGGGAGCTGGATGCAGCCTCCAGCAAGCAGAACACAGTTCAGCAACCAGTGGGGAACCAAATCACGACCCACTAATAGCACACAGCACATTTACAAGTAAGAAATTCTACTGTACCAGGCAGATTGCTATCTGATCGCATTCACAAAGTCTCTGCAGAAGCCAGGAGTTCAAAGGTGGCTGGAAATCCTGTCAGGCTGATCGCATTCAGCAAGTCTTCGGACTTCTTCAGGTTAAAGCCTTATAACAATTCTGTGGCTTAAATCATCCTCACAATTCGGATATAGTCCGGATAAACTTCAGTTTCCCTCTCATGGACAGCAGGCAGACAGGCAGGCCAAAAAAACAGCGCTGGAGACCCCATCTGGAGTACTGCATGTAGTTCTGGAGACCCAGTCTCCGCAAAGGCAGAAACAGGATGGAGGCAGTCCAGAGGAGGGCAACTAAAATGGTGCAGGGTCTGCACCGGAAGACATATGAAAAGAGACTTAAGGAGCTTAATATGTATAGCCTCGAGGAAAGGAGGGAGAGGGGGGACATGATAGAAACTTTCAAGTACCTCAAGGGAATCAACAAAGTCCAAGAGGGTAGCATCTTTCAGAAAAAGAGGTGTGCAAGAACAAGGGGGCACAATTTGAAGATGGGGGGGTGGCTCAGAGGTAATGTAAGGAAGTATTTTTTTCACAGAGAGGGTTGTGGATGCATGGAATGGCCTTCCGAAGGAGTCTGTGGAGTCAAAAACAGTGGTGGAATTCAAGAATGCACGGGACAGTTATAAGGCAATTCTAGGAGGTGGGAGTAGGAAGAAGCAGGCTGTTGGTTAACTAGGATCTGCAGCTTATCCATTAGGTATGGAAATGGGCAGACTGAGTTTGCCAAGTGGTCCTTATCTGCCATCAAATTCATTGTTTCTGTGTTTCTTTCACAGTTCTCCTGCACGAAATACACAGGAGCTGGTGCTTGAATCATTCAAGCTGTTACCACTTTCACTTCCCAATTCAGACCGACTGAACAGCAGACAGTCTGGGACTTTCTCCGAGATCCAAAAGGTTAGATTGGCTGATATGTCTGTCAGTCACAACAAGGGCTCCTCTTCCAGGTCTGCCTTGGTGCCAAAATGCAAAAACTACAATTCCTACGGAATTTTGCACCCACAAAGCCCCTGGGGACAGGCTCCATTTTAGAGTCCCCAAAGGTACTAATTGGCCCATTTCCGCAGTCCAGGGCCAAGATGATGGAAACAAAAAGAACTGTCTATGCTGCAAAGAAGGCAGGTTAGAACAAACTGCAATATTATTACTACTCTAACAAATGATCAGCAAACAAGTCCATCTTCTAACAGAGCTCCCTCTGCACAAGTAGCGATGGCAGAACGGAGCAGTTATCTGACAGCCCAGGTGGGACTTGAGCATAGAAACATTCATTCCCCCTCCCAGATTAATTATAACTGCAATCTAAGCAGCTTTGAAAGAGATAGTACACGGAGGCTATACAGGCAATCTCTGTCAATAACGTTTTAACTGCTAAAATGCAGAACACCAGCCTGGCAGTGAGCATTTAGGCAAGCTCATGGAAGACTTTTCGGGAACCCCCATTTGCAGGAGGGTTACAATATTTTTATTATTTTTCTTGGGAGTAAGGGTCTGAGTTTCATAAAAATGCAGTGACACCATCTCCGAAGACCCTTTGGGTACATTCCAGGACAGAGAACTTGTGAGACAGCGTTGGGCAACTTCAACACAGATGACTCATACTCCGAGAAATGCATGAGAGGGAAGCATTCAGACTAAACAGTCAACAGTTGCACTGTGAGACAAGCAACTTGTCATTCAGTATGCCCTCCTGGTGAAACACTTCAGTAAATAAATAAATAAAAATGCAATTATCTGTGCAGCATTAGGTTGTGCTTTGTAGAAAGAGTAATTTGCTCCAGGATGGCCCTGTTTCCAGTTGTCTTGGTGGTGCATCTGGTAGCACAACTGGAACGGTATTACTTTCGCTCCTCTGTTCGTATGTGTTCCATAAATATGAACACTGCACTCTTGAGATTGAAAATGTAATTATATGTGCAGCACCTGGCTGTGCATTGGAGAAAGAGTAATATACTTCAGAACAGGTCAGTTTCCAGTTGTTTTGGTGGCCCAGCTGGTAGTGCTACCAGAACAGTATTTTGCGTGGCCTGGGTTCAAGTCTCAGCTGAGGCACTTATTTCTTTCTCTCTTTTGTTTTGTATGTTCCAAAAATGTGCATACTGCACTATTGTGATTGAAAAGGTGAGTATCTGTGCAGCACCAATTGTGTCTTGGAGAAAGAGTAATGTGTTCCAGAATGGCCCAGTTGCCTTCTTGGCGCAGCTGGTAGTGCAACCAGAACGGTATTCCGGGTTGCCTGGGTTCATGTCCCAGCTCAGGCACCTATTTATTACTCTCTCTTCTGTTTGTATGTGTTCCATAAATGTGCACACTGCACTCTTGTGATTGAAAAGATACAAAATACCAAATACATTAGGTTTAGAAATGTATTGGTGCAATTTCAGGATACCTCAACCAACCACTGCATGGCCGTGGTGTCCTGAAATCACACCAATACATTTCTAAGCGTAATGTATTTGGTGTGTGCACTGTTCCATCCTGTCCCTTCAGCTCCTATCCTTATTGCACGCTGCCCTTCTGCCACGAGTCATCATGTTTAGTAGAATGTACCATTTTTGCCCTGATGTACTGAAAGGTGTGTTATCAGTGCACTTGTGCACCCCACTTCCCAGCATTGCTTCAGAGATGATGCTCCTTCAGGGGCAGATGGCAGGGCTGTGTGGGCACCAGATGAGCCTGTGATGACAGCCTCACAGTGCAGAAATAGCTTTTCCACTTACTAACAGGAACGCTGAGTTAAGCAGTAACCCGGAACTAACCACAAGACTAAAACCATTAGTCAGCAAGTTAGAGCCAGATTGAACCTGGCCTTGAGGGAGATAACTGTGTCAACCGTGACAGACTGACACCACTTAGGACTGAGACATCACATAGAAAGACACTGTACTCGGGGAAAGCCACAAACCTTGTATTCTGGTTCATCTTGCTGTCTATTTACATGATTCTTTTTCATGTTGAGTACCTCATGATGTTATCACTGCCGACCACAGGTTGAACATTGTTTCTTTCTAGTTTGTTACTTAAAATATGACTTTTTGTTGTATAGCATCCCCCCGCCGCGCTGTCAGACAGGACGTGACGTTAGATAAAGAACTATCTTACTCTGCCAGCCTTCCTGGTAAAACTTGCAGTTACAAAATACATAAATAAAAATAGGCTGTATTTCAGTTCTAACAGCAGGCAAACAGTGAAGGGGAAAGTGATGTTTTCCAGTTGCAAAGGATAAGCACAAGGGCTCAGAGATGAACTCTGACTAGAGATGTTGCAAAGATTCACTTTGCGACAAAGTTGCGAGAGTCACCTTTGTGAAACACTTCACAAAGACGTCACTTCACAGTGAGTTTTCCTGGCTGAGTGGCACTTTGTAAGGCAAAGCCAAACAAAGTTCTGGCGAAACAGAAAATGTCATGAACTTGGCACTTTGTGAATTTGGCAAAGTTTGCAAATTCCTTTGCGCAGTGAAGTTTGCCAGCCTCACACACCTCTGCCTGCACTCTCACAGGTTTGAATAGTGCTCTGTTCTGATGACTGGGGAAATCTGCATCTTGCTTCATACTCTTGTTTTTAAATCTCTGTGGTAACACAGTGGGGAATGATTACTTAAGCAATAAGGCACGACAAGGTGTGTGTTATCGTGTAATAACGTCACTCCTGGGGTGGGTTGAAGCACGAGGCTAAACTGAGTGCTTTCACCACCCCAGGAGTGACGTTATTATACGATAACATACACCTTGGAGTGCCTTATTGCAATTATATAATGGCTCAATGTTATAGAAAATAAAAATAAAAATGTTTTTAGTAGATTTTTAGTGAGGCAGTATATCTTTGTTTCTGAAAAAAAAGGTGCATGCTCCATAAAATCAGCACAGTGATGTTATTGTGTAATATCATCACTGTCTCAGGCACACACTGACCAATCAGAGTCCAGGAAATTTTCTTGCCATTGTATAATATCAATTTTATCACGAAGATGCAGGTAATGTATATGGAAAGGGTGGTTCTCCAACCAAACCCAGTGTCCGTAATTTTTTATGGGCCCTCCCATGGTGTTCATCTGTTTTTTTTTCCCTATCATTTATGTTCCCACCCTGGCCAAGGCAGGTTTGGGCTCCTATCTGTCTTGCCCCACCGACTCCCACTGTCTACCTCCTCCCCAGGTTCACTCAACTGGTCGGGGTATTCCCACAGATTGCCCCCTTTGTGATGTCAGGATGGAGAGGGTCATCTTCCCCGAAGCCATTATCCAGTTTGGCTAGCAGATATGTCTGTTGGTGGGGCAGGTGGTTGCTCAGTGTGCAGAGCATCACCCTTACCTCGCTGTAGTATCCACCATATTTTCTTCCAGTAGTCGTGGCAGCATGGGCTGCCACATGTTCAGGGAGGTGCGCAAACATCCAAGAACCGAGGCTCCACCTCTCCTGACTTTTGTTTGCCAGTTGTGTGTCAGTACTGACCCCAGGCTTGCACCTGGTGGCAGCCAAGAGCTGAGATGGCTAGCCACCCCTATCCAGGGGGAAAGAGCTGCCTTACGGCTGCTTGTTCCACTCCCAGCCCTCCTTCCTGCCGACTCCTGGTGTCCCAAGCTCATTCCCGGACTCGGGTCACTGGTATTGTGAGAGGTAAGGCACAAGGTGGCTTAGCCCTCTGCACCACTGGGCCGGGTTCATTTGTTTTATGTAAGAGGGTCATTAGGTATAAATACTGAGGATACATGCTAGTTAGATTATGTACCTGCATAATAAGGTGCAGGTTCTTTACAACACCTCACAGTCATAGATGTGTCTCTCTCAATAAACCAGGGCCACTAATTCCAATGATGCCCATATAAAGGGGGCCAGCTATGTTATAGGAAGTTCCAAGTGGAGGTGCAGGTTCCACACATGCACTGCATTCTCAGTTTAGTTACAAATATCAGGCGGGTAAGTGTGGCTTCTACATCACTGAGGCTAAAATCATAGTCCATTGCTGGTTAGATGTGGGAGAATAGCCCACAGATGCCACGGGAGTGAACAGACTGTAAGAAAGGAGTTAAAAATATTCAGCCGAAGGCCAAAACTGCCATTAACACTGGTGTTTGTACAGGATGTTGTATCAGTTAGTATAGCAGCTGCAGCAACAACTGGGATGTATGTAGGATGTTTTACCAGTTTGCACAACTACACTGATACAGGGGTGTTTGAAATATTTTGCATCAGTTTGCATATCTGTTACAATGCAGGAATATGTGAAGGATACTTCACCACTTTGCATATCTGCACTGATAAAAAGTTATGTGCAGGATGTGTCAGTCCACCAGTGAGTGGCACCTACGTAGTTCTCTGCAAGAGATGAGAATCCATCACTGTTGGTATCAACTTGTTGCATGTTGGGGGCATGGCCTGGCAGGGCAAGCTAGGCAGTAGGTCAACATAGCTAAAGCAACTACAGCGTGGTCAAATATCATGCAGGAAAAACAGCAACAGCAAAGGTAGTGCTTGATAAAAACAATGATTGCTACCATAGTGAAAAAAAAACATAATAAGACACAGTGACTGCATGGGGGGCTCTGCCCCTGAACTGCCAAACTTTGTATGAATACCTTCAGAGGGGAGGCAACTTGGGGATGGGGAGAAACCTTGAGGGGGAGAATTGTTGAGGAGTCTTGTATCTGCTTGCAACGGTGAGAGTGGTGCGACGTGTCTTAACAGTTCCTTTAGAGTGGCAGTCAATCTGGTGATCTCAGCCTTGGAGCCACCCTCAGTAGTGGATACCTGAGGATGCACCCCACCCCCATGGCAGTCACATCTTGAAAGGGACCAGAATCTTGTTCCATGGGGGAAACCCTTGTAGAGGCACCAGTCTTCAACTCTCAGACTTCCTTTAGTAACTCATCTTTCCAATGCTGAGCCCAGGGTGGGAAGTCCTTTACATTCTCAGAGTGCTTGTTAAGTGCTGACTTTTGCCCCTGACCCTCACTTGGCTGATCACTCTTGGTCACATGTGCAGCAGCAGCAGATATGGGTGCAATTCCTCCATGGGGTTGCCTTTGCTCAACCCCCCAAATTTATTGCATTAACTTGTCATACGAGGGAGTGACTCCAGTCAGGTGGCAAGGCGCAACTGAAGCAGTAACAATTCTGAAAATGGAGCAGACTTAAGGATCCGGTCCAGCCTAGTTCAATCTAATTCATTTGATGGCAAACTACCCTTTCTGAGGCACTCTTGTAGCAGCTTTTCAAACCAAGGAACATACACAGACAATGCCTCTCCTGGGTACGGCTGAGCATTTTTTATTCTCCACCACAGATCCTCATCTGACTCTGGGCTCTTATACACATTCTCCAATGCATCAAGATAGTCGTGTGCAGTTGCTTTGGGGTTATTTGCCCACTTGGCACAGATGGTAGCCAGGGCAGGACCACGGAGGCTCTCACTCAACCTCTTTCGTTTCTCTGCTTCTGAGCATTGCCATTCAAGTACTAGAGGGGCAACATAGTCTATCCAGGTCTCCCAGTCATCCTCCCCCTGGGGGATGGGGAGGGTGCCCAAGAAGATTCTCAGCCTTCAGTAGGAGTCGTGACTAATGACAGGTACAGATATATGGGCCAGAATTGGTGCAGACACAGAGGTCAATAACAGGTGCTGGAGTGGGAGAGGGTGTTGGGGAAGGAACACCCCCAGGTGGCAGGAATAGTTTCTTAAAGTCCTCTACAGTTTTCACTTCCTCCAGCAACAACTTAGCAAATTTCACCTCAAAAGTCTCGTATAATGGCGGGAGCTCATCCTCCCCAGGGTCTTTACTGTCTTTTGTTATCACTCTTCAGGCAGCTGGAACCCCTTCTTGGGCAATAGTCTGTGGCACTTTAGAGCTATCCACAAGGTCACTACACTCTACCAAGGCTATGAAAGTTTGGGCAATCAAATCAGCCTGTCGACCCACCACCAAAGGGTTTTTTAAATATTCAACTTTGGAGAATGCTCCCTCTACAGTGTCTTTACTGGTACCCAGGGGAATATCCAGTATAAGTAGAGCATTTTGGGGGTCAATCTCCTGCCCAGTACACCACCCCACCAAATGGTGTACAGCCATTTCTACTGGGGTAGCCATTAATCTTTAACAATAATTCATAATTTTTGGCCACTAGAAGGCACAAAATCCCAGCGGTGCCTCCAAAATGCAACCCATAGGTGGTGCTATCCCAAGGGCTACTACCCCTGCCTGCTTGGCTAGTAGCAGGTTAAGGGGCCTGAGTTCTGAAACGGGTGCCTTCACCCGGAGGTCATGGTTGGTAATGGTCAAGTTAACCTGGGCACAGCCCTCTGGGACACTGTAACCCCCCTTTTTCCTTACTAGTGGCCGGAACAATACACAGTAATCACTTTCACATTAGCCCTGACACACCACACAAGTACCTACACTGTTTGCACTTACCACCAGAGCTTTCCTCTGACCTGGCCCTGGGGACCCCCTATAAAACAAGGTTATACACAGCAAATAACAGCAGTACAGTACTCTTGCACAAACTTGAACCACAGTCAGGGTAAATGCAAGAAAGAGTTAGATCTGATTTATTTAAGGGACTTGAACAAGGGAGGAGTGTAATCAGGTTAATTTGTTTAAAGTCTGTGTCAATCAAACAGTTATGCATGCACTTCAGCGTCCATAAGCAGTCACACACTCTGGGTACCCAGATGGAGAATGGTGGGCTCGCCAGGAATGTTGCAGCTGGTTGGGGCCCTGTGATGGAAGGAAACAACATGCTGAGTTAACTGAACTGAATGGTTATCTGAACAGTTATATAGGTGTAAATCTCAGGTGATTGAAAGGGCTTGATAACTGTGCAGTTTAAATTATTTGTAGAAAGATCTAGTAAGTAGGGGAAGTGGCTTAGCTAGAAGGAAGCTAAATTTAAAGACTGCCTTAGAAAAATTCTGTTAGTAGCTTGGCAGAAGACACCAGGAGGAAGGAGTGCTGTGTGACTGGACTTCTCTACTGGGACTATATTGGCCACCCCGCCACTCACAGCTAGTTCAACTTTTATAGGCACAGGATTTGAATGACAACAGGAACTTCCTGTTTGGGAGCAGGAAGTGAGTGATCACCGGGCCACCACAGACCCACCATCCTAGAAGGGCAAGAGTAGCTCTCTGGCCCCCTCTAGCTGCTGGAGGCCTGCCTCTGAGCAAGTAAGGAGTCTACTGAGAAATATAGGATATTCTTGTGACAGAACAGGACAATCAGGAGCTTAAAGGGCACAGACGCAGAAAGTAAGCAGAGAGAGGAGAGAAGAGAAAGAAAAGAAAGAAAAAAAAACAGAGGAAAGAGTAAGGATTCCAAACAACAGTTAAGGGGCCAGAAATAAGACATGATATGAGTGGTGCAGTGCAGTGGCTGTGGAGCAGCAGTCTTCCGGGAGATGTTCTGGAGGATGCGGTGTTGTCCCATCTGCAGGCACCTCTCTGGGCTGAGGGAGGAGGTTGCTCATCTCCAGGCTGAGTTGGCCAGGATTTGTGGGACCTCCTCCTCCATCCAGGGACCACCAGTACCACTGCCATTGCCTCAGAGGTTGCCAAGAAAGAGGAGTGGTTGGACCACAGTGGGCTCAGGGAGGGTGAGGGTGGTGGAACAGAGGTACATCCCTCCAGTTGTACCTCTCCACAATTCCTATGCCATTCTGGCAAAGTGTGGTTCCTCTATGGAGGCACCTGCAGTGGAGACCAAGGAGGATGCTGGGAACCTCCACAAAGGAGACCCACAGGAGGATGACATGGGATTCCACAAGGGAAAGAAACAAATCCTGGTGGGGACTCCATTGTTAGGAAGGTAGAACTGGGGGAGGAACGGGAGAGGGAGGTAAGGTGCCTGCCTGGTGCCATGGCTTGGAGGGATAGGGAGCGAATCCTCAGGATTGCCAGAGCAACTGCACAAGGGAGGGAGCTGGATGTCATTGTCCACCTAGGGACAAATGACCTGGCTAAGAATAGGAGTAGAGCAGTGCAGGAAGAGTTTGTGGAATTGGGGAGGGGCCTTAGACAAGTAGCACGCACAGTAACCTTCTCGGAGGTGCTGCCCATCTATGGTGTAGGAGAGGCTAGGGTGTTCTGCACCAAGGAATTCAATCAGTGGTTGAAAAACTGGTGCAGAGCTCAGGGATTTGGCTTCATTGGGGACTGGGGGTCCACCTGGAGTGATGCAAGCCTATACTGGCATGATGGGTTGCATCTGCCCAGGAGGGGAACCAGGATCCTAGGTGACAGGTTTAAATGCTTCCATTGGCAAGCATTTAAACTAGCCAAGGGGGGAGGCACTGGAAAGGAGCAGGGAAATCCTAGCCCCCCCCAAAAAATCATGGTAGTAGCACGGTAAACACCAACATAGAGGTGGTGATAGGAGAAGGGCAGGGGTAAATGGGGAAAGTGACAAAAGGTATGAAGGACAGAGATGGGGCAAAATGAGTAAGGCCATCAGAAATGGAGGGTAATGAGTACCAATGCCTGTAGTCTGGGCAACAAGCTCCTGAGCTGGTGGCCTTGATGGAAGAGGGATGCCTGGATATCATAGCAGTCACAGAAACATGGTACACAGAGAACCACGACTGGGATGTTAACATACCAGGGTACATAACCTACAGGAGAGACAGGCAGGAGAGAAGAGGGGAGGAGTAGCTCTATGTAAAGGAAGGGATAAAAGCAACTGAACAAAAGAGTAAACAGAGAGAGGAGAGGAGGCACTGTGGGTCACCTTGGAGACTGGAAAGAGCACCACAACCCAGACAGGGGTTGTGTACAGACCCATGTCAGGGGAGGAATGGACAGGGATATGATAGAAGGCATTCTTAGGATGGCAGAGAAAGGGGAGATACTGTTGATGGGAGACCTGAATATGCCAGATGTTAACTGGAGCACATTTGCTGCAGCCACATCCAAGAGCAGGGCCATTCTCGATGCCCTACAGGTGGCAGGCCTCAGACAGCTAGTTTCAGAACCCACTCATGAGGGAGCAATCTTAGACCTCGTACTCTCAAATGGGAGCAGTGAGAGGATCTCAGATCTAGAAATGAGTTGCCATCTGGGAACAAGTGACCCTCAAACAGTGTGGTTCACGTTAAACTCAGCTACAGAGTCAAGCCATACAAAAGTGAGGGTACTGGACTTCAGGAGGGCTGACTTTGGCAAGATGGGAGAGTGCCTCAGAAAAGCACTAGCAAACAGGCCAGAAGGAGGGGTGGAGCAACAATGGGGAATCATCAAAACTGCCATCACAGAGGCAACAAGCCTTTGCGTGAAGCAAATAAACAAATCAAAATGAAAGAAAAAGCCACTATGGTTCTCAAAAGAGGTGGCTGGGAAAGTCAGGGAGAAAAAGATAGCATTCAGGAAGTATAATGAAAAAATAGAAGAAGCAGGACATAGAGCTGTACCAGTTAAGGCAGAAGGAAGCAGGGAGGGAAGTCAGAATAGCAAAGGCCCAAACTGAGGAAAAGATAGCCAACTCGGTTAAGAAGGGGGATAAAACCTTTTATAGGTATATCAGAGAGCATAGGAAGACAAAGGGAGGGATAGTGAGGCTGAATAGAATGAATGGTGGGTGGGCAGAGGGGGACAGTGAAAAAGCAGGGATACTGAACGAATATTTCTGCTCAGTATTCACAAAAGAGGAGGGGGGAGTGACTAATCCAATTAACAGAAGCACTCTTGATAGGGTGTCGATCCCAGCCTTTTCACAGAAGAAAGGGTTCTGAAAGAACTCCTAAAACTGAAAGTGGACAAAGCAATGGGGCCTGATGGAATTCACCCCAGAATTCTAAAAGAATTAAGGGGGAACTAGTGAAACCACTGACTACTCTTTTTAATAAATCATGGGAGGATGGTGTGGTACCCAAGGACTGGAGGAAGGCAGATGTGATTCCCCTTCACAAAAGTGGGACCAAGACAGAGGCAGGAAACTACAGACCTGTCAGTTTGACCTCTGTGGTAGGGAAAGTGATGGAGTCACTTTTGAAGGAAAGAATTGTTGAGTACCTTGAGGCCAGTGGGGCACAGGACCCAAGGCAGCATGGGCTCACAGTGGGAAGGTCATGTCAGATGAATCTAATGGATTTATTTGACTGGGTGACCAAAGTAGTAGACCAGGGAGGGGCTGTGGACATGGCCTACCTAGACTTTAGCAAGGCATTTGACACAGTCCCACACGAAAAGATTAATAGTCAAATTAACCAGCCTGGGAGTGGGTCCCAGGTGGTAGTCTGGGTAAACATTGGCTGGACAACAGGACACAGAAGGTAATTGTAAATGGAGCCCACTCTGAAGAAAGAGGGGTTACTAGTGGGATACCGCAGGGTTCAGTACTGGGTGCAGTCCTTTTTAATGTCTTTATAAGTGACATTGCAGAGGGACTGGAAGGAAAAGTATGCCTCTTTGCAGATGACACAAAGATCTGCAACAGGGTTGATACACAAGGAGGCATGGAAAGGATGATAAGGGACTTGGCAAGGTTGGAGGAATGGTCAGAAGTATGGCAGCTTGGATTCAATGCAAAGAAGTGCAAAATAATGCACCTGGGAAGCAAGAACCCAGAGGAAGATTACACAATGGGGGGAGGTAGTAACAACAACATAAAAGGAAAGGGACTTGGGGGTAATCATATCAGATGACCTTAATGTTAGCAAACAATGTGAGAAGGCAGTAGGGAGGGCTGGGGGGATACTGGGATGCATAGGGAGAGGCATCATCTGCAGAAAGCAGGAAGTTGTTATCCCTCTGTACAGACAGTTGGTGAGACCCCATCTGGAGTACTGCATCTAGTTCTGGAGACCCCATCTCCGCAAGGACACAGACAGGATAGAGGTAGTCCAGAGGAGGGCAACTAAAATGGTGCAGGGTCTGCAAGAGAAACCATACGAGGAGAGACTAAAGGAGCTTAGTATGTATATCCTTGCGGAAAGAAGGGAGAGGGGGGACATGATAGAAACCTTTAAGTACCTCAGTGGAATCAACAAAGTCCAAGAGGGTAGCATCTTTCAGAAAAAGAGACGTGCAAGAAGAAGGAGACACAATTTAAAGATGGGGGGGGGAGCGGTTCAGGGGCAATGTGAGGAAGTATTTTTTCACAGAGAGGGTAGTGGATGCATGGAACAGCCTTCCTGAGAAGGTTGTGTGGTCTAAAACTGTGGGAGAATTCAAGAATGCATGGGACAGACATAAGGCAGTTCTAAGTGGGGGGTAGGAAGAAAAAGGCTGTTGGTTAACTAGGATCTGCAGCCTATCCTGTAGGTAGGGAAATGGGCAGACTAGGTGGGCCAAGCGGTCCTTATCTGCTGTCAAAGTCTATGTTTCTATGCACAACACACACTATTTGTAATCTGGAGCCAGAGGGCTCAGTTCATTACAGAAAAGACAACAAAGCAATAAGATGACAACACTTTAGATTTAGCAGTTGTTGCAGGGAGCTACCTTGATGTTTACTCATGATACCCAATACAGGACACAGGCAGGATGAAATCGAGACATCAGGTTGTTGAACTGGAGTGCCAGGAGAAGCAGGGCCCACACCAATCACTGAGGCGTTGTTCCTGTTCAAAGCGTGAGCAGGGGGCTGATCCCCAGGCAGGTTTCTCGTGGATGGCTTTCTCTGTGCAGCGGGTAGTCTGGTTGTGCCAGTGTGGCAAAGCCCAGGCCCAATGGAGATGAATACAGATTCAGTCTGTGGGAGCTGGATGCAGCCTCCAGCAAGCAGAACACAGTTCAGCAACCAGTGGGGAATCAAATCACAACCCACTAACAGCACACAGCACATTTACAAGTAAGAAATTCACTGTACCAGGCAGATTGCTGTCCGATCGCATTTACAAAGTCTCTGCAGAAACCGGGAGTTTAAAGGTGGCTGGAAATCCTGTCAGGCTGATCACATTCAGCAAGTCTTCGGTCTTCTTCAGGTTAAAGTCTTGTCACTTTTCTGTGGCTTAAATCATCCTCACAATTCGGATATAGTCCGAATAAACTTCAGTTTCCCTGTCAGGGACAGCAGGCAGACAGGCAGGCCAAAAAACAGTGCTGGAGACCCCATCTTGAGTACTGTATGCAGTTCTGGAGACCCAGTCTCCGCAAAGACATAAACAGGATGGAGGCAGTCCAGAGGAGGGCAACTAAAATGGTGCAGGGTCTGCACTGAAGGACATAAATAGCCTCGAGGAAAGGGGGGGCATGATAGAAACTTTTAAGTACCTCAAGGAATCAACAAAGTCCAAGAGGGTAGCATCTTTCAGAAAAGAGGTGTGCAAGAACAAGGGCACAATTTGAAGATGGGGGGGGGGTGGCTCAGAGGTAATGAAAGGAAATATTTTTTCACAGAGAGGGTTGTGGATGCATGGAACGGCCTTCCGGAGGAGTTTGTGGAGTCAAACAGTTGTGGAATTCAAGAATGCATGGGACAGTCACAAGACAATTCTAGGGGTTGGGGGTAGGAAGAAGTAGGCTGTTGGTTAACTAGGATCTGCAGCTTATCCATTAGGTAGGGAAATGGGCAGACTGGGTGTGCCAAGCGGTCCTTATCTGCCATCAAATTCTATGTTTCTATGTTTCTTTCACAGTTCTCCTGTGCGAATTACACAGGGGCTGCTGCTTGAATCACTCAAGCTGTTACCACTTTCACTTCCCAATTCGGACTGACTGAACTGCAAACAGTCTGGGACTCTCCCCGGGATCCTAAAGGTTAGGTTGGCTGACCTGTCTGTCAGTCACAACAAGGGCTCTTCCTCCAGGTCTGTCTTGGCACCAAAATGCAAAAACTACAATTCCTATAGAATTTTGCTCCCACAAAGCCCCTGGGGACAGGCTCCATTTTAGAGTCCCCGAAGGTACTGATTGGCCAATTTCAGCAGTCCAGGGCCAAGATGATGGAAACAAACAGAACTGTCCATGCTGCAAAGAAGGCAAGTTAGAACAGACTGCAATATTATTACTACTCTAACAAATGATCAGCAAACAAGTCCATCTTCTAACAGAGCTCCCTCTGCAGAAGTAGCGATGGCAGAACGGAGCAGTTATCTGACAGCCCGGGTGGGACTCGAGCATAGAAACACTCAGCCCCCCCCCCAGATTAATTATAACTTCAATCTATGCAGCTTTGAAAGAGATAGTACACAGAGGCTATACAGGCAATCTCTGGCAATAACGTTTTAACTGCTAAAACGCAGAACACCAGCCTGGCAGTAAGCATTTAGACAAGCTCAAGGAAGACTTTTCAAGAACTCCCATTTGCAGGGGGGTTACACTATTTTTATTATTTTTCTTGGGAGTAAGGGTCTGAGTTTCATAAAGATGCAGTGACACCATCTCCAAAAACCCCTGGGGTACATTCCAGGGCAGAGAACTTGTGAGACAGCGTTGGGCAACTTCAACACAGATGACTCATACTCAGAGAAGTACACAAGAGGGAAACATTCCGAGTAAACAGTCAAGAAGGAGGAAGGCCTGTTAGTTCTGCTCCTTACTAAAGTTCTCACTGATGGCAGAGATTGTGTGCAAAAGACGTTTCAGTGAGCATGACTGTCACATGCACTATACACATCCATCCTCCCTGGTAGCCAACCTAAAACTCAAAACATTTACCTTACCTGTCAGTGGTGGACTCCAGAAGGGTGTGGATGGCCTCTAAGGCTACCTTGCTCTCCTGATCTGAACCCTGGCTGTCTTTGATCTCCTCACCTGGCCCCTTGCCTAGCCTGTATTGCTTGGTGTTTGGGGGTTACTTTAGGTTAGTGATGACTTGTGGTGGGTGTGGTGTGCTGAGGGGTGGAAGGTTGGGTGTTATTTTATCATATTGGGTGCTCTGGGGTGTGAGGATGACATGGAGTGCTACGGGTTTGGGGATTATTTCATTATATCAGGTGCTTTGGCAGGATTGTAGAGAGGTTGTGAGTCCATGTTTGAAAGCCAAGATCAGCTCCTCCCATTGTTTGGCTGGGGTAGATGAGGCCCCGAATAGAAATTGGTGATACAAATCAAGTCTTAAGCTGCAGCTGCTGCTCTCTTTCAGCATGTGTTTCCATGAGCTTGAACTAATATAATGGTGGCAGAATGCAGATCGCTACTGTGCAGTATTTAAAATGCAGCATTTCCAGTTGTAATGTAAAGCCATCATACACTGAACGGCCTAGCTGTTTTTCACTGTGTGTCATTTTGTTTAAGTTGTGAGCATTTTTATAGTTTGCCAAAGGTGTCGGTTTATTTACATCTCATATTTTCCACATACGAACATACGAAATTTGCCAGCAGATAAAGGCCTAGAGGTCTATCATGTCTGCTCGAATGTGCAGCTAGCACCCCTTATTCTGCAGCTGCCCCTCCCTTCCACCCTTCCCCTTCATTAACCCTCCTCCTTGTCCTGTCCCATCCTCATTTGAAGCAGTCCACTGTTCTACTGCATACCACTTCAGCAGGTAACGCATTCCATCCAGCCACCACCCTCTCTGTAACAAAGTGTCTCCTCATCTCCCTCCTGAACCTTCCTTGCTCCAGTCTCATATCATGACCCCTGTTGGCCTTCCCCTCCCTTACTTTGAACAGCCCCTCTGTACCCTTCTTGTTTATTCCTTTCATGTATTTAAAGGTTTCAATCATGTCACCCCTGTCTCTCCTCTCCTCCAGTGAGTACATGTTCAACTCCTTCAACCTCCTCTCATATGATAAGTCCCCCAGCCCCTTGATCATCTTTGTCGCTCTGTGCTGCACCCTCCAGTAACTTAATGTCCCTCTTCAGATATTTAACACCAGTACTGCACGCAGTACTCCAGGTGTGGTCTAACTAATGACCTATACAGTGGCAGAATCTACCTCCTCCTCCTCGAGGATATACCCTTGCAATACAACCCATCATTTTGTTGGCCTTGCAGCTGCCTTCCTACATTGTGCCGAGTTGTTCATTGACCCTGTAATGAGCACACCCAGATCCTTCTCCTCCTCTGTCTGGGCTAGCTGCACTCCCCCTAGCTGGTAACTCCTCCTTGGGTTCTTCATCCCAGAAGGCAGCACCTTGCACTTTTTGGCATTAAAGCCCAGTTGCCAGGTGTCTGACCAGGTTTCAAGCTTTGCCAGATCATTCTGAAACCCCTGCCATCCCCCTAGGTCATCCACCACTGCGCCTACCTTGGTATCATCAGCAAACAGACTGATCTTGCTCTTGATGTCCCATGATATGTCTGCAATGAATATCCCAAACAACACTGGTCCCAACACTGAGCCCTGTGGAACACCGCTCATCACTGCCCTTGGGTGTGAGCTCCCACCCACCACCACCCTCTGTTGCCTTCCCTGCAGCCAGTTTCCTACCCATCTTACCAGCTTTGCACCCGCCCCTGTGCCTACTAACTTCCTTCCCAGCCTTCCATGTGGCACTGAGTCGAATGCCTTACTGAAGTCCAGATACAGGACATCTACTGCATGGCCCCTGTCCAGTTGCCTAGTTACCCAGTCATAGAACTCGACCAGGTTGGTTTGGCAGGATCTGCCACGTATGAAGCCATGCTGTCTGCTGTCCTGTAGTCCTTTGGCCTCTAGGAGGGCCATCAGCTTCTCCTTCAGGATAGTCTCCATTAGCTTACCCACGATGGATGTGAGGCTCACTGGTCTGTAGTTTCCTGGTTCATCCTTGGGGCCACTCTTGTGGAGGGGCACCAATGAGCCATCCTCCAGTCCTGAGGTACACACCCCGAATGTAGTGAGGCATTAAATAGGTCTGCCAAAGGTCCTGCAAGGACCTCTGCCAGCTCCTTCAGTACCCTGGGGTGGATGCCATCTGGGCCTGGCGCCTTGTCCACCCTCAGTGCCTTCAAACCCTCTCGAACTCTGCTCTCCACATGCTGCAGTCTGATATCTGAATATTGTCTGCACAAGGAAGCAGTTCTGTTAATACCATCCATTCTCTTTACCGAGCTGCACTGTATCAATACCCAAATAAAAAGGTGGATGCAATAACAGCATGGTGAGCCTCAGGCATTTTAATTCTCACCTGGGTTTGGGGGAATGCCTGTCTGTAACTCTTTAACTGTCCATCACAGCGTTTGTCATGCTAACTGCTATGGTACAGTCCCAAAGGGGTAATAGAGGTAGCACCAAGATTTGTCTCCACACCATCCAGGCAAGCCATAATCCCCTTATGCCACAGTGAGATACAACTTTTATAACACTTTTGACCATTTTACAAATGTTATAGGTCTAATATTCTACTCCAGGTGTGTGTCAGTGTTGTAACACCCCCATTTCCTGGGCAGTTGAAGGACCTTGGTGCTCACAACCCACCAAGGTCTTTTGGTTATTACAGTATTGCCACACACCTGACTGGATTATTCCTTACTTCAGCTATACCTAAACAGATGAACTGACCATCATTTATCACTCAGTATCTGCGCTCTAGATGAAGTGGGAGCTGTCTGTTGTACTCCCAACTTGAAACTATTGGTTTGATTGCTAGTGCCACTAACATTTGCAAAGATGGTTTCCATGTCAGGATCAGGAGTGTGCACTGCTGTATTGTCAAAGAATATTACTCATATCACATGGACCCAAATGACTGCTTCATGGAAGGGGCAGTGGTGAAAAACAAATGTAATCAAATAAAAAAAAAATCTTACATTTCTATGAATTACAGGATTGCAACAATTGGTTGGGGATGTTCAATGTTTCATCGCCACCTAAAGCCCACTCAGTACCACATGGAGAGGTTGCTGTTCCATATGCTGGAATCCTCTCAACTCTTCCCATCTGTAGAGGCTTTCATGTAATGGGAGGGCAATGTTATCAGGCTTGGCTACATTGGTGACACACCCTTTGCTTGGCAGAATCGCCCGCTATGCTGCCTTTCCTTTTAGTGACCAGCAGACTAACTCGTTTAGAACTATAGAACATTTTAACCCTTATTCAAAAGATATTTAATCTGCTATTTATGATATAGCCACCTCCTAATAGAGCAATAAAACTCAGGTTTTGGACTTTATACGATCATTTATAGGGTCTTAAATGGTGCCACCAGTTTTGGTTTCTGGATGTATGATTTGAGACTTTTTGAGACATTTGAGACTGTAAATAACTGCATAATGTCTGAAACTTGGGTTTTGTGACTGCACCATGAGTCTCAAGAGTCACTAGTCACTTCACTTTAGTACCAGTCTCTCATGGCTTGTAATGTGCTTTGGGATACAATGTGTATGAAAAGCATTATATAAATGCTGATTCTTCTTCTGTTCTAAACAACAACATAGTTATATTCTGACTCTGGGCTAAAATGAATAACATTTCTGTAGGTATAAATCAGATGATCACTAAAATGATGGGCAGCACAGTGGTTGCTTCTGACAACCAGTAGGCATGTTGGGAGGGGGGTGGCCAGGCCTGATAATACATCGGTGAAAGCCCCTACTGGTCCACCAGCTGTTTCCAGGTCAACAGTAGAGGAACAGTTTCCCCTTTGGCTTTCTCTTTGCCAGTAGGGTGACAGTCTCTGCAAGGAACCCCAGTGTTACTTACAATATCAAAGTAAACATGTGAGATTGTCTGTTAGTCAGTGTCTAGTTTTTACTGGGGCAAAACACAAGCTCAGTTCCTATCCTCGAGTAGTTCAGGTGAAGGCTGGAGCACTCCTGCTCTCAAAGGAACAATTATATGCTAAACTGTAGGTACAAAGGCATAGAAACAGAAGAGAGAAAGAAATAAGTGCCTGAGCTGGGACTTGAACCCAGGCTGCCTGGAATACTGTTCCAGTTGCACTACCAGCTGCCCCATCAAGGCAGCTAAAAACTGGACCATCCTGGAGCACATCACTCTTTCTACAATGCCCAACCTGGTGCTGCACTTACTGTATTTCTTTCTCTCTTCTGTTTGTATATGTTCCATAAATGTGCATACTGCACTCTTGTGATTAAAATCCTATCTCTCATCCTCTCTCTCTCCACTCCACCTCCCCCCACCCACTCTTTCAGATCAAATGATGCCAGCACCTTGACATGTATTGTAATTTACCCACTACTGTTTATTGCACAATACCTTGTGTTCCAACTGTTGCACAATCTTGCAATGTTGTATTGTTTGTACTACCCACATACTATTGTAACTGATCATCCTTCACAACCCTATGTAACCCTTCCCCCCAGGTTGCACCGTGAGACGAGCAACTTGTTGTTCAGTATGCCCTCCTGGTGAAACATTTCAGTAAATAAATAAAAATGCAATTATCTGTGCAGCATTAGGTTGTGCTTTGTAGAAAGAGTAATTTGCTCCAGGACGGCCCTGTTTCCAGTTGCCTTGGTGGTGCATCTGGTAGCACAACTGGAACGGTATTCCGGGCAGCCTTGTCTCAAGTCCCAGCTGAGGCACTTATTACTTTCGCTCCTCTGTTCGTATGTGTTCCATAAATATGAACACTGCACTCTTGAGATTGAAAATGTAATTATATGTGCAGCACCTGGTTGTGCATTGGAGAAAGAGTAATATACTTCAGAACAGGTCAGTTTCCAGTTGTTTTGGTGGCTCAGCTGGTAGTGCTACCAGAACAGTATTTTGCGTGGCCTGGGTTCAAGTCTCAGCTGAGGCACTTATTTCTTTCTCTCTTTTGTTTTGTATGTTCCAAAAATGTGCATACCCCATTATTGTGATTGAAAAGGTAAGCATCTGTGCAGCACCAATTGTGTCTTGGAGAAAGAGTAATGTGCTCCAGAATGGCCCAGTTGCCTTCTTGGCGCAGCTGGTAGTGCAACCAGAATGGTATTCCGGGTTGCCTGGGTTCATGTCCCAGCTCAGGCACCTATTTATTACTCTCTCTTCTGTTTGTATGTGTTCCATAAATGTGCACACTGCACTCTTGTGATTGAAAAGATACAAAATACCAAATACATTAGGTTTAGAAATGTATTGGTGCAATTTCAGGATACCTCAACCAACCACTGCATGGCCGTGGTGTCCTGAAATCACACCAATACATTTCTAAGCGTAATGTATGTGGTGTGTGCACTGTTCCATCCTGTCCCTTCAGCTCCTATCCTTATTGCACGCTGCCCTTCTGCCACGAGTCATCATGTTTAGTAGAATGTACCATTTTTGCCCTGATGTACTGAAAGGTGTGTTATCAGTGCACTTGTGCACCCCACTTCCCAGCATTGCTTCAGAGATGATGCTTCTTCAGGGGCAGATGGCAGGCAGCTGTGTGCGCACCAGATGAGCCTGTGATGACAGCCTCACAGTGCAGAAATAGCTTTTCCACTTACTAACAGGAACGCTGAGTTAAGCAGTAACCCGGAACTAACCACAAGACTAAAACCATTAGTCAGCAAGTTAGAGCCAGACTGAACCTGGCCTTGAGGGAGATAACTGTGTCAACCGTGACAGACTGACACCACTTAGGACTGAGACATCACATAGAAAGACACTGAACTCGGGGAAAGCCACAAACCTTTTATTCAGGGTTCATCTTGCTGTTTATTTACATGATTCTTTCTCACGTTGAGTACCTCATGATGTTATCACTGCTGACCACAGGTTGAACATTGTTTCTTTCTAGTTTGTTACTTAAAATATGACTCTTTGTTGTATAGCACCCCCACCACCACACCGAGCTGTCAGACAGGACGTGACGTTAGTTAAAGAACTGTCTTACTCTGCCAGCCTTCCTGGTAAAACTTGCAGTTACAAAAATACGTAAATAAAAATAGGCTGTATTTCAGTTCTAACAGCAGGCAAACAGTGAAGGGGAAAGCGACCTTTTCCAGCCGCAAAGGATAAGCACGAGGGCTCAGAGATGTACTCTGACTAGAGGTGTTGCAAAGACTCACTTTGCCGACAAAGTTGTGAGAGTCACTTTTGTGAAACACTTCACAAAGTTGTCACTTCACAGTGAGTTTTCCTGCCTGAGTGGCACTGTAAGGCAAAGCCAAGCAAAGTCCTGGTGAAACAGAAAATGTCATGAACTCGGCACTTTGTGAATTTGGCAAAGTTTGCAAATTCATTTGCATAGTGAAGTTTGCCAGCCTCACACACCTCTACCTGCACTCTCACAGGTTTGAATAGTGCTCTGTTCTTTTTTTTTTTTGCCGCCTTACTTACCCCCTGGCCTGCCTCTCCTTCCGGCTGCTCATGACTCCTCCGACCCCCTCGCCCTGACCCCCTTCCTCTCACCTCAGATCGCAGCCTACCCAGGGGTGGCTCGGCATATCCCTTCGCCCGGATGGGTCCCTCTCCTCTGAGGGGGAAGGCGCCAGGAGGGGAAGCCAGCGCACTAGTCAATCAGTTCCTGGCTACTGCTGAGGTGGATTTGGGGGCGTCAGGGCATCTCGAGTCGGCAGGAGCCGGCAGCCATCATCCGGCCAACCAGGAGGCCAGGATTTCTGCTTTTCTCCCTAGGGGCATGGTGTGCCACAAACGTCTAGGCCAGGCCGACATTCACCATGCCCCTTGTGCAGTGGGGCTCGCTTAAACTGCTGCTCTCCCAGCCTCCGCCAGGAGGCAGCAGACAGCAAGCCACATCCCTTCCCTCCCCCCAGAGAAGGCGAGCAGTCACAGGACGCTGAAGCCTACTCCTCCTAGCTTGACTCTCCAGCGACCTGAGTCCATTCGAACCTGGGTTGCTGGCGTCGCCTGAAATCAACATCGCCCGGCGAGGCACTTAGTGGTCATTCTGATGACTGGGGAAATCTGCATCTTGCTTCATACTCTTGTTTTTAAATCTATGTGGTAACACAGTGGGGAATGATTACTTAAGCAATAAGGCACGACAAGGTGCGTGTTATCATGTAATAATGTCACTCCTGGGGTGGGTTGAAGCACGAGGCAAAGCCGAGTGCTTCCACCACCCCAGGAGTGACGTTATTACACGATAACACACACCTTGGAGTGCCTTATTGCAATTATACAATGGCTTGATGTTATAGAAAACAAAAATAAAAATGTTTTTAGTAGATTTTTAGTGAGGCAGTATATCTTTGTTACTGAAAAAAAAGGTGCTGCTCCATAAAATCAACACAGTGATGTTATTGTGTAATATCATCACTGTCTCGGGCACACACTGACCAATCAGAGTCCAGGAAATTTTCTTGCCACTGTATAATATCCATTTTATCACGAAGATGCAGGTAATGTATATGGAAAGGGTGGTTCCCCAGCCAAACCCAGTGTCCGTAATTTTCATGGGCCCTCCCATGATTTTCATCTGTTTTTTTTTTCCCTATCATTTACTTTCCCACCCTGGCTGAGGCAAGCTTGGGCTCCCATCTGTCTTGCCCCACTGACTCCCACTGTCTACCTCCTCCACAGGTTCACTCCACTGGTCGGGGTATTCCCACAGATTGCCCCCTTTGTGATGTCGGGATGGGGAGGGTCATCCTGCCCAAAGCCATTATCCAGTTTGGCTAGCAGATATGTCTGTTGGTGGGGCAGGTGGTTGCTCAGTGTGCAGAGCATCACCCTTACCTCGCTGTAGTATCCACCATATTTTCTCCCACTAGTCGTGGCAGCATGGGCTGCTACATGCACAGGGAGGTGCGCATACATCCAAGAACCGAGGCTCCACCTCTCCTGACTTTTGTTTGCCAGTTGTGTGTCGGCACTGACCCCAGGCCTGCACCTGGTGGCAGCCAAGAGCTGAGATGGTAAGCCACCCCTATACAGGGGAAAAGAGCTTCCTTACAGGTGCTTGTTCCACTCCCAGCCCTCCTTCCTGCCGACTCCTGGTGTCCCAGGCTCATTCCCGGACTCGGGTCACTGGTATTGTGAGAGGTGAGGCACAAGGTGCCCTAGCCCTCTGCACCACTGAGTCGGGTTCATTTGTTTTATGTAAGAGGCTCACTAGGTATAAATACTGAGGATACATGCAGTTAGATTATATACCTGCATAATAAGGTGCAGGTTCTTTACAACACCTCACAGTCATAGATGTGTCTGTCTCAATAAACCAGGGCCACTGATTCCAATGATGCCCATAAAGGGGGTCAGCTATGTTATAGGAAGTTGCAAGTGGAGGTGCAGGTTCCACACATGCACTGGATTCTCAGTTTAGTTACAAATATCAGGCGGGTAAGTGTGGCTTCTACATCACTCAGGGTAAAATCATAGTCCATTGCTGGTTAGATGTGGGAGAATAGCCCACAGATGCCATGGGAGTGAACAGACTGTGAGAAAGGAGTTAAAAATATTCAGCCAAAGGGCAAAACTGCCATAACACTGGTGTTTGTACATGATGTTGCATCAGTTAGTATAGCAGCTGCACCAACAACCGGGATGTATGTAGGATGTTTTACCAGTTTGCACAACTGCACTGATACAGGGGTGTTTGCAAGATTTTGCATCAGTTTGCATATTTGTAACAACGCAGGAATATGTGAAGGATACTTCACCACTTTGCATATCTGCACTGATAAAAAGTTATGTGCAGGATGTGTCAGTCCACCAGTGAGTGGCACCTATGTAGTTCTCTGCAAGAGATGAGAATCCATCACTGTTGGTATCAACATGTTGCATGTTGGGGGGCATGGCCTGGCAGGGCAAGCTAGGCAGTAGGTCAACATAGCTAAAGCAACTACAGCGTGGTCAAATATCACGCAGGAAGATCAGCGACAGCAAAGGTAGTGCTTGATAAAAACACTGATCGCTACCATAGTGAAAAAAAAACACAAGAAGACACAATGACTGTATGGGGGGCTTCTGCCCCTGAACCCCAACTTAGTATGAATACATTCAGGGGGGAGGCAACTCGGGGATGGGGAGAAACCTTGAGGGGGGGAATTGTTGAGGAGGAGAAGGGGGAACCAGCGGGATGATTGGGGAGGGGGCAAAAGTGCAAGGTGGGGCCAGACACATTGAGAGCATAAATCGGGAGAGGGGAGATTAAAAAAAAATGTCCCAGGACTGGGAATCAAACCCCAGTCCACCAACATTCTGCTTTCCTCCCTTACTGTGGCACTGCTCTCTGTACCACGGCAGCTGCTCAGCAGCAAACTGCCCGGCAGAGGCTTCATTTCTTTCTCCCCGACAGCGATACAACTACAGGGATAGCACTGATATTACCTGTGCTATACCTGTAGCTGTATTGCTGTTCACTATTTTTACAGTGTGTTTTTTCCCACACTATAATGCCCATGACATTTTCACCCGGTACGTGCAAGCTGGTGGACGTACACTAGCTTAGATATTTTCATGCACCATTCTTAAACATTTCTAATCCTGCTCCAGCCTGACTATCCACACTTCTTTCTTCACGTAAACACTGACTAACCTGATGGTATTGCAAAGTCAAATGAAAAAGCATACTAAGCTGACCTTTGAGCCCGCATTGTCATTCTCCTGTTGTCTTGCACTAGCTGCTGAAGGTTGCACTTGCTCCCAGATTATTACAACTGAGACTGAGACAGATGACTGCAAAACTGACAAGACCGTGACTGCTCTTGCTGCGATGCTGACAAACCTGCAGAGGGATATGACAGCCAGATTTGAGAATATCACAGCGCAAATAGCCCATCTCCAAATTATAGCGTCAGGCCTCTCAGACACTACCTCATCACATGCATCCTGACTTGATGAAGCTGAACAGCGAATCAGTGAATTGGAGGACCACTTTAATGATGTGGTCTGGGAGCTCAATATCACCTGGGATAATGTTGAGGGACTTAAAGAGACAGCTGATGAGAAGAACCTGGGATGATGGTGAAATCTTAGGCTGGTGGGTCTGGAGGGCAAAAATGCAGACTGTGCAGTGCTGCAGTGGCTCACGGAAACGTTTAATATTGGTCTGGAGGCAACGAAATTGAGCATGCTCACAGAACTGGCCTGAAGCCTTAACTGAGGGAGTACCCTAAGCACTTTTTAATTAAATAACGGTGGCACTTGGATAAAGAGAGAGAGTTTTGCATGCAGCTAAAACCTAGGTCTCCATCTAACTGAACTCTGTCAAGGCCTTTGTTTTTCAGGACTTAAGTTGCCAGCCCCAACAATAGCAACAGCAGTTCTCCAGCATGAAAGTGAAGCTCCAGCGCAGGGGATGGGAGTTTGTCCACCTATGTGTTGCGGCAGTGAGTAACCTGACCTGGAAGACCACCAAGATTCTTCACCAACGCCCAAGCTGCTGAAGATTTCATAAATGCTGAAGATGCTGCATTGGAGGGAATGCAGCAGGATGTTTTTCAAGGGCATCTCCCTCCACTGGGCCACACCACTGGAACTGTAAGCTGTCAGCATCAGGACCACATAGAAACTTACTAGCTGGGGCTGTCCACATTGACGTGTGTCATCACCACCTATATAAAGTGGGTGGCCCCATCACACTTCAATTCTTTCTCCCATCAACTGCTCATGAAATCACTGCAAGAGCAACACTGGCAAAGTTCGCCATAGTTTTCTACTGCTTCATTCATTCTTTTTTGGTATTAATAATAAAGTTATTGTTTATGCCGCTGAAGAAAGAAAAGGAACCACATTTTTGTTTGTGTCAGTGTGGTAGCATTAACATTTACAAGGATGACACACATTCCTTGTGCATTCGTTGTTTGGGCCTAGTGCACAACGTTAATGCCTGTGACATTTACCAAGCTGGCTTCGAGAAATAAACCATTAAGGCCGCTCATGACAGGTTTAAAGCACCTTATCATACGAGTTATCTTCCCCCGACATGGAATCCAGGATATTGAATGTAATGTGTAGAAGGATCTATGCTTCAGTCTCCCTTGTGGTCCATATTGCCAGCTATGCTTATATGATTAAATATCAGAATAGCCGATGGAAATCAATGAAGGCTGTGGCCAACAAGCTGTCTGATAGACCAGTTAACACTGAGGGCCAGCAGACTGTAGCCCGTGGCCTAGACTCCGGCAATCATCTTCTGAAGTCAGCTTATGATGCCTCGGTTGCTTTAGCTCGTGCTGTGCCCTCTGGAATTTGCCTTTGATAACATCCTTGGCTGTGAGTTGTTGACTTTGCAGCAGCTGTACAGCAATTGGTCCTTAATACTCCCTTTTGGGGTAAACAGGTTTTTTTTGTACCTGATGTTGAAAATGTATTGTGGGAACTACAGACTTCAAAAGTGACTTTTTGTTCCCTGCACACTTTGAATCTGAAATCTCGTAGTCGGGGAAGGGGTTCCTTTCGTAGGCCCTACTCCTGTCTATTCAAATGGTTTGGGCTGTTGGTACCAGCAAGCCCCTTCTGCCCCTCAAGCACCTTTGCATTCCGGTGCCCATGCCAAGGTCACCAAAAGCTGTTCGCCAGCCGCACTAAAAGCCTTCTGATTCCCTTCCGCCTCCCGTAGCCCCTTCAGACCAGGGGATCTTAGTGGGAAGCCGCATTTCCCTCTTCCTTCCTAAATGGAGGGAGATTGCAACAGATGCTTGAGTGCTGGAGGTAGTTCAGTGAGGACACATCCTAAAACTCCTGTCTGCTCCTCCAGTGATCCTCCTCTACCAAACTGGTACCCTCCGTGATACCTTGTTCTCCTGTCGGAGGAATCCCAGACCCTCATCCACAAAAGGTGATATATTATTCCTGATACTTCCTAGTTCCAAAGTGGGCAAAGGATTTATGTCCCATCCTGAACCTTTGGGGCTTGAACCTGTACATAGAAGATGAATGGTTCCAGGCTGTGGACCCTGTACATAGAAGACAAATGATTCCAGATGGTCTCCTTACAGTCATTACTACCTTTGTTGTTATGACAGGGTTGGCTGTATGCCTTGGATAGGAAGGATGCCTGCCTTCATATTAGGATCATCAAGAGCTACAGAAAATACCTTTGCTTTATGCTACAAGAGTATTGCTATCAGTTTTTTGTCTTCAGTACTGCATATCTTTGTCAAATGCTTTGTAGCAATGACCTCGGCAGACTTCAAGGAAGAACTGTATGTGTTCCTGTATCTTGAAGATTGGCTGTTAAAAGCTCCATCGGGGAGGCAAGCATGTACACCCTGTTCAGGATCCACTAACTGTTCGAGCAGTTGGGCATCCTGGTAAACAAACCAAAATCAGTTCTGACTCTGTCAGCATCTCCATTATATAGGAGCTGTCCTAGATATGGGGGTGAGCAGGGCATTTCTACCAGTGGCCCATACAATGGCGTTGCTTGCCCAGGCTTACTTAGTGTCTTCCAGTGATTACGTTTCCACAAGCAGCCTACTACAGCGGATTGGTCTCATGGCTGACGCTATTCCTACAGTCTTGCTGGCATGTCTGCATTTGTGGATTCCTCACTGGTTTCTCTGTGTCCAATGGGCTCAACACATGAACGATCTGGAGTGTCTCATACAGGTGATTCCTCCTCTTTATCCCTCCCTTCTCTCTGGTGGTTGGGCCACTCCAACCAAGAGACAGTTTCCATTTGTCTGTCCCTCGCTCCTATTAGTCATGAAGATGGATGCTTTGGGCTCTGGTTGGGGTGCTCATCTTGGGCCCTTCCTGACGCAAGGTCTCTGGTCCTCCCTGGATCACTCTTACCATGCCAACACTGGAGATGAGGGCTGTTTTGCTTGGTTCCACCATCGGAAGGTGCCCATCGGAACGCACCTGTCATTAAGGTGCCAGGATTTCATTTCGCCACCCGGTATTTATGTGGGGGGCTGTGTCCCCACACCCCCTGTGTGGGGGCTGTGCCCCCAACTAAATATCGTAACTCCGGGGGGGGGCAGACCTTGGGGAAGGGGTGGCGATTTGGGGATTTTGACACCCTGTTGACGGGTGCATTCGGACCAGTGCATGGATGACCGGAAGGGGTTTTGCTTGGTCTACAGGTCTTTGCTGTCTTTCTCCAAGGTCAACCTCTGTTAGTCTGCATGGACAACATTTCTGTGATATATTACATAAACAGACAGGGCAGAGTTCTTTCATACCCCCCTTTGCAGGCAAGTAATGATGGTCTGGCATTGGGCTGTGGAGCATGATATTCTCCTTGTGGCCCTGTTTTGCCTGGCACCCTTAACGTCTTAGTGGATCACCTCAGCAGGTCCTGGGTGCTCTCCTATGAGTGCGAACTCTTGGAATCTGTTGTGCATGACCTCTTTGAGAAATTACGTCATCCCAGTACAGACCTCTTTGCATCCCTATACAATGCAAAACTGCCACATTTCTGTTTGCTCACAGCAGGGCCTGGGGTTTCTTCGTGAGACACATTGTCTCTCTCCTGGAAGGGTAGGTTCCTGTACACCATTCCTCCATTCCCAATTGATCCAGAGGGTTCTGGTCAAGTTGAGGGCAGAACTGGCCACCCTGACTCTGTTGGCCCCATTTTTGGCCCAGAAAATGTAATTCTTTCTGCTGCAACAGTTTGCAGTGGAACCTCCAGTCCTGCTCCCTCTATGAGCAGGGCTCCCGTTGCAAGAGCAGCGCCCTCTAGTGCACCTAGATCTCCAATCCCTGCACCTCCATGTCTGGCTCCTGAGGATGTTGAACGCTCTTGCTTTGGGGTTTCTACTGCAATTGAAGTTGTTTTGCTGGCAGCTCACATGTCATTTACATGGTGTACCTACTCCCAGAAATGGAAATTCTTCACTGTCTGGACTCTTTTACATGTCCAGTCAGTAGGGACTGGATAACTCAGTGAAGTTCTGACCCTTATTAAATAAGAACCCCTGATTTATCCTGATTAGTTCTGATTTATTGACCAATATTTGAAAAAATGTGAAAAAATGCATAAAAGTGGCCAAAGTCACTCAAATTTGACACAGAGGCCCAAAGGAAATAATTTAATGGATAATTTGTATGAAAATTAAAGTAAAACTAGTAAATAAAAAAAGCAATCTGTCACTACTAGCCACTTCATGGCTGGCGTATAATAGTGGCATATCATGCTCGGGACTGCGACATGAGTGTGCTGGGAGAGAAGGAGAGAGACAGATAGACAGACAGACTGATGCAAATACCTACAGTATATCACAGCACCACCAAGCACTGCAGGCACTGCCAGGCAGCTAAGATTTCTTTTTTTATTAATGGTGCTGTGTGGGTATTATTTTGATGGATGTTCCTAATAACTAATGTTTTAATGATAATAAGGAATAATGGGGAATGAGTGATGATGACACTTGTGTGCAGTGCTTGTGCTTTACTTGTGTTGTACTGTAAACACTCCGCCTGCTACAACTCACAGTCAGATTATCCCCTGGGCCACCCATAGCCAGCAGCACAGGGCAGGCGCATTAACTTGTATGTTGTTTGAACAGTAGTTTTATTTTAATACATGAAATTGGGATTGAACGTAGGTGATGATGATTGTTATTCGTGATTGGATTGTACACACAGTCGCACTGAAGCAGGAAAAAAAATTTATTTGGGGTTTCTGGGACTGTCACATTTATTATGGGCTGCCCTGCAGTCTCTTTCCCTGTCCCCTCTTTACATCACAAAAATTTATTTTGCTACCCTACTGCCCTTGATCTGTACACACAGCCGCACTGAAGCAGAAAAAAAAAATTATTTGGGATTTCTGGGATGTCACATTTATGTAGGCCACCCTGCAGTCTCTTTCCCTCTCCCTGCTTTACGTCACAAAGATTAATTTTGCAACCCTACTGCCAAGAAAAAAAAACTTTCATTTGGGATTTTCTGTAACTGTAATCTCTGGGCCACCAGTACTCTCTCCTCTGGAACTGGAATGGCACAAGTCAGATTTTGCCAGCCTTCCCTTTTTGTACACACAGCTACACCATCTGAGGCCAAGAAAAAACACTTTCATTTGGGATTTTCTGCAACTGTAATCTCCGGGCCCCCACCACCACCAGTACTCTCTCCTCTCTGGATTTGGAAAAGCTCAAGTCAGATTTTGCCAGTGATCAGTCTGCCCTTTTTTTACACACAGCTACTACTGTCAGAGGCCAAGAAAAAGTTTAATTTGGGATTTTCTGTAACTATAATCATTCATACCCCCCCATACTCCCAATGCACCCTCCCGTCATCAACCGACCGACTTCACCCACCCCACATCCTCCAAGATTGGGAATCTCTCCCCCTCCCTTAACTAACTTTAGTGCTTTTGCTTTTTGGTTTTGGTGCTTTCCAGTCTCTCTTTTGCTGCTTCATCAGCAGCATCTCTAGCAGCTCAGCGATACTCCTCCTTCTGGGTCTCGTGGCGCACTCACCGGCCTTATATACCGGTGCGTGCATCAAGTGACCTTCTGTTGCCTGACTGGATGCCGCTGGCTGCCTGTATGTCCCAACGGAATCCCCTAGGCAACAGAATAAAAAATGCGGAAATGGCATCTCTATGGACCCGGAACCGATCTTCTACCACGAAGACTGCATTTATCCGGGTCCGTGGATTGCGAGTTCGATCCAGGAGTCCAGATCTCCCACAGAACAGCCCACTCATCCCTACCAGTCAGTCACATTATGGATTACCTCTTGTCCCTTGCAGACACAGGCCTCTGATACCCCTTTGTGAAGGTATATTTGGCTGCAGTTTTGGTTTTTCATGCACTCAGTGCTGGTAAAATGGTTGCCCAACTTAAGGTGTCCTACAGATTCCTTATAAAGATATTACTACTTCACCCCCTATCCATGACCCACTGCCAGTGTGGGACCTTATCATGGTTCTGGAGACCCTTATGGTGCCTCCCTTTGAACCATCCGCTACTTGTGACATGCAGATCCTCTCTTGGAAGATGCTGTTTCTTGTGTCTATTACTTCTTGCAAGAAGAATTTCAAAATTGCAGGCTCTAGTTGCAGAGCCTCCTTGTCTTGGATCAGACGGATCACCTTAAGTACCAGTCCTCATTTTCTGCTAAAGGTAGTTTCTAATCACACACTAAATCAGACTATTGAGCTTCCAGTTTATTTTTTGACTCTCACGGATAGTGGGGAACATCAGCTCCATATGCTGGACATCTGCAGGAGACTGCATTTGTTACCTGGATCACACTAAGGACTGTAGAAATCCTCTAAACAACTGGTATTTGTCTTTCACTCACAGGATTGTGGGCTTCCCTGTTTCTAAGCAATGCCTTTCCACATGGTTGGCATCCAGCATTACTTTCTGTTACTGGAAGTGCGGTATGCGGCTTCCCGGTCCTGTAGCTGCCCACTCCACTTGTGTCATGGTCACTTCCATGGTTTGCTTTCACAGTGTGTTTGCTGCTTTCATCTGCAGTGCTGTCGCCTAGTGTACTGTTCACACATTCATGTAACGTTAGAGTCTGGACATCATCTGTCATAGACGTGCTGACTTTGGCCTTATGGTTCTGCAAGGCTTCCTGTCTTAAGGTCAGTTGATCCTTCCTGCCTCCAGCAGCGCTTGGTACTGCATACAGTAGGAATCATTCCAATGATGTGACTCAAATGAGGGTAATGTCCTCAAGAAGACAGAGCAGTTAGTTACTGTAACAGTAGATCTTTGACAGACTCTCCTCCATTGAGCCACAGGTCACCCTCTCACCTTCCCCCTTTCTTCTCAGGTGATTTGTACCAGATGTACTGCCTGCTTTTGCATGCTGGTTCAGGGGCGTAGCTATAGAGTGTGCAGATGGTGCACCTGCACTGGTGCCCTTGAGCTGGAGGGGCCTAGGCACGGGTGCGGCACGGCCACAGCTGCGATCATGCAGTGGGCTGAGTTCCACTTTTCTGTCTTTTTTTTTTGTTGTGGTATGAGCTCTTTGAGCAGGATGTCACTGGGGCACTCCGGACAGTTAGTGGGATGGACCGCTATCGGTGCAAGCTCGAGAAGGGCGGATGTGATAAGTTAAGATGGCACGCAGGGACTGGGTTTTGTACTTACACCTTTGCCACCATAGTTCACGTCAAGATTGTGAACACTCACTGATTCTGCTGCCAGCTCAGTCAAAAATCTACACCTTTTCTTTTCAGTCAGTCCGGACAAATCCTTGGCTTGGTGACTGGTGTGGGTGCCAAAAGACAAAGTAGGAATGGAGGATTTTAAAATTGGATTCTTAAAACGGATAAGCTGCTGAATTGGAAATGACATAGCTACTGGACTTTCAGCTTTGTTTACTTTGGCCTGGTTATGTCTTTTGATTGATAGGAAGCAAGGGCTCAGTGTTGGTCTTATTTCCCAATCCTGACCCTGTTTTGCAGTGTATTTGGCATTTATTGAGTTAGGCTTATTGGTGGGTTAACTTTCTTGTTTGGCTGGGACTTGCACTAATGTTATCATTTGAATTGTGTAACTGCAAATTAAGTAATTGTGCTAGGAAACCTGTAGAAAAAAAATTATCTTGCCACTTTGAACTAATAAACACCCATGCTGGGCAGCAAATGGATTAGGACATTAAGCTAAACCCAGTTTTGTGCACAAATAATTGCTGGTAGGACCCAGGAGAGCTGGATTTCCTAAGAGTGGGAGCAAACAAAGTTTGCCACCCTTTCCGACTCCTAACCTCTAGGCCTGGCCTCCATCTGTAGTAGAGCTCTTCCTTGTTGTTTTTATAACTGGTCAATTTTTAAAACCTGGATCATTGCCTCTTAGACTTCATTTACGCTTACACTGATTGCTCGTCTACATCTGGCGTAATCATTAGTGTCACCCTCGGGGGGCCCATTTCATTCCTTGCACCAGGGCCCATGCCAACCATGCTACACCACTGCGCTGATTCTCCTTCCTCTGCCCCATTAGGGCATGATTTATCTCAGGTTCCATATCCCCTCCCTTGTTCCTGGAATTGTTCCTGGTTGCCTTGGTCCCTGCTGGTCTGATAATCCTCCATGCTTGTCTCTGGTGGGGAACTGAAGCATGATGAAGTAGGGAACTGAAGTGTGATGGGCAGGCCACATTATATAGGTGGCAGTGATGCATGTTGGCATGGACAGCCCCAGATAGAAAATGTTTCTGGGTGGTTCTGATGTCAGTCGCTTGCAGTTCCAATGGTGTGGCTCAGTGGAGAAGATTCTCTGGAAGGTCTACTGTTACGGTATATGGCTACTCTTTCACACTACCAGTCCAGCACAATGAGGCCCTGTGAGTACCAAACTGACTGCTTATTTTCTCATCTCCTCTCCTTATCCTGTAATTCCCTTGGCCACCAGCCCTGTGCCACTCCTGCTTGGCTCCTTCTCTGTGACATGGTGTGTCATTCTTAATGGGTGCACTGTAATGCTTCATGGGCTTATTTATAGCAGATTAACACCTCTGCCCTTTGCTTGGGCATATGAGCCTGTGAGCTCTCATGCACATATCTTTTACGAGCTCTATGACATTTAAGTGGGGGGCTATCAAGTGAGCTAGGTGTACCTTATTCCTCAGCTACAGTCTGGAGCTCATCTGTTAGGTCACATTGATATATGCTGTGGCCTTTGGCCATGATGCAACAGGCTTGATGGGGCTCCTGGGGGGTTCTTGTACAGGAAGTGGTGTGCCGCGGATTTGGGGGGCAGTCTCTTGTACACTTGGGTTCAATCAGGGGAGACCCTGACATGGCATTGCACTCATGCCAGTGGACAATTTTGTTATATTTGGTGTCCAAGACCTCGCTGCCTTGTTCTTTTTAATGAGGCTCAAATGTGTCTGGGAAGGACAATCTACATGTAGTTTCTCTTTGTAGCCCTCCTCAGGAGCTGTATACCTTTAAGAGTGTCTGTCGACCTCTGGACATATCAGTCTGTATCCCCCTGGAGGACTGGGTCAGCTGGCTTGACTAGGTATTTCAAGGGGGAGGAGTCAGCTGCCTGTGTCTGGGGAAGCGGCAGGAAATTGGGTCAGTTGGTGGGGAGCACGCTCAGGCACAAAGTGCCTGCTCCCCTATTCTGAAAATTTCTCGATAGAGTCTGGGGTTGAGAAAAATTGCTGATTCATGACGGCTTCCATTGGTACAGAAACCTTGAAAGGGGATGCCCCTCTCTAGCATGAGAACAGTGAGAGAAAGAAGAACAGATGCCTTGTTTGAGAGAATCAGAAAAAAAGAGAGCTGCAACCAAAGGGATGGAGGTGATACCAATTGATATTGACTTGTGAAGTGACTGTGTGTGGCATCTAGCAGTGCCCTGCCTTCCAGAGTAACAACAAAGAGTGTCTGCAAAAAAGAGAGAGAGTCCTGCTTATGCCTAGGCATATTTTACAGAATGTCTCCTCCTGGGCATGCATGGCCCAGAGACTCTGTAAGTCCTGCAAGGCATTGATAACAGTACCCCTTGAGGTGAAGTTAGGAAGTTAGAGCCCTAGGTATCTGGAAACTTTATCAAGGAAAAGAGAAGACAGAGTTCCATACAGTAGTTATGTGTCAGACTTATTAATAGTGCTGCATCTCAGAAGCACTTGTATTTTGTTTCAGCTTCCACTCTGGAGGTAATTGGGAAGATGGGCTGGTATAGTCCAGGAGGTCCACATCCTTGCTGCCTGGGATAGTGGGCTTCTAGAAAGAGACCTTTGTGTCTCCAGTGGGGCCAGTAACTTGCTTGTTTGTACCCCACCAGGGTTGCCTTCAACCCTAGAGATGTCTGGACTTGTCACCCCTTAATGATCACCCACAAGACTGTGCCAGCTGAACAAAATACAAGAGCTGATATGAAACTTCAAACTGTGACCATCTGCCAGTGTGTGTGAGCTGACACTGGAAGAATCAAAGGACCCTAATTTGTTTGTTACTCACAATTTGGACATTCCTATTTGTTCTATGCCAAGTTCTGCTACCCCCTTCTCTAACAGCTCCAGTTGCCCTGCCATGTGCTGAAGCCCCGTAGATCAAGCCTGAGCATGGGAGGTCAAGTAAATGAAAGCTGGTGGTTGTATGGTCCCCTCCCTGAAAACATTGTTGCCATCAAAATACCCCTAGACCAGGGAGGAGGGCTTACATTTTCTTTCCCTGAGAATGCCCTAATTGCCTCTGATTGCATTGGGATAAGCCTTTCTTAGGGATGCGGGTACTTGTGGAGGCAATATGAAGAAGACTTGAACTTTCATTTAGTGCTCTATGAACTATGATGTAATCTTGCTATCTGTCAATCTGGGTTTGGTACATTTCTAGGCCATATTTGTTAATATTTAGAAGTGCTGAAACTAGCTTTATTTAATATATTCTCATTTGGGGGGTTGGGGGCCAGGATTTAAAGCTTACTGGTGCTTCACTGCGTGAGTCCTGAAGCTTTCTTTACTCCGTAGTTGTGAAAGGTATTAGTATGCCTCACAGGGTGCTGGGCCCCATGGTGATGTGTGTGGTGAGATAAGACCATATTTTATTTTTTTGGGGTCATGTTTTATATGATTTCTATGTGTATAAGATTGCCAGGGTGGCCCAATGTAAGTGCAAGAACTCATGGGTACAGACCATGAGCCTGTAGACTGATGTGATTTTCTTGTTACTACAGGAAAAAACTGTTTTCCTGCTAGCAGAAGCTACAGTTAATTAAATTATCTAAAAGGAAACACAAGAATATTTAAGCAGATCTGGCCAGCCTGCAGGTCAATTTGTGTCTCAATGCAACTAAGCATAGCTGGTGCCTCTTCGTCTACCTTTCCTTTGTTTTCAGAGGTCTGCAGTGCTAAGCTTGTTAACACATGAATATCCTACCATTTATGTAAATAGCTGTATTTAGGGTTGATTAATGACAACTATCTCCTAGAAAAGCTGGTCTGAACTGATACCACATTTTTTTCCTTATGTTTACTGTAGAAACTGCATATCTGAGTTATTGTAATAAAATACTGAACTTTGATTGGTTGGGTAACCATAGAAACTGAAATGCTAGCTAGCCGCAGGGCAGCCACTATCAACTGAACCTGCCCCCTGAACCCCTTTAAAACCAGGTTGCAGAGGGGTATCTGGGCCTTTTTGAAGCCTTCTTTTTGCTACTTTCATTGCCATCTTGTTTAAAGCAGTTAGGACCCTGCCTGTCTTGATGCAGAGAAAATTTTCTCCTGGATCACTGAGAGCCAAAACTTCATCTACCACTCTTTTTAAGAACACTTTTGCACTTCAAAATTCCAACTAAGGGCTTAAGGTCGACTTTTAATCTCAGAGTTTAGAGTGCAGGTTTTTATGTGAAAGTTTCCTTTTATTTTCAATACCCTGTAACCAAGGTCTAAATTATTTTGTCTTTTTGTTATTCACTGTTTCCTTATTAATTTAATTAGTAAAGCCTTTGGTTTATTTAAAAATAATTCTGCATATGTCATTTGTGTGTGTGACTGCCTGGATAAAAGTTGTTCAAATGATACCACGCCTGTATGACTGTTTTAAGGCTAAACACTACCAGAGTAAAGTACCCTTAGGGACTTCATGATGAAAGGAGGGGAGGAAATACGAAGGGTCTCAGGAGGAGCCTGTGGTGGTATTTGAACCAAGCACTGCATTTCTGAGGAAAGACACATAATCAGGTTTGTAGGGCCCCTCGAAGCCTATATGCGCCTGTGGCTTTCTGGTTTGTGGTGCAGTGGCTGAAAGGAATCTACTCCCAGGAACACAGACTCGAGCCTCTATTTGTATCCCCTTGCATGAAGAAAGGATATCTCTGACCCCATTCTCCTCCCTACTGTCACAGGAGGGATTTGCTGTGACATAGAGAGGGGTAAATCCCGCCCCGTGGGAGTGGGCTTATAACAATGTGCTGGAGTGTTTCCATATAAGTGTTGGAACTGTTAAACTCTTGAATATTTATTTGCTGTTTTATGTGGTGGAACTATGGATTTGCAAGTGAATCAGAACCATGTTTGGCTTGGGTATGGTACAGGGCTTTTTTTTCTTCTGGGGCGGGGTGGTGGTGGTCCACTGTTCTCTTGGGACTTTTGAACTGTACCAGGCAGCTTATGGGGCTGGGGGTGAAGGGAGGAGGGAGACTGGAGGGATGATAGGGGTTGTGGAGGTTCTTGTGGGTGCTATGGAGGAGAGGGGTGTGATTATACTGGTTGTAGTGGGGAGAGGGAGGGGGAACCTCTGGTGAAAATGGGGAAAGTACTGCAATGTTATATAAGTTGGGTTACTACACATAAAATGTGTTTCTTGGTTCTTGAATATGTCACTAAAAGCTCTACAAACTGTTGGTTATGTTTAATCAAGTTATCTGCCCTTTTCATCCATGGTTTTGATAATTCTGAGACATGTGTGATGGAAGATCAGTGACCTTAAAAATGTTGTGAAGCGAAAGAGGGCAGGACTAATATTCTCCTGCATGAGACTCATGTGTCAGAAAGGGAGTCACACTGCATCACAGGTGGTTCAATGGGAAGTAAGTTGCATCTTGCTTGAACTCTGAACTGAGGGCTACAGCAGTTTGGCTTAGACACTCTTTCCCTGGGAAAATCATTAAGACAATGACTGTTGTCTGTCACAAATTCGCTCAACCATTCAGCCCTTTACTCTCAAAGTGCCAACCTCTGAGCGTACGATTTGTGGACAGTGAACAGTACAAGGTAACCCTCTTGTCTGTTTTGTGGGTTCAAGTCACCTTAGTCTCAAGTTCTGGAGGGATTCAAACTGATAACCTCTTGTTAGCATACCCAATTATCAGGCTCAGATAATTCTGTCTTTGGGGGCCAGATATCTTTGCCTATGGGCACCTAACCAGGTCTACAAAATGAACCCTTAGAACTCTATGCAAGACTTTAGAGAACTCCATCTATTTTCCAGTTTGGTATACAGTAAGTTCGTACACAGTGTTAACTATAACCTTCAAAAGCTTTACTTAAATAAAAAGAAATTTCAAGGCACACCAGCAGTTTCTGTTTTAAAATATATATCTTTACTTTAAAATAGGAAAACAGAAAACTATTACAGAACAAACTATCCCAACATATACAGCCTTAAACAAACAGGTGAAAGTGTAGATTCCTACAAATAATAACATTCAGACTAATCTGGTCTAAGGTCCTTACTTCAGTGCTTTGATGTTCCTCTTCTCTCAGTCAGTAATATGAAAGTGTGTCTGTCAAGGTCTTCTCAGTATGTTAAAACAGTCCTGAGCCAGCCTTCTCGCTGAGGTCACCAAACTCCTCCTTGGTGTAACAAAATCTATATTTTATAACACCAAGATGGCCTACTAAGGTATTTAAAAAAAATAAGAGATGACATAATAAATCTCCTCTCTATGTAAGTAGTGGAAACCAGTCTTTGCTTTGCTTCACACATGCATCAAAAGTCTCTTTGATATAAGCCACTGTATTCAAAGCAAAAGTGTATTTGACTCCTTAATTCCATCTGGGCCTTGGTTATCTACACATCAAAGGTCTGTTGGATGAAATGAGCTGGTTTCTTGGGAGGTTATTCATAACACTGGCCAGTGTCCCTTTTCTCAGGACCTCTAGTGCAGATCAAAGGATTTCCCTGAGGACGTCATGAATGGCTAATTTTATTTCCTGGGATCAAAGAAAATTGACAAGATAATTGCACCCCAGATATCTGCAGTTTAACAATGTCCTGTCCTTTGAACTTATCCCTGGGGGGTTTGAAGTGTCAGTTTCAACAGCCAGCATTTTCTTTTGCCACAGTCCATCATACATTAATTTTATATTTACAAAAAAATTTGATACAGGGATCAGAACCAGCTGTCCAAGTGTAACAATTCCTCCCGACCTAGACTGAATTTGGGGGATCTATCCCCTGCATGGGATGAGCTTCCCAAATCAGTTCACTCTTCATACACCCTGGACAACCCATCTGAGTTCTGATTGGTCGCTCCAGCCCTATGTAGAATGGTCATATCATATCCTTGCAAAGCAAGACTCTGTCTTAGTAATCGACCATTGTTTTTCCCCATCTGTGTCAACCAAACTAGGGGGTTGTGGTCAGTCTGCACCACCAAATGCTGCCCATACAAGTATGGCTTCAATTTCTTTAGGGCCCACGCTATGGCAAGACACTCCTTTTCCACCGTGGAGTATGATTGCTCCCTGGGAAGTAACTTTTTACTCAGATAGACTATGGGGTGGTCCCTCCCTTCGCTGGATGTCTGGCTCAGTACTGCCCCAATGCCCAGGTCTGAGGCGTCAGTCTGAACTATAAAGGTTTTACTATAGTCAGGACTTGTCAAAACAGGAGCACTGCACAGTGCCTCCTTTAGTTTGGAAAAGGCTTCCTCACAGGCTGGGCCACAGGTAATCTTCTTGGGCATCCTTTTCTTTGTCAGGTCAGATAGGGGAGCAGCCAGGGCACTGTAATTGGGTACACATTTTCTATAGTACCCTGCTGTCCCGAGAAAACTCCTGACCTGCTTCTGAGTTTCGGGTCTGGGCTATGCCTGGATTACCTCTATTTTTATTTGGTTAGGACGGAGCTGTCTCTGGCCTACCACATGCCTGAGATATGCCACCTCTCCCATGGCCACCTGGCACTTCTTGGCTTTGACAGTGAGCCCGGCCCTCTGTATCCTATCCAGCACTTCCCTAAGGTGTGAAAGGTGTTCCTCCCAGCTGGTACTAAAGCTGGCAATGTCATCCAGGTACGCCACGGCGTACTCCTCAGCACCATTTAACACCTGGTTCACTAACCTTTGGAAAGTGGCTGGGGAGTTCTTCATTCTGAAAGGCATTACTTTGAACTCAAATAAGCCTATCAGAGTGATGAAGGCCGACCTCTCCCTAACTCTGTCCGTCAACTCTACCTGCCAATACCCTTTGTCAGGTCAGTGGTCGTAAGGTAGGTCGCCCCTCCCAACTTGTCCAGGAGTTCGTCTGTCCGGGGCATCGGGTGGGCGTCTGACTTCGTGACTGCATTCAGTCCACGGTAGTCTACACAGAAACGAGTTGAGTCATCTGGCTTGCGTACAAGGACAATGAGTGAGGCCCAGGGACTGTGGGATATCTGGATTACCCCTAAATCCATCATCTCCTCCACTTCCCTCCTAATGTCCTTTTGGACAACCTCTGACACCTGATATGCTGTCCGCCGTATGGGCGTTTGTGTCCCTGTCTCCACATCGTGTGTCGCTAAGGGTCCAGGCTTGGTGCTAAACAAGGGGAGAAAAGTCTGCTAAAACCTCCCTTACTTTCTGGATCTGGCCCAGGGTCAGCTGGGGAGACAATTTTACTGCCTCCACAGAGGACTCCCACTTACTCTCTTACAGCAAGTTCAGAAGGGGGTCTTCTTCGTCCGTCCCCTCCCCATGACTACACACTGCGGACACCATGTCAGCCCTATTTGCATATGGCTTCATCATGTTGACATGGTACATCATTTCTGTCTGTCTACTGTCAGGTAACTCCACAATGTAGTTCACATCGTTTACGTTCCTAACCACTTTGTATGGTCCTGCCCACTCAGCTTGCAGCTTGTCTTTCCGGACTGGAATAAGGACCATGACTTTCTGACCCACCATGTATGAGCGAGCTCTGGCTCTGCGGTTGTACCATACTTTTTGTTTCTGTTGGGCAGCTGCCAGTTGCTCTGGGCTGTACCCATAAGCTCCTTCAGCCTCTCCCTAAATCTAAGGACATAATCCACAATGGGAGTTCCCTGGGTGGTGTGCTTGCTTTCCCACTCCTCCCGGATCAAGTCTAGGGCCCCACGTACCCGGCATCCATACAAGAGTTCGAAGGGGGAAAATCCTGATGACTCTTGGGGCACCTCCCCATATGCAAACAACAGGTGGGGAAGGTATTTCTCCCAGTCCCTACCATGCTGTTCAGCAAATGCCTGGAGCATTGACTTTAGGGTACCATTGAATCTTTCCACAAGCCCATTGGCTTGTGGATGATACAGTGTCATGCATCTCTGCACCACCCCACACTTCTTCCATAAACATTTCATTAGGTCCGACATGAAGGAACTCCCTCGATTGGTGATTACCTCCTGTGGAAACCCAGCATGGGAGAAAATCCCAAGTAAGGCATCTGCCACTTTGTCTGTCCTCAGAGAGGGATGGGGTGACTGTCTCTGGGTACCAGGTGGCATAATCCACCACAGTCAGGATGAATCTCTTCCTGAGGAGCTGGGGGTATTTAAAGGCCCCACAATATCCATTCCCACCCTCTGGAATGGCTTCTCCACTATGGGCAAGGGGATCAGGGCGGCTTGGGTTTTCTTGCCCGCCTTCCCTATTTCTTGGCACCGGTGACAAGACCTGCAATACTCCTTCATCTGCTGGGTGAAGTTAGGGCAGTAGAAATTCTGGGCCAACTGCTGCGTAGTGTGCACAATTCCCAGGTGACCAGATAAGGGAATATCATGGGCAACCTTGAGCAACTGCTCACGATATCCCTGGGGAATGACAAGCTGCCTGCCTAACATCCTTCCCTCTGTCTGTACTGCCTGTTTATACATAAGTCCATTTTCCCAATAGATCTTATGTCTGCCATTACCTCCCTGTGTGCCCTCCGAGTCTGCCCAAGCCCTCCGCTTCTCTAAACTGGGGTCACTCCTCTGAGCAGCTGCAAACCCCTCACACAGTCCCAAGGCATGGGACAGGTCCCCTTCAGTCGCTAAACTAGGGTCCCCAGCACTAGCATCAGGGCCCTCAGGGTCACTGTCAATCCCAACCCTCTGACAAGGGGTCACCCCTCCCTCTTCGGAGTAACCCTCTGTAGCTGTGTGGTTACTTGCTACTGGGGAAATTTCTACCCCCTTTTTATCAGTCTCCCCATCTGGAGACACAGGCTGGGGAACCAGCCTCTCAGTGGTTTCCACACTGGTTTCTGTGGGGTTCAGGGAACTACTATTTTCCCTTGCCGCATGGCTACGGGTAACTGCACATACCACCTCCTGCTAGAGATTGTTACCCAGGATCACATCCACTGCTAATGTGTTGGCTACAGCCACCTGTTGCACAGTTCCCCCTGTTTCACCCCAGTCCAGGAGAACACTAGTGAGTGGCAATGTTTTCTCTTCACCAGTAAACCCTTGTACAGTTACGTATTTATTGGGTATAAGCTGACCAGGCTGTACCAGATCCCCCTTTACCAATGTCAGGGATGCCCCTGTGTCCCTTAACCCCTGCGTCTGTACACCATTTACTGTGACTGGGTGCATGTGTTCCCTCATGTTCACTGGCATGCTCCCTGGGACACACAAACAACCCACTTCTTTTCTAGCACCCTGTTGTGTATTATGGCTTGCCTTTTTGGGGCACTGTCTGGCAATATGCCCAGTTTCCTTACACAGTCAACATGCATTTCTTACTTCAGATACATCTTTTCGTTGAAACCTGGGGCTAACTGGTTTCGGGGGAGGCAGTGAGGGTTTTAGGTGCCCTGAAGGCATGCTTTTCCCTTTCTGCGCTGCCACACCTGCCCCATTCACTCTCAGAGCAGGTCTGCTCTTGGCACAGCGGTCCAAGAGTTCAGCAGCCTCTTGCACTGTTTTTGGATCTCGGTCCTCTAGCCAGGTTTTTAGCTCTGCTGGACATGCCCAATAAAACTGTTCTAATAAAATCACATTTTCAATTTTATCAACAGAGTTTGCCTCAATTCCTTCCCCCCAACGTTTTAAAAACTGATGTTGTTTCGTGGCTAGCTCCTCATAGCTCATATCAGGGCTTCTCCTGAGCTTACAGAATTTAGCTCTGCATGATTCAGCAGTTAATTCATACTTTTTTAACAGTGCAGCTTTTAACTCGCTGTAATCGTCATTGTCCTCATTGTTCATTTGACCCAATGCATCCCAAGCTTTCCTGGTAAGTAGTGGGGATAGCTGGAAGCTCCAGAACTCTCTAGGAATTTTAGGCTGAGTACAAACTTTTTCAAAAGAATTTAAAAAGGCATCCGTGTCCTCCCCTTCCTTAAACTTGACTATTAATTTGGAGTTCAATTTGTAACCCAGTCCTGCAGTCCCAGTTAAACCCAAGCTACTTACCTGCTCTGGTGCTGCTGGTCGGAGTCGTAGCTTCTCCAATTCGTGTTGCCACTGGCACTCCTCTCTCTTCTCCTCTGCCTTTCTGCATTCTTGCACTCTCTTCTCCTCTGCAGCTCGCTGGCACTCACGCTCCTCATGGTCTGCCTCCCTCTGTTGTCGCTCTGCCTCACTGCGCTCTCGCGTCTCTTCTCCTCTGCAGCTCGCTGGCACTCAAGCTCCTCATGCTCTGCCTCCCTCTGTTGTCACTCTGCCTCCAGTTCCATCCTGCACAACTCAATTTGCAGCCTGAGTACCTCTGGATTCAGGATACTGGTGACCTTCCCGTGCTGCTGTGGCCCTTCACTGACAGTGGCCCTGCTGTCCACCTCATCGGCTCGGGACTCCTCACTGGCCACTAGTCCTGCCACACTCAAGGTCTGGTCCCTTTCAGTCACGGTCTGTGACTCTCTGCTCTGGGTATCTGCTACCATCAGGGCCTCAATGAGGTTCTGCTTTCTGGCTGTCACCTCAAACAGGACTCCTCTGTCCTCGCACAACTGTTTCAAGTGATCTACAGTGTGCCTGCTGTAGTCAAAGCCATCTTCTTCCCTGACTATGCTAATCTGACTGGCACTTTAGAAAAAAAATAAAATGGGTAGGAACTTTGACTGTAAGCGAAGGGATATAGTTCTGTTTCCTTTTGAAATAAAATACTGCCTTTCTTTTTTCAAGTGAGCTGAACGGTCTCAAGCTGACACACTGAACAATGAGGCTTATACCACCAAACCTTTTTATGCCACTGCTGCCAACCAGTCTGTCACAAATTCGCTCAACCGGTCAGCCCTCTACTCTCAAAGTGCCAGCCTCTGAGCGTATGATTTGTGAACAGTGAACAGTTTTGTGGATTCGAGTCACCTTAGTCTCAAGTTCTGGAGGGATTCAAACTGATAACCTCTTGTTAGCGTACCCAGTTATCAGGCTCAGATAATTCTGTCTTTGGGGGGCCAGATATATTTGCCTATGGTCACCTAACCAGGTCTACAAAATGAACCCTTAGAACTCTATGCAAGACTTTAGAGAACTCTATCCGTTTCCCAGTTTAGTATACAATAAGTTCATATACTGTGTTAACTATAACCTTCAAAAGCTTCATTTAAATAAAAAGAAATTTCAAGGCACACATGGTTATAACTGCAGTTACACACCGGGTTTCCCACACTTCATGCATGTACCAGCCTCTGGTCTTCCCTTTCTCGGCAGCCAACATGACTTACCCCCAGGCACTACATGGCAACTCGCACTCAGCGGTACGTTAAATAAAACAAAAAGAAACTGGCTGTAAAAGAACAGACCAGGTATAAAAATAATTAAAATAAATAAACAAATTAAAAAAGGGAGGAAAGTTTACAGCCACTTCTGATTGCAGACTACACTTTGTCCTGACCGGACCACGGCTGAAGGGAGATGTATTTATATTTTATGTAGGTGCTGTGGTGAAAAAACACTCCCCAGCAATTATATAAAATAATGGCTGGGCGGGTGTGTAAAACTCAAAATTTACAGACACACTCAGTGTGGGATGCCTCTATAAACCCCTCGAGCTTTGCTCTTGGGGTTTATGTGGCATCCCACACCTCGGGAAGGGGTGCAACATTCTTGTTATAACCCCTACCTAGCCCTTGTTCTATATATAGTAACAGCTTTTATACAGCAGTGAACAATGAGCAATCATATGTGAGACAAGGTGCACCTATATCACCTTATGCTACCAGTCCTCAGCAAAACACTGCCAGATGAACCCTTTGAACTCCTTCTAAGGGCAAACACACCTCCGTTACAGCAAAGGGGGGGGGCTTATGGGGATTGGCCCTAGTGAATGCTTGTAAGGACATAGAGCAGCAGTGGTTATGCTGTGTTCCCCCGTCCATATCCCAGTGGGTTGATACCATATTTGTATGTCTCAAGTTAGAGAAGACCCAGATTTTAGCTAATTTGGAAGGGGATAAATTTAGTCTTTTTTTTTTTTAAATTAGTGTATTTTACTTCTCTTATGGCTGACCAGTCCCCATTGGTCCAGCCCCTGCAACCAGCCCTGTCATCCACTTCCCAGGACTTACTTCCATCTCCCTAGGCACCCTGGCTTAACCCCTGGCAGAGATTTGATTAGTACGGTCAGGAACGAGTGTCGTGGTCATCAGTGCAGGGCCTGAGACACGGGGCAGATGTCCTCTTACGGTGGCCAGAATTTTCCCGGGCCCCCCACCCCCGGACAATGCGCATGTGCACACAGAGATCTGCGCATGTGCATGCAGAGAAGTGCACATGGGCCGGAGCTTCTCTAGCATCCTCCCACCCTGATCTGATGATGCCAGGTGGACCTCCACCTGTGGTCCCCCAGGTGGGGGTAGTGCACCGGTAGCAGTTCACCCTCCCTCTCCAAGGTGGAGCGTGTCCAAGTGGAAGCCCAACACACCTGCAAGGAAGGGGATAAATGTAATCTTATTTGAAGCCCACTCCTCCGGGCTGTGGAAAGAGATGACTTCCCAGCATGACTTAATTTAGAGTGGGGCTACTGGGAATGGGGACATTAGTGCACCTCACCCCCCCATAATAGAACAGCTACCCCCTTGACCCCAAGAACGTGGGGAATACATGCCTAGCTAATTGGTAGTGCACTCTTCTGTGTCAGAGATTCTTTTATTTTGCCCTACCATTATTAATTCTGTATGATACTATAAACTGTGCATTTCTGTATCTGGATTTTAGTCACCTGTTTGTACTAAGTGATGTTAAAAGTGGCTGTATTTACTTCCATGCATGTAATTGTTGATTTCTTATGTGGTCAATAAAATATATTTATGAACAAAAAACATGTTTCATGTCACTAATGTCACTGAACCCCATGAGAGATACCACAGGAACTGACAAATGTGACATGTACCATCGCAACTGCTCCAGTCATGTGCTTTTCTCATACCCATTCACTCCTCTAAGCTGCCCCAGGATTCTGGGCATCCAGTGGACTGCCTCTCTGTCTTCCTGCTCCTTGGTACCCTGATTGGATGGCTGCTGTGAGAAGGTACTCTGGTTTGGCTCTGGGTAACCATCCAAACAACCAAAACTTTCAGCTAGCTCTGGTGAAACCCCGGAAGCACTGCTGGTATTTCTCCCATGAAGTCTTGAGTCCTGACCTCATGTTGCTGTGGAATAGCTTCCTGAGTTACAATTTCTCCCCTCTACTTAGCATCCTCATCTCTGGCTGTGTGGGTATGGCTGACTGTTGGCTGACACATCCTTCACACAATCCTGCAGCAGTGCAGATGATCAAAGTAATGAAACATCCTGCATCCATCCGTGTTGTTACAGGCATGGAAATGAATACATAATCCTGCATACCTCTGCATTAGTGCAGAGGTGGAAACTGGTAAATCATCCTGCAAACATCCCTGTTGTTGCAAACTACAAACTCACTGTTGTAATGGCAGATTTACCTACCAGCTGAATATTTCTTTCTCACAGACTGCCCACCCCTGTGGCTTCTGTGGACTATTGTCTCACATCTAACAGCAACTGACTATGATTTTTCCCCCAGTGAGGTAAGAGTAACACTTATCGGATATTTGCACCTACATTGAGAATGCAGTGCACAGAAGACTCCTGCACAATCACGTATAACTTCCTATAATGTAACTGAGCCCTACTACGGGCATCATTGGAGTTGGTGCCCCCTGGTTTGGTGAAATGAACACACCTATGAATGTGAGATGTTGTGAGAATTCTGTACCTTTTTATGCAGTAGATAATCTTACTTACATGTAATCTTATTTAATCTTATTTAAGATACACTTTGGTATTTCTACCTACAGTAGTGACCACCTAGCATTAAATATATGGACCCCATGAGAGTTACCATAGGAATTTGGGACCCTGGGTTTGGTGACGGGCCCCCCAATAGGCACATACAACACAACGTTCTGTGTTTAAATTGTGGTGTTATTTAATTTATTATATGTACATGTGTTACTGGACTATGTATTTTTTTTTATTTTAATCTCTGCAAAGGCACTTATTGGGCTATGTTTTTGTTTAAATATTTTGTAAATGGTGGTTCAGAAGTTTATGGGGGATCTGCCTCTAGTGTAGTGTGTATGTGTGTGTGAGTGATACTACCTCAGTTGTAATCCCATTTTCTTTCCACAGAGTTTGATGCAAGTTGTGAATTTCCCCATTCATCTAACTCGAGTACTAGCTTTAAAGAATTTCCGCAAATGACCACATAAGGTGGCAACGGACATAGAGAAGCTGGGAGTAGTGGTGGCTGTCACTGTGTGGAACTGGATGACAGGGTAAACTTAGCTTTTTAGGTACTGAGTTCCCAGAGATGCTAATGTACAGTGCTATAGCTTTGTTATGGGCTCCAGTCCTTCCACAGAAACAGAATGAACAGCGTGCCTGAAGCTCCCAGAAGGAGAGACAGCATACCAGGGAACATATCCAAGATTGGGTTCCAGCAGAGACTGGCTGGTCTGTTAAGCTGAATGTGCTCAATGAAGTGGGGGAGTGTTGAACTATGGTGCCAGTGTGAAGAAGTGACATCACAGCAGCCAGGCTCCCCTTTGTGAGAGCTGCTTACAGGATCATCCTGAACCTCAATTATATTTCTGTTTTGGTACTACATATAGATTCCTGCAAATGTACCGTCATTGCTGAAAATTTTGTATAAGTGTACTATGTCTGACTTCTACTTGTTCCCATTCATTTATTTATTTATTGATAAATATCGGATAACACCTCTGAGTCAAAGACTCTTTTACAAAGGTTCCATATCATACATAAGAAGAGACAACAGTGTACAGAGTAACAAGTAGCATAGTAGTTAAACACAGCGGTTACAGAATGGTTGCAGATGATTACAGAAAATGCAACGAATACAAAAAATAGCAGCTGGGAATAAAGGTTGCAGGTATATGCATAGCATTTCAGGACGATGGCACTAGCCATGCTCACACGTTATTCATTGGCCAAGGCTGGACAGAGATGTCCATTGTCATGGTATAGGCACGCTCAGGGGCAGCAGACCAGAGTTAGGTCCGTGATGTTTTCTTGTATCTACTATTGTCTACGTACTCTTTATTGTAATTTCCCAGGTCATACCTGAAAATAGGCAGCTATGCTGTCTAATGTACCTACCCGGTTAACAAAAACTAAATAAAGAAATAAAATGTTATCACTGAACTTGCTGTATAGCATAAATACCCAGTTTATCAAATGCCTTTTGCAATTGCATATCATATGAAGTATCACCTAAATGTCATAATTGTTTGATTTGATTCTCTGCAGTACTGACTTTTGTTTTTTAAAAGCAAGTTCTGGAGAGATATGACACAGAGCCCCACACTTTTGGAGCAAGAGACTTAACGTAGCCAGTATTTTATTATGCAAATGTATCAAAGTCTCAGATCAAAGACTGAATGTGCAGGACTCCAGTGTTGATGTTTAAAAGCCCCTCATTTCCTTTTGCCAGGTCCCCTGTTCATGTAACAAAAAAAAAAAACAAAAAAAACTAAACAAGAACCCTGGCTGGACAACCCCAACCCGATCCAGTCAGCTATAGTAGTAATAAAGACCTGTGTGTTGGTCCTTCATTAGTAGAAAAGGGGCCAGTAGGGCATTAAAGCATGCGCTAACCCCTCCCGAGTCTTTTATCTACTCATGAAGGACTCCTACATCTACTCATGAAGGACTCCTACGTTGGTTCTTGTTGTTTAAATAGGTCTGCTGGGTGACCGGTTGCCTTGTGCACGTACCAGGCAGTATCCAAGGCTTTTCCCAAAACATACCATTGATAAGGTATAGTGAAATGTGAGCAAACTGATAAGGAATAAATGAACAATATGTACCTCAAACAAATGCTTGGATCAGCTCTGAGGCATTGGCCTGTATTCACAAATGTTACCTCCAGCTTTAACACCAGGTTCAGTAATATGCAAGGGAACAAAACGTGATATTGTGGAATGTGGTTAGGAAAGACTAAGCGAAATGATAATGAGCACTGGAGGTAATGTTCATGAATAAAGACAACTGTCCCTTATTGTTTGTGTCTTTGGTCACTGTGTGCCATATCATTTGCATTAGTTTGGGGGCATTGCTCCATGTTAGTCATATAAAAAAAAATGTTTATTCCATATTGTCTTGGTCATATTTATTTAAATCTTTGATAACTAGAGGGAAGGTCCACTGGGGACAAGGCCAACTTATAGGGGGGACCCAGGACAGTAATATATGATCACAAGTACAATAAATAATGGACACAAAAGGTAAGCACAGTTGAAATAAAAAAAAAAATCATACCAATAGAAGGCTCTTACGGTTATGTGGTAACAGACATGCATAGATTCTGCTAAAAAATACTTATGTATGCATTGTTCAGCATGAAGTTTTTTAAGACTGTTACTTTAAGAAACATACTGATAGATAGAGATACAGTGACTCAGTTAAAACAGTTGCATCTGCATTGTTCAACTGGGAATATGTATTTTTAGCCATAAAGGTTTTTCTCACTTTTGGGTTAGATGGGTAGCTTTTCAACTCTGTCCCTGCTCTCCATGACTGGCTCTCACCTCTCTCAAATCGGGGGTGTTTATCCCCCTGGATTTCCCCTGTGGTGGGGCCAGGAGGGGGGGCTGTCCCCCAACACAATGAATCCTGACACTCCCCCCAGATCCGAGCAGCAGAGGCCACAGGTAGATGGGCAGGGCTTCACATAGCCCATCCTCCCCATTTTCATTTTTCTGTGCCCCGTCCCTTGCTGTGGTGCCAGTACCTGTGTGTGGAGGTTCACATGTCTTGCACAGCCGCAGCCCCACCTTTCATGTCACTCAAGTCTGCACTGCCACCAAACCTCCACAATTATAGAGACGGCTTCCCACCCCTCTCTGGGAGGGGAGGGCAATTTTTGGGATGCTCGATCCTCTCTCACCCTACTGACCTCCAGGAAACCCATATCCCATCAAGTTGTCGACTGCTTTTGGTGCCTGGTTTAGAGGCGATGCAACAAGGCGACGGTGACACTGTCACGATCTGGATTTAGATCACCTCTCAGTCATGTCGCCTTTACACCACACAATTTCTGCCCCCCGTAAAAGTCAATTGTTTTCTGGGAGGGTGCTTTAGCACTGATGCCAGATGGCATGTTGCCTGTGCCGTAATCGGTGTCGGCAACATGTTTGTTGCTGTGGCATGGATGAACCCAAAAAAACATTCTTGTGCCCAAACACATCACTGATGTGGCAGGAGATAAGGCATTCAACATCTTAGCCCTTCATGCCACCAGTCCCTTCTAGTAGGTTTTTTAAGACTGCTACTTAGGAAACTAAGTGATGGTGATACAGCGATTCTGTTAAAACAGTCACATCTGCATTGTTCAAATAGGTGCTTTTTTATGATGGTTTCTGAAGGATCAGAGAGTGTTAGTTTCTCTTAAATGCAGTGGTAGTGGGTTCCAAAACTTTGGGGCCACATAATAAAAGGAGCATTGTCCCACCTGGGTTTCACAGAAGGGAAAAGTGAATTATTTGTAAAGTATTTTTTGATTGCAAATTGTTTCTTTGGTTTCATCACATTTTTATTTATTGTTTTGATCAGTTTGGAGACTTTTTTAGTTGAAGGTAGAATGATCCTGTTTTAACAAAAATATATTTTTTTCTATATACATTTTATTGTATTTTTTGTACGTGTTTTCTTCCTCTCCCACCCGAGGCCCCGGCACATGGCCGTGCATGCGTGTGGAGGCATGCACGCACACCGTGGCATCATCTCAGCCCCTTCCACCCACCTGCGCTGCCATTCCCTCCCGCCTATGCAACCTACCAGACCTCCACCTCCACATGGCTAGCTAACTAGGGCTGGTAGGGCATCTGAAGCCCCTGGTTAATACATTGCTTTTTATTCTAGCCCAAGCAGAAGATCAGTTTTATGCCAATGGGCCTTAGATTGCAAACAATGATTACTGATAGCACATCTGCCTCTGGGTCAGAAGGTTATGGGTTCCAGTCCCGCACCAGTATTAGGTTCATATCGTAAATGCTGGCACCTGAGTGCAATACTAGGGGGAGGCTGTACTACCGGGGTGTGCCATTCTTTGGATGAGGCATTAAACCAATGTCCCATCTTCTTTTTTCTGGTGGTTGTTCAGGTGGATATTAAAGGTCCCATGGCAGATGTTAAAGAGCCCATGGCACTTCGCAAGAAGAGTAGGGGAATTTTTTTATTGCAAGAATGTCCTACAAACAAAGCATGATACTATGCATGAACATAAGAAAGTATTTCAGTTTACAGAGAAATATAAAAAATATATTAAAAGTAGTTTCCTGGTTCATTTCCTGATTAAGTGGTACCCTTATGGTATGCCAAGGCTCACTATCCCGACACTGACCTGCCCGGGCAGTATTTCCTGACAGGTTCAGTATCTGGACAGTGAGCATCCTGGCATTAGGAAACCCAGCGGATGTCAACAGGGATAAGGTAGCAGATGTGATGGCTTACTACCTTACCCCTGTCCATGCAAATGAAATTGTGGAGAAATTGGGAGGCTGGCCGAGCCGCCCTGGTGGTGTTGGGGACTGCACCACTGGTGGCTCGGCTGGCATGCTGTGGAGGTGCAGGCTCATTCTGTGCTGTTGGCAATGTAAATTTTACTGCTTATACCCTAGTAACTAATTTTTTTATAACTCCGAGGTCCGGTCCCCCTCAGAGTTAGTTATTTTAGTTACGGGGTGTGTGGGGGGTGGAACCCCCACATGGTGGGTTCGGGGGTGAAGCCCCTCAATTTGCCTTGTGTTTTTTCAATCAGATGCCTGAAATTGTATTTTTGGGCATCTGATTGATCCGGCAGGATGGATTTCGGGCCAGTGGGGTCGGTATCCCAAGACTCAGTATACTTAGTTTAGGGATAGCATAGTATGTCCAATTAAACCATGCTCCTTTCCTACTTAAGGATTAGTGAAAAAGAGGAACACATTGAAATAAACAATAATTTAGTGTTGCTTGGACAGTGCCTTGGTAGATCTGACTAGCCTCTGCTAGGTAGTGCTGGTATCTGGCCTAGGATCCGGCAAATATATGACCAAAGTCGGATCTGGGATCCAAGGTCAGATTTGTATGTAGATGAGGTTGAATCCAGAGATTAAAGGTTCAATCCAGGTATCCTGAGTCAGATCCAGACATCTGAGATAGGATATTTAGATCCTTCTTTGGACATGGGTCTAGTGTACTGTGCAACACTTTTTAAACAGTAAAGGTCTCATACATTAACACCAACTTTCCATGACATGCTGCCATAAAGGTACAGTTATAACACGTGATGGCAACATGTAATGTTTCAGTTTTCTTATAAAACAAATATGATACACTTACCTGCCTTGTATGCACTCTGTTACTTACCTATTCTAAAGTTATCCTAGACTTCCTCAGTTTTCATGTTACATGACCACACTGCCCTCAAGGCTATTACTGAACAATGGAGAATAATTATGAATACTTCTGTATCAGTTCATTGAAAACCTTGATGGCAGCAGGGACTGGTGCCCAACGGCAGTGATACAGCAGTTGTTTTCAGGTATGATGTGTTGGCAGTGAGCCGGCCCAGTGGCGCTGATGGCTGAGGTGCTGGACGCCTTACCTTGCTCTGTGCCGGCGACCCGTGTTCAAGAATGAGCATGGGCTACCAGGGGTTGGCAGGGTTGGAGAAGACTTGATCATCCGTGGAACTGCTCTCCTTCTCTGGGGAGGGGGGATGTCAGTGGTTGGCACTCTACTGGCCCCCGGTGGAGACTGGGAGGCAGTGCGCCGAGGCTGCAGACAAGGGGGCGGAGACGAGGCAGACACTTGGGGGAGTGCGTGCAGATGCATGCACGCTTCCTCGATTGGCGTCATTGCATGTTCCTCCCTACAGGGGAAACCATGCATAAAATCCTCGGCAACATGAAGACTGCCGGTGGCACTACCATGACTCTCAAGACGATAGCTCCCCCGGCCCACCCTCCAGGTCTCCACAATGGTGGGGTAAGTACCTGCTGTGATGTGGCCTGGGAGGGTTGTGGTGGGGAGGTCCAAACTCTGGCCGTGTCCGGGGCAGCAGCTGTGAAAGCTGACTGGATGTGGGGAGGGGGGAACCAAAGGTACAACTCCCCCCCAGCTGAGGAATAAAGAATGTAGGAGAAAAAAAAAATGATGTGTTGTCAGCTGGCATTGATGTCACAACAGCATTTTTCTAGCACTGTCACTGGTGTGCAGCAGACAGATAGTTCCCAGACACCACTGTGCTTTCCTCTGATGCTAATTTAAGTACAAGTTGCACTGAGGCAGCATGCTTCATTTATTGAAGCATGAAGAGGTTATTTAATTCCTTGTTTTGAGATTGTGTTAGATGAGACTGAGAAGGACGAGAAGTACAGTCTTTGGCCTGAAGCCATTCTGCTTGCACATCAGTACCAGAGGCTGGGTTAAGCTTTTGTGATGGTGCCTAAATCCAGAAAAATTGGAGGAGCATGGGAATCTCAAGTGAGTTCTGTTAGCTATTTGGCTTGTGCACTGATGCTGAGGCTGGGTTATGCTGCTCTGCTGTGGTGTTTGAGTCTGGATTGAAGAGAAATTGGAGGAGGAGGGGGAGGATGACAAGAAAGTTCCTTAGCTATTTGGCTCGTATGCTGGTGCCAGAGGTCAGATTATGCTGCTGTGCTGGTGCTTGAGTTCAGACTGAGAAGAGCTTAAAGGAGGAAGAGGAGAAGGATGACGAGAAATTTCTTCTAGTCATTTGGTGAAACTGAGGAGGAGAAGGAGGGGAAGAGCTGTCTTTGCAACCATTCAGCTTGCACACTGGTGCAAGAGGCTGAGTTGTACTTCAGGTGCTGGAGGAGAAGAGAGAGAGAGAGAACTAGTAGATGAGATTTTCTAAAGCCATTCAGCTTGATGCCAGTTTCTGGCTGCATGTTTAGATAAAGAAAAGAGGGTGTTACTTTATTTTCTTTGATGTCCTGTGCTGTGAAGAGTCCGGTGTTAATGCCTTCATCTGTTGGTGCTACTGTTACTGCTCACCTGCACTGCAGCCTGTCAGGTATCTGAAAAAAGCAAGACATTGTCTATATTGTAATGATTTGTGATGTGCTGTACTACAGACTTGCCATACCAGCTAGGGAGAATGGTTGTGTGGACAGGCAGGCAGGCAGGCATGCCACCCATGATGCTGGCTTTGAGTCTGGGGAATGTCAATTGCTGCCAGTGAGGAGACATAAGAGAAACAAGGGTATTTTACTACCTGGTCCACATGGATAGAATAAAAGCACATTTCTCAGTACAGTACTGCTTTGGTGCATGCAGCACTCCAGTCTTACCTTGGCAGCTGAGGAGAGAGGATCTCGGAGAGAGACTGTAGGAGAAGATGGGAGAATTTCAACTTTGGACACCTTGATACATGATATGGGATGACTTCATGACTCCAGTTGGAACTGTAGGGGTTGTGGTTGTGGTTAGCTAGGAAGACCCTTCTGGTCAGTGCAGGGATGATCATGCAGGCTGCTGCTACTCTGCTTCTCTTGGAGACTGGGTTGCATACAGTGTGGAACTGCTGACGTTTATGCTGTCTACTGAGACTGGGTTGCCAGGAGAAGAGTTGGCATTTGGCATTAAAAGACTACTGGTGTGCATAGCATACACCACAACTATACCTTGCTGCTTTACTCTGGGGTGAGACAGACCAAGCCTGTTTTTAAAAAAATGGTGGTGATATTTATTTTCACAGTTTAGTTCTTCATTGCAAATATCATATTTCATTGATTACTAGCTATGGCTTCTATTCAACTATTACATTTTCAGCCACAGCTAGTAACTGAGGGTGGCTTCAATTACAGAACCGCTCCCTCAGCTCCCTCAGCTGATGACCACCACCAGTATTTAAACCCTTACTAGCTTATCTGGATGAAGCAAAGCAGATTAGCAGTAATTAAAAGCATGGTGGGTGTAAAGAGAGGGACTAAACAATAAACTGACTGAGGTCAGGCATGCAGAAAGCTGTGGGGAGCCTGATATATCCCAGCACAGTCTGTCCAAGGTGACCACCGACAAACTTGTGAGGATTCCGAGGGTGAGCTAGATTCCACTGGTGAACTTGACAAGCCAGTAAGATAAAATATTTGTTAGCTATGATTCTATAGTACTGTCTGTTAAAAAAAAAAAACATACCAAATAAACTTAAATCTTGAAGCCTGGCCACTAGTCCACATATGGCATTATTAGGATGCCCAAACCACGTGGTGCTTACTTTCAATAGCTGTGATCTGCAGCCACGGCTAATATATGTGGGTGGCTTGTATTCAATCATTTTTAAATTCAATGTGGCTACTATTCAAGGGTGACTTTTAAACAGGGACAGCTAGCAAATGAAGAATGACATGAACAGACTCAACACATACAATGAGACAGGGATTTTATCATTTTTAAAATGGATGCAAGGGAGAAACAGCACACAAAACAATTTTTTTAATATGTTTTTTGATACTTGTTTAATGGACTGTAATGAGTAATGATCCACAAATAAAATTCAAACACAAACATGATAACTTTTTGTTCTTTATCTTTTCATGGGGACTAAGGACTGTAAAGGAGTGGGGGTCTGGGTTGGAGAAAACGAGAATAACAGTGACTGCATTCACTGTCATACTTGCTTCAATCTACAGTATTTGTCACACAAACGAACAATAAGCATGTTCTGGAGTATATACAAGTCACAAGATAATTAGTACTACCTTAACTACCAGCAATGCATGCTGCTGTTCTCTTTCAAGTGCTCAAAATGACATATGGTTGTTGCTTATGTCTGTGTGGTTGCTGTCAAATAAATACTTTGAAATAATGGCTATATCGAAGACCCACAAACAGGATATGTATTATAGAGAATGAGATACATGGCCCACAGAACAGGTGCATTGCACCTTAAATTTGTTGTAATGTATGCTGCTCGTGTTAGAAATGCATGACACTGAGAATTGTTTCAGGGAAGGAGATAGCATGACATAACTTTACAAGAATGAAATAATGGCACTAGCAGGTCAGCATGTTGGCAGGATCACAGAATTCCTCTCTGGTCCATACAGATGAGATGGGTGGTCTCAGTACAAATAAGTACAAAATGTTTGCAAGCTCAACCCCTGTATTTACAATACAACTTAATAAAATTAGTAGGGTGACTCCTCATGTGTGACCGAACAGAAACATACAGTTAAAGTACCAGGGCACTCCCCTCCTCCCCCATTTTGCTGGGTTTAAAGCCTGCAATTTTTTAAAAATAACTCCAATGTTCTTACTTTTCATACTTTTTGGAGGAGCCCCTCCGAAAAGTATGAAAAGTAAGAATATTGGAGTTTATCTTTTAAAAATTGTAGGCTTTAAACGCAGCAAAATGGTGGGGAAAGGGGGAGTGTCCTGGTACTTTAACTGCATGTCTCAGTACAAATAAGACACAGGTTCAGGATGATGTGACGTGATGTAGTGGACAGGTGGTGGTTAAGTACTCAGGGACATGATGTGTTGCATAATGCAGGTGTGGCAGAAGACAGCATGATGGACATAGCACCGGCGAATGGGGCAACAGATGAAATGACATTATTCATGCCTGATGAAGAGGATGAAGAAGGGTGTTGAATGTGAACAAGTGGACAACAGGACATTATTCTGTGATGACATAGCCATGTTTCTTCCTACTCATCATCCCCCGTGAGCTTCAAGTTCTTGTAGGTGTGATGGTGTTTATGCAGGGTCATACACAAGATTCAGATTATCAGGTGGCTTCATGCGGAACTTGTGAACGTTGAGCTTTAATAATATTAGCTTTTCTACATTCCCTGGACTTAGCCTTGTGTGGTGGTCACTCACTATCACACACTAGCAGCACTAAAGACATGCTCAGAGAACACACTGGAGTACTTGTATTATACCTAATATACTGCCCAACATAGAATCCTGTCCATGCAGTCTTCTTGGAATGCCAGCAATTCAGTCGATACTTCTCATAGTTAACACTGCAGTTACCAACAAAATAACCATCAAGTGCTCTCTGATGGCAATATGATCAGCTGAGTATAGAGGTAGTGTTGACAGTTGAGGACATCAGCTGTGCAGATGACAAGGAATCCAGCAGCGGCAATGAATACATGGAAGAAAGTCATCATCATCATCCTCGCCAAAAATATCTGTGTCCTCTACCTCAGCATTTCCATATTTTTATTCATGTCCACTGCTGGATGGTGTCCCTGATGGCACAGGTTCATCTTCATCTTCTGCAGGAGGCATACTCACCATCTTCTCATACAGGGTTTCCTTCCAGTCATCAAAATGAGTGTCCTCTGATAAGATGTTCACCATCTGACTTTTGAATTGAGGATTCTGTATGGAGGACAATACGTACCACTATCACTATTCAATGGTATCCTAAATCCTTATTTTAGGGCACTATCTGGTGGTATCTGATCTGAACAGATACTATCCCAGTACCAGTACAATAATTTCTATCGCAATCTTCAGACGTTCACTGAAAGTTAAACTAATATCTATGTTGCTCTTTTTATTTAAATGTTCTAGGATTACAAATACCTTTGAGCCGAGGCTCTTTTACAAAGGTTCCACATCACTGGTACAAGTGAGACAAACATAAGCAAAGATAGCAGTTTATAAAATAAAAAAAAAAACACATAGTCTTGTAGAGGAAAAAGAACAATAAGGTGAAACTTTGGGGAGGGGAAAGGAGGAGGGTGAAATCAGGGAGACTAAGTGGACGGGAGAGAAGGGGAGGTGGGGGACAGAGAGAGGAAGGTGGAGGCGGGTAAGAATAGAGGTAGTGCAGCCGGGTGGCATTTGTCATGGGCCAGCAGGGGAGGTGAAGATGGGGGTTTGCTGGCAAAGTGCAGGAGTAGATGTGGATCCAGAAAGGGCATCTTCAGTTATGGAACCAAAAGACATGTTTAGCCACAACAGTCACAGAGGTTGGAGGCAGTGAGTGTTAGGCAGAGCCAAGTCTTAAAAGTGCTGAGCGATAATGAGGATGAGATGTCACTGGGAAGACCGTTGTACCAACTAGTGGCCCGGTAAGCAAAGGATCTTTGGACTTGTGTTGTGTGGCAATGCGGGATTTGCAGAAGCTGAGGTTTCAATCCCCTGGTATGGCAGGTGTGGATTCTTGGTTGTATGAGGGCACAGACTTTGGGGGGGGGCAAGGCCCAGCAAGATTTTCTTAGTAGTAATACAAGTTTGGTGTTTTATTTGATTGGCAAGATTCAACCATCCAGTTTGAGAATAGAGGTCACAGGTGTGAGTTAGGCGTTGGGAGCCAGTGACAAGTCGACAGGCCTTGTTGAGGGCGGTGGATACACGTTTGAGTGCGTTGGTTGAAGCAGAGCCGTAAATGATAATGCCATAATCAATGATGGATATGATGGTGCTCTGGACAGCGACAGCAAGGGCTTGGGTGTCAGGTGTTTTCTATGACAGAATAGCAGGCCTAGCTGGGAGTTAGCGGCTTTGGCGACATGGTCGATGTGGGCAGTGTAGGAGAGGTGAGGGTCAAGGGTGATCCCGAGGTATTTAAGGTTTTTGACCTGTTCCAGTGTGGCACCTTGTCTTGTGATAATGGAGAGTTGGAGTGCTTATGTTTATTATGGGAGCTGCTGACGATCATGGCCTTTGTTTTTTTTTTTTTGATTAAGGATCAGTTTGTGCTTTGTGAACCAATTCTCAACCGAGGAGAATCCGAGTTGGAGATTTTCTTGCAATTTCTTTGAGTCCTGGTGTGTGGCAAGGATTACTGCATCATCGGCATACAGAGTGATATGTTCAGTGCAGGAGTCCGGTAGAGTGTTAAGGAACAGGCTGAAGAGTAAGGGGCCCAGTATTGAACCCTGGGGGACTCCAGAGAGGACAGGTTTGGAATCAGAGTGCACATCCCCAATTTTTACAGGCTGGAAGCGGTTTTCAAGATAGCTTTTGAACCAAGAGATTGAATCATTGCAGACACCAGCATTTTTTAGTTGGCTCAGCAGGAAGGAGTGGTGGACAGTATCGAAGGCTTTGGTCAGGTCGATTAAAATAGCACCAGTTAGTTGTCCATTGTCGAGGGAGCTGCGAATGGAGCCAGTGAATTAGAGTAAGGCAGAGGATGTACTATGACCTTTTGTAAAGCCATGTTGCTGTTTACAGAGAACATTATAATTGTCCAGATGCTTGGTAAGTTGGTCCGCTACTATATGTTCCAGTGCCTTTGATAGGGGAGGCAGAATGGAGATAGGGTGGAAGTTCGCATGGTCATTCTTATCACCACTTTTGTGAATCAGGGTAACAGTGGCCATTTTCCATTTGTCCAGGAATCGGCTAAGGGAAAGAGAGAGATTAAAGATCTTGGTGAGGGGCCCAAGTACCTTGTCAAGCATTAGAGTCAGTAGCTTGAGGTCAAGTGTGTCATTGCTTGTTCTAGATTTGCTAATGGCTTTGGCAACATAGTTTTGGACTTGATGTTTCTTTAGTGCTTTAAAGTAGAAAAGTGGGTGACAGGCATGGGTGGAGGAGTTGGAGGGGTGGGAGTTGACACATCTTGGAAGAAGTCAGAGGGGAGAACACTGCTAAGGTCAGTGAAAACGATGTTAAAAGTGTTCGCAATAGTTTTAGGGTAGAGTGTAGTGTGCTCATTTATGTTGAGCATGTTCGTCGAAGATTTTGACTGCTTCCCAGTGACATCTTTAATGTTTTTCCAGAAATCCCTCCCATTTCCCCAGGGGTTAGTGAGGGCATTTTTATAGAAGTCAGATTTCTGTTGCCAAATGGATTTAGTGCAGTCATTCCATGCCTGTTTATAATTCTGGTTGTCGAGTTGCTTACCAGAGTTTCTAGTCAGTTCCCAGGGGTGGTCTCTGGATTTAAGTTTTTTTAGGAGGTCTCCTGACAGCCAAGGGTTACTGAGCGATTTAACTTTATGCTTTGTGAGGGGGGCAAATTTATTACAGGCATCATTGAAAATGTGAATAAATTGCTCCAGTGCAGTATTAGTATCTGTTGCCTTGAAGATGAGGGACCAGTCCTGCAGACGGAGGTGTGATTTGAGGTAGGGTAGCTGACCACGGGGTAGGACTCTGCTGGTGATGATTTTTGGAGGGGGCTTATAGAATTTGCTTGACCAGGTACAGCTGATGGGAGAGTGGTCACTGAGTGAGTCAGGGAGGACTGAGGTTTTCATGATCCGAGAGGGGTGATTGGTTAGGATCCAGTCGAGTAGGGTGCAGGTCCCAGTTCTGTAGTTCTTTCTGGTTGCATAGTCAACCATTTGAGTCAGGTTAGGTGATATAATGGAGTCCTTAAATGACCCACCTTCAGCTGAGAGCCAATTAATGTTAAAGTCACCAAGAAGGATGATTTTGGAGTCTGATGGGTGGGATTTGACAAAGTCAAGGACAGCGGTTACACCAGGTCCCTGTTCCTTAGGAGGTATGTAAACAGTGACAACTGTGAGGGCATTATTGTGGGCGCCTAATAGGAGTCTGATGGGAAGAATCTGAGCATGTGTTGCTGGAAGATTGGAATCAATGGAACCCAGTTTATGTTCTTACAGAGGGTCTTGAACTTCTGTTTTGGTACCCTACTATATTCTGTATTGTGGATCTCCTTTAAGGAAGATACTACCAACATTTCCACTATAGCCGGTTGTGTGATCACCGTCTGCTGAAAAACTAGGCAGCAACAAACTTGCTAAATAAAAAACTTGAGACAGGCAAATACAACAGTCAGGGTACTTTAATTATATTTTTCTAATGATGGAAGTGTAACCCGGGGGCTACTACACCTGCCTGCCTTTCTAACACCAGGTTTTGGGGCATGGGTTCTACAGTAATGCTACTGACATAGTGCCTCCACCCAGATAAGTCTTCAAGTGGGTTAGATGTTATGCTAGCACAACCCTCTGGGAAGTTGTACTTACTCACACACCCAATCAGTGGACCCACACACAAAGTTGTACTCAACACTTTGCTTAACATTCAAAGAAACAATTAATAATATGCTCACAGCTACCACCCTTACCAACAGGGTCTGAATTCCATGAATGCCCTGTGCACCTGGAAAGGAAAACTTGGCTATAACAGCAATGCACCTTTATATCTTTCCAGTCCCAACTCTCAGTAATACTATGCTCAGGAAGCAGATTAACATTCCAACAATAAACTGATGTGTTGGGGGATGTTAACGGGATGGGCAGATGAATCAGTGGTTGCTGCAAAGAAGGTAATCAGTTTGGGTGGTAGATTTGACAATCACAAATAATGCACCCCTGTCTTATTTCAGTTATTTTAATTCTGGGTACGCAGGTTCTAAGTTGTTGCAGGCCTGGGCATTGCCATGGTGTGGCCGACATTGCAGCTAGTTGGGGTCCTTAAATAAATAATTGCTTATTGACTCTTTTACTTTAATCTGTAGCCACATTCACCAGTTCTTTTAACCCAAATTGAAATTGTAATCCCCATGCCCTATGTCCTGAGATCACAGTTAAACTACAACACAGACTTTGGAAAAAAATCAGGTGACCACAAACACTTTAATCTTGGTTGCAGGGTTAAGCTCTGAGATTACTCATGGTACCAGGACCAGTAGAGACGATGCGAACGATTCACGGAACACAGTGCTCGCATATCGAGCAGGTGCTGGAAAAATAAATGAAAAGCAAGTAAGCAAAAAAAAAAAAAAACAGCACTCTAGACTCTGAAAAATTCAGTGAGAGTAATTAATTTACTGAAACAAGTTCAGTTACTTACATTGTTTATTATAGTGACAAAATCACAAAACACGGTGCAAACACAGTGTAAAGAACATGTAAAGCTCCCACACATGCTCTAATCCTCTATGCTTTGGGGTATGGACCCCTTACTTAGGAGGCATGACCAAAAAAGAATTACAATGTGCTTTTCATACCCTTTACAGCCAGGTGGATCACAACATTAAAAACCCTTTAGTGTCATTAAGCTATTTCAATAAATCTGTTGTGACACACTAAAACAACCCATCCCAGTGTGCGGAAGACCTCTATCCCTGTCAGCTCTCATTAGCGTGGCAGAGCTGGGGTTCAGCTTGTAAATGACAAGCCTAATTATTAGGGAGAATTTCCCTCCCAAATCATGTCACACTGCTGGAAGGGAGAGAGGTAAACACAAACCTTGTGAGTGTTTTTAATTAAATAAAAAAAATATTTTAAAAGGCCTATTTAAAGGTTACTATGGTGCCATAGTAAATAGGAAGCACTGAGCACTCAAGATTCATTTCATATAATGTATATACAGTATACATAGCCCAATTTATTTTATTCAACATAATGCTATTTTTCACATAATAATAGAAGGCAGCCCCCCCCCCCCCCATTTTTTCACCTCATATAAATCAGTGAATAAATGGTTTCCAATCCATCTGTTCATTAAATCCATTAGGTCTTAAAGTTCCAAGTTTAAAAATCCACATAGATTCTTTTTGATCCAACATTACATTGCGGTTGCCCGCCCCCCAATGAGGAACACAATCTAGCCCCATGTATTTGACACTATACATTCCCCTATTTTCAACATCGTGGAGGTGTTTTCCTATAGGACGTGACTAGTCTTGTCTACTGATTGCTCTGTGGTGCCCCTGCATCCTTTCTTTCAATCTCCTAGTAGTCTATTCTATATAAGTTTTCCTGCAGGTGCACCACAGAGAATATACAACATATTTTGTGTTACATTTCACAAAGTGTTTCATTTCCACTTTTCACATTCCTAAGGGACTGAGGTTGATACAATCTTTCCCTTGTACAGCATTTTTGCACGTTTTGCATCTCTTTCATGGATAAAACCACAAGGTTTACTCCCCAGCCAAGTGTTTTCAGCCTCAGGGCTCCTGTATTCATTATTCATGAGCACGTCCTTTAACCTCCTGCCCCCCTGAAAGTAACAAGTGGACTCTCCTAGTGAACTTTTTTCAGATCCTTATCTAAGCCCAGAAGTGACCAGTGCTTGGTAATAATTGACTTTAAGTCCACAGACACTGGTCCATAAGTTGATGTAAAAGATACTTTCTCTACTTTTCCCTTTTCTCTTTTGTATTCTAAAAGTTCCCCCATCTACAAGATTTACCTTATCCAGGGCATCTTGTAAGACCTTCTCCTGGTATCCCTGTGTTTGTAGCTGACAGAATAAGTCCTCCTGTGCTTCAGAAAAAATCCCTGTCACTGGAGTAGTTACGTTTTAGTCGAACAAGCTGTCCATAAGGAAGATTCATAAAGATGTGAGCGAGATGTGTACTCCTCGTATGTAAGACACAATTCCCAGCTGTCTCCTTCCTAAAAACCTTCATTTGAACTTCCCAACCCACTTCTTCTAACAAAGTAATACCCAAATAATTTATCATATTCTTATTAAAAAACTGTGGTAAATTTCAAACCTACAGTATTATTGTTTAGGTATGTTACAAAATCCAAAATCTCCTGTTCTGACCCATCCCAGAGTATGATAAGGTCATCAATAAAACGTTTGTACTTAACAATCTTAGAGAAAAAGGGATTTGCAACGACGTCCAAAATCGCCCCTTCACCAACCCATAAACAAGCTGGCAACAGAGGACCCCGTCGCTGTCCCCACCTGCTACTTATAAAATACACCATTAAACAAAAAAAAAGATTTGAAGTCAATATTAATTCCAAAACATGTACAATGAAAGCAATTGTAAACTCAAGGGGAGATTTTTGGAGTATAATCTGCACTGCTGCTCTTCCCAGGGTGTGATTTATGCTGGTGTGAAGGGAGGATACATTGATAATAACCCACCAATAGGAGTCCTTCCAAATAAAGCCTCTTAATTCCTGCAGTACTGATGTAGTGTCCCTTAAATAAGATTGTAGTCTAACCACCTCCTTTTGCAAGAAGCTGTCTAAATACATGGCTAACGGCTCCATTAAGGAACCGTAGCCAGATATAATGGGACATCCTGGGGGTGATTGTGAGTCTGTGAATTTTTGGTAGATAGTAAAAAACAGAGACCCTAGGGTGTTCACAGTTTAGAAAATCATAGTCAACTTCTGTGATGCAGCCCTCCTCCAGGGAGTCAGTCAGAAAGAACTTCAGTTGTGATTTATAGAACACCATTGGGTTACCTGGTAGTTTACTGTACATGATACCATCCTCCAGTTGTCTTAATGCTTCCATCACATAGAAGTCTCTGTTCAGTATCAAATGATTGTGGCTGACTTACAGAGATGGAGATCTCTTCCACTGTTCATGTGGGGGGTGTGTGCAAATATAATCAAGATGAATATTCTTCCCAGGTTACTTTACCTGCTGAACATGGTGAGCCTGTTTCTTCCCAAATCCTGGTTTACCCATCTCCAATCCTCTCTCTCTGATTTTCTTTGGCTGGGCAAAGCGGCCCGCAGAGCTTACTCCAGGTAGTCTTATAGGAAAGAGCTGGAGGGCCTAAAAGTACTTAACTTCTTCGTGTACTACTGTGCCATTCATTGCTGCAGAATTTTTAGATGGAACCCGGGACCCGCTGACCCCTCAGACAACTGTTATTCACCATTTTGGATTTCAATAGATAGACATCTTTGTTGGGCCCAGGGTATTGACATAGCAAGTCTTATTTATATCAGACCCTCCAATCTTCCTAAGTCTCTCCGTAACTCACCGATATGGTGTTCCTTTAAAGCTCTTTGCTAGATCCGTGCTCATCTAGGTTGGGTCTTACATAATGGACTTTCCCAAACCTTATTCGGGAACTCACACTTCAGGATAGCCAACAATATGATCCCACAGAGTTTTTGTCCAACCTTGGCAAAAGTCTCAATGTCTTCTTTGCTTAATCAATGTAGACTCTGCTTGGCAAAAGAGATTCAAGAGAATTTTTCCATTTGGGTTTACCACTCTTTCAAACATCTTCAAATAACCGAGGTGATAACTTTGTTTATGGGCCCATATCCTTGGTTGGAGTATTTTAACCCACTGTTACTTACTTTTACAGAAAAGTCTGTTTCTCCCCATTCAACCTCAAGGTTTTACACCCTATTACAGCTACATGACCCTAGTAACCTTCAGGGAATATGTCACTACTGGCAGCAAGAACTAGACTTAAACCTGAGCGCCGAAGACTGGCAACAAGTTTGGCAACATCTACACAAATTTATATAGTAAGACCTTCTTCATTTCCTGCAGTTCTGTATCTTGCACAATCTCTATTTCTCTCCTGCAAGATTATTTAAGATGGGTAGAGTAGAGTCGCTGATCTGTAATAGATGCTGTCTGCAGAATGGCTCATTAAAACACATCTTATGGGACTGCCCTCAGGTGTCCCCCCTTTTGGAAAACAATAAAAAATACTCTAGACCCCATGCTGAAGTTGGACCCCTACTTTACCCCTCAGATCTGCCTGGTGGGACACTTGTCATAAAGCCCACATGTCACTAATTTCGGGGGTAGCTAAACTCATTATTGTTAGACTCTGGTTAGACCAGTCCTGCCCCTCTTTAAAAGATTGGCACTGTGAAATCCTTCAGATACTGTATTAGAGATGGAGTGACAAATTGCTAAATGGGCAGACTGACTAGAGGCCTTTATGAAGAGATGGGCTCCGCTCTTGGCCCTCTTACCTCTGTTACAAAATCCATGAGTCCTTCTAGGGGCTAGGGAGAAACATGAAGTACAGATTTATTATATGATCCCGAACAGGGGGACCCTCTACATGTATATCAATTGTTTCTACCATTTAATGGCCGTACAGCGGGGGGAGGGTCTTCCTCCTGCTATTCTTCGTGCGTCCCTAGAAATAAAGGTTCATGGTGCTTCGTGGGGTGGAGGAGGGGGGAGTACACTTTAAGGGGGAATTTGCTTCTATGTTTTATGGTCATACTAATGATTTGACTAACGATTTGTGGTGGTTTTGTAGTTTTGCCCCATTGTCACAGCTTCCCTCACACTGTTTTGGTATATTTACTGTACAGTGATGTGGAAAAGAAGCTGTTGAAGGTATGGTTGTATGTTTATTCTCTTTTGTAAAAATGTAATAAAGTATATTAAACTGAAAAAAAGAAGTCCCTGTCCAAGACTACAACATTATCTCCTTTATCAGAGGATTTAATTATAATGTCATCCATTAGTTGGAGTTCTAACAGAGCCTCTCCTGTGCTGGTTAAATTATCCCAGTGTTTTCTACTCATGGAACCCCTTATGGCCTCTGCTGTATCTTTAAGTACAGCTTTCTGAAAGATTTTCAACACATAATTCCCGAAGGAGGGGGGGGGGCATGAACCAAGATTACTTTTTCATTTGTGGTTTGGTAGCTTTTGCATGTAATACTTCATTTTCCATTACTATGGACTCTGCACCCGAGTCACGCACAGAGCACAGATCATCCACATGCAACAGCCGGGCTAACTCGGACTCGGTGTCCTTATCAAGCACAGATAGAAAAACACCCTGGATTTCCAGAGTAGACTCGTTACCTTTGATAGTTTTAACACACGCAGATAAACCAACCTCTACTAAGAAAAACTTAACTTTAAGTTTTCTAAAACATCTAAACAAGTCCTTATAGATTTCAAATTCATTTACATTCTGAACAGGTACAAAGGACAAACCATATGATAAAACATTTAAATGTGATGCTGCCAAAGTCCAGGATAATAAATAAATAACAGTTAAAGTCTAAGATGTAGAATCACAGTCCACAAATCTCCTTTCACTTAGTGTTGGCCTGCGCCGTCTCCCTTGCCCCTTTCTGGACTTTTTTTCTTTTTTTTAGAAATAGATTGTGCAGTGGGTTCCCCACAACTGGACTCAGCACTTGAATAACAAGCACTTTGTGAGGATGAGGGAGATGAGAAGTTAGAATCTGTATATTTATTACTTTGAGACCTTCCCCATGACTTTTTTGGGCCCGTTGACTAAGAGCGAGAGAAATTCTCCCACTTATAAATTCAACCATTCTGGTAGTCACGCTCATCCAGTAGCAATTTAATTCTTTTTCTCTCAATCAATTCCATTTCCTATTTTTTAACTTTATTTGTAAGCTTTGTGTCCAGATCTTTTATTAGGGGAACACCATCAAAGGCAAGGAGCTCTTGATGTAAAGATTCAATTTCTTTTAAGATCTCTGCTCTGTTATATTCATCCTCTTCAATCTGTATTTTAACAAGTTCAGTTGAGGCTTTCTTTAGATTATCTTCCCATTTACTCTTATAGTGCATATTTTCAAACCCACACGCAGGTAATTTAATAAGTCTCAAGAGATGATAGCTGCAGTCAGGCTGGACTCTTGCTTGCCAGAAATGAACGTGGGGACCAGGGCAGACATAACTCATCTCCGCTTCACAGCCTTTCCTTTCAAGGTGGCCGCAACCTGCAATTATTCCCTCTGCAGGGGCTGACTCCCCAAAATGGTCTTCAGCCAGGCTGGCTTCAGATCTACAGCCACAGTTGATTTGGCATTCTTTAACGCAGGCCAGGCACATGCAGATCAGTCTGTCACGCAGTTTACACAGCACTCTCGGCTTACCCACTTCTGGACTTGCAGTTTGTTTGCTGTAATCTGGACACCAGTTAAGCAGGTCCCCCCCTCTCTTCTGAACATGGCAGTAGACAATTACGAAACATACAGGCTCCACTTTTCTCCGTAGTCTCTTAACACTCACAGTGACTCTCTAGTCTTTTGGACAGTTCAAATGGAATTCGCTTGTTCAAAGAACATCTCTCTCTCTCTCTCTCTGTTTCTACTCAAGGCTAATGAAAATTTGCCTTCTCTGCTTTGAGGCAGTCCAAACAGGCCATGCAGAGGGCTAACAGGCCCTTTCCCCATGATTACCAGCTAAGCCACACAGGCTCCCTCTTTCTGGAGAGCTCGACCTGATCGCTCTCTTCAAACAATCCTCATAACTGAAGACTGGGATTTCTGTATTCCGATTGGCAGCCCAAACTGTCAGTCACAGTCCCAGAGCTCCAACTAGTTAGCTAGGGCGCCAAGAGAAAAAGGTTCAGTCTCTCTCAGAAATCACTGTAGCAAGGACCCAATATGACCCCCTGATGTTCCAAATGGTCCAAAAGCAAAGTCCAGGACCAAACTTGGTAGCTCCCTTGCTGACACAGCAAACGGTCCACATTTACAGTTCATTTTAAATACAATAGTTTGGATTTTTTGTTTGTTTAATGGGTTAGCACAACTGGAAATAAAATCCTTTTACAGGTGAGATCCACACAAAACAGACATCTACAGATACAAGTACAATCAGAGACAAAAATAAGAAAAAAATAAATAATTATTTCTACGTTATATATATAAGAAAACTATTAAAACATACACAGCGACAAAATATTTCAAATGCAAGTGCAAAGTAATTAAGAATAACCCATGAAAAAAACAGATACATTATTCCAAGTTCTTAAAAATCAGTGAAAGCACACACATTCTGAGAGGGACTTTAAATATGAGTACAAAGTATTTGAGAAAGACCCAAAGGCTGACAAATTCTTAATAATAATAGGTGCGCTGTTCCAGGTTCTGGGACCACTAAAAGAGAAAGCCCATTGCACACATTTAGTTCTTATAGGGAGCCTCAATGTAGCATCATCTCCCCTGGATGTGGAAGATAGACTCTGATCAAAGCCCTATAAGTATCCCCGCAGACCAATTGGGGTACCAGTTTTAGACACCCTATGTACAAATTTTGCTAGGGCAAAACATAGTTTAAGTTCAGTGATAACCATTCCATTTTATCAAGAATTAAGCAGTGATGGGTGCGACTAGGGGAAGCCAGAGCAAATTTACCTAATTTTTCTAATAAAGTTGAATTTTTAAATAAAAATTTAGTGGAGACATTATCTGTGACCAGGGAAGCATACGTTAAGACAGGAAGTAAGCGTTGATTAAATACAGCAATTCTAGTCTCATCTATCAAAAATAATCTGATTCTATATAGCATTCCTAATTTTTCATGTATTTTACATGTTACATAATTTTAAGTGAGCATCAAAGTTTAACACAGGCTCCAGAGTGAGGTCCAGATATCTAAATGTGTCCACATTTTCAAAGGTGGAGCTGTCTAGTGCTTTGACCTGAAGGGCAGAACCAAGAGATTTTAATTTAGGAGATGTACCGAATACCATTGTTTTTGTTTTTGTTATATTCAACACCAGCTTATTGTAAATCAGCCAGTGTTGTAGATTATCCATCAACCCTGTCAATGTTACATTCAAATCACTAACAGTTTTACCATAAGTGTACACTTCAGAGTCAGTGAAACATTATCCAAGGCAGCAAAAACACCATCAAAGTATAAGGAAAATAAAATAGGACCCAGTATGGAGCTCTGAGGGATTCCATACTTAATGGGAACCTTCTCAGAAACATACCCTTGGTATCCTTTTTTTTATCACTTCTGTTTTTCTCTTTGCTGCGGCACACTCCGGCTTGGGGCATCCAGCTGCCGTCTCTGCCCACCTGGAGAGCTGGGTAACTCGAACTGCACCCAGAAGGATCCGGGACAGCCATCATGCTATCCTGTTGGAGGGCTCCCCTCTGCCTCTACCAGCCAGGACAGCCCCAGACCCTCCCCAACAGGACTCCACTAAAGTCCTCTGGGCATCTTAGAGCATGGCCATCAAGCTGCATGGTAATGCCCAGTCATTTTTCCTCCTATTGGCCCCAGAGCATGGACATGCAATGACATCCAGGCACAACATGCCGACATCCACCATGCTCCCCCTCTGTTGTAACGCTAGTAGTGTTCCCGGGCATCCCCAGGGGCCGCTACAGCGCGATGAAGTTCCCCAGCGCACCCCAGGACTAGGAGAGCAGTCTGTGGATGCTCGATCCCAGTCCTCCCCTGCCAACCCCCGATGGCCTAGGCTTGTTCCCGAACTCGGATCACTGGCGTGGCATCCAGAGCCTCAACCTTCAGTGCCACCAGGCCAGCCATACTCTTGGTATCTAATCATCTGAAATCTGTTATGCAGATAATTAGAGAACCACATTACAGCGGAAGGTTCCATACCCAATGATTTTAACATTTAGGATTAAACAATCACAGCATTCAATAAGGCTTCTCACATGCTAACAAGCGACTGTACAATGAAACTTATCAGGGTACTGCCCGGGCCAGTCACAGGCTTTTCTCTTCCCGAACCCAGCACAGGCTACTCACTGCAATGGCAGGACTGGACCTTTAAAAGGGGCAGCACGGTGGCATTCATTCGCACACTCATGCAGGAACCAGGATTATAGCAACACTTTACACTAGACTATATTTACAGTACTTGGCATGCCAGGCTCTCAGAGGCAGAGCACCAACTGGGATCCTTCATCTGGCAAGAGAACCTTGCAGGGTCTAGGGAGACAACTTCAGGTAAGCTCACCATTTGGGGGGGGGGTTACAGAGGGAATTCCTTGAAAACAATATTTTTATAAGTCAGTATCGTAATATTCTGGTTGCCCCATTTTTGTGCCACATAATTTCCAAAACTGTGTATGCATTGACATTCCAAGAATAAATTGTCCATAGTCTCAAATTAGGCCATACAACTTCGGGAAAAATCTTTCAGGGTGGCTTTTATGTTTTTTGGTTGTCTTTATCCTCCAGCTACCTGTGGCAGCTAAATCATGATGCTCTATCTCTCAGTCCCTTCTATAGCGGCTCCCCGGCCTCCATTCTCAACCTATCCTTCACTCTATCCTCAGTTCCTTCATCCTGGAAACACTCTACTGTTATTCCCCTCCCCAAAGGTGGTGATCCTACTACCCCTGGGGACTATCACCCTATTTTCTTACTTCTTATCCTAACTAAGCTACAAGAACACATTGTCCTTGTCCATCTCACCCCTTGACTCCACCTCATTTTTCATCCTTTTCCAGTTTAGTTTCCGCAAGTCCTGCTCCACCACCAGCTCCCTCTTCTGGCTCACTGATTCCATACTCACCAATATGGATCAGGGACACGTTATCTCTGCCATATTTGTCTGAATTCCCCCCCCTTCCCAATACGTCTAGGGGCCTGATTGTCCAAAGAAAGGGGGGGCCCAAACACAGAACTCTCCACCAGCTCTTCTCTTACACAGTAAAGATGGATTTACTCTTTCTTACCTTGAGACATCTTCTTAAACCACTTCACTGACCCTCACAGATGGATTCAAATACCCCCAGAGGACATCTGGTGGAGGACATGAAATTCATCACCAGGATCGCAGTTTCTTCTACCCCACTGTCCTGGAAGTAAGAGGGCGCAGGATAAAATGGAATGATTTAAACCTCCCTTGGGAGAAACCCACAGAAACTTCTACAAAACTAAGGAATAGAATTTCATTAACATCCTTACACTTAAATTAAACATGGGACTCCAGGTTTTCTCCCCAAAATGAATCAGGTTTTATTCTCCTGAGCCCTTAAATGATTAACAGAGCTCAGGTGTCCCAATTGCTTAAGCAAGCAATAACACATGACGAGGTGTGGGTTACGTGCTGTTAAGAGCACGCCCAGGGGTGTACTAAGGCACGAGGCGCTTGCGCCGAGTGCCTTATGCCCCTGGTCGTGCTCATATCAGCACGTAACCCACACCTCAGAGTGTGTTATAGCGCTTATAAAATGGGTTACTTAAGTAACTGTTTAGGAAAAAAAGTGAAAAAAAAAAAGAGGAAAATATCTTAGTAGTTTTAGGTTTTAATATCTGAAGTCAAAAAATAGTCCCTCTATCTAGGCAGTTTTTGTAATGGTTGATGTGGACTGCATGCCCCCCCCCCAGAAATATATAGATACTGGTCAGGTTGTCCCTCTGTATACATTTTTAATTCCTTATTGTGGTTTTATCCTTCGTATAGCGTTATTCTCGTAACGTCCTCTACATTTTGACATACTGTTTATGTTGCTCTGTGATAGCGAGCGTGTCCTGTAGCTGCCGCCATATACAGGTATTTCCGGGTTGACGTTTTTTTAATTTTTTTTATTTGATTTAGTACGTGGTGTGCTTTTGTTTAAATATTTGTCTCATGGTATAGGGCTGTTGGGCTGTGCAAATAACAAATATAAAGCGGCAGGGGATTAGGCAACAAGATTAAAGGCAGCAAAGCAGCGTGGAGAGAACATGAAAGGCATCTGTAGGAGCGGTTTCGTTCTAAGCAGTCACAGTGTACGTGATGTACTTGTTTTTTATATTTTTACATGTGGCAAAAAAGGGTGTGGATGAATTCATTTAAATTACTTTTGGCTACAGAGACAGAAAGCTACGTGTTGGTTGGTATCTTGTGATATAGCGCTGTGAGGTTTTAGACTAGTGTTGCGCATTGCAGCTCGGATAGTGTAGGTGAATGAATTGCCAGTGTTGTGAGGTCGCCGAAGGGAGAAAAGTGCCGGTTGGCATATATATATGCTGATAAGGACACAGCTTAAATGTCCTTTCAGTCAATGAAATTAAGGCATTTGTTTTACCCATTTTATAAGGAAAAATAAAAGCTGCACAGCTCCATGGGGCTAAAACTTTGTAGAGAGACACTGTCTTTGGGCAGAAACTTAGGCAGAGGAAAGATTTTCTGCGAACATGAACTTCAGCAGCAGCACTTTTCTCAGGAAACAAACACCCTTTTTCACTTCTTTAGGAACATGAAGTTCCCAGTATCTCTCTGGCACTGGTAAGTACCTCACTTGAGCTTTACCCGCTAACCCTGGGCTCTCTTCCAGCTGTTTCCCCAGTGCTCCTCCATTTCTGTCTCTGTCTTGAGCACTCTCATGCAGAGAAGCAATGAGCTCCTGTAAACCGCCCCCACACTAATCCATCCAAACAGGGTGCTGTACTTGCAGCCTGCTAATTCTTAAGCTGCCTGTCTTGGTATCTCAAATTCAGCCCCAAATCCTTGTGCCAGGACCCACCTGGTCCCCAAGCTTCTCAGTCTCTCTGCTCTCTTCATTACGGCACCCGGTTACCTTTCTTTGGAGCTAAGACAGCCCAAACAGCAGTCTCAGTGGCACCTTTCCTTTAAATTCATACTGTGTTGCCCAAGCTGTACAACTGATGGGACCAAGGCTTAAAAGGCCTCAGCTACTGGGTTGTGTTACCCGCAACCAAAGGACCCGGCCAGGGTCTAACCCTGAACCTTAGGACCTGCCCCTCCATGCAAGCCCTGCTTTGAGAAAAGGCCATGCCCAACTCCACCTCCTACACCCCCAGGCCACCCTGCCATGTGGGGTGTGGTCCAGAACCACTCTCACCAGCCCCGAATCCCTGCAGAGGCCCTGCCACATCCAACTGCAGCCCCAATGACCTAGGAGACACACCAACAAACCAGGGCCTAAACCGCTCCCAGGGGTCCTAATCTATCTCACCGTCCATGCTCCCTGGCTGTTCTCACCAACCAACCCCCCCCCAGGGCCCATGACCCAAGTGACAGCAAACTGCCTTCCAAAGACCTCCCTTGGATGCCCACCCAGGGACCCGGCACATCGCTGCTGAAACTGCTGACCACCGCCTGGGGGGGCCTCTGACTGCCATACTGCTGTTGCTGGACCGGTCTCTCTCTTCCACTCTCCTCAGACTTTCTTTAGTCCCCTATATATACTGTCCAGATCTTCATTGCCCCCAAATGGCGGCTCACATAAATCACACTCCCCCAGGGGGCTCTACTATATTGTCGACCGGCATTATATTGACAGGATTTATGTTGTCCACAAGTTGCGGTCGACATAAATCCTGATGGTCTCCCAGTCTACTTTTTCATCGGGGGGCTTTGCCCCATAACTCCCCATGTGGGGGGCTCTACCACCCATACCTCTCATACTTTAGATTCTCAACTCTGAGTCTGAGTTGATTCAGGGAAGGGGTGCAGGACTGGGAGACAGTGTGCCCCTGTGTCAGGTGCACCAACACAGCGACCTGTCAGCAAACTGCTGATTTTGTTGACAGGTATGTAGTTCGCTGTGTTGGGTTCACTGATCAGGGCACGTACCCCTCCCTGGGGCACCTAGAAACAAAAACTAAACTGTGGAGAATAGGAAGGGGGCCCTAAGGTGTGCAGCAAGCCTCCTTGAATTGAGGGGGGCTTAGATGTCGATCTGGCAAAAGCCTTTGACACCGCATCCCATTCCCTCCTCCTCCAAAAACTCACTAGTGTGGGATTGAACTCCTCAGCCACAGCGTGATTTCAGTCCTACCTGTCAGGTAGATCCCAATTTGTCAAGATTTCATCCTTCCTCTTCCCTCCCCATCACCACTGGAGTCCCACAAGGCTCGTTCTTGGCCCCATATTGTTTTCGATCTTTCTCAGTGATCTCCTTTCTACTTGCTCTGCCTCCCAAACCCACATGTATATGGATGACATCATCCTATACACATCTGGCACCTCACACACTGCTGCTGAGGCTAGATTGCAACATGACTTCAACAAGGTCCAGCAATGGTTCCAGTCCAACCAGCTGTTCCTGAATGCCAGAAAGACAGTCTCCATGTCCTTTGGCACTAGACAGAGGCTATCTAAACTTAAATCCCCCCCCACCTCCCCCGCACTCTGCACACTGGATAGCACGCCTATCAAAACCTCACAAGCTTCAGATACCTTCAGGTCTGGCTAGACCACTCTTTGGACTTTTTAGCACATGTGGATGCAATTCAGAAGATCTTACACCCCAAGCTTGATGCCTCATATAGAAACAGGGACGGCATCCCTCAACCTGCCTGTCATGCAATTGTGCAGAAAATGAACCTCCCCACCTTTGACTATGCAGATATAGTTAACAGTGCGGCCCCTAAAAGTACCTTGGCCAGGCTGGATACTTTCTTCAACTCTTTCTGTCACTTTGTGCTTTCCTGCCCACCTGAAACTCACCATTGTGACCCCTACAAAATCCTGTCTCTGCCTTCCTTGGAGTCCAGATGGCTGTCCCATGCTGCTACCTTCCTGGCCAAATTCTGGTCCGGTAATCTCCCCTCTTATCTTTACTCCTCCATTTCTGCCTCCTCCCAGCACTCCTGCTTCCTCCGTAACTCTGACCTTCACACCTTCTCAATCCCTTACCGATCTACCACTACTGGCCGATCCCCTTTTTCTTTCCATTGTCTTAAACTGTGGCATGCCCTCCCTTCTCCCATCCACCATGCCACCTCACACAAATCACTCTCCTCCTTCCTACATGATTTCACAGCCCCCTCATGCTCCTGTCTAATCTTATTGACCCATCCCACTACAAGATCCCACCCCTAATCTTTAGCCCTTTGATTAGGCCTCATTACACAATAGTTCATTTTAGACTGCCCAACATAGCACTAAGAAACGTTGCTTTCATCCCCCTCTCTGTCTGCCTGTCTAGCTCATCCTAATCTGAATGCTCCTCCCAACAACTCCCTATTGTATTTTTGTTATACTCTAATGTGGATATACTGTTCAAATTGTTGTTGTACCCACCAAATTGTTCTTGCTGTTTCTGCATTTTAACATCAGCCTAATATGTAATGTTCCCTTGTATTCTGTGTGACCATTGTATTACTGTATCTGCAAATGTTACCTATGTACTATATACTTGTGCAACGCCACTTCCCCTTCCCCCAGAATGCATCTGGAAATGAGTCGTATTGCTCAGTCAGCATGCCTTCCTGGTGAAACACTTGAACAAACAAATAAATAAATAAATACTACGTATCCTACATCCGTAGGTGAATCTGATGAGTCTAGCTGTTGTGCCACATATAATGGGAAATTACCTGGGGAATTAATCTTTAAGATCTGCTTCTGCACTAAACACACACATATTTCATACAGCAGAGGGTTGAGTGTGCTTGAAAGGGGACGGCATGTCTTTTTATATTGCCAGTTGTTGTCAACACTATGTACCACAGTTCTCTAACTACTACTGCAATTCTGGAGATCCTATGCTTTTCTTGACTGCCTCACTACCTCCTGCAGCCCCCACCTCTGCTAGTGGCAATTGGGCTCAGAATTTAAATTAGTGTGCTGCAACAGAAAAAGTCAGTGTCCTTTTTATGTTGTCTTGTGCATGCGCAAGCAACGTGTTGTGGTGATAGGAGAAATGCAGAGGTGTGTCAATGTTGGCGAATGCAGGGCACGCTTTAGTAGGTGTGTCCCTCATTCACTAATGAGCCAGCATGCTAGCGCTGACACAAGTATATGCAAAGTGCCACCAACTTGAAACAAATGTGCTGCTACAATCAGAGACAAGCTTGTCATGCAGCGGCACAGATGACACGCCTCCCTATGTGCCTTTGCTGGTGAAGCATTTCAATAAACATGGCAGCAGCTCCTGCCATCTGCCACACAATCTCAAAAGAAGGCCAACATTGGGGGTGCAATCCCTGTGTCACATGTCCACCATCCCCCCACATTGTGTGGCACACTGGGAGCCCATTCCAGTGTGCTGCCGCTCAAAGAAAGCTAACTGCATTGGCATGTTCCTCTCCCCCGCCTCACCCCCATTGTGTGGCACATCGGAAGCCCACCTCAGTGTTGCCAACATCAGGCCCCCCCAGAAAGTCATGGGACACACATGGGGCACACTGTGAGCTCACCCCAGTGTGCCCAACATTTGTTTTAATTCACCTGTAAAGAAAGAAAACGGTCCCGTGAGGTCCAGTTGTTTTTTGTGTACCTGAAAAAAAAAAAAGGTCCGTTGTCCGCTGCACCCCCCCCCTCAACTTGCAGCCACCCTCTGCACACTTCCCTCACCCCATACTTACCTCCGGAGATCCAGCACTGTGATCTTTGGTGGAGCAGGAACACGTCTGCACCCTTCAAAGCTGAACTGCAAAATGAAGAACTGCCAGTAAGCTGTATAATGGCATAAATGGGGGGTTTCAACTTAGGTGGATATCTCAGCCATTTTTTTTAATTTTGGCTCCACATTTTCAAGATGGGGTTCTTGGGACCCCACCTCATGAACACATGCACTGTCATCTTGTTATTCAGTCCTGAAAGGTAATTTCATGGTCACTGTGCGGAATCACCTTTTGGGATCGATTAATGAAATGACAGTGCTACTGTTCATGAGGTGGGGTTCCCAAAAAGCCCAAGTTGCAAATTTGGTGAAAAAATTCAAAAAAATGACTGTTACGAATGTGCATTGCGCAGTTTCCATGCATGCTCGTAACTTTGACAGTTTTTAATATTTTCGCTCCACATTTCCAATTTTGCCATTTTTTCACACCTCCTTATGAAAAATACAGCTGTCTTTTTTCACATCCTGCCCGAAATGTGTTTTCACACATGTGGCGCACAATGGCATGGTCGGTGTGGGAAATCAATGTTCGGGACTGATTAACAAAATCACAGTGACACTGTTCATGAGCGGCAGTCCCAAAATGCCAATATTGAAAATTTGGTTAAAAAATTCCCCAAATAACTGCATTACGGGCATGCATTATGCAGTTTCTATGCATGCTTGTGAGTTCACCAATTTTTCATATTTTCACTCCAAATTTTCAACATTGCCATTTTTGTACACCTCCTTATGAACAGAATGGTTGTCATTTTTCACATCTCTGCCTGAAATGTGTTTTCACACATGTGACACACAGTGGCACGATCGTTGTGCAAAGTGACCTTTCGGCAAACAAACTGATAGTGCCACTGTTCATAAGGTGGGGTCACAGAAAGCTCATGTTGAAAATTTGGAGTGAAAATACCAAAAAATGTATAGGGTGTTAGGGTTTCCAACCATAATGCCCCACCCTGTAGAGACTGACAGGCATCAGGGGTGTGACTTGGGATTGTCGGCTGTAATGCTCACTTCATTCCTCCTCCACCCCCTCCCTGCAGCCAGTGACAGGCATCAAGGTGTGCCTTGGACTCTTCTGCCCCAGAGTTCACCCCATTCTCCTATACTGCACCCATCTCAGTATATTTCCTTATAGAATGGGGTGAGCATAAGGCCTGATGACCCCAAGGCACAATGTGACACTTGTCGGTGTCTACAGGGTAGGTGAGGTGAAATGGCATTAGCGTTATGGTCGATGACCCAAAGGCACACCCCAATGCCTGTCAGTCTCTGCAGGGTGGGGGGTGAGGCTTGCATCAGTTCAATACTTTACTGCCATTCTTATTATGCATCTCTCTCTAACTCCTGCAGTGCCAGTGCCAGTGCGGCAACATTTGGTATTAACAAATCTTTGTTTGGACTTGCCACTCAATCGATCAATCAAAATCTTTATTTATCCAGGCGACATCGTTGAGCAAGCTCATTTACAAGATGGATCTGGTTAGCTCCTGGTCAAATGGTACAATGCATACAGAGATATTTACAATAGAGCCAAATAAAACAAGTAAAAAACAATTAATGCAAGTAAGTACTCAATGTTACATCAGTTATATCAGTTCAGAGTGCTTCTATAATATTTAATGGGGACATAAGATGAGGCTTAGTAGGAATTTCAATAGGGAGAAGTGATCGGCTGCTCATGTAGGGAGCTGATGCAAGCACAGAATTTCAAAAGTAGTGTAATCAACACTTTAAACAGAAGGATAAGGGTCTTGACAGTCAAAGCGAAAAGTAATTACAGCTCTTTTTTGGCAAATTTCAGCATGGAAATCAGATTTATGTTTGGTTTAGAATGGACTCAGAAGCAGACTGCAGGAACCAATCTGAAGCCAATGCCGAAGAATGCTCATGTTCCGATTGGATGGCTGTTAATGCCGTGCTTTGCTAATGGAGAGTTTGAGCTTAGGTTCTCAGGCAGTGGTGGAGGCAGCGTCAACTGCCTGGTGCCCAGGTTTCCGACGCCTGTGGTCAGGGAGCCTGTGGAGAGCATGTCCTTGGCAGGGGATGGGAGAAGGGGTCAGTATTAGGTACTGGGCCATGGACAATGGAACATCTGAACCAGCGAGAGGACTAAAACAGCAGGACAACAGAATTGAGTATTCCTTGATGCCTAAAGACTGGCCCAACCACAGAAATTCATAAAGGAGTGTAGTCAAACAGAGTCCCAACTCTTGACACCCTAAACAGGAAAAAATAGAGGTCATAACTGTTAGGCAATAAGTAAGTACAGCTCTTTTTTGTGCAAGTTTTAGACAGAAAATCAGACTTTAGCTTAGTATTGAGGGAGACACAGGAGCAGACTGCAGGAGCCAAGCAGATGCCAGAGCAGAAAAAACGCTCATGTTCCGATAGGGTATCAGCAATTCTGCACCTCGCTAGTAAGAAGTCCAGTCTAGGTGTCTCAGGCAGTGGCTATGGAAGCGACAACTGCCCGGTATCCACATTTCTCCCATCTGAGGGGCAAGGAGCCCCTGAAGGGCTAGTCTATGGCAGGGAAGAGAGTGGACAGAGGAAAGAGATAGTAAAAGTGGAATGCAGTAGAAAGGGAATTAAAGATGAAATAGGGCAGTTAAATGGTACAGGGTAGGGGAATAAGAGCCACAGATTAAGCAATATGTAAAAGACAGCAGGGTGAGTAAGGTGTAGCGGCCGCGAAAGTCAAGAAGAGATAATAACCCTACAGGGATTTCTAGAGGGGGAAAAACAGTTAAGGCATAAGATGCTCACAGAGTTAAGGTCACCAAAGGTTACAAGTGATCATAAATTCAGCTACGCTCAGAAGGCAGCAGCCTGATGCTTCAGACTAAAATTAGGGTCTGGGGTAGAAATTGCATGGCTCACACACATACAGAGCGTATAGAGATTTAAAGGCATTCATACTGCGGAGGCAGCTTAATTTCAATATTTTTTGTACTTTGTTCCACAATGCTAGCAACAGGAAACTAATGGCTACTCTGCCATAGTGAGAGGAAGCCTTGAGGATACATAATGTGATGTAGGATGGACTTCTTAGGGCATACATCCCTGGCTCACTTATTGGGAGACAGTCTATTATATATTGTGAAAGCTGCTTCACGAAGACTCTATAAGTCCAAAGGACTGTGTTTCTTTTACGCCTAAACATGAGAGAGGACCATCCTACGGCTTTGTACAAGGGACAATGATGGATAGAGATGGGGAGACCAGTAATAAACCGGATAGCCCTGTGGTAAAAATGTATCCAACTTTGCAAGTGAGGCTTTGGGACATTGACTATAAAGGAAATCTGCATAATCGATCAGTGAAAGAAAAGTAGTTTGGACAAGGCACACTTTTGCATCTCTAGTAAGGAACTGGTTAATTCTAAAGAATAGCCCCAGCCTCTGCCTTCACTTCGTTACAAGGTCCGCAACATGCTCAGTGAATGATAGATTGTGGTCTAACCGCACACCTAGGTATTTAAACTTTGAGACAAACTCCAGTTTCTCTCTCAATAACCAAAATCTGCTCTCACACAGCTCTCTGACTACTTGTGCTCTCCTATTGCCACTCTCCATGGGCACTGCCCAGAAAGCAAATACCCAGATGGGATTATGGTAAGGACTGGCTTGAAGTCAGCACGCCTGGAGTGAACGATGTCCCTGTGTCTGCGGTCCATACCCAGGTTTCAGCGCCCGTATTTATTAATTAATTTATGATTTGCTGGCTGTATTGTGACTTTGCAGTTTGGCTGAAATGTAAACAGCAGTAGTTTTCTTACTCTACCATAGGGCAGTACACTTCATCACAAATGCCCACCCTCACACTCATCATTGCAATTTATACTCTTCTTCTCTGTCCACTAGATGGCTTTTCCACTCTCTCATATGGCTCTACAAAGCCCTCTTGCTAAAACTTACATCATACTTATTGGGCCTTTTCCATTACTCTGTTTGCCTTGATCTGCTACAGAGTAGTTCCTACATCATGTTGGATGTTTCTAACTCTCGCTTCTGCATTGGCAAAATGGCCATCAGCCACACACTTCCTGATGCTTGGAACAAAGCACAACCTACCCTCAAACTGCAAAATTTGGTACCCCTAAATATTTTCAAAAATCGGGTTACCAGTAAATTACATGACTCCTGCACATACCACCCCCATTGATGGCCCAGCCCTCACACCCTACTAGTTCCTCTCTCCTCTGATTATGTCTATTGTAATAAACTATCAGGGCAATGGTCCTCACTCTCCACCTCTCTCCTTCTGTGCTGTCACCCCTGCTTTCCATTCAGACCATCCCATCCTTCTGTACTCCACCCTTGTTACCTCTCTGTCTTTCACCTGACTCATATTCTTATCCTGCCTGTCCTACGCCCCATCCTTGTGAGATATTCTATTGCTATAATGCTTCCTCTGTCCTTGAGTAGGCAATTTAATTGTAATTTGTAAATATCACTGCCTGTACTAATGGTCACTGCACTAGTACCTGTATTTAATGGGATTGTATATACTGTACTGTACAAATGTTGCAAGGTTTTTCTTATTTTGTTTGTCCTTACTGTATCATTATCTCTGATACTCATGTACTACATTATATGCACTATGTCTCTTTTGATTGCTTACAGTGTTATTACCCATCTTTGCACTGTATTGTTCACCCTGTTTATTGTTGTACCCAATGTATACTGTATGTATCTTAAGTGTCCCTCTCAGGACCACCTTGTAAATGAGCTTGCTCAATGGAGTTTTTACTGCTTAATAAACTTGAACTTGAACTTTTGTTTTTTACCCGAAATACTGTTTGAGTGTTGTTATTATTTGTCAGCTAAGTAGGGTTACATCCACACATCCACACATCTCACATCCACAAACAGTGACTATATGTGATATTTATTAATTGGGGTCCCTAGTAATCTGACAGTTCTTGTAACTGCACTCAAACTGTTTCACCAAACAAAAAACAAACCCAATAACGCTTTTTCCTTTCACTTCAACTGTAAAGCTGACACAGCTTAGACAGCCACAATATTTGCAAACAGTGAATCCCTAACACAGAATATCAAATAAAATAAGTATGTCATTTATGTGAGGATTGTTTCCTACAGCTGATTCGGTTGCTTGTGGAACAGTTGTTCTGGTTGTCAGCAAGGGAATTATGGATGTCATCAGCGCTGTCTTTCCAGCGTGAGCTAAGCATTCATACTGAACAGAGAAACTCAGCCAAAACGCTGTCAGCTATCGGCCAAAAACAATCAATGTTAGTCTGAAGTCTGAGTACTTACATACATAAACAAGCATTTGTCAATGCCGAACGTTCGCTTGCAGGTATTTGCAGTGGTATTTGGCACATAGAAACATAGAAACATAGAATTTGACGGCAGATAAGGACCGCTTGGCCCACCCAGTCTGCCCATTTCCCTACCTGATGGATAAGCTGCAGATCCTAGTTAACCAGCAGCCTACTTCTTCCTACCCCCACTCCCTAGAATTGCCTTATGACTGTCCCATGCATGCTTGAATTCCACCACTGTTTTTGACTCCACAACCTCCTCTGGAAGGCTGTTCCATGCATCCACAACCCCTCTGTGAAAAAATACTTCCTTAAATTACCTCTGAGCCGCCTCTTCTATCTTCAAATTGTGCCCCTTGTTCTTGCACACCTTTTTGAAAGATGCTACCCTCTTGGACTTTGTTGATTCCCTTGGGGTACTTGAAAGTTTCTATCATGTCCCCCCTCTTCCTCCTTTCCTTGAGGCTATACATATTAAGCTCCTTAAGTCTCACTTCATATGTCTTCCGGTGCAGACCCTGCACCATTTTAGTTGCCCTCCTCTGGACAGCTTCCATCCTGTCTATGTCTTTGTGGAGATTGGGTCTCCAGAACTGCACGCAGTACTCCAGATGTGGTCTCACCAGCTGTCTGTACAGAGGGATGAGACCACATCTGGAGTACTGCCACTTGGACATGGCTTAAAAAAATCAGTGACAAAGAAGTACAAGCATTTGTCAATGCTGAATGTTGCTTGCTTCTATGTGCTGTTTAGGTATTTGGAAAGTCATTGGAGTGCAAATATTGAAAATTCGCAAACTTATGAGCGTGCGTAGGAACTGCTCAACGCACGCTTTTAAAACAGTCATTTTTAGGAATTTTTTCACCAAATTTTCAACATAGCCATTTTAAGACCTCTGCTCATGAACAGAGTCACTGTGATTTTCTTAATGTGTCCCGTACATTGATTTCGCACACCGACTGCGCCATTGTGCGCCACATGGGCGGAAACACGCTTGGGTAGGATGTGAAAATGACAGCTATACTACTCATAAGAAGGTGTGGTAAAATGGCAATGTTGAAAATCTGGAGAAATATTGAAAATTCACGAACTTCTGGCGTGCATAGGAACTGCATAGCGCATGCTTGTAAAACAGTTATTTTTTGAATTTTTGCAAATTTTTCAACATGGGGTTTTGGGACCCTTCTCATGAATGATGTCACTGTCATGGCATATTTGGCCCAAAGGGTGATTTCACGCTGTGACTCAAATCACCCTTCGGCCTGACTAACATGACAGTGTCATCATTCATGAGAAGGGGTCCCTAAAACCCCATGTTGAAAATTTGGGCAAAATTCCAAAAATGCCTGAGATATGCAATAAAGTTGAAAACCCTATCTAGCCCATTATACAGCTTACCGGCATTTCCTCAGTAGGGTCGGCTTTGAAGAGTGCAGACGTGTTCCCGGTCCACCGCAGATTGTCGCGCCGAGCTCCACAGGTAAGTGTGGGGAGAAGGGGGTGGGAGGTGGGTGCGCAGTGGGTGAGTGTGGGTTGTGGGAGGGGCCTGGGAGAAGCGCCATGGGACCGTTTGATTTACAGGTTTAAAAAAAACAGACGACGTGGGATGTTTGCCACGCTGGGGTGGGCTCCCAGCATGGCAGAAGGATGGCTGGGGGCTGTGGAACCACGAGGATTGGGCACCCCCGTCCGCAGACGACGCGGGACGCTGGCCATGCTGGGGTGGGCTCCCAGCGTGGCAGCAAAGATTGGGCAGGTGATGCGGTGTATGTGTGACAGCGTGGTTTTCTTTTGAAGAGAAGACCACCGCTGTCATACACAGCACCGCATCCGATTGGTGCAGGACTGCCACGTCTGCTCAATGGAGCAGGAGACTGCAGGAGGGCACACCTCCAAAGTGTCCCATTCTCCCAAGACGTTCCTTGCGCATGTGCGCAAGCGAACATAAAAATACACCAGAAAAATGGCTGGAGAACCTTCTTTATTAAAATAAATAAAAAACATTTCTTATCTCCTTTAACCCTCCTTCTGTCTCTGCTGCTCTCTGCTGCTGCTGCACAATCTCTCGGCTGTTTGGCTTCTACTTACTTTCTGAAAAGAGGCAGTGGTCTCTCTCAGTCTCTGTATACACAGTACACCAGGACCAGAGGGTAGGGCAGGCACAGCACTCTGGAAGAAGCACGCCTGACATGTGGTGATTTACTTTATTTTGTTCTGCTTAGTCTGCAGCTGACTACCCTGCAGGAGAGGAGAGTGAATCTGTACCAGTGGCCCAGAGTTCTGTCAGGGTTCACTCATCTCAGATTGGACACTGCCAGTACACGTTTCTACCCTGATTAGCCTGATTATGAGCCCTGAATGACTGTTTCTTGGCAAAAAGGCTACTGTGAGAAAAGGGGTGGTTACCTCTCCACCAACTGGCTGTTTTGTGAGGTGTAGTCAGCTGGCGGAAGGTTTAAAATGCCATTCTTTCCTTATTGTAGCACTTGGAAGAGCAGGACAGACTTGAGGCACTGTTGTCAACTCAGAGAGCATTCCCAAGTTGAGATTTCTAAACACTGGAGCAACAGCTGTCAGTGACCTGGACCATGAGGAGTGGTTGCATTGGAGCCAGAAAAATGCGAAGGAGCAGAGCATACCAGACGTGGGCACCACTGGCACCTGGAGGACTTCAACAGCAAGGCAGGTGACTCGAACAAGAAGGATGATGACGAGACACTGGAGTTCAAGTTCAAGTTTATTGCAGGAAAGACTTCGTTGAGCAAGCTCATTCACAAGGAGGTCCTGAGGCACATACACATACAGTTCGCAATTACATAGACAGGAGATATAAAATATAGAATAACAAAGAAAAAATATATAATACAAGAGGTATACACAATAGAAGTCCTTATGGTATATATGCAGTACATTCCAGCTTTAACCTTGCCCTAAATTATGCAACACATTTCAGCTTAATAAGTAGAGGGCCAATTGGTACCTAGGAAGTTGACTTGGCGTTGGGAGCCTAGTAGCTCCTACATATGTCTTTTAATTTAGAGATAGCTAGTGTTTTGTAGGAGTTAATTGATACGATGCTGGTTAGCTTCAGCATGGCTTGTAGTTGGTTCCAGATGTTTGGGAGGGCGTATGAGACAGCTCTTTGGCCAGCTGTGGTACGTGTCCTGGGAACATTAAATAGGATAAGGTCGGATTTCCTTAGAGAGTTGGCGCTATGCGAGATGTATATGAGAGACGTTAAATAGACAGGCAGTTTGTGGAGTAGTAATTTGAGGGTCCAAATGCCAGCATGCAGGAGGTGTCTGGCGGCAAAAGAGGTCCACCCAACTGCTGCATAAAGATCACAGTGGTGGGTCCTGTACGCAGAGTTAGTAATGAAGTGAAGAGCACGGTGATAGAGTACGTCCAGTTTAGATAGGCTCAAGGTTGGGGAGGAGATAAAAATAATGTCTCCATAGTCAATCAAGGGAGGGAATGTTGCTTGGACAAATCTTCTGCGGGTCGCGAGAGAAAAGAGGGTCCTATTTCTAAAGAAGAAACCCAAGCATGCTTTAAGCCTCTTTGATAGATCCTTGATGTGGTTGTTGTCTATCCACATACCTAGATATTTAAATTTAGGCACAACTTCCAAGGGTTCACCTAGGGAGGTAACTATAAAGTTTTTAGGTGGGGTAGGTAGGGCACCAGACAAGGCAAGTCTTGAGAAGATCATTGTCTTGTTTTTTTGGGCATTTAAGAGAAGCTTGGCATTGATAAGGTTGCTTTCTAACTGGATAAAGTCAGTTTGGAGTGTTTCCCTGACTTCAGTTAAGGACGAGTCTGATGCATACAAAACCGTATCATCAGCAAAGAAATATATGCTAGAGTTCTTTATGTGGGAGTCAAGGTTGTTGATGTACAGGGAAAAAAGGATTGGTCCTAGGATGGAGCCTTGAGAGACTCCTCTGGCAATTGGAAGGGGGGCAGATAGTAGGCCATCAGCTTTGACTTTTTGTATCCATCCCGTGAGATAACTGTTTAACCACTGTAAGATAAGTGGAGTGGCACCTATGTAGGCAAGACAGGTGATTAGGAGGTGATGGTCTACAGTGTCGAAGGCCTTACTAAGGTCTAGAAAGACTGCACCAGTAACCTTCTTGGTGTCCATAGCATGGATCCAGTCATTAGAGGCTTTAGCCAAGGCTGAGATGGTACTGTGCTTCGACCTGAAGCCAGATTGGGCTGGGTTTAGGAGTGAGTGTGCTTCAAGGTGATTTTTTAGTTGGTTGTATATAAGTTTTTCCAGCACTTTGGAGAGAACGGGTAAGATCGAGATAGGACAGTAGTTGTTTAAGTCTCAAGGATCTTCTGATTTGAAGAGAGGAAGAACATGGGCAGATTTCCAGCAGAATGGAACAGTGGCTGTGGTAACAGAGAGGTTAAAGATGTGAAGGATGGGGGCTGTGAGCTGGGCATAGCCTAGCCCCAAGAAAAATGATTCAAGATCATCTTCCCCTGCACTTTTCTTGGTGTCAAGGCTAAGAATTATGTCTTTGACTTCTTTGTAGCTAAGCAGGCACAACTGGAAGGGATGAGGTGGAGTAGCATGTGTAGAATCTGGGCTAGTGTTGCTATTCACTCCGCTAGCATATGGGGAGGAGTCGAATGCCAACCCGGCAGTGGCAAAGTGAAGGTTAAGTTCTTCAAGGATTCGCAGTTTATTTTCAACCATCCTATCCTTGGCCAGAATCTTTGTGGGAAGGGAGAAAGCAGCAGAATGGCCTTCAATGGATGTCTGTGTCTTCCAGATTACTACTAGTAGTGGTTTAGCAGGATGAATTGAGAAAAGAACCAAAACAGACTGAGCGCTGCGTTAGTTTTCTGAGTGTGAAAGAGAACAAGCAAGCCTCCATGAAGTGGCCCTTTACACTGTTTTGTGGCAGCAGACAGCACCAGGTGCAGAGTCTCCATCTCTACTCTTGTCCACACAGGTTCGCTGTTTGGTGAAAGCAGGGCACACACACTACTGTAAGCAAAATAGTTATCTTCTTGTGGGCTGGGGTGCTATGCAAAGGAGGTCTGAGGCCTGGATTGGGTGTTTGAGGAAGGAGCCAGCAGGGGACCCTTACCAATTTGGGGGTCTACCTTAGCCCATTTGCCCTGGTTTTGCTCTTCTCCTCAGTCGCCTCCTAAATGCCTGCATTTTTTTTCTCTTGGTCCCCTGATGCGGGCCCAAGTCCTTTGTGTCCCAGTGTTAGCTCCAGTGCACAATTCAGTCCTTTTGGGCTCCAAAAACTTAAACCGCGATCCCTCGTGGTACAAAACCGCTCCAGTGCAGTGTGGATCACGCATGTGCCAAAAGTGCATTTGATCTCTCGACTGTTCAACTTGTAGTTGATCGGGAGAGTAGTTTGGCAGGCCCAGTGTCCCCACCTGATCAGTGAAACCCAGTGACCACAAGGAGGGCCCTAAGAGCCCACTTTTCAAAAAATATAAAGGCATCCAGGGAGTGTTAAGCGCGAGGCTCATGAATATTAATGATCCTAGAGCCCCAATTGCATGAATATTCATGAGGGCACCTCTGCCCTCAGGGAAACAGTGTTTTTGGCTGCGGCCCATGGAAGGGGCAAAGTAAATAAAAAAATAAATGAATGTAACTGCTGTAATGTTTGGGGACAAGTCATTATAAGAAGGGAATGTTTTAAATAAATAAATACCTTAACCTGGCTGCATCAATAACTGTTGGGATTCAGAAATGATTGCCTGTCACTGCTGCAAGGTGTCCTTAAATGTTGGCAGCAGTGACAGGAAAACCAACTGAGCAATTTATTTATTCTGGGCAGCGATAGCAAGTACACATCCAGGGCTATCAAACTGTGACATTTGGGGCAATATAATAATTCTTCTGGCTGCACCAGGACTTGCATTAGGGACTGTGGTGATTCTGCAAGGGACTGTGTGTATTTAGCAGCCATGTTAAGCAGTTTCAGCCAATCGGAAAGCTCAAACTGTCAGCCAGGATTTATGGGACTTTTTGCCTAAAGCTTATGGGAAAGTGCTCATGAGGAAACTGCAGGGACTTAATTGAGTTGCCAAAACTGCACACCAACTGTGCATTGAGTGAGGTTCATGCACAATTCATTTCCTCGATTGACATGCCTTCCAGCCAATCAGATGCCAAGCAACTAAAAGCTTCAGCCAGTTGGGAGCCTCAGGAGAGCTGCATAAAAGACTATGTTTCTAGCTGTGTGAGCAGACTGAGAGAGATTTGATCGGGGGGCCCCCCACAGGGGTGGGGGCTCAGGCCCCCAGCAGAGTAAATGGGCCTGGTGATCCAGCTTAAGCCTCTGCACCAGGGAGAGGGGATCTCTCCTGCTGAGAGGAGAGATTGGAAGATGCCTGCAGCAAAAATTCCTAGCCTGGGGGTGCCAGCAGAATGTCCTCCAGGGCTAGTGCCAGCCTTTCCACGTTTGGGGAAAATGTGGGCCAGTGACAGTATCGCAAGCTAGCTGTGAGAGAGCTGAATCTGCCTCAGCAGTGAGAATGCTGATGAATCCTGAGACCACAAGAGACAAAAATCAATGCTGCCAAGTAATCTGAGTGAGTAAACCAGTGTCTGACAAGTGCAACTTTATCTAAGCTTTAATGGGCCACCCAGCCTGACTTGAGATTGTGACTGTGCAACTTAAGAATATCTGCTACGGGCAGCAAAGCCCAAAGTGTGCCAAACTGTGACTGTGTATTGGAAAGTATTTACAAGGGGGCAGCGAATTCTCAAAGTAACTGGATTGTAACTGTGTGTGTGTCTGCACTCTGCGTCTGATCAACGCCTGGAGTGGGTGGACATCTGCTAGTAACTGGAAAAGAGTTTAAAGTGAAAATGTATAAATGTGTCTGACTTGAGCTATTCCACAGGACTGAATGTGAGTTCCCTGACCATGCGGAATGTTCCAGACAGTGCCCGGTGGGCCAGCAATGGGTTACATGTAATGTGGGAGCTACAAGTGCCAGCCAAGAGCCACAAGGGACTGCATGTTGTGTTTGAGCTTAGAAATGCTATAGAAAATCAGTACTGCTAAGTGCTGCAGTAAAGTGTGAGTTAAAGCAAGTTACCAAAGAAGTGTTGAGCCCAGGGAGCTAAAGTAAATAAAGATACAGTCAAGTATCAGTGTTTGTGTCCAAAGAGTTTGCTGCGTCTGTTTTGCCAACAAGCAAAGTTTTGCACAGAAACAGTGATTCTTCACACAGGCTCAGCCTGAAAAAAGTGTTGCAAGTGGCAGTGAGGCAAGTTTAAGCTCAGTCCAGGACAATATGGAATCAGGTATGAGTAGTCAAGTCTTAAGCGTGGTCTGGCCTGTAATGAATGCAATCCTAGCTCCACATGTGGTTGAATGCATTGCCTGACTAACAAATGTACTAGATGCAACTATTCAGCTTAAAGTTGGGTTGGGAGACAGCCTGGTAGCATGCCATTGTCTGAGGCACTGCCATATGCGCTTCCCTCGAGGAGTACAGCCTAGACATGGGGTTGAAGCGTGCCAGTCCTGCTCCCTCCTGTTCATCCAGCAAAGTGTTCTAGCCTTAAAGAGACACTAGCTTTAAAGTTTGAAAGGCAAGATTTCATCTCAAAAGCTGTAAGACCCTTGCAGTTAGTTTCAGGTTCCTGGCCGTTAGCCTTTGTCCTGTGTCTTGTTCTTTGGAGTCAGAGTTCTGGACTGCTGAGAGCACTAAATCTTGACTAGTCTAAACCAATAAGGACATTTACTACAAGTAACGTAGGGCAACCTCTGCACCACCGAACCAGACTTGTACATGGTTCAAGGGTGTAATTCCTGCCATTTGTAGTTATACCTAGTTAAATGAGCCATCTGAAATTAATCCTTTTGACTTACTTAAGGGCCCCAACGATGCTAGCCTACATACAGCTACACAGTCCATCAGGCCTGCACTATGTCTGAGAACTTTACAGTTACTGGGTACCCAGGTTGTGTGGGATTGCGGGGTCTTGCACCAAATGGGATACTGGAGCTATGTGGATATTGCTGAAAATGATCTGTCTTATGCAGCTAGTTAGATAGCCAGGGCTCTGGTTTATCTCCCAAGGTTGGTGGGAGAAAATACCATATTGAGATGTAAATTTAAACTGCACTGATTGACCCAAGTTGAGGGTTTCTCCAACACTTACAAATCTTAATCAACTGTAAATACTGTGACTGCATATCTCCCCTATGCCAATTCTCTTTTCCTAGACCTCCCCCTTGTAAATAAACACATTTATTCTTGCAGATCCTGCCTCGTGAACATATTATTAGAGAGAGAGAGAGAGTCATTAAATGGTAAAATGTCTGAATTGTGGGGGAATGTGTATTGGGTCATATTTGGAGTGGCTAAAGGTAACAGTGGGTGGTATGACATCCCAGGGGGTTGTACCAGGTAATAGCTAGCCCACTTAAAGCTAAACACTGGGTGGAGGCATTGCACAAATGGAAAATCAGGGAAAGGTCCAATTAAAGTAAAGTTTGGGAACCCAGGCCCCTCAACCTTGTTAGTGGCCACAAAGGCAGGGGTAATAACTCTAGGAGTAGCGCTGCCTAGGGGTTACACTTGTAATTCTGTTCTCTACCTAAGGTGAGTTGTGTGTGTAGCTCCTCTAGCTGGCACTCGGCAGTGATGAATTGAGGCGAGGTAGTAGAATTGTGGGTATTTTGTGGTGGGGCCAAGATGATTTCTAGGGGGTGGGAATCTAAATAAGTGGTACTCCCCCAGTACTTGATTAACTTTTTGAGAGGTCATGCTTTCTTTTTCCAACCCACCATGCTTCATAACACAGTACTGACAGCACACAGTGCATAGCCAGGTCCAAAATGCTGTTTTCTTTTTATTTGTTTCATTTATCAGGTGGGATAAACCAGGCCTAGCAGATGTGAGATGCAACAAGATATGGTTTCACTGCTGTGAGGTCCTGTTCTTTCTAGCTTATACCATTACTTTTCAACTTCCTACCATCAAATGGAATGAAGAAAATCAATTACAAATGACCTCTAGGGTCACATTTTATAAAATGGAAGCTATATATTATAGCTTTGGGGCTGAATATTTGAGGTAAAATGGGGACAGTTTTTTTTAACATATTATTTTTCATAAAAGACAAATAAGACAGTATTAGCCATTCTGGTAACAGTTGCCCAAATGACAGTCAGATCAATTGTCAACATACTATAACTGCTTGCCCTAAACATTGACTTGTTGGGCTACCTACATTGCCCTGGCCCTTACACAGGCAAGTAAAACAAATACAATAACTGTAAAACAGGTGTGATCTATAGCAGGGTAGAACAAGAGCTCTAGCTGTTAACTCAAATAGCCATTTATGGACAAAAGGAAGGGTCAATATCCACTATGGTTAATACCCAAGGCCGCCATACATCAAGAAAGTGTGCTGACCTATTAGGTTCTAGTTCTTTTTGCAGTTGGGTGTACTCTGAGTGGAGGGAACACTGACATACCCATAGTTTTTTATCCCCTTCCCCGTCCCCATCTGACTAGGATAGTCCTGGTTTGGGTTACATGTGTGTGTGTCTGTGAGTGTGGGGGGGTTTGTGTGTGGTTACATAGATACATAGATACATAGACAGTGTCGGCAGATAAGGGCCTATGGCCCACCCAGTCTGCCTATTTGAGCTTGTAAGTTCAGTTTATGTTTTCCTAGAAGTCTGTTGCCCCATACCCCTTACCTCCAGAATTCCTTTATGTCTGTCCCATGCATTCTTAAATCCCATGATTGTTTCAGCCCCCACCACTTCCTCTGGCAGGGTGTTCCACTTGTCCACCATCCGTTCTGTGAAGAAATTCTTCCTCATGTTTCCTCTGAATCGTCCTCCCTCCAACTTCATCCCATGCCCTCTAGTCCTGGAACATCTTTTTTGCTTAAAATAGTGTATTCCTGCACCCTGTTCCTCCCTGTAAGATACTTGTATGTCTGTATTATACCACATGGTTGGTTGAGTTACATGTGCATGTGTTTAAGGAAAAATGTAATACACTTTTTTTAACCACCAGGCTTTGTTCCATTAAAGAGCAGCTCCTATGATCTGGGCAGACAACTCATACCAAGGAGTTGCTGCCCTGGCCAAGAAGTCAGGCCAGAGCTGACTTAATGGAGTTGCATGTCTTATAAATTTCATGCTAGTTACTGGCAGAAGAATCTGGTGCCAGCTGGCCCCCTTCATCCCCATGTCTCCCTGCCCCTTCTCCCACCTTCCCTAGAACTTACATGGCTCTAGGAACATCGTCCATGGGTTTGCCCTTGTGACGATGTTGGAAGGTAAAGATCTGTTCCTCCACCTTTCCACCTTGTTCTGTTGTAGAGTGATAGTTATCATGCACCTTAGGTAGTGACAACAGCACCGTTATCGAGTGTGGTGTGCGTGGTTTTACTTTTGCTTGGCAGCTTGTTTTCCTTTTTCTTGTGTTGCTCTCTCTCTTTCTTTCTCTCTTTCTCTCTTTCTTTCTCTGTCTCACATATTTGGCATGTTGCTTATTGGGCACACTAGTCTGACTACCCAGCTTACTTAGTATGTTTTACAGGGTACTTCAAGAAGCGATATTTGTTAGTTGGAAAAGTTCATTAATTTTTTTATTAGCAAAATATATGTCCAATTTTTGATTCATCCTCAGTGTATTTTTAAGCTTCTCAGATTTTTAAAACTGCTTTTCTAGCTGATTCCGTATTTAATAACTCGAGTCATTAAATATGGCTGACACTTGCAATTTCTTCCCTTTGTAACCCCCTGGCCACTTTTTAACTAGCGTGCACACCCCCACGATTAAAATCTGGAAACACTGATGCCCATATACTGGCATACCAATTTACTTTACAAACAGGAAGGTACCACCCTTGGTGTTAGGATGTAAACCTGGCTCATTTTCTAGAGAAATAGAGGGCCGGGGGTACAGAAACAAAACAACATGAGCCTTGTGTAAATGACACAACCCAGGTACTGGGTGGAGGCTGCTAGGCATATGCTAGATCTATCCTGCTGGGGCAGCCCCAGTAAATCCACACAACCAGAAGCAATAATCGGAATGTCCATAACAGTGACTGGGATTGTGCAGTATGGCTTTATTTAACAGATGGAAAGTAAAAGCAGAAGTGGACCCCCACATGTCAGTCCAGACTGGACAGATACAATTCACAAACTCTCCTTGCATGCAGTACAGTTCATGAACAACAACAGAGCACTCTTCCCAAATTCCCAAAAGGTTCATTAGTGGACACCTGCCCACACACAGGAACATTTCCTTCCCATGAGTGTTATTTAGTGAATCTAGGCCAGACACTCATAACTCTTCTCAAACATTGGTGCACATTAGTGAAAACTCAGTTACACACCTTAACCTGCAGCTTGGCCTTTGCTCAGGTAAAAAAAAAATGGTGCCCTTTACGAACCGTGAAGTCTTGCCTTGTAAGTACTTAGATGGCATTCCTCCCACCCCTGGCCCCAGCTGACAGTCACTGCCATTCTTTAGGGTTACACTTTTGAAACCCCCATTCCCCACTGAAATGCTAGAGGTCCCACACTTTACTTTGTCGCTCATTGGGGTGACCAAAGAACAAAACTGCACTTACTTGGGTGAACAGTTTAACAGTACTTCACTCACTTGAGTGAAACTAGGGGCACTGACAGGTGTGATCCAGCCTTATATATGGGCACCCCCCCCGCGACTATCAAATCCCCTAAAAAATGTAGAGATCTGGTTTCCTAGAACAGTGCTCACAGAGGTTGACCTGTCCACTGGGCATAGAACAACAAAAAGAAATGAAAGGCACTCTCCTGGGTAGCCGATCAAACAGTCTCTTTCAGATCCTATCCAAGGCAGCTGAAAACACCACAGAACATTCAGGGGATTGCCTCTTGAGTCCATGGAGAACAAGCAGTTCCTTCCACTTCACTAGGAGTAGAAATCAGGAAATCCTGCTGTAGCACTGGTCTCTACCACTTCACTGGAAGCTGGAAATGTCACTCTACTAGGGTCCGAAATCCTGGGCCCTCTCCTCAGAGCCCACTGGCAATCCTTCTGCAACTCTCACCTCCTCACTCAAGCTCACACTAAACCAGAACTGAGCAGTCTAAGCTCCCCAGAGCAGCTATCCATACTGTGGCTTATGCTGCTGCGAGCGTTCCAAATGACCTAATAGTTCTTCCCTCAGGCTAGCTGAGTAAACGATGTAATTATGTAAGCAACCCCTAATGAGCTCCCTACCAGCTGCCTGCTACCTTCCTCACAACAATGCTGATATGATTCTAGTAACCCCAGGGGACTGGATGGTTACACACACCCCTGCCAGGCAAATGACTGTCCACAGTCATACATTCACCTGGCACCAGGCCATCCTACATCTGATGCTCCCTACAAGGAAGGTTGTTCAAGTCCTCCCCTACCATGTGCCAGGCACAGGCAGGTAACACCAAAGGATAGAGGCCCACTGAAGAAACTTTAGCTCCTATCCTACTACTGTACTATCTGTGGATTCACAGTGGCTCCAAGAAACTGCCTTAAGCATGTCCTATCAGACAGTATTTATTTTATTTATTTATTTAAGAATCAGTTTACAACCTTTGAGCCAGAGGCTCATTTCCAAAGGTACTTCGTCACATAAAGACATACATTGCGTTTCGGTTACATAGCAAAGATTTGCAAAAAATCAATAGGCATTCACCAGAGGTGCCACTTCACATTGTGGCCAGACAAATACAATTGGGTACAGGGTACATGTAATTGATAACAGATATTACACAAGTCGGTATCGAGTGAGCATTCTGGTAGATAAACATTGAAAACAGCTGGCACTGGCCAGGTTAAACCTAGGCATGGTGTACAGGGGAAGTGGTGGGGGGATGGTTGGGTGGAGAGCTGCCGGGGGGCATTGTCAAGAGAAAGAGGTGGAGGCTATGTTCAGAGACAGGAGCAGTTACGAGTGCTAAAGATGTGGTTCAAGTGCGGTTTGAATGTGGAGATGGTGATGGCATTGGTGATGGTGGCAGGAGAGTTAAACCAGGTTGGGGCTCTATAGCTGAAGGACCTCTGGCCATGGCTGGTTCTCGTTCTGGGACCTTTAGAGTGGTCTTGTAGGAAGACCGTGTTGCAATGGTGGGAGGGCTCTGGTGGATGGATCGTTGCACTGGGGAGAGCCAGTAGGGTTTTTTGGTGAGGAGACAGGTCTGGTATCAGAGCCGTTCATCCAGGGTAAGCAGGTTAGCGATTGACATATAGCTGACAGGTGTGTGTGAGCCTGGGGCACCAGTAATCAATCTGCATGCTTTATTGGGGTTAGGTGAATTTTGTTGAGTGCAGTGGTGTCGGCAGCACCGTATACTGGTAGACCATAGTCTACAAGGGACAGAACGGATGATAGTAACAATAGCCGGAGAGCATTTGGTGGAAGAGCAAGTTTTATGGCGGAATAGGATGCCAAGCGTGTGTTAGTTGGCGGATGTTAGGGCGTCGATGTGGTTGTGAAATGTGAGGGCTGAATCGAAGGTAAACCCCAAGGTATTTGTAGGAGCAGACTTGTTCCAGTGGTTGGTTGGTGCTTGGAAGGATATAGAGTGGGTGGTTGCTAGCTTTGTTTTGGGGTGTGAAAAGAGCATAGTTTTGGTTTTCTTAAGATTGATGGACGAGTCTAGCTCCTTAAAACCAAGCCTTGGCACTGTTAGAAAGACTGCTGTAGGAGTCCTGTAGGGAGATGGGATTACGGTGGGTGGCAAAGGACAGCGTCGTCTGCATACAGCAGAATTTTGCCAGAGCATGCACTGGGCAGGGTGTTCAGATACAGCGAGAAGAAGGGGCCCAGGATGGAGCCTTGGGGACCCAGAGAAATGGGGCCGAATGTCGGGAGAGTGCTATTAATCTTGACACACTGGGATCAGTGTCAAGATAGCTAGCACCACCATGCCAGGGGCCAGCCGAGACCAGTGAGGCAGAGTGCATTCAGCAGCAGTGGATGGGAGACAGTGTCGAAAGCCTTTGAGAGGTCAATGAACACTGCACCAGCTAGGAGCTGGTATCCAAGGAGGGTGTAGGAAGTTGGAGAATTCAATAAGGGCAGTGCTGGTACTGTGACCCGCACAGAAGCCATGTTGCTCTGGGCATAAGATGTTATGCTTAGGCAGATAATCAGTGATTTGAATGGCCACCACTTTCTCCAGGGTTTTAGAGAGGGAGGAGGGATGGAGATTGGCGGTAGTTGTTGGCGATGACCTGTCGCCTCCTTTATGAATAGGTGTGATAATGGCTGTTTTCCAAGCTGTGGGGAATTGTCCCAGGCAGAGTGACTGGTTAATTGGCTTGTGAGAGGTGCAAGGACTTCATCTAGCACCAGCCTGAGGATGCTGGGGTCCAGTGAGTCACTGCCGGGATTGTTGCCATTGAGAGCTTTGATTAGGATGGTCTGGCTTCCTGGGTGGAAATCTTCTGGGGAGGAAGCTGGGGTGCTGGAGGACAGGGGGAGTTTGGCTGGGGGAGGGTCAAAGAAATTACTAGGAGGACTGAGCTAAGGTCAGTGAAAGTGGTGTTGAACCAGTTAGCTATGGTGGCAGGCTCGGTGGAGGTTGTGCCATTTCTAGTGAGCTGGGATGGGGCAGGGGAGCAAGCTTTACCATTGAGTTGCTTAATATTATCCCAGTAGGTCCGGGCTGAGCCCCAGGAGGAGGTAAGGGAGGCCTGGTAATGGTCTGCCTTGGCTTTCCTGATGGCCCATGAGCATTTATTTTGGGCTGCATTGTATGCTTGCCTATCAGACAGACGACCTGTTTCAGTGGCAAGGTGCCAGAGGTATTGGTGACCCCTATCTAGAATCAGGACCACATCCTGCGTTCCCCCAAACCCTCTAGGGGAAATCTGTTCGACTTATGCTACCTACCAGGTGCCCAAACCCAAAAACCATTTTTCACCACACACCTGTAAAATAAAAAAAGGTAAGACATTGTACTACACAGTTACATAAGCCTAACAACTCTACACAAATGAGGACTCCGATGAGTCCCTCCAGTTCTCTTCAGGTCATCTTGTCTTCTTCCAGGAACACCTGCAAAAGAAAACACTGCAAAAACACATTTCTGCACACAAATACAACCTGTAAGCCAAAAACAGTGACCAAAACCCTCCCACTGGATACTGCACAAGTCCAAAAAGCATTTTTAAAAGGATTTTCTACAAAAGTACAAAAACAGAAAATGTAAAATCATTTGCAAAACATTTCGGGGAGGAATCCCTGCAAAGTCCCAAACTAAGGAGTCCAGAGGGCCGAAGCATTACAACAAGAGTCTCTCCTAGGCCAGAGTCTGCTGAAGCACAGTTCTGAAACAGGCACAAGGCCTGCAAGCACTGCAGTCTAGATGGCAAGTCTATTGGAAACCATAATTCCAAACAGTCTTCAAACTTGCAAGAAACAGTTAAAATAAAAATGAAAAAGGTCTCCTACCAGTTCTCAGTGACAAAAGGATGTCAACGTCACCTCTCTGGACCTGCGGCCTGATGATCTTCAGCTGCTGGGTAGACAAAATCTTCAAATCAGATGCTTCCATGACCTCCTACTGGACCCAGACTGGAACTCTTTTCCGAACCTGCTGGGCTGACGAACCTGGATGTTACCACAGATGAACCTGGATGCTTCTGGAGCTGAACCTGGATGCTGCTTCAGATGAATCTGGATCACCAGAAGAAAGGCGCCTCCATCCTGGGTTGCTACCTCTTCGATGGCAGATGGCTCAGCTGGCAATGGCTGCATTCACTTCTGGCAAGTGGGCACATTTTTCAAGAATGGCACAAATTTTTGGGGTAGTACCATTCCAGATCTGGGGCATAGACTGTCACCCCATCTGGACGAACCATGGGAACAATATAGAATGTCTCTTGGCCAGCTTTGTCCACTATTCTTACAGAGTTGATCAACAAGGTCCTGCCATGCCTGCAGAATTGCAGTCTCTCATTACACACCTTAATTCGGAGCCACTTGTTTACTCTAGGGTGCAGATTGGCACAAGCTTCCTCCCACAACTAGACATGCCTGTCTTTCTCAATTTCTTCCCATATCTTTCTAGAGTAGAAAGGGTATGACTGTCCATACTTGGCCTCAGCTCATCTATGCACAATTCTCTCCTCTTTTCTGCTTTTAACTAACTCATGACCAGAAGCACGGCTTGGGGGTGGCTAGTCCTGACTGAGCCAGTCACGAACACTTAGTGCAGAGCAAGAGCAGTCCCCCTCTGCACTCAAGGGCACACTTCTTGAGCCTTCCTCCACAAAGACGTTGGGAGGCTCCATGGAAGCCCAGGCCAATGGCGACTTACTGGGTCTCACTGAAGCCATTGCTGCTTCCTCCTCTTTTACATATTCTGCCAGGAGCTGGCAATTGCATCAACCCCCACAACTGCCCATTCTCCACTGTCATTGGAGGCACTGTTCTCCCAATGACATGCTTCCTCCACCTCGGACTCTCCCACGAAGCTTGGCCTTGGGTCTTCCACCCACAGATCTACTGAACCTGCACTGGCAGCATCCAGATCTACCCTTTTCGGTGTGGAACACTTCACTTCCTCTGGCCCTTGCAAAGCATTGGTGCAGACAATGTCCAGAAACTCCTTTACAAATTCTGTGGGGTCACTTTTACTGTAACCAGCCTGTCACTGTTGTTTCAGTTCTACAGGGTCCCCTATCTGTGTCCAAGTTGGAGCTAAATGGATGTATTTTGCTTTAGCTACCCTTGTACCAGCTGCCATGCTCATCCCAAATCACGTTCCACAGTCTGTGCAATGGGGAATGGGCAGAACATCTCTTCCTGGCTTTAGGCATACTATGCACACATTAACTGAATAGTTCAGCAAAGCCACCTCAGCAGGTGCTGTTGAACAGTTGTACAGTTGCTCAGAATGGGCTAGTTCTTGTTCTTGTTGGGGTACATATGCCCTGGCATGGAGCGGGTAGTGAGGGGGTTGCTGCGACATGTTCTGTAATTAAACACACAAGTCCCGAAATTACTGTTTTTGCAAACACTCTGAGATTTGGTTTAACACACCGGAAAAAGGTTCACAAACAGGCTGTTTCTCTAAACAATTGCCATAAGTCTCCGAGGAAGGACTTGGGTGGTCAGAAAGTTTAGGCACTATTTTCTTTTTGCAACATCCATGTTGGTCCAATAAAAGGTATCAAACCATTTGCTTCTGGATCTGTTCTTACAAGGACCAATACAGCAACTAAACTAATTCTGTATGTCATGACGAATGAAATGCATTCTCATTCATCATTTAAGAAAGTTGGAGCTGCGTGTGAAGGATGCTTGCTGAGTCAGGGAGGGTAGCTGCTAGAGGCAGAGAGCTCAGATCAGGACCAAGCAATTGGGAGAATCAGCAAGGATAAGGGTTTGGGCTATTGGCATCATTTTAGTACTTCAGCCCGCAGTGTAAAGGGATTGAAAGTAAAAGCTGAACCCAACCCTGCTGTAAAAGATATTGCTTAACATTTGGGCTCCTCACCGCACCACCCACTCCTGAAAAGACATGTCTTTATTTTCTGAAGGTAGCCAGTCCTTCACTGTTGAAGTTTCTGAAGTTTGTTCTGGTGTGTTTTCCAGTAGTACCCTATGCCATACCTGTACCTCATAAAAGAACACTAAAATTTACCAAGAAAGGTGACCAACCGATGGTCTGAGTGACCTGAGGAGGAATCTTGAAAAGGAGTGACAGCCAGTACTCCATATGTACGTTGTAACTAAATGCTGTTTTGTCCATGTGGACTCACTGACACAGATTTGCTGACTGATTGTAAAGTTAGAGTTTGGCAGGCTGAGCAGGTCAGGAAAGAAGCTTTGGTGAAAGACTAGTTAAGTCAGAGCTTTGCTCAAGAAGGAAGCAAAATAGCCACCAGGGTCAGACAGTGGATGTTGCAGAATGGTAACCTGGAGTGCAGCTGGGGTGTATGTTGGGGTGATGGTGGGGGTGTACAGTATTAGTATAGTGCATTGGTAGAGTGCACTACTCACCACTTTTGTCTTGTGGCACTATTTGCATCTTGAATTAACTGCTAATGAATGTGGGGCAGAACAGATTTTTTTTCATTCTCTGTTTAGGCCCCCTTACTCTACTGTCTGATCTCTCTCTGGAACCCCCAAGGTGCCTAGCTCCACTAAACCTGCCCACTTTAGTCATCTATCTCCACACTGCTGTGGTTTGGCCCCCAGGCAGGGACAGAGTGGAGGGGTATACCCCCGGAACTACATTGTCTTAATCAGAAGACATGCTGTGCAGGCCTGGTGCAGCCTAATGTGGTACACTGGTGTCCGTAGTCCTCAGACAATAGGGCCATCTTTAAGCTTTCACAGCCCTTCAGGACATTCACTGCAGGGCCTTTACTATCAACAGTTCCATCTTTCATGGAGAATATGATTCTCCTACCATGTTGAGATCCAGCAGAAAAAGCAAATACCGTAGACAACAGGATACTAGTCTGTAGTTAGAATGCTCTTAATTATGCAGTATCCCTTTCAGAATTCAGCATCTGACACCAGTGGAAAGCCTGTCCACACAGACCCTATCTAGAATATAATAATCAAGCACTGACAGCTGCAGTTTAAATATAGTACTGTACTATATGAAATAAACAAGCATTTGTCAGTGCTGAATGTTAGCCACTTGCATTGGTAGAGAAAGATGCTTGCCACAGGAGGGTAGCAGGATGCAGATGGGACTGTCAGTGTCTTTGTACAGCCTGATGATTGGCATATATTAAAATAGATATATGGTGTTATGTTAAAAAAAAAGTTGATAAATCTGTACCCACTTTATTACTCCTGCTTCAGCCTCTTGTCTATTAAGACCCCAGGCCATTTTCCTCCTGGATTGCAGCAAGTCATTGAGGTGATGTACCTGACAGATTTCTTTTTGTTGGGGGAGGGGGTGGTTGCTGAGCTATTTACTGGTTCAGTTTCTAAAATGACAGTTATGAACAAAAGACCCTAATTGTTCTCTCGTGACCTTAGCTCCTCCCTTCCCATTTCCTAACATTTCCCTGTGTCTGTCTCATGCATGCTTGAAGCCCCCTACTGTTTTCTCTTGCACCACTTCCACACTGGCAGTCTATTATAGGTGTCCACCACTCTTTCAGTGAAGTAGTACTTCCTCACATTCCTCTTAAACTCCCCCCCCAAGCTGCATTTCATGCCCTCTGGTTCAGGCACTCTAACCGAACAACCCAAAATACTTGATTTTTAACTGCAGCGCTACATGTGTGCCCTCCTGTGCCTGCTTATAGACACTTCATTACTACCATACTTTCTGATACAGTCCAAGTTGAGGAGCACCAACCCACCACAGCCCTGACCCCCACACATAAAATCACATTTTAATTATACAGAGTAGCTACAGTGCTATAGGCAGGCTTGCAATGACTTAGGACAGTGCTTGCCTTTGGATCATGTGTGTTTACTTTGTTGGCAGTTGTACATGTTATGGGACTATATATGTGTAATACTGCTACGACACCTGCAAAGTAAACAAATAATATCTGAAGGTCACTGCTAACCTGACTACATTATGAGCCTATCTAAAGCACTGTAGAGGCAGATGAAGGGGGTCCAGGTACAAGGCAGCAAGGGAGAAGATGGGCATAAGAAAAGACTGTGGTGTTAGGAATTTTATAATAAGATTTACAAACAGCATCTAGATAGCCAGGATTGGGAAAACTTACTGGTTTACTGAAGTGTTGCTCCGATAGTATCCTAGAAACTAGGATACCAGCAGATACCTCCCATTTGGCCATAGCTGCTGTGGTTGGATAGCAGTGCTATCTGATCCTAGATCCTACCATCTAGGATCCAGTGCATGGATCAAACAAACCTTGTGGATCCTATGGATCCTAGCAACAAATGTTGTGGATCCTGTGGATCCTAGCAACAGATCCAGCTCGGATTGTAACTATCTGACCTAGGATCCCTGGATCTGTCCTAGGATCCATCACTATCTGACCCTGGATCCTAACTATCTGACCTAGGATCCCTGGGTCCTAATGATAATCCATCACTATCTGACCCTGGATCCTAACTATCTGACCTAGGATCCCTGGATCCTAATGCGGGTCCATCACTCTCTGACCCTGGATCCTAACTATCTGACCTAGGATCCTTGGATCCTACCTAGGATCCATTGCTATCTGACCCCGGATCCTAACTATCTGACCTAGGATCCCTGGATCTGACCTAGGATCCTTGGATCCTAACCAGGATTCATTGCTATCTGACCATGGATCCTACATCTGTCTTTGGTAGGATTTCTGGTAGGATCCTAGGTAGAATACCAGCACTATCTGATAAATAGTGGTAAGATCCACAGAAGCACTATCTGAGCAACACTAGTTTATTGCCTCCCTGCTGCAAAGGAGGAGGACTGCTCTTGGCTGGATTGATTACATGGAGAATGGGGATGTGCCAGTAATCACAGTGCACATGCTCACTAATGACATTGAAAGGTGTGGGTTGGATGTCTTGACATCTAAATATAGGGACCTGTGGAGTAGGCAGAGGTGTGGAAACTCAGGGATGGTATTCCCACCGAAACTGCTCATGCCAGGTGCAGGAGATATGAGGCAAAATGCAGTTACAGTCAAGGCCATCGTTGTGATGCTTTGTCATTGCCTGGCCACCATGGCAGATGATGGCACTATGAGGCATGGCGCAGTTCAAAGAACTAAAGGACCTTTGTTGTCCCTTTTTCTTTTTACTTGCTTGCCTTGTCACCTGTGACATGATCTGCTGATTGCCCCCATGGCTGTCTACAGCACAAAGCAACACGCTGCTGGCCTTTGCATGGATAAGGTTAAATTTCAGGGTGTCAGGGTTCAAATGGCCCCAGGGAGATGTTGTGAACACTGTAAGCTTATATAACAGTGGTAGTCTCTATCAGAACAGAAGGGGGCAGACATTCTGGCAAGTAGGACAGATGGAGTTAGTCGAGATTTTTCACTATGTTTGAGGGTGATTAAAGAGGGTGAAGAACTCTCAAGGGGAAACAAGTATGAGAGGGTTTAAATAGGAAGGAAATGGTTGCGATGAGGAAAACGTGTGGGAAACGTTATGGAATTGAAGGAAGGTTGTAATGGACCCATGAAATGCTAAAGAACTTAAGATAACAGTTGCTCAGAAAAGACACAAAATGTGCACAAAAAAATGAAGTCACAGCACATTTGCAGGTATTTCTTTTTCCTTTTTTTTTACAAATTTTTGACAAATTTGAAGGAAAGGTAATTACCACCAATCCTCCAGATCACACAATTGGCACTGCTCAATTTGTTCATGAAATACATTTTGTGGGATGCATGTATGCTGTGTTTTTTGGGACTTAAGTTTTTTGCTACTTTTTCCTCCTTAGCTAGCACAGACACTGCAGCAGAAGGTGATGACTGGTAGAGGGAGAGCTATGCTGGTCACCCATTGTGGGACTAGTTTAAATGTCTTTATGTGTGTATCTATGGAGGGAGAAAAGGGTTGTCACGTCCTGCTTCTATGAGAAGTCCCACCCTCTGCAGTTAGTCAGCCCACCCTCCTCCCTGTTGTGTCACTGGTGCCCCAATCTCAATGAGAAGTCCCACTTGCTGCAGGCAGTCATCCCACACTCCTCCTCATTCTGTCCCTGATGGAGTGTTGTCACTTGGAGTACACCCTCTGAGAAGTCACACCCGTTGCAGCTAGTCAACCCACCCACCTCCTGGTTCTGTTTCCAATGCCCCAGTCCTAACAACATTATGTGTCAACTCTTTATCTCAGTCATGACAATTTCACTGTTATAACTGATATTCAAAACTGTAAAAGTAAATACTAAGGAAACGTTCACTAACCCTAGGTAGATGGGAAAAAATGTTTGGAGTAACCTGAAAGATCTCATGGGAAAAGATCCCAAGCTACCACCCACAATGCTTAACATCAATGGAGCCCCAGTTCTCAATCTCTGGATAATTACCAATACCTTCAATGATGCTTTCTCGGAGCTGGGTAGTGTACTGCCACCTGATTTCTTTGACACACCCAGCACTAGTTCTCACTATGTTGACACATCTGTTGACAGCAGCACCCCACAATTCTATTTCGAGGAGACTCCAATTCACCTGACAAGAACCTACATATGCAAGGCCATCCATAAACCTTATACAAGCAGTGACTCTCTTGATGTCAAACTAATCTCATTCATCCTTGAAGAAATCCTTTTCCCTATCACAAAGATCTTTAACCTCTCACTTCGATCAGCACAGTTCCCATTTCTCTCGAAACAGGCACTTGTCACACCTGTCCATAAGAGTGGAGTCAGGGCACTTCACATCAACTACAGGCCCATTTCCATTCTCCCTCCACTTTCCAAAGCACTTGAATGCATAGTCTTGGACCAGCTAGTTGAATATCTGGAGAAATATGAAATTCAATGCCCCCAACAGCATGGATTTAGAAAAGGGCACAGTACCACCACTGCACTTTTGGAGTTTATGAGTTACATCCACAACACACTTGATCAGGGAAACTGTGCTGGTGCAGTGTTCATTGACCTAACAAAAGCTTTCGACACTGTCAACCACCCACTTCTACTCAGACAGCTTTCCTCCATTGGCCTCTCCAATGAAGCGTTACAATGGTTCGAGAGTTATCTTGTGGGCTGGTTCCAACAAGTCAGAATTGCCAATACCACCTCGAATTGAAAGCCAGTCCTCTCAGGCGTACCCCTGGGCTCCATCCTGGGACCATTACTGTTAAGTCTATTCATGAATAATCTTCCTAGTGCCTGTCATCAGAGAATGTTACTATATACAGATTATGCTGTCATCTTTACCAGCCACCAGGACCCTAAACTCATCGAACATCTTCTACAGCTTGACTTTGCAAGGGTTGAAGAATGGTTCAGTGCCCACAAATTGATCCTGAACCTCAGCAAAACCAAGGTCATGCGACTCAGCAGTGTGCTTAGCAAACATAAAGCCCATTCCCTCACCATCCAGAATGGCTCAGGTGCACAGCTCAAGCAGGTCAAGCATTTCAAATACCTTGGAATCACATTGGATAACTTCCTCTCCTACACACAACACATTGAGAATGCTGCCAAAGCCGTAAACTTTAAAATTGGAATGCTACATAGGCACAAGCCTTGTATGACTACAGATGCTCTGCATCTGGCAATCTACAGCTCAGTCACCTCCATTATTGACTATGGTGTAGCCATCTATGGCTGTGCCTCCCCTACTGCCCTCCATAGAGTAATGGGGGTACTTAACAAAGCCTGTAGACTACTCATTGGTGCTGCCCGCTTTACTCACACCTGTGAACTATATTCCCAATCTGGATGGCTCCCACTCCTTTGTAGGATCCAGTATCACACCTGCCTGCTAACAAAAAAGGTACTGCTAGGCCTCATGCCACCAGGTGTTGAAAAGCTCCTATACACACACTATACCACTCCAGATACCCGTAATGCCATCAATTAAACCTTCCAGGTTCCCAGATGTTGGACCTCTATGGGACAGAGATCGTTTACCTACAGGGCTCCACAGTGGTATAATGCTCTCAACCAGGATATCCTGACTACTCCCAAAACTGGCCCCTTCAAACGGCTGCTCCAGGTACACCTCACCTCTTCTAGTAGCTGTGATTGTTTCACTTAAGGGCTTCAACTCCCTTAGTACTCCAGACTTTCCTACTCGCCATGCTCCTCTCCAATAAATTTCTACTATCTAGTCCACCTTTCGTTCCCCTCCACTACCCCCCACTACTCCCACCCCACCCCCATCACCACTAACACTAGTACTTATAGCACCCCTATCCCCTACCCAACTAGCACTTCTCAATCCCTCCTCCCTCCTTGACAATGGCCTTCTAGCCTGCCCACTCCCTACTGTTCTTCCCCTCAAATGCCATCACAACTAGTCTACTGATGCACTGCTTAGTTCTCAGTCTGAGCCAGTCTCTCCACATCTATAACTGGTTTTAGCTCTACTCCTACCTTACCTGCGTAGTCTTGTATAATGAATAATGATGTTCACCCTTGTATGTCCTCTACCATCTGTGTAATTTCTGTATAATTTTTGTAATGATGTTCACCCTGTTTGTCTACCAAAATTTTGACATGGAACCTTTGTAAATGAGCTGCTCTTGCTCAGGGGTGTTTAATCCAAGAGTTAATAAATAAAATAAAAATATTATTAAATTGTTAATTTTACCCTCTGCACTGTCTATGACCAACAACTACACAGCAAATACAAGCAAACATTCATCATTGACAAATGCTTGTTTTTTTTTATTTTGTTTTAGACTGACCCTTACCTTTTCACCTGTATGATACTCTTTTTTTTTTTCCATTCTGAGTCTGCATTACCACATTTTTTTATAGTCGATATAATAAAAGCAGTGCCCCTTTTAATATGGTGCGGGACAGGTTTTCATCTCTATTCTGTTGTTATTGAGCACCCATTATTTAAAATCCTTGGTATGTGACAATAATGAACTAGCATGCAGTAGACATTGCTCCTCAACCTTATGGGACAACAGGTGTACAAAAACAGCTGAAATTTCTGACGAAAACCTGATTTCAACTAGATTAAAAGTCACACTTCTGTTATTGTTTCAAATGTGGAAAAAGTACTAATGCAGACTCAAAATGGGAAAAGAAGGGTATCATACAAGTTAGGAGATAAGGGGCAATCTAAAATGGAACAAAAATGTATAGGTCAAACTTTTCACTACTATGATAGTTCTGATAGGCTAGGACTCCTCCCACCACTGCCATGCAGACCCTATTGTTTTTGGTAGAACTTTTGTTCTGGCCCCCATTCTATCTCCACCTAATGACATCCCCAACCCCATCATTGACCCTCTCAGAGACGTGCATGCTCTTTTCCACTGATTCAGTCCAGCACTAGCCTGTTGGTGCATGTGTGGGCCTGTGGAGGGTACTGGCAGCATCCTGGCAGACTAGGGAATTTCTCCTCTGATTTTCTTCCCCGAGAGTGTCAGCGTTTGATTGCCTGCATGCATACATGCCATCCAGCGGCTGCTCCCTCCCTGTCTATGTGTGCCTGCCAGACCTCCACCAGGTGACAGTCAAAGTGCAGGATGTAGCATCCTCCTCCCCTGAGGGAGGAGGAGAACTGTCCATAGAATGCTCGATCCTCCCTCCTCTGAGCAACCCAAGTCCGTTTCCAAACCCAGGTCGCTAGCATAGTGAGCAGCAGCGTTACTGCTGTGCTGTCGTTAGGCTAAATCATGAAGACTCTACTTTGAAATAAAAAGCTAGGACATAGTAACTTTCATACTATTAGAAACCTTCACTATCCACCTGAGTCAGTTACTCTCCGCATTTACAGGATAAAACTGTCCTCCAGGTTTTAGAGCAGATACAGAACAGATGCACATTACAGGGCTTACACTTGATCCAAATCTTGGGAACACAGGTACGGTATATAGAAGAAGAATAATTAGCATGTAGTGCTTTCAGGCACATTGTATCCCAAAGCGCTTTACAAGCAATGACAGACTGGCAGTGAAGAACATGTACAATAGGTGTAGTGAGACTGAATAAGACTGTGTGATTCATCAAGTACACCTCACTGTTATCCAAAAAGCAGTATTATGAAAAGCCCTTTTCTTAAGGTATTCATCAAGTCTAGTCTTGCAGCTCCGAACACTGTCTTCGCTTACCACCCCCTCAGGTAATCCACAACCCTATTACTCTCAGGTTAAAACAATGCTGCCATACATCCTTCCTGACTGCCCCAGCCCCTTAGTATGTAGTCGTGTGCATGTCGCCATAATTCTGCTATATAGGATATTGGTAAATCATATAGCTTGGCTTCTTTTAAAAAAGTACCTGAGAGAAAGGGAAAATATGTTCCTAATTTAATACCTTAGTTATGTCATCCTATAATCTATTTTTTCCAGGGATAACAGTGTCGGGTATCCCACCCTTTCCTCATACTATATGCCATGCTTCTGTAGTCCAGATTGCATTAACTATAAACACCACATAACTCCAGTTCTGCTGAACTGTCCCTCCTCCTGCAAAAAAAGTTTCTCATAGAAAGTTCTATTTTTCTCCAGCTAGTTTACATGCTGCCTTGATGACTCATATATCCCTTCAGCAGCTTTCTTACTGGAAGGGGCCTGTTCGCTCCTCCGTGATCTGGGCACCACTCCAAGTACAGCAGCAGATGTGCTTCGAGCCAAGGGAACAACAGAGCTCTTGTTACCATTAACAGCTGCTGTGGATCATTTCCTGACAGTGACTCAGCAGAATATCACAAGACTGAACTATGTGTACTCAGCAGTAGTCTGGGCACATGTGGAAGGAGGAAAACAATGACTCTGCAAAAATGTGAAGACCAAAATCTTACTTAGCAATGTGTGGTGTACAGAGTCCTGTGTGCAGTGACTCAGCAGAAATCACAAGACTGAAAGCATTACTAGGCAATCTGTGCTGCACATGGCATGTATGGGAAACAGTGACTTAGCAGAAAAAGGAACAGGCAGCTACAGGGACATTTATGACTGGGGGACTTCCATGGGTTGCTCAGCAAAAATCCAGATGCTGTAAACTAAAAGCAGTGTTTATCAAGTGTCATTAAAATAAATTTTAACTGGAGGATATGAAAATTAAAAGACAAACTGTTAGAAAAACATTTAGAGCATCTTCGAAACATTGCATTTTATGTCAGTTAGGTGATCTGACAGAATAGTCTATTAAAATCAGTTTTTATAGTTCCTTTCTTGCAAACTATATATTAATGTGCATTAGACAGATAGATAGATAGATAGATAAACATTTTTATTTTTATACAGGAAAAATTGTTAGGGACAAGTAGTATCCCTATTTACAACAAATGCCCTGTACAGTTATGACATAAAAACATAAATCACATACTGTATAAACATCAGTATAAAAGAAATACATCTTAAATCATACAACATACTTTTCCTAATAAAAATATTACATACCATTGAGTAATACTGCAGTGCAGGGACTGTATGCAGTTACTGTGTTTAGCTCTCAGCAATAGCCACACTTGGAAACAATAGCAGTATCTGTCTCAAAGAGAAAGGTAGCATCGGCTGGGCCACTGAGGATCTCCACTACTCTTTTTGTGCCACAAAATCTCTAAATACCACCCAGGCAATCACCTGTGGGTGACAAACAAAAGTGGCCTTGGTCTAATGTCTTTTCCAATGAAGGAACCACCAGCAGTATAGCACCTCACTAGTATTGCACTACAGTTTTAGTACTGGGGGGCACAGACAGGGATCTGCCAGTGGTGTATGGATACTGCAAACTTTCCAACCAGCTTTTTGCATGCCTGTCAAACATAAAAGCATAAAATCTGAAGGCAGAAGAAGACTGAGGGTTCATCAGCTCTGCCCATAGTATACTACCTGACCGCAGCAACCTAATATACTGGTGGGTTGTCACCCTCTTCTACTGGTTTCACACCCATTAGTCCCGTTTTGTCCCTCACAAGGACTATGAGTCCCCTTGCCCTGCCCAACCATGTTTAAACCCATGTAGGATAGCTGCCCCCACCACTTCCACTGGTAGTCTTCTCCACAGTTCCACCATCTTTTTCATGAAGTAAGACTTCCTCTTGTCTCACTTGAACTTGCACCCCCCCCCCATAACCTCCAGTCATGCCCCCTGGTGACTGCTTCCCTATTCCTTGCAAACAGCTCCTTGCTATTCACCCCATTTATACCCCTGAGAAACGTACATGCTTTTATCATGTTCTACCTCTTGCATCTGGCCTCCAGCGATTACGTATTTAGCACCACTAGGCAATCCTCATAGGCTCTGCCTTGCTAGGCATTGCTTGCCTCTGTACTGCTTTGTTGTCAAAGTCCCAGTTTTCCACCTGCACAGGTATTTGCCATTATGCTTGTATTTTAATCTGTTCCAAGTTTGTGCCAAAGAATTATTAATGTTGTGCTGTATCTGCAATTTGAGTTCTGTTCCATGTAATGTACCGTATTATGTTTTTGTGTATCCTCCCATAACCATTTCTCCACTCACATCTGGAAACAACCCTCTGCTCAGTGTGCCTCTCCCAGTTACCAATTTTCAAATAAGTAAATAAATAAATAAATAAACCAACAAGTATATAAATAATCCTCTTGGTGTATCTGCGCAGCACTGTCTACAGTCTGTCTCTGTCCTTCCTCAGGTTTGGACTTCAGAACTGAGTGAGGTACTCCAGATGAGGCCTCACCAAGGATCTGTATAGGGGTAGTATCATCTCACTTCTACTACTATCAAAACCTTTCCATATATACCCTAGCATCCTTGACACCTTGCTATATGCTTTGTTACAGTGACTTGTCTGCTTGAGGGTGTAGAAACACAGAAATGTAGAATTTGCTGGCAGTTAAAGACTGCTTGGTCCACCTAGTGTGCCCATTTCTCCCTGCCTATAGTATCACCGCAGATACTACTTGATCTCCGGCTCATTCACCCCCTTCCCTAGGATTCCCTTATGCCTAGCCCATGTATTCTTGAACCCCACCACTATTTCTGCCCCCACCACCTCTACTAGAAGACTGTTTCAGGAATCCACCACTCTTTTTGTGAAGAAGTACTTCCTCACATCTCTCCTGAATCTAGCCCCTTCCAGCTTCTTATTGTGTCCCCCTTGTCCTTAAGCACCTTTCTTTCTGAAAAATACTTCCCCCTGTACCTTATTTGCCCCTGTGGGGTATTTAAAGGTCTCTGTCATATCCCCTCTCTCTTCTCTCTTCCAGGGTGTACATATTTATTTATTTAGTTATTTAGATACAATCTTTGAGCAAGAGCTCTTTTACAAAGATTCCACATCAAGAAATAGATAAAAAGGTACAAAACACATGGTCAAGTAACAGTTACAATGATACAGTACTAGTAATTACACATGAAAACTTAAGTTAATTACATCAGGCAGCACCATAGGGGGCTGCAAGTAAAATAACAATTAAATGTTTACGACACTGTTCTATGATACACAGAAGAGTTGCAAGGGGAAATACTTTGGCTAGCCTCAAGAGGGGGGGCCGTCAGAGAGGAGAATGGGATAGGTGCTTGGGAGCAGCCAGTATGGGTGGCCTTCTCAAATGAAGAGGAGAGGAGAGGAGAGGTGGGGTGGAGGGCGGAAGGAGGGGGAGGGGATAGCTAGAGATTGGAGTAGGGCAGAGGCGAGGCATGACTGGAGTAGACCAGGAGGGTGGGGAGTATAGGAAACACAGAGGTTGGGTGACGGGGTGGGAAACAGGGGTGGGAACATAATGAAGGGTGGCAGTCTGGTGGGAGGACAGATTGAGGTTAGATGATCAGGGGCAGGGGAGGGAGGGAGGATGTCAAGTGCCCATTGGACAATCACACGTATTCCTGGAGGCAAGGTGAAGTTTAAGTTTAGACTTAAAGGCACTGAGGCTTGAGGTATTGTGCAGGTCCTCCAGCATCTTGTTGAGCCAGAGGAGGGCTCTGAATGTGAAAGAACACTGTCCTATTGTTGTTATTCGGAAGGGCACCAAGAGATCATTCTGCGTTCTTCCTCTAGTTTTGTACTTAGTATTGGCCAAAGAGAAAATTTCAGAGATGCATGGGGGTGTTTTGCTGAGTAGAGCCTTCTTGCTGAGGAGGCAAGTATGGAACTTGATTCTGTTTCCAAGGGAAAGCCAGTTTGTCTCAGCATACAGTAAGCAGCTGTGCGTAAAGTGATCGCCACCAAGAGCTAGCCTACATGCCTTATTGAGGGCAATGATAACCCGCTTAAGTGCAGTATCCATGGCTGCCCCATATATCCCAATCCCAATGTCTGCTATGGATAGTATAGAGCTGGAGATGGCAAGACAGAGGGCAGCTGGTGTTAGGTTCTTCCTATGCCTATACAGTACTCCAAGCTTGGCGTTGACAGCTTTAACCACCAGGTCTATGTGTTGTGTGAAGGAAAGGGTGTCATTGATGTTGACCCCCAGATACTTAAAAGAGTGGACTTGCTCCAGTGGGGCCTTGCCATTGTTTAAGATGGTGAGGGTGGGGTACCTCCTCTTGAGTTGGGGGCTTGATAGGAGCATTGTTTTCATTTTGTTATAACAGTAGGAGTTTGTGTGTGCTGAACCACTTCTCAAGCTGATGGAAGGAGGACTGTAGTTCACTCTGCAGTGGGATGATATGTGTTGCTGCTGAGAATGATGTTGTTGTTGGCGTATAGCATGATTTTGCTGTCACAGGCCTTTGGTAGGGCATTCAGGAAGAGACTGATAAGCAATGGTCCCAAGATTGACCCTTGGGATACACAAAGGGATACTTCTCTGGTCTCTGAAACAACATGCCCCACCCTAACCCTCTGGCACCTGTGCGATAGGTAGTCAATAAACCATTGTACAGCATTTGTGGACACCCCTGGGGACTGGAGTTGTGCTAGGAGGAGGGGGTGGTTAACCGTATTGAAGGCTTTTGTTAAATCGATATAGACAGACCTGACCAACCTGCCTTCATCAAGTGCCTTGTGGACAAAATAAGTGTACTCAACCAGGACTGTAGCTGTGCTATGGTTCTTTCTGAACCCATGTTGTTGGGGACATAGCAGTAGGTATTTCTGGAGGTAGTCATTGATTTGATCCAACACAATCCTTTCTAGTGCTTTGGCTAGAGGGGAAGAGGCTAGAGATGGGCTGGTAGTTTGTAATATGCTGGACCTGTCTCCATTCTTGAAAACAGGGGTCACCAGAGCTTGTTTCCAGGCTGAGGGGAATTTGGCCAGGATGAGTGACTTGTTGAAGAGTTTGGTTATAAGGACAATGAGCTCTTCAATGGCAAGGGTCACCAGTTTCATGTCTAACCCGTCACTAAACTGCCTTGTAGGTCCCAAAACCTTTTTTTATGTAAAACATTACCTCTTTGACTATTACCCATTTGAAATAAAAGTTAGGGTGATTAGACATGGTTGGGGTGTTGCCAAGTTCCACTTCTGCAGGCTTCAGGTAGTCTGGAGGAAGAACAGGGCTAAGATCCATGAAAGTGGTGTTGAATGACTCTGCTATGGTAAGAGGATCCTTGGTTCTATAGACCCGTTGATACTGTGCATCTGGGGAGGTTTCTTTTCATCCTTCCTGAGGAGGCTTTTGATGTTCTTCCAAAAGTTCCTCCCGTCACCCCAGTTCCTGTCCAGTTGATCCTTTTGGTAGGTGGCTTTTGCCTGCCTAATAAGTTGCGTACACCTGTTTTTGGAGACTCTATAGGCCTGAATGTCTTTTTTGTTGCCTGTAGCTCTTGCCTTTAACCATAGGTTATCTCTTTCCCTCATCAGAGCAAGGAACTTCCCGGTAATCCATCCATTGTTGCAGCCACAGACCTTCCTTTTCTTGACTGGGGCAAGCTTATTGCAAATTGCATTGAAACTATCAACAAAGTATTTTAGGGCAAGATCAAGATCAGGCAGTTTATCGATGGGTGACCAATCTATATGAGAAAGGGCTGCTTTGAGAGGTCCCAGCTGTCCTTTTCTCAGGACTCTGCTTTCGACCGTGACTGGGGGTGGTTTTCTATATTTATTGGACCACCTGAAAGTGATTGGGGAGTGGTTGCTCAGGGTGTCAGGTTGCACGGTGACCTCTGAAACCCTGTTGGGTCACTTAAGAGGAGCCAATCGATGAGAGTATTGTTACCTGATTTGTAGTTTGTTCTGGTGGGTTCAATCACAAGCTGCAAGAGGTAAGTGTTGGCCATGATGTCCTTTTGGGGGTTGACTCCTTGCTGAGCCAGTTTATATTAAAGTCCCCAGTGATAATGAGCTCAATGTCCTTACTAAGGGTTGCCACGACATTCATTACCTTGTTAAGGCCCACGCAGGCCTTCTTGGGTGGGAGATAGACAGATACGACAACTAGGGATTTGTTGCATTAGCCATACAGTTGTTTAACTGCAAGTAGTTCATGGTGATCTGCCCATCCAGTTATGGGGAGCACTGACCCCCAAAGTGAGTCCCTGGTGTAGATAAGACAACTGCCACCCCTCTTACCCTTCCTGTTGCACCCAAAGGCTTGTTAGCCAGGGAGTGCAATTTCATTGTCCTTGATCTTATCTGTGAGTCATGTCTCAGTGAGGCAGATGATGTCAGGGTTGTGCTGGGCTGTCCAGGCCTGGAATTGCTTAAATTTGGCAAGCAGACTGCAAATATTCAAAGCTGCTATTTTCAAGCTTTTATTTTCATTATTCCTTGTCCCGGTAGTGTTAGGTGGTCCAGGGTTGAGATGCACGTTGCCTGATAGGAGTAACATCAGTATTGCTTTCTTTGTTGTGATACAGAGGGTAATTATGTGAATAAGTCTGTAACATTCCCTTTATTGCTTTATTCTGCTCAAACTGTTTTTTGTATCTCTGTAACTATTATTATTTATTTATTTAGTTTTTGTTGACTGGGTAAGTGCTCTAGGCAAATCCTGCCTGTTTTCAGGCACGACCCGGGGGAGGAGGATACAGATGAATGCCAACTGGCCTTGAACCAGATGAAACTGTTGGTGGTATTTTGTTAGTGAATGAGGGAAATTTGACCAGGACACTGACGTGGAACCTTTGTAAAGGAGTCTTTTGACTTAAAGGTATTTCTGATTCCCTGAAACAAAGAAATAAATAAATAAAAATAAATAAATTAGGGATTTCCCCTTCTGGTGTTTCCATTTGCTAGGGGAGGGCTGCTTGCCATTGATAGAGAGAAAAGAGGTGGATGATGGCAAGCATGGTGCTGTATGGCCCTTGTAAATAGCTTGCTTGGTGGTCACCAACTGAGTCAGTAGATATGTTACCGACAGGCAGCCCCCCCGGTATGGAAGTTCCCGGTGGCACCTTCAGTTGACCAATAGTTTCAAGCCTGGTATCTTGGTTGAAAAGTGGAGGTGGGGTATCGTGCTGCTCAATAGGGCAAGTCCCCGGTAGTAGGTAGAAGAATACCAGGAGTGCAGTGCAGAACATTTTAGACCCCTCATTTATTGGGTTGGGGTCCTAGCTCCAGTAGGGGCAGTGAGTGGCATGAGTGCCAGCAACCCAGAGGGCGGGATGAGTGAGCAGGTTGAAGCGCTGAGGCTTAGGAGGAAAAGGGCATCAGAAGAGGATGGATGTATTACGGGTAAAGGGGGGGCAGACCATAAGAGGCCAAGCAGGACAGGGCTAGGGGACTTTGGTGGGAGGAAGGGAACCAGGGCAGGAGCCCTCAGAGCAAAGGACACAGAAGACAGGGAGGGTAAAAGCAACCAGGGGTGGGGAGGGCAGAGGAATAGTAGGTAGGCATAGAGCAGAGGGGGCAGTACTAAAGGGACTATGATTATTGGGAAACCCAAAGGGCTAGGAGAGCTTAGGAGGGACGTGTGCCTTAGGGGGAGGTCTGCGCTGGGCTGGGGAAGAAAAGTGTGAACTAAGCTGGATTTAATAGAGGTCAGGGCCGGGGACGGTGGGCAGGACAAATTACTAGCGGTCAGCAGTAGTCAGAGAAAAACCGAGCCGGTAGACTTGGGGAGAGCAGAGCTAGTGTACAAATATCAGGCTAGAGAGAAGAACCAATTGGAGTCTCCGGTCAGGCAGTCCTGGCCAATCAGAGGCGTGAAAACAACACCGAAGGAGTGGTGGGGAAAAGCCGTAAGAGAGACGTACCTGAAAGCCCTGAGCTGCGATCTTAGGTGTTGGAGACGGCGGCCAGAGTTGATGCTGCATCCTCGGGGTCGAAGGTTTCGGCCTGAAGCGCCTGATCAGGAGTGATCCCCTGGAAGAGAGAAAGAAGAGAAAGGCAGGGTTATTCATATCTACACACAAATACATAAAGATGAATTAAAGGTTTTCAGTCATAATGCAACATACAAATACAGCTTTGTCATTTACAATAGAGAAAATGACTTCTATGATGAAATAAAACCTAGTGAAAATGAAAATAAAGTCTAACTTAACACACCAGCATGCTAGCTGTTTCTGTCCAACTTTAGGACAAGATACTATATGAAATGTTTACCTGGTATCCTATTTATTGTAAATTGTATGACACTTATTTCACAATCAAAGGTTATATCTGATGTATCTATATATGTATGTATATACCTTTCTTTATACTCAAGCAATAAAAAAATGTTTAACTTCAAAAGAGAGAATCTGTGTGTGGGGGTGCAGACAGGGATAGGGGCCAGAGGTTAAATGTAGTAATTAAAAGACAAAGGAGTGGGAAAAAACAGTGTGGGGCAGGTCCCGGAGGTTAGGCAGGGGTGGGGCGTGGGGAACAGAGGTGGAGAAGGAATCAGGTAGCAGACAGAGAGAAAAGAGAATGGCAGCCTGAACAGAATTACTAGGTAGGTGGCAGACAATTCAGCAGTCAAAAGGGCTGTAATCACTTAAACACAGTTCAAATTTTAAATAGTTCAGTACCCCCAAAAAATTGCAATACAGGCTAACAGGATAAACAGTTAAAAGTACAGGCAGTGATTATACTTTTTGAAGGCAAATTACTAGTATTCAGCAGTAGTAAGAGAAAAAACGAGCTGGTAGACTCGGGGAGAGCAAAGCTAGAGTCCAAGTATCAGACTAGAGAGGAGAGCCAATTAGAGTCTCTGGTCCAGCAGTCCTGGTCAATCAAAAGTGGGGAAACAACACTGAAGGAGTGGCGGGGAAAAGCCACAAGAGAGCCATGCCTGAAAGCCCCGAGCTGTGGTCTTAGGTATTGGGACGGTGGCCAGAGTTGGCGCCGCGTCCCTGGGGTCGGAGGTTTTTGGCCTGAAGTGCCCAATCAGGGGTGGTCCCCTGAAAGCCCCAATCTGTGGTCTTAGGTATTGGGGATGGCGGCCAGAGTTGGCGCCTCGTCTCTGGGGTCAGAGTTTTTTGCCTGAAGCACCAAATCAGGGCAGTCCCCTGAAAGCCTCGAGCTGTGGTCTTATGTCTCTCTTTGTAGGGCTTCTGATGAAGACCCTGCACTATTTTAGTCACCCTCCTCTCCTCCACTCTGTCTATGTCTTTCAGGGGATGTGGTCTCTAGAACTGATTGCAGTACTTTAGGTGGGGTCTTAATAGCAATCTATACAGAGGCAATATCGCCTCCCTCTTTCTGCTGGTGATATCTCTCCCTATGCACCCCAGCATCCCACTAGCCCTCCCAACTGTCTTGTCGCACTGTCTGACCACATTTTAGTTATCCAATATGATCACCCCCCACTGGTCTCTTTCTTGCTTGGTGGTCATCTGTACCACTCCTTCCATTTTGTACTCTGTCCTTGGGTTTCTGTGCCCCAAGTGCCTTACTTTGCACTTTTTTGTGTTTCACCAAGCTGCCACACCCTTGGCCACTCCTCAAGTTTTCTCAGGTCTCCGCTCATCCTTTCCACACCCCCCCACAGAGTGTCAACCCTATGGCAGATTCTGAAGTCATCCGCAAAGAGGCAGATGAAGAAGAAGAATCAGCATTTATATAGTGTTTTTCATACACTTTGTATACCAAAGTGTTTTACAAGCAATGCTAGACTGGTAGTGAAGCGACAGAACATTTAGTAGCAGCCATTTCACACATCAACACCCATACACATCCTCAGACAATTGCATGAACTGTTTTTTTGGGACAGGGAATGTTGTCCAGGATGCTGGGGAAAATCCCCATCTCTTGCAAAAAGTGCCTTGGGTTCTTTTACTTCCACCTAGACACATACCAGGAGAGTACCAGAGATGGGTAGAAGGGACCTTAGTTTAATGTCTCATCTAAAGGATGGCATACCCCAAAAGCACAGCACGTCACTAGTGCTACACTCGGGTGCCAGTATTAAGGTATGAGCCCCATCCTGATGGGGGACTAGAACCCACAACCTTCCGGTCCAGAGGCAGATGCACTACCGACTGAGCCATGCTGACACCAGATTTTATCTTCCATCTCTTCTGCAATGTCACTTATGAAGACATTAAAGAGGACTGGTACCAGCACTAATCCTTGAGACACCCCCTGATCACCCTCCCTTCCTCAGAGTGAACTCCATTTACCACCACTCTCTGTCACCTATACCCTAACCAGTTTCTTACCCAGTTTACCACTATTGGACCCACAGAAAAAAGCTACACAGCTTTATTACTAACCACCTATGCGGAATGGCGTTGAAAGCTTTAGTAATATCTAGGTAGGCCACATCCACTACTCCACTCTAATTTTATTCCTTGGTCACCCAGTCAAAATGAGTTTGACATGACCTCTGTCCAGTGAATCCATGCTGCCTTGGGTCTTGTAACCCATTGGATCCAAGATATTCCACAATCCTTTCCTTCAGCAGTGACTAAATTTACTTTATTGCCACCAAAGTCAGGCTGACCTATAATTGCCAGCATCTTCCCTGCTACTACTTTTGTGAAGTAGGACTACATCTGCCCTCCTCCAGTTCTCCAGAACGACTCCTGTTTCCAATGAGCTGTTAAACAGACCTGTCACAGGTACATTCTGTACCTCCCTGAGCTCCCACAGTATCCTTGGATGCACTCCATCTGGCCCCATTGCTCTGTCCAATTTCAGATTAGTGAGTCCCTTCAGGACACTCTCCTTTCAAAATGGACTAGTGTCCATCTCCCTCTCTCCAATGCTCCTGTTACTTTTTTGTGGGCCCTTCCCTTCTCCCTTACTCTATGACCACTGAGCAAAAGTATTTGTTCAGGATGTCTGCCTTTTCCTAGTTCCTCTCTGCACGGTACCACCCTTCCCTTTTTTCATCTTATGATCCACCCCTGGTCTTCCCCCTTTCGTTTAGATACCTGAAAAATATCTCATCCTTCATCACCACCTGGGCTATTCTCTCTTCAGTTTGAGCCTTCACATTCCTTACTGCTCCTCCTATTTCCATCTGTTTCCCCAATACACCTCCCAATCCTCCTTCATCCGTGTCTCCTTATACCTTCTTACATAGAAACATAGAATTTGACGGCAGATAAGGACCGCTTGGCCCACCTAGTCTGCCCATTTTCCTACCCAACAGATAAGCTGCAGATCTTAGTTAACCAACAGCTTACTTCCTCTTACCCCCCGCTAGGACTGCCTTATGTCTGTCCCATGCATTCTTGAATTCCCCACTGTTCTTGACTCCACGACCTCCTCAGGGAGGCTGTTCCATGCATCCACAACCCTTTCTGTGAAAAAATACTTCCTCACATTACCTCTGAGCCGTCCCCTCTCTATCTTCAAATTGTGCCCCCTTGTTCTTGCACATTTCTTTTTCTGAAAGATGCTACCCTCTTGGACTTTGTTGATTCCCTTGAGGTACTTGAAAGTTTCTATCATGTCCCCTCTCTCCCTTCTTTCCTCAAGGGTATACATAATAAGCTCCTTTAGTCTTTCTTCGTATGTCTTCTGGTGCAGACCCTGCCCCATTTTGGTTGCCCTCCTCTGGACAGCCTCCACTCTGTCTATGTCTTTGCAGAGATGGGGTCTCCAGAACTGCACACTGTACTCCAGATGGGGTCTCACCAACTGTCTGTACAGAGGGATAACAACTTCCTGTTTTCTACTATTGATGCCTCTTCCAATGCATCCCAGTATCCCCCCAGCCTTCCTTACTGCCTTCTCACATTGCTTGCCCACCTTTAGGTCATCTGATATAATTACCCCCAGATCCCTTTCCATTTTTACTGATGTCAGTATCTCACCCCCATTGTGTACTCTTCCCCTGCGTTTTTGTTTCCCATGTGCATTACCTTGCACTTCTTTGCATTGAATCTGAGCCGCCATACATTTGACCATTCCTCCAACCTTGCCAAGTCCCTTCTCACCCTTTCCACTCCATCTTGTGTATCAACCCTGTTGCAGATCTTTGTGTTGCCTGCAACGAGACATACTTTTCCTTCCAGTTCCTCTGCAATGTCACTTATAAAGACATTAAAAAGGACCGGTCCCAGTACTGAACCCTGCGGTACCCCGCTAGTAACCCTCCTTTCTTCATTGTATACTCCATTTACTACTACCCTTTGCGTCCTGTTGTCTAGCCAATTTTTTATCCAGGCTACTACCTTGGGACCCACTCCAAGGCTGGCTAACTTGTGTATTAATCTTTTGTGTAGGACTGTATCAAATGCCTTGCTAAAATCTAGGTAGGCCATGTCCACAGCCCCTCCTGGTCTACTACTTTGGTCACCCAGTCAAAGAAATCTATTAGATTCGTCTGGCCACGACCTTCCCATCGGAAACAATGCTGCCTTGGGTCCTGTGCCCCACTGGCCTCTATGTACTCAACTATTCTTTCCTTCAGAAGTGATTCCATCATTTTTCCTACCACTGAGGTCAAATTAACTGGTCTGTAGTTTCCTGCCTCTGTCCTGCTCTCACTTTTGTGAAGAGGAATCACATCTGCCCTCCTCCAGTCCTCAGGTATCACCCCATAGAAACATAGAAACATATAATTTGATGGCAGATAAGGACCGCTTGGCCCACCCAGTCTGCCCATTTCCCTACCTGATGGATAAGTTGCAGATCCTAGTTAACCAGCAGCCTACTTCTTCCTACCCCCACCCCGTAGAATTGCCTTATGACTGTCCCATGCATGCTTGAATTCCACCACTGTTTTTGACTCCACAACCTCCTCTGGAAGGCCATTCCACACATCCACAACCCTCTCTGTGAAAAAATACTTCCTTAAATTGCCTCTGAGCACGCCCCTTCTATCTTCAAATTGTGCCCCCCTTGTTGCTTGCACACCTCTTTTTTTGAAAGATGCTACCCTCTTGGACTTTGTTGATTCCCTTGAAGTACTTGAAAGTTTCATCATGTCCCCCTCTCTCCTTTCTCGAGGCTACACATATTAAGCTCCTTAAGTCTCTCTTCATGTCTTCCGTGCAGACCCTGCACCATTTTAGTTGCCCTCCTCTGGACAGCTTCCATCCTGTCTATGTCTTTGCAGAGATTGGGTCTCCAGAACTGCACACAGTACTCAGATGGGGTCTCACCAGCTGTCTGTACAGAGGATAATAACTTCTTGTTTTCTACTGGTGATGCCTCCCTATGCATCCCAGTATTCCCCAACCCTCCTTCTGCCCTCTCACATTGCTTGCCCACCTTTAGGTCATCTGATATGACTACCCCAGGTCCCTTTCCATTTTGTTGTTGTTAGTATCTCACCCCCATTGTGTACTCTTCCCTGGGTTTTGTTTCCCAGGTGCATTACTTGCACTTCTTAGCATTGAATCTAAGCTGCCATACATTTGACCATTCCTCTAACCTTGCCAAGTCCCTTCTCATCCTTTCCACCCCACCTAGTGCATCAACCTGCTGCAGATCATCTGCAAAGAGACATACTTTCTCTTCCAGTCCCTCTGCAATGCAGCTATAAAGACATTGAAGAGGACCGGTCTCATCTGAACCCTAAGGTACCCCACTACTAACCCCATTTTTCAGAGTGGACTCCATTTACTATTACTCTGTGTCCTATTCTCCAGCCAATTCTTTACCCAGGCTGTCATCTTGGGACCCACTCCCAGGCTGGCTAACTTGTATATTAATCTTTTGTGTGGGACTGTGTCAAATGCCTTGCTAAAGTCTAGGTAGGCCATGTCCACAGCCCTTCCCTGATCAACTACTTTGGTCACCCCGTCAAAGAAATCTAACAGATTTGTCTGGCATGACCTTCCCGCTGTGAATCCATGCTGCCTTGTGTCTTGTGCCCCTCTGGCCTCTAGATACTCAACAATTCTTTCCTTCAGAAGTGATTCCATCATTTTCCCTACCACTGAGGTTAAACTAACAGGTCTGTAGTTTCCTGCTTCTGCCTTGCTCCCACTTTTGTGAAGGGAATCATATCTGCTCTCCTCCAGTCCTCAGGTACCACCCCATCCTCCCATGATTTGTTAAAGAGGGTAGTCAGTGGTGTCACTAGTTCTACCTTAGTTCTTTTAGAATTCTGGGATGAATCCCATCAGGCCCCATTGCTTTGTCCACCTTCAGTTTTAAGAGCTCTTTCAGAACCCTTTCTTCTGTAAATGGGCTGGTATCAACTTCTGTATCCAGAGTGTTTCTACTGTTTGTTTTAGGTACCTCCCCTCTTCGTTTGTAAATACTGAGCAAAATATTTGTTTAGTATCTCTGCCTTTCACAGTCACCCTCTGCCCACCCTCCCTCCCTTTATTAAGCCTCACTATCCCTCCTTGGTCTTCCTTCACTCCTGATGTACCTATAAAGGTTTTATCCCCTTCTTAACTGATTTGGCTATCTTTTCCTCGGTTTGGGCCTTTGCTGTTCTGACTGCCTTTCCAGCTTCCTTTTGCTTTAACTGATACAGTTCTCTGTCCTGTTCCTTCTGTGATTCCTTGTACTTCCTGAATCGTTCTTTCTCTTGAACCTTCACTGCCACTGAACCATCCTCCCATGATTTGTTAAAGAGTAGTCAGCGGTATCACTAGTTCTACCCTTAGTTCTTTTAGAGATTCTTGGGTGAATCCATCAGCCCCATTGCTTTGTCCACCTTCAATTTTATTAGTTCTTTCAGAACCCTTTCTTTTGTAAATGGACTGGTATCGACCGCGTCTTCAGAGTGTTTCTCTTGTTTGGTTTAGGTACCTCCTTCTCTTCCTTTGTGAATACTGAGCAGAAATATTCATTCAGTATCCCTGCTTTTCACTGTCACCTTTACCCACATTCCTCCCTTTATTAAGCTTCAGTATCCCTCCTTTGGTCTTTCTTGCTCCCTAATGTACCTATAAAGGTCTTATCCCCTTCTTAACAGAATTGGCTATCCTTTCCTCGGTTTGGGCCTTTGCTATTCTGACTGCCTTCCCAGCCTCTTTCTGCTTTAACTGATAAAGTTCTCTGTCCTGCTCCTTCTGTGTTTCCTTATATTTCCTGAATGCTATCCTTTTCTCCTTAACCTTCCCTGCCACCTCTTTTGAGAACCATAGTGTTTTTTTTTCCTTACTCCCCATTGTTCCTCCACCCCTCCTTCTTGCCTGTTTGCTAGTGTTTTTCTGAGGCACTCTCTCATTTTCCCAAAGTCAGCCCTCCTAAAGTCCAATACTCTTGCTTTTGTGTGGCTTGATTATATGGCTGTGTTTATCGTGAACCACACTGTTTGGCGGTCACTTGTTCCCAGATGGCTACCCACTTCTAAATCTGAGATTCTTTCTCCATCCCCATTTGAGAGTACCAGGTCTAAGATTGCTCCCTCCCAAGTGGGCTCCAATACTAGCTGTCTGAGGCATGCCCCCTGTAGGGCATCAATAATGACCCTGCTCTTGGATGTGCCTGCAGCAAAGGTGCTCCAGTTAACATCTGGCATATTCAGGTCCCCCAGCAACAATATCTCCCCTTTTTCTGCCATTCTAAGGATGCCTTCTATCATTTCCTTGTCCATTCCCTCCCCCTGAGAGGGGGGGTCTGTATACAACCTCCATGTGGATTGTGGTGCCATTTCCTGTCTCTAGGGTGACCCAAAGTGCCTCATCTGCTCCCTGTTTACTCTTTAGTTCTGTTGCTTTGATCCCTTCCTTTACATAGAGAGCTACTCCTCCTCCTCTTTTACCCTCCCTGTCCCGCCTGTAGATTGTGTATCCTGGTATGCTGACATCCCAGTCATGGTTCTCTGTGTACCATGTTTCTGTGACTGCCACAATATCCAGGTCACCCTCTTCCATCAAGGCCACTAGTTCAGGGAGCTTGTTACACAGACTACGGGCATTGGTACTCATCACCCTCCACTTTTTGATAGTCTTACCCCTTTTAGCCCCATTCCTGTCCTTACTGCCTTTTCCTTTTTTTACATTTACCTCTGTCCTGCTCCCTAATATCTTTTCTACCTTGGTGTTTACCTCACTAATTACCATGTTTTGTGGGGGGGAGGCTGGGATTTCCCTGCTCCTTTTCAGTGCCTCCCCCCTTGGCTAGTTTAAATGCTTGCCAATGAAGCATTCAAACCTCTCACCTAGGATCCTGGTTCCCCCCCAGACAGATGCAGACCATTGCACCAGTATAGGTCTGCATCCCTCAAGGTGGTTCCCCAGTCCCCAATGAAGCCAAAACCCTGAGCTCCACACCAGTTTTTCAACCACTCATTGAATTCCCTGGTGAGGAGTGCCCTAGCATCACCCTTGCCATAGACAGGCAGCACCTCCGAGAAGGTTACCGTCTGCGCTACTTGTCTAAGGCCCCTCCCCAACTCTACAAACTCCTCTTGCACTGCTATGACCCCATTCCTAGCCAGGTCATTTGTCCCTAGGTGGACAATGACATCCAGCTCCCTCACTCATGCAGCTCCTCCCACGCTCCTGAGGATTTGCTTCCTGTCCCTCCAAGCCATGGCGCCAGGAAGGCACCTTACCTCCCTCTCCCTTTCCTCCCCCATTTCTACCCCCTAATGATCGAGTCCCCCACCAGGAGTTGTTTCCTTCCCCTTTGGGGTCCCATGCCACCCTCCTGTGGGTCTCCTTTGTGAAGGTTCCCAGCATCCTCCTTGATCTCCACTGCAGGTGCCTCCATAGAGGAAACACTATCCACCAGAAGAGCGAATGAATTGTGGAGAAGTACAGCTGGAGTGATGCAACTCTGTTCCACCACCCCCCTCTCCCTCCTCGAGCCCACCCTGGTCCAGCCTCTCCTCTTTCTTGGCAACCTCTGAGGTAGTGGCATTGGCCCTGGTGGTCCCTGGGTGGGGGAGGAGGTTTCATGAATCCTAGCCAGGTCAGCCTGGAGATGGGCAACCTCCTCTCTCAGACCAGAGGGTGCCTGCAAATAGGACAGCATCGCAGCCTCAGAATGTCTCCCGGGACTGCTTCCCCACAGCCATTGCACTGCACCACTCCTATCATGTCTTATTTTGTGTCCCCTCTCCTGTTTCTCTGTATGCTTACTCTCTCCTCTCCTTACAACTCTCACCCTTCCTGTTCTGGGACAGCAACTTCCTATCTTCTTCAGTAGCCTCCTTCTTCCTTGCTCAATGTCAGACCACCAGCAGATGGGGGGAGAGTGAGCTACTTTTTTCCTTTAGGGTTGACAAAACCAATGTTTCTCTATGATCCTTCCCTTCCTACTGCCAAACAGGAAGTTCCTGTTGACAGTCAAATCCAGTGGCTATAAAAGTAGATGGAGGGCAATTAGTAAGAAAAAAGGCTAGCAACAGGAAGTTGTAATTTGAGTCACCTGCTTTTATAGTGTCTAAGCCACACCCCCAATTAAGCTCTCTCTCCTTCTACTGGTTTAGCAAAGTCAGCTGATACAGTACCCTTCCCAGCACAGAACACACACTGACTTTCTTTCTTTTCTTTCTTTTTTTAACCCTAAATAAGACCCCTTCTACTTCTAATAAAGTATCTGTCCACTTAATCTCAACAGACACTGACTCCTGCTGAGATATGTGTTAAATTAATAAGAAAATGTAGCTTCTTTTAGTTAACTGCTTTCTGCTCTACAAGCAAGGCTAGCAACATGCTGCCCTTTTAGCCTTTACCTTTTCCCCTTCCTCTTTCAAGAACCACAGCATTCTCTTTTTCCTCATGCTTTTACTCACTTGCTTGACACAGTAGTTTGTTGCCTCCCCATGACCCTTTTTAGCGTTGCCTGCTGTTCTTCCACCCCACCCAGGTCATCCCCCCACCAGTCATCCCTGAGGCATTCACTCATCCTTTTGAAATTTGCCCTCTTGAAGTCCAGGACCCTCACCCATGTGTGGTTCAGTTCTTCAGCCATCTTTATATTGAACCACACTGTACAGTGATTGCTTTTCTCCAGGTGGCCTCCTACCTTGTTGTCTGCAACACTGTCTCTGTTAGTGAGTACCAGGTCTAGTATTGCCCTATCATGAGTGGTTTCACTAACTAATTGCCTGAGGAGCGTCCCTGCAGGGAGTCCAGAATGCCTCTGCTTCTAGCTAAAGCCACAGGTGGGAGGTTCCAACCTACATCTGGCAGATTGAAGTCCCCCACCAGCAGCACCTCCCCCTTTTCTACTATCTTGTCAACAGCTTCCACCAGTACTTTATCTAACTCCTCCCCCTATGCTGGAGGTCTGTAGCTCACACAAGTGTGAATAGAGGTTCCATTCCCCATCTCTAGGGTGACCTACAGTACCTCTGCTCCCTTCTGTATACCTTGTATCTCCATTATTTTTTATGCCTTCTCTCACACAAAGCACCACACCTCTCCTTTCCTTCCTACCCTGGGACCCAATTAGCCAGTCGATCACTTTGATATACTAAATCCCCAGCAGTAAAGGGTGTAACTATGTATGAAAACACCAGCCCCATAGAACTGAATGGGGCACGGTCACGCAGCCTTCGTTTTGTGACATCACAAAACAGGGCTGCATAGGCCGATGTGGGGGCATGTTTTTCGGACCAGGAAGTCAGTCTTTTTTTGGGCACTATACCAATATACAAATTTATGAGGGATGTAACTTCTTAAAAAAGTGGATTTTTTATGCCAAACTTCAGCAGCGAGCTACTGATATGGTAAGGCATCGAACATGCTGGGGGAGACTAGCAGCCAGAAAGTAGGAACCTGCTCTTTAAACATATCTCAAAATGGAACAAATTTATTGATGATGTGCTATGTATTTGGAAAGGAACAGAACAAGAAGCAGCACAATTCATTGGATGGCTCAATAACAATGACAGGAATTTATGCCTTACACATACACACAGTACTGCATCTATAGAATTCTTAGACATCATGCTGTCAAAATATCAGGGAATTAAATCAGCACTAAAAGGTTTAGGAAATCGACAGCAACAAAAAATCTGCTGGTTGCAAAAAGTTCACTTCCCAGATCTTTAAAGGAGTCTATACCTTATAGCCAGTTTTTAAGACTTCGTAGGAATTGTAGTGATATGAACATTCTTTCTTATACAATAAGCAGGAGAACTGAAAATTCCCTTTTTGGAAACGGGCTATGACATTAGTCTATTAGATGAAATAATGCATGAAGCAACAATAAATAAGCATTTGTCGATGCTGAATGTTGATTGCGTTGGTCTGTTGAGCTGGCTGACTGCTCCTCTATCACTCGCTCAGTCTGTGTCTCCCGGTGCTGCAGGCTGCCCTTTTGTGCTGGGCTCCTGCCTGCATTGGCAGCTTTTTCTGCCCAATAAGAAATCTGCAGCTGTCCCAATAGAGCTCCGTTGAGTTGGCTCACTCCCCCCCCCCTCGCTCATTCTGTTTCTCCTGGCGCTGCAGGCTGCCCTTTTGTACTGGGCTCCTGCCTCTGTTGGTGGCTTTTTCTGCCCACAAAGAAATCTGCAGCAGTCCTGACACAGGTCTGTTGAGCCTGCTCACTCCCTCTCTCTCACTCACTCGTTCCGTTTCTGCCGGTGCTGCAGGCTGGCTTTTTGTACTGGGCTCCTGCCTGCATTGCCGCCTTTTTCTGCCAACAAAGAAAATCCGCAGCAGTCACGATAGAGCTCCGTTGAGCTCGCTCACTCCCCTTCTCTCACTCACTCATTCTGTTTCTGCCAGCGCTGCAGGCTGCCCTTTTCTACTAGGCTGTTGCCTGCATTGCCATCTTCTTCTGCCCACAAAGAAATTTGCAGCAGTTACAATAAAACTCCATTGAGCTCGCTCACTCCCTCTCTCTCACTCACTCATTCTGGTTTTCCCGCCACTGCAGGCTGCCCTTTTGTACTGGGGCCTTGTGTGTACTGCTGCCCTTTTCTGCCCACAAACAAATCTGCAGCAGTCCCAACAGAGCTCCATTGAGCTCACTCACTCCCCCTCCCTCACTTGCTAATTCTGTGTCTCCCGCCGCTGCAGGCTGCCCTTTTGTACTGGGCTGCCTGCGTTGACGGCTCTTTCTGGCCACAAAGAAATCTGAAGTAGTCCCGACACAGCTCCATTGAGCTCACTCACTCTCTCTCTCTCTCTCTCACTCACTCATTCTGTTTCTGCCGGTGCTGCAAGCTGGCCTTTTGTACTGGGCTCCTGCCTGCGTTGGCACCTTTGTCTATCCACAAAGAAATCTGCAGTTGTCCCAACAGAGCTCTGTTGAGGTCGCTCAGTCTCTCTCTCTCACATGCTCATTCTGTTTGTTCTGGCGCTGCAAGCTGCCCTTTTGTACAGGGCTCCTGCCTGCATTGGCACCTTTTTCTGCCCACAAAGAAATCCGCAGCAGTCTTGATAGAGCTCCATTGAGCTCACTCAGTCCCCCTGTCTCACGCGCTCATACTATTTCTCCCACCGCTGCAGGCTGGCCTTTTGTACTGGGTCCCTGCCTGCATTGACGCCTTTTTCTGCCCACAAAGAAATCCGCAGCAGTCCTGACAGTGCTCCAGTGAGTTCGCTCACTCCCCCTCCCTCACTCGTTCTCTCGTTCTGTTTCTCCCAGTACTGCAGGCTGCTCTTTTGTACTGGGCTCTTGCGTTGGGGCCTTTTTCTGCCCACAAACAAATCCGCAGCAGTCCCAACAGAGCTCAGTTGAGCTTGGTCACTCCCCCCTCTCACTCACTCGACCTTAATCTGTTCCAAACACTGATTTCCCACAGTGACCGTGCTGTTCTCCGGCAGGAGTGCAAAAACATATTTTAGCCAGGATGTGAAAAATGACAGCTGTACTGTTCATAAGGGGGTGTGAAAAAATGCCACTGTTGAAAATGTAGCGTGAAAATATTACAGATTTGCAAAGTTGCAAGGGTGCATGGAAACAGTTCAACTCACGGTTGTAACACAGTCATGTCATGGAGTTTTGTCACCAAATTTTCAACATAGGGATTTTAGGACCTCTGCTCATCAACAGTGCCACTGTCATTTTCTTAATCTGTCCCGGACACTGATTTCCTACAGCGACCGCGTTATTCTGCGCCGGAACTGTGAAAACACATTTCAGTCAGGATGTGAAAAATGACAGCTGTACTGCTCATAAGGAGGTGTGGAAAATGCCACTGTTGAAAATCTGGTGTGACAATATTACAAATCTGCAAAGTTACAAGGGTGCATGGAAAGTGCACAACGCACACTTGTAACACAGTCATTTGATGGGCTATCATCACCAAATTTTCAACATAGGCATTTTAGGACTTCTGCTCATGAACAGTATCACTGTCATTTTCTTAATCTGTCCCGAACAGTGATTTCCCACAGCGACTGCCCTATTCTGCACTGGAAGTGCGAAAACACATTTCGGCCAGGTTGGGAAAAATGACAGCTATACTATTCATAAGTAGGTGTGGGAAAATGGCAATGTTGAAAATCAAGAGCGAAAATATTACAAATTAGCGAAGTTATGAATGTGCGTGTAAACTGCGCAACGCACGCTCGTAACACAGTCATTTTATAGAGTGTCATCACCAAATTTTCAATATAGGCATTTTAGGACCTCTACTTATGAACAGTGTCACTGTCATTTTCTTAATCTGTCTCGAACACTAATTGTCTACAGCGACCGCGCTACCCTGCGCTGGAACTGCAAAACACATTTTAGCCAGGATGTGAGCAATGACAGCTGTACTGTTCACAAGGAGGTGTGAAAAAATGCCAATGTTGAAAATCTGGCATGAAAATATTGCAAATTCGCCAAGTTACAAGTGTGCGTAGCAACTGCGCAACGCATGGTCGTAAAACAGTCATTTGTTGGATTTTTTCGACCAAATTTGTAACATAGGCTTTTTGAGAGCCCACTTCATGAACACTGGCACTGTCATTTCATTAATCAGCCCCGAAAGATGATTCCACGCAGTGACTGCGAAATCACCTTTCGGGGCCAATTAACGCCATGACAGTTCCAGAATTCATGAGGAGGGGTCCCAAAAACCCCATGTTGAAAATTTGGTGCCAAAATTCCAAAGAATAACTGAGATATGCATTAAAGTTGGAAAAACATTTATTCCATTATACAGCTTACCGTCATTTCCTCAGTTCACGGTCGGCTTTGAAGAGTGCAGACGTGTTCCCAATCCACCGAAGATCATCGTGTCGAGCTCCGGAGGTAAGTATGGGGTGAGGGGTGGTGTGGGAGGCAGGGTGCACAGTGGGTGGGCGCGGTTATGGGGGGCAGGGAGACCGCTAAAGGACAGTTTCCTTCTTTACAGGTTAAAAAAAAAAAAAAGACATCGCGGGACTGTTTTTATTTTATTGGGGCATGTGGCACGCTGGGTGGGCTCCCAGCATGTCACTGGAGTCTTTCATTTGGGGGCAAGCTGTAGCTGGCGGGGATTGGGCACCCCTGTTGGCACATAACAAAAGAGGGGGGTGACATTATGCTGACAGGGATTGGGCACCCCATCAGCAGACAGTATAAGCAGAAGGGGGGTTTACATAATGCCGACGGGGAGTGGGCTCCCCCGTCGGCAACAGAAACATTGGGGCACTGAAGCCGATGGGGACTGAGGCCCCTGTCGGCAAATAAACACAGTGTGGGGGGTTAATATTGTTTGTGAACATGGCGGCAAACCGCTGCTATGTTCAGAAACAATATCAGTGTGTCAAGATCCCGCCCTGCAATGACGGGTCACTCCCTCATTGTAGTGAATGGCTTATGCTGCAATGACGAGGTGGCCCCTGATTGCAGCAGCTAAATTTTTACAAGTTGGTGGCACGCTGGCTGAACTAGTGCCAGCAGCAGCATGCCATGGCATTGGGGGACGCTGGACAAGCCTTTAAAGGCTGTGGGGGCATTGGCCATAACAGTGCCGCACCTCCACAACTTGCTTCTGGAGAAGGCTGCCCCGATATGTTTCTTGCTCATGTGCACAATCAACATAAAAATAGAAGTGAACTGTTAAAACCCAAAGTAAATCCAGTGCAACCAAACTGTGTAAAGTTTGTCAGTGAGTACAATTGTTTTGCTGGGAAGATAGGAAACATAGTAACAAAATTCTGGCCTATTCTGTTGAGTGATCCTGCACTAGCACACCATTTGGGAGAGAAACCTAGGATTCTCCTTCAGAAGGGGCAAAGATCTGAAAGATTAATTGGTCAAAAGCCGATTCTCAAGAGATGAGCCTGCAAAGAGAACTTAGCTGCCAGTGAAACCAAGGGGCATGCACAGATGTGGCAACTGTAATGTCTGCATTTATCGCAAACAAGGAACCAGTTTTACAGCACCAATAAATAATAGAGAAGCAAAGATCAATCAGTTTATTTCATACATAACTCCTTACATTGTGTATGAAAATGTAGAAACACAGAAGTTGACGGCAGATAAGGACCGCAAGGCCCATCCAGTCTGCCCATTTTTTCTACTTTATGCTATTTTGTGTGACTGTAAAAAAACATTATATGGGCAGAACCACACGCCCCGTGAAGATTAGGATCCAAGAGCATATTCGAGATATAAGAAATGCTTAATTGGAAAGCCCTATTGCAGAACATTTTCGTTCTTGTCATCATAGTGATCCCAAATGTTTGAATTTCACTGGTCTTGAACAAGTAAAGATTGGGAAAAGGGGGAGGTGACAGAGTAAATCGTCTGTCACAAAGAGAAACAGTTTGGATATTCTCACTGCAGGCATTAGCACCTTATGGTCTGAATTTTGATTGGGGTATCAAACCTTATTTGTAAAGCCATGGTCAATCCAATTTGTGGCTTATAAAGAACCCCCCCCCCCTTTCCTTAACTCACTGTTCTGGTCTTCACCTCAAGTCCTACTAAAGATTGGCATAACCTGATGTCTGTAAACCCACTTTTTAAACTTAAAAGACTGTAAAGGTGCTTATAAATAAACCCATCCCCCAATGGAAAACAAAAAGACCAAAAAAAACAAAGTCTACACAAAAACATCAACTGTACCTGATTTCTGTTGTAATGTCATTTCAGATTTTAAGTAGATGAGTTTCTCAAAAATGAGTGTTATAATATTGTTAAAAAAAATTTTTTTTTGTTAAATTGCAAGCTGTGGTTCTAATGTTTTCCCTTTTCTCTGTTCTTCTTTTACAGTGGAGATGAAAGGAGAGAGCACAGGAAACTCCTGCATGACACATGATCTTAACTATGATTACAATGGCTTTCACTTGGATTAGCTCCCAACTGCAAAACTTCCACAATTTTTACCACTATGGACTTTATAATTTTTTTTTTAAATATAATTTTTATTAAGCGAAGCACAGTTAGACTTAGACACCAATGACATATTACATTTGTCATAACATACAAACATTACATTAAAAAGGTCACAGATACATTTTCCATATGTTGTCCTCCTGCATCTCTACAGACATATAGTGATTAATAACTTAACCTCACACCCCACTGCTTAAATGGCTGATTGAAGTCACATAACAACTCCTCCCCACTCCTTGTCCTTCCAGCTGTCGCCATTGCAGTGCCACAGCCAAATACTGCAAAACTCTTCTGACACAATACTACTAAGTGGCCGTATACATCTCCCCTACAGACAGCTTCAAATCACCTTTATTCCCTAGTGAACTTTGACAATAGCCACAATGCTGGGACACAATAAGTTGTCACTTATATTAGCCACTGTCATCTGCCTTGGAGTAGAATTACGCAACGAGATGGCTGGACCCACTATGGACCCTTCTACACCTGACATACCCCCGCCTATAATGTGCATCATGGGTGGGATGCTTGCTGATCCCTTCATGCTTCAAGCTTCCAAATTACCGTCACGGATCTTCGAACCCTAGGCTACCCCTAAAATCCCTATAGCTACCTTACTATTCAACCGCTCCCCTTTAATTACCACCTATGATCCCATACCCTCAAAAACTAAGTTCAATCTCTTGTCCTGGGTACTCTGGTCGTGCTTCCTCAGGAAGCAAATCCTGCTATTACTCCTAATATCTGGTAATGTGCATCTGCACCCAGGCTCCCCTCACATAAGACACAATTCAAGTTTAGGACAACTCAAGATTGCCTCACAAAACATAGGGAGCCTACTACCCAAGTTCTCGCTGTTGGAAGCTTGGGTGGCGATGCTCAAACCTGACATCATTGCTCTCACAGAGACCTGGCTCTCCACTAAGATTACTGATTTGGCTGTTTCCCTGGATGGCTGCACCTCTTTCCACCAGGACCGATTGTCCAAGCGAGGGGGGGGGGGTTATATGGTCTACCTCAGGAGCAACATCAAAGGTCATGCTCTGCACAGCAGTCTGCACTCCAAGGAAGCCCAAATCCTAAAGTTTAAGCTCCCCATAGGCCAGCAAAACAAAGTTCAATTACTCTCCACAGTTTACATACCCCTTGGTAAGCACAACGCTGGCCTGGAACAGTTTATCAACAATCAACAGCAGCTGGGGCATAAATTGGATCGTGCAATTGCTGCTGACTTCAACATCAATTGGAAATCCCAAGATGACGCATCAGCCAGAGACCAAATATCTGGACTCTACCTCACATAGATGGTTATGCAAACCACTAGACAAAATTATAGGATGGGCACAAGTACCCTCTTAGATTGGCTCCACTCATCCTACCCGGACCACATCACTGATGTCTCTGTCTTACCTGACTTCCTCAGTGACCATTCTCCAGTAATACATACCTGGATGAATAAGTTCAACAAGTGCCTCCTTCAGATCTCTAAAAATCATACTCTAAGGCCCGGGTTATTGCCTACCTTTCAGCAGTACCTGAAACAAGCCGACTGGTCACCACTGGATGGCAGAAAAGATGGGAATCAAGCCCTGGAATACTTTCTCAGGATCTTTACTTTGGTTTGGGACATTTTCGCCCCATTTCAGACCAAAAAGTGAGAGAGGTAGCCAACCTGTGGCTCTCAGGCCCCCTGATTGAGCTCATGAATCAAAGGGGCAATCTGTGGCACAAGGCCAAGGCCACTGAGATGCAGGCTGACCTCTCCACCTACAGGTCAGCCAGAAACAAATGTACCAAGCTCATACAGGCAGCAAAAGCCTCCTATTATACTGCGCTCCTAAACAAAAGCTGGGGATCAGGAAGGGAGTTCAGGAACTTGATGAACTCACTCACTGCAAGAGCCCTTCCTGACCTGATTATAACCACATTTGGGACACTCCAGGAACCCAGCGACATCACTGAAGCTTTTAATGCAGCATTCATTCACCTAACCACTGTGCTACTGCGTGCAAACCTCATGCCCGTCAACCAGGCCAGCCTCCCAGCCTGGATACTCCTCCACCTAATAACAATGGTATACCGCCGTTCTATTTCAAACAAGTTACTAGGTCCGAGACTATTACATACATCAAGCGGGTCCTTGGAAAGACTAGGATGGGGAGTGACCTAGTTGACATGAAGCTAGTAGCACTCACCTTAAATGAACTAGCTGATCCACTAACAAAAGTGTTCAATGCCTCATTAAGGTCAGGTGTGTTTCCAGACAGATGGAAGGAAGTAATTGTCACCCCCATTTTCAAAGCTGGTGACAGAACTAACACTTCCAACTACAGGCCCATCTCCATTCTACCTCCTCTTTCTAAAGCCCTGGAATGGGTGTTCTGCAACCAACTTACAGCGTACCTGGAGAAGTACTGCTCTGTACCCAGCAGCATGGTTTCTGTAAAAATCACTCCACCCTAACTGCCTTGGTTGAGTATACCTCCAATCTCTATGATTCTTGGGATAAAGGGATGGCAGTGGGGTCTATCTTCGTAGACCTCACTAAGACATTTGATACTGTCAACCACCAGTATCTCCTAAACTGCTTGCTGTCTATAGGCCTGTCCACAGACACTGTTGCCTGGTTTAACAGCTGTCTTGCCCACAGAACACAATGTGTTAAAATCAGCGGCACTCGCTCGGAACCCAGGGAGGTTAACTTCAGATTCCCCCAAGGGTCCATCCTAGGACCACTCTTTTTCAGCCTCTTCATAAATTTCCTCCCTTCTATCTGCCCGGCACACACTGTGCTTTATGCTGATGATACCGTCATCTTAATCTCTGGTAAAGAGCTATCCGCAATTACCACTGAGCTGCAAGATAGCTTCCTTAAACTCGAATCATGGTTCTCCCAGAACAGACTTCTACTCAAGCACAAGAAGACCAAAAATATGCTCTTTACTGTATTTATTTATTTATTGTTATTTATTTTATTTTAGTCTTTGGTAACCAGGTAAGGCACACTAGGCACAAGTGCCTGTTTTCAGGGGCGACCTGGGAGCACTGGGTGGTTAAGAAAGCTGCTCAGAGTCACACAGTATTCAAGTGGAGGTTGTGAGAATCAAACCAAGATCTGGTCTGCTGGATGTACCAAGCTTGTTCACAGCTCGTTACTCTAACCTCTAGGCTGTACCGCAGTATAACAGAGCAAGAAGAAATATGGCCCACTGCTGATACGGAACTACAAGGGTGATACCTTGGAACAAGTCTCCACATTCAAGTACTTAGGTGTACACCTTGATGAAACACTCAGCTTCAATGCCCATATTGATCATGTTGTTAAAACCGCTAATATAAAACTGGGTGTCCTCTATCGACACAGACACTCTATGTCTCCTGCCGCCCTGAAGCTTGCCACAAGCAGCTCGGTCCTAGCTACCATTGACTATGGCCTGCCGATCTATGGGCTGGATCAGACACCACCCTAGAAAGAGTAAAAACACTCCTTAATAAGGCCTGCTGCTTGACCCTAGGGGCTGATCACTTGGCCCATACATGCACCCTATACAATGAGACTGGGTGGCTCCCTCTTCACCTTAGGGCGCAGTACAAGACCTGCTTGCCGGTAAAAAATAATCAGTGTTAGGGCTCATGCCTGAGTCTACCAGCAGCCTCTTCAAAGCTGTACAACCTACAAAAAATACTAGAAGTCCGACCAAAAGGAGTTTCCAGGTGCCATTTAAGCATACCAAGCTAGCTGAGAAATCCCTGTCCTTCTGAGGACCCAGGTGGTTCAACGAGCTACCCATTGCCCTCATCGAATGCACCAAGCTCAGCTACTACAAACAAGGGCTATGCTCCCACCAAACATGTAATATGATCTGTGTTTTTTTACTTAACACCTGACCCAGAGTAGTCCCTTCCCTATCTCTCTTCCTGACCTCCTAATGGTCTTCCTTCCCCTGTCTAAGTCACATCAACCCCCACTCTACCTCCTCTCTTCCCCTCCATTATAGTTCCTTCTGCCCTCCCCTTACCTTCTCTCTAATAACCCTCCCTCCCCAGGTCCTCCCCCCCACCAACCCATCTTTCACCCTCTGCCTCCCTGATACAGCCCGCCCCGACTGCATCACCCTGTACCTTACTCTCTCCCCTGACTCAGCTCACTCTGGCTGCACCCTACCCATTCTCTTCTCTCGCCTCTGACTGATTATCTCTCTTTCTTTCAGCTCATCCCTTAGAATTCCAATTGTACCTACTTAATGCCTCTACTTTCCTGGTCCCTCTCCCCCACCCCTTTTTTTACCTGCCACCCTGTTGAACCCTAAACAAAGCCTCCTTTGGCAGCTAAAACTTGCTCCCTAGAAACTTGCTTGCCTCTACTTGTATCATGTAATTACTTAAACACTGTGCTTCAATCAATCAATCAATCAATCAATCAAATCTTTATTTATCCAGGCGATCACCGTTGAGCAAGCTCATTTACAAGGTGGACCTGCAGTTTGTCAAGGATGGATATACATACATAGAATACATACAAAATGTAATAGTAGGAATACAGATTTACATTTGAACGGTACAGTATAAACATTCCATTGCACTTGTGGGGAACAGGTAAACAACAACACATGACATTAATTGTGGAATGTACATTCTTTCTTATACATGTATGAAGGTGTTAATTTATACTGGACTCAGCAAGGAAAGCAGATCATAACCATTTCATCCCTCAGTAACTAATTCTAGCTTAGGCGGTGGTCATTGGCTTGGAAATTGGCCATGGCATAGAGAGGGCCTAAAAAATTCCAAAATTCCAACAGAACAACTATTAAAGTGGCATGTAGGATTAGGTAAGGGAAGGTGCCAAAGGCTCCGAGGGCCAAACAAGGCAGCCGGCTACTTAACATGTTATGGAGGGATTAACAGGGTAGGATTCAAGACTGTGAGAGGTAGATTTAGAGATGAGGCCACTAATAGAACCACTAAAAGCTATGGTAACATTTACAAATTTCAGTAAATGTTTTGTCGTAAAGATGCCTGAACATAGCAATACTGACAGGAGTGCTGAGTTTCAATGAGCTTTGGATCCTTCTCCATAAAGAGGGCAAAGCATGACTTATGGCTGCCCTACCAAAGTGGTTGGTAATCCTGGGAATTTTTAGGAAATTAGTGAGTGACTTCTATGCCGTAGCTACTAGGTGGACTTGGAGGAAGGCAGGCAGCAATGTAGTCTGGGAGTTTCTTGAGAGAGCTTGAAGTGTCCAAATGGCTGCATTTCTATGCCTTCTGAATTGAAGCGAAGGCCACCTACTGCAGTATATAGCGCAGTGGTGCATGGAGGATGGAAGGCCAGTTATAAATCTTAGGCTCTGTGGTACAATACGTCCAATTTAGCAAGTTAGTAGACAGGACATTGGCCATATATAATGTCAGCATAATCAATTAATGATAGGAATGTAGAATGAACAAGCTGTCTTTTTGCAGTCTCAGTAAGGAGATGTTTAATTCTGTAGAAGAGGCCAAGCCTTTGCCTAAGCTTTTTCAGTAATTCTTCAATATGTTCTTTAAAAGAGAGTTTGTTATCCAGCCAAATATCCAGGTATTTGAATTTCGGCACGAACTCAAGATTTTCACCAAGTAGGGTGGTTATAGGAGGAACAGTGTCATAGGCTGCAGAGTTGGCCCCGGTGCTAGATGGAGCAAACAGCATTGCCTTGGTTTTTTTTGCATTTAGCAAAAGCTTTTTGTCGATGAGCTGGTTTTGCAGTTTATTGAATTCATCTTGTAGTGCAGCGCATGCGGCTCCAGGGGAGTCTCGACTTAGGTAGAGCACTGTATCATCGTCGAATAAATGGATTCTGGCTTCTTTGATTCCTAAGTTCAGATTGTTAATATAGATGTTGAACAGTAGTGGACCCAATATGGAACCCTGTGGGGCTCCTTTCTTTATTGATTTGAGTGGTGAAAGCTCTCCTTCGGCCTTTATTTGTTGCTGTCTGTCTGTGAGGTAGTTCTGGAACCAGTCCCGTGTGATTGAGTCCATGCCTAAATTGTTTAGTGCGGAAAGAAGTAGACAATGGTCAACGGTATCAAAGGCCTTGCTAAGATCTAAAAACACCGCACAAACAAATTTTTTCTTGTCCAGGTCCCGTTGCCAGTCGTCAGTAACTTTGGCCAGTGCAGTAATAGTGCTGTGTTTGGTTCTAAATCCAGACTGCATGGGGTTAAGAAATTCTGAGTTGTCCAGGAAGGATCTCAACTGTGTATCCATGATTTTTTCCAACATTTTCAAAAGTATAGGCAGTAGGGAGATTGGCCTATAGTTGTTCAAATCACTTGGGTCCCCTGCTTTGTACAGCGGAATAACATGAGCAGTTTTCCATTCTGCAGGAAGAGAGCCTTGGATTAGAGACAGGTTAAATAAATGCGCTATTGGTGCTGCTAGTATGTGATAAGCTATTTTCAGAAAGTATGGGTCAAGTGAGTCAGCTCCTGCGCTCTTTCTAATGTTTAACTGTAGCAGAAGGTCTTCAACTTCTTTCAAGGTGATTAATGAAAAGGCGAATGTCCTGCCATTGTTGTTTATTTCTAAGGACTGTGCTTTGATCTGTGGCCGAAGACTGCTTACTGGTGCTTTATCGAAAGCCAGGCCAGCGGTAGCAAAGTGATTATTGAAGGCTTGAAGAATCTCAGATTTATCAGTGACAGAGACATTGTCAATGGTAATTTTGGATGGGAGCACACTACCTGGTGAGTGGCCTGAGACTTCCTTAATAGTGGACCAGAACTTTGTAGGATTATTAGATGCAGAGAGCAATTCTGATTGATAAAAGTAGCCTTTGCCTCCTGATCATTTTTGTGCAGGCATTTCTGGCTGCTCTGAAAGACACCAGTCCGATTCTGTATGTGACTTCCTGGTGTTTTTCCACAGTAGATCTCTTTTTAGTAGGGCTTTCTTCAAGTCTGGTGAAAACCAGCGGCAGGTCCTGGTTTTTATTCTAGCTTTGATTATAGGGGCATGGATATTTAGGGCACCAGTTATGATTTCGTACAGGACATCATAGGCATAGCTCACTGATTTAGCTAGGTAAAAACTCTGCCATTTCATAGAGACTTTTAGGTAGTTGAAATAGGCCAGGGGGTCAAAGTTACGTCTTGATCTTTTGGTGGAGAACTTTGATGTAGATAGTGGATTTGGGATAGTTCTAATGCCAGCTATGAGGCAGTGGTCGCTAATATCAGCTGGAAGGATACCGGCATGTGAGAAATGATGAGGTTCATTGACAAGTAGCACATCCAGAAGGCTGCTTCTCATTGGATTCTTGTTGTTGATGCGCGTAGGTTCAGAAATTAGTTGAGTGAATCCATGTGAATCACAGAAATGTTTCAGGGTAATGACCGCTAGTTAACCAGTCATAGTTTAGATCACCTAGTATAATTGTCTCCATGGATGGAGCGTCCAATTGTCCAGACAGGTGAGTTAGGAGTTGAGGTCCTGCTGCAGGTGGTCTATAGCAGCCTATCACACGAAAGGCCCCAGAGCGAGGTGGCTCTACTTTAAGAGACAAGCATTCGAAACCTCCCGCAATGGAGGTGGCATCTAATACAGATACTGTGAATACGTTTTTAACATAAATGGCTATCCCCCCAGTCCTTCTATCTGCTCTGAAAAGAAGGTAATTGGGGATATTGACCTCACTGTCCGGTGTGGATGCTCGGAGCCAAGATTCCGATATCACCAGAATGTCTGGTGCAGTGTGGATAATCCAGGCCTGGACAGACTCCAGCTTTTTTAACAGGCTGCAGACATTGGCATGTAGGAAACTGAAACCTTTCAGATGATTAATTTCAGATGGCGATGAGAGCATCCTTGGGGGACCAGGGTTAAGTTCAATGTCTCCTGAACACAGTAGCAGGAGGAGGAGAATACTTCTCAGGTTGTGGAAGAAGTTTTTAAAGGCACGAGGCTTTCTGTGTTTGTTACAGTTTAGGGCGCATGGGTCCATAGATCGGGTCATCTTCTTGTTTTGCCCTGTAGATATATAGCTTAAGAACCAGGTAGGGTAGTAGCGGCCTGAGCAGAGTTTGATAGCCTGGGGTTTGAGGACGTACTTAGAAGAGCTGGTTACTGTGCCACTATCTGAGGTTTCAGTAAGCTTCGGTTGAATTAGGGGCAGACAAGGGCAGTATAATAAATAACTATTATTAATATATGGGTATACTGTTAGCTTGGGACATGTCTCTATAGGAACATCATAGCTGTCGTGAGGGCCAGCCATACTACATAGCAGAAGGATAATGGCTATTAGGCAAAGCCACTTGAGGCCTCCCATGTTTAATTTACACAGGGGCAGTTGTTAAATATATATAGAAATTACCTCAGCAGCAGGGTCTTATTGGACGTTACTCAGCGTAAATAATAGTTTGTAGTTTTGGTGTAGGCACATCTCATGGCCTCAATTGGTTAAAATTGGAACTAACTGAAAGGCAATAAGTAATGTGAACAAAGGGAGCATCTCTAGTAAGCAGGAGAGATTTTTTTTTTTTTTTTTTTAGTGAGCCGGCCAATGAGAAAGAGGGAAAAACTGTGGGCGGAGCAATTGGGCTATAAAACAACACTCGGAAGGGGATGGGTGGGTGGGCGAAAAATTTACGGCTTTGCCGTACCTACTAGCTGGAGGAATCCGGGGCTGTGGTCTCGGCGGCGGCTTCAGAGGCGCCATCCGCCTGTGGCCGCCGCTCCTGCGGCCGGACGACCCAGGAGTCCCTGAGGAGACAGAAAGGAGGGACTATTATTAGCAGTCCCAGTCGACAGAGAGGCGGGCAGACCAGAGGTGTTTCAAGGCACAAATTTCCAAAGACAAAGGAGAAGCGTTCCTGGGCACCCCTATGTCTCCCTTGTCTGCACAAATCAAAGAGGGCTGTAATAACTATGACCTTCTCCTCCCCTAACACCTGCAGCAAAATATTCAGACAGTCTAGACTAGTACAGTCAATTCAGGCATTTAAACACAATAAATTAAAGAAGAATACAGCTCCTTTTTGCAAAAATTTTGATTCTAAAGCAGTTTAGCTGTTGAGCCAATCGGAAGCCGCCAAGGAATAGCTCGCTCCGATTGACTCTTGACCTGCCTGCCTAGCTGGAGGGATCCACAGGGCGCATTCTCGGCTTCAGGCGCAATCCATGACTGGCCGCTCGTCCTACGGCCGACGACTCCAAGAGTCCCTGAGGAGACAGAAAGGAGGGACTATTATTACTTCACTTCCGAGTGCAGATGTCATCTTCTCCATAGCACTTATAGGACTGAAATCTCCTGTGTATCTTTGTCTATTTCAGTTGCATACCTTCCCTGTATACATCTGTAGCCTATGTTACCTCACCCTTTGTGTAATCTGACTTGTATATGCTGCCATATAGAAAACTACCTGTATCATATGTTCTGTCCTGTGTACCGCTGGCTTGGAACCTTTGTAAACAAGCCTATTTTGGCTCAAAGGTATTAATCTGAAATAAAAAATAAATAAAAGAAATATTTACAAGATATATCCAGTCATAAAAGTAGTATCTGGCATGCTTTAGCTACTTCCAAAAAAAACAGTACCTTCTACCTAAGATTACCCACAAGAAAGTTTGAGGTCATCACCCTCCAAATCCCTCTGTCTGACTCCATAATTTTTGATTTAATAGTTCAGGACATATCCCCATGCATCAATTTAAAATTCTTTATGTCTTTACTACTTCAGTAAATTGGAACAAAAATTACAATTAATGTAATAGAGTTAAATAATAATGATAGGGGGATCAGCGAAATAATAAGAGGCTCCTTTAGAAAAAGTTGAAAAATGTGTCATATTTGATGTCTAAATTCTACTTTGTATTTTTATTTCTTTTTGTTTTTGACTTGATTCTATTTGTCTAAATGAACTGATGCAAAATGATGATGTCACACATTTGTTGATATAAAAGGGCATGTCCAATTCCAGGGAACCACCCCCCTGAGGAAGCCTTTACATGATGAAGCACCAGGGTTACCTAGATTGCGGAGTTGGATTTGTAAAACACTGAAGTGTATCTAATAAATGACTGTTGGATTGAAACAAGCAGACCATTGAGTCATTTCTTCACTGGAGATCATACAATCTCCTGGCTCTGGAGTGTGAACACCTTTGTGGAAGTAACTGGAGTTGTTTGGGGAGGTAGCCCAGTGCTCGCAACCTGCCCAGTCCAGTGAAGTGCAGCACTAATCTGTCTTTGTGTCTATAGGCATTTTAGTGATCCTGGGAGCTCCAAAAAGGAGACCGCCTGAAAGTAAACAATGATGGTGGTGCACGCCCTCCTGCGCATGCACGTCGCCAGGAAAGGAGATTTAAAGGGGATACAGCTCCAACAATCATTTGTCAATGCCCAGCGTTCACTTGCAGGTATTTGCAGTGGTGTTTGGCACTTGCACGTGGCTTAAAAAGTCAGTGACAAAGAAATAAAATGAGGGACACAGTTTAACAATTGGTTCTATCCCCTGAAGCAGGCAGCATAAGAGTATTGGTGTGAAATACTTTGTCTGCAGAAGATCAAGTCTGGAACTCTGACAATATTGTAAGCATACAGTATACCCACTGTTCAGTCACAGAAACACAAATTTTAGGAAGGACAGGAACATTCTGAGGCAAAATTAGGGACATCCCTGAAAATCAGGGAAAGCTGAGAGGCATGGTCCCTCTTTCCCTTCTCTCTCGTCCCACCACTGTCTCTTTCTCTCTCTCTCCCCCATTCCCTATTCTCTCTCTTTCTCTCCCTCTGCCTCTCTCTCTCTCTCTCTGTCTTTCTCCCCATCTCTTCCACTTAACCCCCTCTGTCTCTCTCTCTTCTCTCCCTCAGTCTCTCTCTCTCTCTCTTCTCCCCCTCATCTTTCCCTCTTCTCCCCCTCTATCTCTCTCAGCAAACAAGCATTTGTCAATGTTGAATGTTGGCTCGTTGGCATTGGTAGTGCAGGAGTTAGAGAGATGCATAATAGGATTGGCAGTGAAGTAGTGAACTGATGCCAACCCCACCCCCACCCTGCAGAGAGTGATAGGCATTGGGGCATGCCTTTGGGTCATTGGCCATAATGCTCATGCCATTTCACCTCACCCTACCCCACAGACACCGACAAGTGCCATGGTGTGCCTTGGGGTCTTTGGGCCTTACGCTCACCCCATTCCATAAGGAAATATGCCGAGATAGGTGCAGTATAGGAGAATGGGGTGAACTTTGGGGCTGAAGAGTCCGAGGCACACCTCAATGCCTGTCATTGGCTGCAGGGTGGGGGTGGAATGGCCTAAGCATTACAGCCAACAGTGCCAAGTCACACCCCTGATGCCTGTCAGTCTCTACAGGGTGGGGTGTTATGGTTGGAAACCCTAACGCCCCGGGCATTTGTTGGTATTTTCACTCCACATTTTTAACATGGCTGTTTGTGACCCCACCTCATGAATAGTGGCACTATGAGTTCATTAACCGAAAGGTGATTTTGCACAGTGACTGAGCCATTTGGCACCACAAGGACGAAAACACATTTTGGGCAGGATGTGAAAAATGACAGCTGTACTGTTCATAAGGCGGTGTGAAAAATGGCAATGTTGAAACTCTGGAGTGAAAATATAAAAAATTGTCGAAGTTACGAGTGTGCATTGAAACTGCACTGCATCATAACACAGTCATTTTGATTTTCCACCAAATTTGTAAGATAGACTTTTGGATCCCAATCATAAGTAGTGGCACTGTCATTTTGTTAGTCAGTCCCAAAAGGTGATTCTGCGCAGTGACCGCAAAATGACCTTTCAAGACTGAGTAACGAGATGACAGTGCATGTGCTCATGAGACAGGGACCCAAGCATCACATGTTGAAAATTTGGAGGCAAAATGAAAAAAAATGACTGAGCCATCTACCTAAGTTGACCCCCCCCCATTTATGCCATTATACAGCTTACCGGCATTTCTTCAGTTTGCGGTCGGCTTTGAAGAGTGCAGACGTGTTCTCGTTCCACCGAAGATCATGGCGCTGACCTCCAGAGGTAAGTATGGGGTTAGGGTGTGTGTGGGGAGGTGGGGTGTGCAGAGGGTGGGTGCTGGTTGGGGGAGGGGACCTGACAGTCAGGGACTGTTTTTGTTGTTTCAGGTAATAAAAAAAAAACTAACACCGTGGATGATTTTCTTTATTTACAGGTGTAAGAAAAGTGTTGGGCACACTGGGGTGGGCTCCCAGTGTGCCCCATGACTTTGGGTGGGTCGATGTTGGCCACAGTGGGGTGGGCTCCCAGTATGGCACACAATGGGAGTGGGGCGAGGGCAGGAACATGCCGATTGTGATCGGCTTCCGAACACAGGGAGTATCTTGGGGGGGGTATTAAACATTCTGACAGGGGGATTGGGCACCCCCAAAGTCAGCTTTCTGGGGATAGTGTGTGGCAGATAGCAGCAGTCGCTGCCATGTTTATTTAAATACTTCACTAGGAAAGGCATGTCAGGAGGCATGTCATCAGTGCCGCTGCATGACGAGCTTGTATCTGATTGCAGCGGCACTTTTCTTAGAAGTTGTGTCCACTTTATACAATGTTGGTCAGCGCTAGCATGCTGGTTTATTGGGGAATGAGGGATGCACTTACTATAGTGTGCCCTGCATTCACCAACACAGACACACCTCTGAAATGTGCTACTAGCACAAGACATTCCGCAAAAAGAGAGTGTTTGGCTATGGCCAGTATTTAAATATATCCCCTACTCCAGGGCAGGCAGCGGAGCTGCGGATCGTTATTGGAATGCCTCCGGGCATGGGGGAACTGGATTGCTGCCCCAAAGAAGGGCATTTAATTGAAATAAATGGGACTGCATTTTTGTGGCAAATGTAAACAAATATGGTAGCCCCCAGGGACTTCTGTAGCTCGGGAACTGCTGCGAAAAATGTCAAGGGACACTGAAAAGCCCAGAAGAGATGCAGCCAATCAGGTTGGGGAGCTGAAAAAGTTATTTAAGGGACTGTTTGCCCACCAAAGGAGGAGATTCCTCAGGGACCAGAGAGGGAGAGCAGTGTGCAGGAGAGACTGCTGTGGGCTTTGCAGCCAAAAGCCTGCACCCAGAGCCCAATGACCTGTTTGGCCCCAGCAAGATTGTGACAGGCAGAGCACTGGTGGAACGCAGCTGAAAGGGAAAAGCGTCTAAGCTGTGAGAGATTTTCCCAACACAAGACTTGACCCAGGGGCTATAGGCACATGAGTTGAGAACTTGCAGCCTGAGATGTTGCAGTTTTAGAAATTGCACTCTGGAGCCTGAGACTGTAGCCTTGCAGCCTGTAAGCTGAGTGATTTCTAGTGGAGAGATAAGAGACTGGAGCCACTTGTGTTTCCCCTCGGTGGGGCGAGTGTTTGAGACTGCTGAGTTGTTGCAAGGCACAGTGACTCTGCGTGTTGGGGCTAGAGACTGAGCCAAAGCCCAGCTACATTGCTGCTATAGAGCAAAGTGTGCGAGCCAAGTTACAAGTCTAGGGGACCCATCCTGACCTGTCCCCCAGACCTTCAGAGAAGAGGACCAGAGAAGAAGACAATGAGAAGCTTGCCTGGTGAACACATCCACAAAGGCCTCAGAGGTGAAGACTTCAAAGGCCAGGCAGGTGAAGACCAGCAATCTCCAATCCTTCATCCCTTCTGCAACTTCTTTGTTGCTGCATCCGGGCTGTTAAGGTGCACCTCCAATGTAGATACCAGCATGGTATTGTGGACCCCATCTGCTGAACTCCCCTTTGAACTGCTGAACTGTAAGTACCCTTGAGCTGCAGTTTTTGGGGAGACATTATTTAGCTAGCTAGCTAGTTAAAAGACCAGGGGTTAGGTCCTGGGTGGAACTTTGGCAGAACAGCTAAGCCCAGGACTTACAGTTCGTTTACTGTTTAAAGTTATTGGGCCCTGACGAAAGGTTTTTCCAGTTTACAGACTGTTCACATCTCCTCTTCCCAGCCTCCAGAATCATCACCCTGGTGAAGTACCCACTGCCACAAACTTACTGGCCAGCAGGGTAAAGGGTGCACCCACAGGTGGGAGGTGTGGGAGAAAGTGGGGTACAGTCAATATTTATCGTTACTAAATTGTGTGTTACTTCTCACTTTTTTCCCATTCCCTCCGATAAATACTGTTATTGTTCATGTTACATTCTGCCATTGCTACTTGGTGTATGGGGGAATTGTTATTGTTGTTACTGAGTGGGAGAGTGCTCGTGGGGGTAGCTACTGTATTTTCTTGGGGGGTGGAAACCTGCAGTTTGTCCACAGGTATCCCATATAACTACCTCAGGTGGAGACACCATGCCATCTCTTCTCCTATCAGTGAATCCAGGCTGGCCCCCTTGGAGGTGTGTCCCGGAAGGGACCCGAGGGGCCCAGAAAAGCCCAGGTGAGTCAAGGGGCTGTTACATTAATTTCCACCTGGGGGATTCCATTCCCCTCAGGTTCTCCCTACTTTCTACTTCAGCCAGTGGAGGGTGCAGTTATTGCCTCCCTGATTTCTTCTGCCACCCCCCAGCTAGTTTAAAACTTCATCAAAGTAACATCCAAACCATCCACTGAGGACTGTGGTTCCCCTTCTAGATGGATGCAAGCTTTCACTCCTGTAAAGGTTTTTATTTCTCCAGTTGTCACTGATTATAACCCCAGAACCCTCTTCTCTGTTGAAACTGCTAGTCTAACCACTCCCATCCAGTATTTCGTGTGTGAGTTCCATCTCCCTAAGTGCATTACCTTGCACTTCTTGGCACTGACTCTCAACTACCAGACCGCAGACCATCTCTCCAGCTTCTCTAGGTCCATCTGGAGCACCTATACTCCTTTCTTATGATCTACCCAGTCACAGGGCTTTGTTTCATCAGCAAAGAGACACACCTTACCTTCAATGTCTTCCCCAATGTCACTGATGAATGTATTAAATTTGACAGGTCCCAAGACCAATTCTTGCGGCACCCTGCTCCTGACTTCCCTGTCCCCTGTCTTGGCCCCATTTACTGCTACCCTCTGTTGCCTCCCCAAGCCAATTACCTACCCACTGACTAAGCCCTGCTCCACTCCAAAGTCCTCAAACATTTTCATTAGCCTCTTGTGTAATCCAAATAAGCCTGCTGGCAGCACTAAAATGCTTCCCTTTTTAAAAAGCTTCCCTTTTTAATGCTGCAGGTAGCTTATTGGGATCTCCATAGTATGGGTCTGACTAGAAGAGGAAACAGGAAATGTACTCATTTCCTGATAGAATACTTTTGTGGGTGCCTCCATCTTAACTTGCCTGCACAAGGATATCCCCATAGAGATAATACTTAAGAAGGACTGTATACCATGTCCATGAGTGGGTTTCTGGGACCAGAAGTGGTGACCAGAGACTGCATTCAGGGAACATGGGGTAGTGCAGGGACCATTCTTAGCTGACCGGTTTGTATACTGCATACTGTACCATACCCATACCCCAAACCAAAATTTCTGAGATCAAGAGAGTGTTGTGACTGAGGATGTCTCCTGCTTTAAATACCTCGCGGTATGGCTATCATCTGGATTTCTTTACTCATCTGAACACCATCCACAAGAAGTTGCGCCCTTAACTTGAAGCACTTTACAGGAACAAATCAAGTATCTTGCTTCCTGCTTATAGAAAGATTGTCATGAAGATGATTCTACTGATCTTCGATTTTGGTGGTATTGTATATAGCACTGCGCCCAAGTCCACCCTTGCCAGGCCAGATCCCCTTGTTCACACCTTCTGCCACTTTGCCCTGGTCTGTCTCCTCAGAACCCACCTCTGTTCTCTGTATTCCTCCCTTGCCTTGCCCTCCCTTCATGTCAGTAACCTCACTGATTGTGCCACCTTCATCTCTAAATTCTAACTGAGCCCCCCCACTTTCCTCCTTCTTCTTCTCCTTTCCTCTTCCACCTCCTACTCCCATTGCAGCTCTGACACCTGCTGTCTCACTCTCCTCCCTGTTAAATCCTCTGCTGATCAAGCTGCTTTCTCCTTCTGCTTCCCCAGACTTTGGAGCACCCTCTCTGTTGCTATTTGTAATACTCCCTGTTCCATATCAGTAAAATCCCTCCTCTGTGACTTCACTACTCAGTGCTGCAGTTGTTGCTGATCCCAGGCTAATTTCACTGCTCCTCCCTCTATACACTCCCTCCCCCTACTGCCCTGGTTTACTGGCCCACCTTTCCCTTTGACTAGTCCCCTGCGGTACTTGCAATCTCCTTTCCCTCCCTCATTTTGCTGCCCGTTGTGCTCTGCGGAGCTGTTGCTATTGATTTGCTATTGATGTGCTATTTTGCACTACTTGCTTTGTGCCTCCTCGCAGTTGTCTACTGTGTACCTTTTTACTTTTCATAATTATTATTGTTTTATAATTGTAACATTACCGATGTAACCGTAACCGGGCCACCATGTATACAACGGTTACAACCCCTGCCTTGCGGGCTCAACAATGTTTAGGGGCCCGGGCTCTGTTTTTGATGACAAGGGGGGGAGCTTCTTTCCCAATAAAAGTTAGCTAGCATGGTGTTTCCACCCAGGGTTAAAATATAGTGGGCCAGCTGTCTGTCTGATACAACCCCTTGGGATGCTTTACCTACCCACCTCCCCTTGTAGCCACCCCACACATGAAATACCATAAACAAATACAATACCCCAATATGCATGCAATTTTTTTTAGCTTCAGATAATAAAATGCTCACTAGTCAGTCTTAAGCAAGAGCAGTTTATTAAAGGGTAGGGGGATGGGATGCAGAAATAAATTGCAGCTGAAATATTTGATTTAACTAGTAGTAAAGCAAAAACAACAAGCATTCACAGTGCCCACCCCAACCCCCAACAGCAAATACACAGGATGGCTCAGCTCCCCACTGGTACTAATGTTTCCCCAAAATCCTGACTGGGTACCCAGATGGTGAAAATGTTGCTGGCCTGAAAAGGTGCAGCTTTGTGTCCGGCATTGGTGCTCTTTTAAATGAAACAGGAACTTTGCCAGTAAACTATATAAACCTCCTGGTGAGAGCAAAAACCCCTAACTTTACTCATACTTCTGGAGTTACAAGTCATGGTGGCAGCTTGGGCCGAAGGCTGAATCTTTCACTGTCTGCAGCTTTCAGGGGCTCTAGGGAGTGATGTAGAGATGCTGGCAGCTCTCTAAAACTCGGCTTCTCTGACATTCTGGATTGGGACAGGACCAGGACCACATGTCTCCCCCACCGGTCCAATCATTTAACCTCAGGGAGAGGCGACAGTACCAGACATTAGTGCTGACTGGCCAATTCCCAGACTGTCTTCAAGCTTATAATCTTCTCCTTAGGCTCAGTAATGCAACTTTACACATTGAGTCACACTGGAGGCTGGCAGCGGTGGCACCAAACAGTCCAACAAAGTCTAAGTCGTGGCTGGCAAAACTCTAATCCAGCTGGATCCACAGGCAAAGTTCAGAAAAATATTTTAAGTTCTCTGGCAGCTTATTCCAGATATTGAATACAGCAGAAAGTGCACCTCCTGGGTTGGTGGCTGTGAAAGCCCCAGGTAGGCCTCCAAACTTTTTTCAGAGTGCACAGCAGAGTCTTCTCTCACTCTGGAAGCTCCCAGACAACTCCCAGCTGGATCTGCCCCCAACCCCCCGGTCTCAGGGGATCAGACCAGAGTCTCTGTTTCCCAATCAGGCTGTCAATCCTCCTAATCAATATGCATAACTTTCATTTGACACCCTACTGACTGAGGGAAAGGACACCAATGCTTAGTCCTCACCTTTTCCTAAAAGTGCCCCTTTTGTAGTCTTTTAGGTTCCTGGCTCTCATTGGCTGCAGAGCAGGTCAAAGGCAACAAAGATGGCTGCTACACAACCTGGCAGTCCAGTTTAAATCATCAATCCCAACTTTAACTGTATATTGCAGACAAACTGAGCAGTTTTAATAAATAACTGTCCCACATTCCAGTAGCTGCTTCTCTGCCCTATTATCTGGTGGCAAAGTGGGGCTTGGCAAAGTCTCCCCCTGCCTGTCACTAGTGTTGTAGCGCTGTCTCCCTAGGCAACAGACAGGTTCATTTATACAGTGCAGCCTCAGCTGCTCTTAAAAGTACAGTGTCATTAAGCACTTTTGCAGAGTTCACTTTCTTTTCTTCCCCAGTGTGTCTTCGGACCCCCACTTATGTTCTTGGGGTTCAGGGAGTTGGACCACAAAAAGGAAACATTCGCTGAGCTGCTTGGGCAGCTTTAGTACTAAGTGTCACAGTGCTAACAGGATAGTGCGAGCAGACCACCAGCTCGCATGTTCAAGCAGGAGCGAGCTCGAACATGCACACCCAGAGCTGTACAGCACTTTAAAGCACTGCCCAGCGTTACTGTGCTGTACCACTGAGCTGGCAGTTTTAAACCTTGACACAACTCCTCTGGACTGCCAGGCAAAGCAGAAACACAGGCCCCAGTAAGAGCTGCAAAGGGCACCACTGGACTGGTACTGGCGGGTCGGACGTCTGGGAGGCAGACAAGGTAAGCCCCACCCATGAGGGGGTTACTTAACTTTCTCCTGAACCCCCCCCCCCCAAGAACACATCAAGAAATGAGCTTTTAGTTCAATATGTTTTTTTCCTGGTTAAACTCTTGAAACTTGGAACTCTAGTACAAATAAATGAAAAACAGAAACAAACCACTTAGATTCCTTTACCAAGCAGAATACAGGCAGCTTGGTAGTTTGGCACAGAAAACCGCACATTGCAGTTCTGTTTGTTTTAGCTGTCTTAGCACAACTACTGAGGGTGGTAACTTGTACTACCATGCAAATTTTGTCTTTGCCAGCGGGTCAGGAGTAGAAGTTGAACTGCTGGCTGCAATTTGCAGGTCCTCCACAAAAGAAGGGGGACATTTTATACTTCATCACTAACACAGCAGGCCTTGTTCCAGTATCTCTCAGGAGAGATGCAAATTTTAAACTTTGCCTGTGGCCCGGCATCCATCTTCTAGCCCCCTCAAGAGAGGGGGACACTTCAAACTTTGCCATTAGTGCGGTGGTTATCTCCTAGTACCCAATAGGAGACGGTAACATTTCAAACTTTGCTGCTAGATTGATGGGCCTTGTCTTGCTCCCACCTTTGGAGATGGAGACACTTTAGGTGCCAAAGGTATTTTTTCTATGGATACAGCATGAAAAAGCAGCACTATGGCTTGGTGCATAGCCTCGCTGCAATGACATTTCATTAGGGCCCCCCCCGATGCAGCACTGTGTGCTTCTCTTTTAGTCTCAGAGTCATGACTCATTTTCCTGCCAGTTTGGGTGCATATGTTATGTGTATTGTGATCTTTAATTTCAACCTCGACAGCAACCACAGATCAGAGGTGTAGCCAGAAAGTTCAGTTTTGTACACAGTCTCCAACAGTTGCACCCCTCCACTAAAAAATGTACACATCCTCTCCAAATGGTACCCCCTTCCAAACAAGTCAGATTGTTGTCATATGATTCTTTTAATCTCTAAAGAGGTTATACATGTATCTGTCTTCTAAACAGAAGTTTGAACAGAGACGCTCCTCAGGGGCCCAAACTAATAAAAATACTACAGATTAGAATGAAAATGCTAACAGAAAGGCATATGGTTTGTGATAGGCACTCAACAAAACTGTACTCAAATGTGTACAGTGAGTATGCCTGCCTACACCCTTGCCACAGATGGACAGAAGGGACCTCAGTTCAGTGCCTGCTGTAAAAGATGGCAGCTAAACAGAGTACTAACAGCACCCACCCTAGTGCTGCGTTACACTGTAAGTAGTGTGTATTTGATCAAGTTCCTTGTGTGGAACTAGAACTTCTTACCTTCTGATCTTTGACCCCCAGAATCAAGAGTACAATCAACTGAGCTACTGACATTATTCTATAAACATTGCTACCACGGCAGTAATCCCACAGAATTAAGTGAGACAACAGTAGTGGGGTAAATTAATGATACAGAGATGAGTCCCCAGCTAGAGCCAGAAGCAGAGCACTGATGAAGGAAATAAACTTGCAGAGCACTGATGAAGGAAATAAACTATGCATAAATATGAGTATTACTGTGTTGCTTTTTGAGTGTGTGTGTATGTGTGTGTGTGTGGGGGAGCTAGCTGTGGTCCAACTCCATGGTCATCAATGCTGTGTTTCAGATCATAACTTCATCCGTGGTTTGTCCATGATTTATGGACAGGTTTGTCTATAGTTGATGCACAAATGGCTTTAAAAAAAACAAACACAAAAAAACGTAATCCAGAGATACTAATTGGGAGAAATAAATCCATTTTCAATTTTGTCAATGAAATAAATGTTTCTGAAAAAATATTTCAAATTATTTCTGGCACCAGTACTGATTGTCTAGGATCTAAAATAGAGTTTTTTAATGCCCATGCTTAATAACTAATGGTTTTCATGGTTTGGTTTTTAATTATGATACAGCATTATCAAATGTATTCTCATTGTACATTGTTAAAGATTAAATTATGGATGTTTCCTGGGTTAAAAATGTAATTGTTGTTTTTATGACAATAGTTGTTCCACTATTTTGACAACTGGTGGTAAAGATTCCACAGTAAAACTGTATGAAATATTTTTGGTTGTCAGTTTAGCCTCATTTTGCAATGGGTTCACATAATCTCTTTGCTGGCATCTAGATAATTTAAAGCAGGATTAGAACCATCAACCCCAAGTGTGAAGATAATCTTGAAAGATACAACTTAATTTACATATAATCTGTTTCTAGTTGGCCTTTTTTTCAAGTTAATGCCTGCACTTATTTCAACTAACCATAATCCTCTAAAAGCCTTGCCAGGATCAGTTTAACTCTCTATTATGCCACCTCCTATTGGACATACAACATATCTTGTTTCGTTTTTCAGAGTAAAAAACATTTTCGAAAAATAAATTCAAGTTGTAGCTGTATTCCTAAAATCTACCATTTACCAACAGATTGGGCAGGATTCACAAAAGAGATGTGCCCAGTGCAACTCAGATGCACCGGCACAAGCTAGAAATGCGCTGTAAGCCGATTCAGAAACAGGGTGACTGTGCCAGACCAACCGAGATGCCTTGCGCTGAACGACATGCACCATATGTGCAATGTAATGACATGCAGTGCATATACAGGGGGCGTATCCATGCATACACAGCGCAACTCGATTCACAGTGCATATCCATGGCGCATCTATGGGGCAACTCCAACGCAAAGCCAAGATGCATCACAGAAAGATAAGTACAAAAGAAGGAGACTTATGTCTAGCCCACCTGCAGGTCATGAACGGAACAGCCACAGCAGCACACTGTCGGAGCCAGAGGGGGAGAGGAAGACAGACAGAGAGAGAGAGAGAGAGAGAGAGAGAGAGAGAGAGAGACATAGACAGCCAGCCAGCAAGCCAGGCAGCACACTAAGCCAGAGGGCCACACAGACAACCCAAATGAACCGAGCAGCAGTCGCCGTAGCAGGTGCACAAATGAGGAGGAGGAGGAGGCAGGGCACTGGAAGACATCGTAGGCGGCCAGCCCCATGGCGGTTTTGTGCCTGGCTGTCCTTTGAGCAGCTCACAGAGGTGGAGACAGTAGGATGATACAGCCTCAACAGGGCCATGCTGAGGCAGCTCTGTGAGCTGTGCCATGATGAGATGCAGGTACCCACTGCACGAGGTCATGCCATCTTAGTGGAGACCAAGGTGACAATGGTCATGTGCTTGCTCACCACTGGAACCATCCAGAGGCCCACTGGGGACACCACTGGCATATCACAGGTTTCTACGTCCCACCTCCTCACACAGTTCCTCACCTCACTGCTACCACATGCTTCAGAATACATCCACTTCCCCAGCACGCAGGCAGAGTGGACAGAAGCCATGCAGGGGTTCTACAGGGTAGCATGCATGCCAGGTGTTATAAGGGCCATTGACTGCACCCATGTGGTGATCCATGTACCACCTGGCAATGATGCCATCACATACATCAACCAGAGGGGAACCATCCTGTGAATTGCCAGGTGGTGTGCAATGTCATAGGGCGCATCATCAGTGTCTGTGCCACACACCCTGTGAGCGCACATGATGCCTGCATATGGCATCAGTCGGCACTCTGCATGAGGTACGAGGATGGGGACATACCAAGAGGCTATCTGATAGGTAAATGTGACAAGGCACCAACAGCTCAGGAGGGCATCAAGGCCAGGACACATGGGGTGGGCCATGGGCAATGTGAAGCAGGCGGATGGGCCCTGGGACAGCAGGAGTGTGCAAGGGTACAAAGGCAGACACAGGGTGGCATGCAAGCACTGTGCACCACACAACAGGCAGGAGCATGCAAGTGCAACTGTGGTAGGGATGCAGGACAGCCAGTTATGGGGATGCACGGGTGGTAGAGCAGGACAGGTGCACTCACCACTGAGGCCAGGGTTGAGGACAGGACACATGCCACAGTGTAACCCAATGTACTAACAGACACATGTCTACCCCTGCAGGAGACGCTGCATATCCACTGAGGCCCTGGCTACTCACCCCCTTTAGATGACCCAGAACAGTGGCAGAGGAATGCTACAATAAGGCACACATCGCGACATGTGCCATCATAGAGCGTGTCTTTGGCATGTTGAAGATGTGATTCCGGTACCTGTGTCGGTCAGGTGGTGCCCTACAGTATAGCCCTGAGAAGGCCTGTGGCATATTCCTGGCCTGTTGTACGCTGCACAACGTGGCCCTAGACCGTGGGATACGTGTCGAGGCCGGGTGAGGGCAACAGTTTCCGGGAGGGTGGGGAGGTGGGCAGACAGGGCACCCCTGAGGGCCAGGGAGGCGAAGCCGAGCAGGGACGCAGAGATCCGAGGCTGGTGGAGAAAGCACAGGACTACTGCATGCGTGTGGTGAAAGAACACTTTGGGCCATGCAGGTGAGTATGCAGGTATGTATGCATGCAGGTGTGTGCACCATGGTGTAGGGACTGCATGTCGTGGGCACAGTGGACACCGGATTGCGAACAGTGGTGCACGCACAGGCACACACACACAGAGTGGGAGATACACACACACACACACACACACACACACACACACACACACACACACACACCAGGCATGCATCAACCAAGCACCACCCAGGCCATGTTGCAGACATTATAGGTCAGTATGCACTGCAGCCTGCACACCGGCACTGCAGGCACTGGAACACACTCATCATTCCCATGACACATGGCACAACAGCGCTACACACAGACATGCAGGACATCCTGTACAGGTAGCAGAGAGTGGTGTCAGGATGGCTGTGAGGCAGTCGATCGCCACACACACCACCACTGGCACCACCTGCAGGGCATCCGGTACACAGGGGTATGCCATCCTGCCACCACAGGCCCGGGGACATGGGCATCACAGGGTGGCCCCCGGCTGCCATGGACACGAGGGCAGCCTATGCTATGGCTGGTGGTGGAGGGAGTGCCACCACCGGCCAAAGGGAGTGTTCCCTTTGACCCTGCAGGGGTACTGCACTGAGACCGTGAATGGGTGCCCAATGGAGTGGCCATTACATGCCCACCGGCCGAGCCATGGATGGTGGGTGTGAAGGCCAGTGGCAACAGAGTCAGCAGCAGGGGGTTCACCTGGCTCTGCTGCTGGAGCATACGGGACGTGTTCCAGGGTGTCCAACTGGATGCACAATGTCCATGGCGTGTTGTGGATGCAGCCACCACCTCCGCAGCCGCTGCAATCTACTCCAGAGCTGCAGTCATGCCCACCCACATGATGCGTGTCTCTGCCAGCATCTGTGCATGCCACGCAGCCATGGACTCATGCTCCTGGACCATCACAACCCTATGGCTCCGGAACTCAGCAAGGAGGGCATTCTGCCCCTCCACAGTTGCCTGCAGGAGGTCAAGGTAGACCCCCATGTTGTCGGCAGGTGATGCGTCACAGTGACATCGCCGACGAGCAGGGGATGTATCAGCCTGTCCTGGTGCATCCTTGGGTGGTGGATGCACCCTGGCAGGCTACGACATGGGCGGGGCTTGGCTGGGCACTGCCACTGACAGCCCATGTGTGGTGTCCTCCAGGGCCACTGGAGCAGGTGCATGCACAGAGGTACCCTGCCAGGATGACACTGACATTGCTGGCACTGCACTGGGCAGTGGTGCAGGGAGCACAGCACACACAGCTGTGGGCAACTGTGCTGCATCTGCACCTGAACCCAGCACAGTGGGAACATCAGTGGCACCCAGGGCCACGTGCACAGGCAACCCTGTGCTGTGTGCACAGCTGTCAGCCATGTCTGCGTCGGTGGTGTCGGTAATGCATGCAGTGGTGCCAAGGCCCTTCCTGTGCACGCCACTGGTGAGCACAAGGAGGGCATCTGCAATGTCCACCGCATCATCTGGGTCAGCATCAGACAACCTGGACAGGCTCCCCAACCAAGCGATGTACCCACTGGCTGTCCTGCCAGCACTGGCCGAGTGGCCCGCAGGGCCCACCTGCACTGGGACCATGACTGGTGTTGCTCTGGATGTGGATGGTGCAGCTGCGGAGTCATCCACAGTGGTGTCATCGGCCCCGTGTGACAGGCCTGCATCATTGCCCACAAGGGCATCACATTCAGCCATGGCCATGGCTGTGCCCTAGAGGCATGATGGTGCTGTGGAGAGAGAAAGGGAGACCATGGGTAATGCGTGGTACACATATGTCACATTGGTAATGCACAACAGAACATGGCCGTCCACACGGTACCAGATCCGCAGGTCTGATCATCCCAGGGCCAGGGCATGTCAGCGCTATGCAGGCCATGGAGTGGTGGAGCCTGTCACTGTCCCATTGTGCACACTGTGTGGCAGCAGTCTCACATGCCACATGGATGCACAGCAGACATGTGCCCTCCGGTGCTGCGGCATATCACCTGCAGCACCACAGGACATGTCATGTCAACCCAGGGACGACCATCCATAGGATGCTGTGCCTGGGTGTACAGTGACAGTGCACGCCACGCAGGGACAGGCGTGGCAATCGTGGCACATGGGTGGGTAAACCTGTCTAGGACACACAGCTACTCACCATGCTGTGAAAGGCTGCCACCAGTCTGGAATCCACCACATGCACGGCTGTCTGGGACACACTGGTGGCCAGGAGGGCCTCGTTCGGGCTGAGCTGTTCCGCCGTGCTTGGTCCACCCCCTGTCCGCCACAGGGATGCTGGGATATTGGCCACCTTCTCCTTGGCCCTCCTGCTCCCATCATTCCAGTGCTTATGGCATTCTTGGACCATGCGATTGTATGGTGCCACGGCATTCACCTGTCGGACCACCTCCTCCCAGCCTGCTGCCTGCGCCATCCGGCTGCCTCCCCTGCCAGCGTGGATGTCCAGGCGTAGGTGGCATGCCTCAATGAGCACCCTCTCCTCATCCTTGCTGGAGTTTGGTCACTGCCTGGTGGTGGCACCTGCATCCTCTGACATACTGGCTACTGTGGGGGGAAGCATCCAGGTGTTAGTCACGCCTGTGGGTACACATGGTCCCGTACCCATCTGCCTCTGTCTGTTGCCCCTCATGTTCCATGATGCTGGTGTTCTGGGCGGTGGTCTGCAGGTGGTCGTCTGGGCACAGGTGGCCATGCCCCATGGTACATGGTCCACTGGGGATGCTGCACATGCCATGTATGGCCACTGGTCCACGGCTGGGGCAACAGTGCATCCGTCCCGGGGGGCACACTGTGCAGTCTGCCATGGTCATGTCCTGGTATCTCTGCAGCGTTCGTGCTGCTGCCATGGTACCCCAACCATTCCGGGTGCCACCTTTGCTATGCCTGCGGGGTGGGGGCACAGGACATGTGGCTGCAGCCATGTGCAGCTGGCTGCAGTGTGCGGTATGGCGACACTGCCACTGTGCCTGCATAGGTGCCGCTGTGTGCCTCAGACTGACCTGTGGCACTGTGCTGCGTCCACCACACATTGCCAGTGCCACCCAGTCATACATACCTCTCAAGTGTCCCACTATACAGGGAACAGACCCTCTGTTTATGTCGCATGACCTCCCTGTTCCACATTGCAAGGCCTAGGCCCACTGATGACCGTATCATCGTTCAGCAGGACTGTATCGTACATGCTGAGATGTGTACATCCTGGTTCACAAACGGACATTCTGGACATGACTAGGAATAGTCTATCAGTGATCTGTGCACCTTCTGTACTGCCCTGCTGAAGTATTCCATGTTATGACCATTTGTTCCACATATTGGGTGGCATTGTACCACATATGAGGGCCTTAATCATTGGGAGGTATGCATGCTCATATTCAATTCCCCCAGTATGTTCTGTAGACCCTGTGAAAATAGCTGTGTACTCACCTTCAAGGCACTGACTATTCTCAGTTACTTGGTCTCGGCCTGCTGAATTGGGAGCATTTATGTCTCAGGGCATGCAAATGAGGCCTCAGCCCCTGGTAATGAGATGCTAATCAGCTGAGATGCCCATGCATGTGGGATGAGGCTGTTTTGGGTGCATTATCTGTGAATTACACAATTGCCCCCAGCTTATCTCACTTTACAAGGAGCATCTCAGGGATGCACCAATGGCAGAACAGTGCATCTCCGGCACATGCAAGTATCATTGGGCGCATGTTCCTGTATCTGGGGCAGTCTACATGGCGCTTCTGTCATGCATGCACGGTCACCGTGTCCAATGGCGCATCTTCCATGATGCGCCGTTACGCTGCCTACCCAATGCGCTGTTGCAGGCCTGATGTCCAGACGCTGTGTACTCTATCGCGCAGCGTGATCCCATATGCGCGGTCCCTGCTGCACTGTGTTTGTAGTGCCCATGGATCATGCACGGCATGTGGTAGGTGTACATAGCAAGTGGCATGCACAACATGGCATCCGCGCGCGCATCACACATGCTCGACTGGGTCATAGCCTTGCGACGTCATTGCGGTCTCCATTGCACATGCACGGGCATGTTGCCTTTGACCTGTCGTGCTTCACGCACATGTGCGCTGTGCTGCCCATGCCTCAGTGTTTCATGTGGTGCATTTCGACCACTCGGCTGCACATTGCCGTGTTGCACCTTGACACTGTGTCTTGGTATTGCAGTATGCCTAGGGCAGGGAGACAGACACCTAGGGCCATGAACTGGTCCCAGGTGGAGCTGCTGCATCTAGTGGCTCTTGTCCTGTCTGTGGAGGAGCAGCTGTTTGGGCAGGATGACCTCCATGAGCCCAGGGCCCAGGTGTGGGCCTCCATTGCTCATAGGCTTGTGCAGCACACAGGGATACCACGCACTGACGAGCAGTGCAGACATCGGTTTGGTGACCTCCAGAAGCAGGACCCAGAGAGACTGGTGCAGCTGCATCGCCATGCACGCAGGAGTGCACTGCCAAGGCCAGGTAGGTGTTGATCATCTGGCCCTTTTTGTGGTGGGTGCTGGGTGTGTGTATCAGGACCCTCATGGGGCACCCACATGGGTCACAGATGTCCTGCACACACAGCAGTGGCTGCACCTGTCCAATGCTGCCATATCATGTGTGCCATGGGGGGGCACTGGGTGGTGCTGTGTCTGCATGCAGGCCACTGTCTGCTGCATGGACATAGGCGATGATGGGGGGCACTGTGGTAGAGCATCCTGCACAGTGGCAGTGTCTGGCTGTCCATACATCGCCTCTGCATGTTGGTATTGTGGTGTGTGTCTGGCACCGCTGTGGTGGCTCATGGTGCTGTCTGTTGTGTTTTGCAGAACCAGATGCCAGGCAGAGGGCCACGGATGCTGTTGAGGTGAGGAGGATCATGGGTGTCAGGCCTGGTGCCCTTCCAGGGGCAGGTGAGTGCTGCATTCTGCTATTGCAGCATTTCAGTTGCTGTGGGTTACAGCTGGGTGGGGGTGTTGTCCACGTTCAGGCCGTCAGTGTGTGTTCTCTCTGTCATTGCGCTAGGTCTCCAGGATCACCATGCTGTGGCTGGGGGTGGTGCCCCTATGGACGTGGACCGACGGATCCGTGTGGCCATCTAGGAATCCCTGCGCTCACTGTCCAGGACTGTTCAGCTCCTGCCACTTGCCCTGCAGGGCATCCTGCTGTGGCTCCATTCTGTGGCTGTGCCAAGGTGTTGCGTGGCAGGGCACGGCTTCGCTAGTGGCCCCCTGCCTCTTGCTGGAGCTGTCCTGTGTATATAGTTGTTGTACATAGCCCACTGTTACTGTCCCCTTCCTGCCCTCCTTCCCATCCCTGCCATTCCCTTTCTCTTTTTGATGTTGTTCTAGTTGTTTGTTGTTCTATTTTTCTGTTGTACAGTTTTTTATCTGATGTTACACTTTTATAAACATGTTGTTCTCAGCACTTGTGCCCATGGGTTTCATTGTTACAGCTATGCAGTTGCTCCCTCGTGCCCTGCTGGCTTGCTCCACTTGCTCTGAATGGCTCCCCTTTGTGTCTCGGGGCATCCAGCATGCCCTGGCACATCTCCAGTTGCGCTGTACTGTTTCAGAGCGATTCACAGAGGAGCTGCACTTGGCACATCCCATTGTGCATCCCTCTGTGAATTGCTGTGTCTGTGCTCAGCACCTCTGATTTGCGCTGGTGCATTTGTGATGTGCCCAGTGCAACTTCTTTGTGAATCCTGCCCATTACGTTTTTTAATAAATTCTTTTAGTTCCCCTTTGCTAGTGTTCTTGGCATAAGTTCCTTTAGAATTCCTCAGTCATGATCGTTGTTTTATAACCTTTCCCAGTATGTTTTCTGAATTTTCTGACTACACTGTGGTCAGCCACAGTTAACCTTGGTTCATCATTTTTTGATCATGGTTTGTCCATAGCCGTGATGGCATGGTACTGCCACCAAATCTGCATAATGTATTTGTATATCAGAATGTAGAATTTGACACTTTAATTAAAATCATTACAATACCATTTTTTGCAATTTTTAAATAAAGAATAAGGTTCACACAAAGAAGTTAATTACTTGAGCATAGAAAAAAACAAACAATATGAATCCTCACCACGTCTTAAAAGAGTTTAGTTTTAGGTGGCATAGTTTAGTTTAGTTTTTTTTTGTTGACCGGGTAAGTGCACTAGACAAATCCTGCCTATTTTCAGGCACGACCCGGGGGAGGGGGATACAGATGAATGCCAACTGACCTTGAACCAGATGAAACTGTTGGTGGTATTTTTAGTGAATGAGGGAAATTTGGCCAGGACACCAGGGAAATTCACCTACTCTTTTCAATAAGTGCCATGGGATCTTTAAATCCACCTGAACTACCACCAATCCAGGGAGATGGGACCTCGGTTTAACGTCTCATCCAAAAGATGGCACCTCAGAAGTGCAGCACCCCTCTCATGCTGCACTACAGTGTCAGTACTGGGATATTAACCCAAGTGCCAGATGTGGGAACTGAACCCACAGCCCTCTGATCTCCCAGCCTCAGAGGCGAGTGTGCAACCTACTGAGCCACTGACACTGACATAAATAGCAAGTAGGTCATTCTAGCAATTATGAAGGAGAGACTCCACTGGAAAGAGGAACAACAAAATCAATGGGCCAGTAAATAAAAGTTATTTCAGAAGTATGTGTGGATATTCTATTCATTACAGAATTTTAAGGTTGTTGGGACAAATGAAATCAACTGAGCCATGTAGAAATGTGTTTGATAACCCAAGAAACATCTGAAATTAACAATCGTGGATAGCCATGGTCAGCTTCAATAATTCTCAAAACATTACTGGCCATGGTTATCCATGACCTGTTCCCTGGTACATTTGCTGTCAGAGGTAGTCCATGGATAACCCTGGTTAAAATACTGAACATACCAATAATAACCATGGCCGCTGACCATGTCTAATGATGGTTTATCCATGATGACACTAACAGTGGGCTACTGGTGAGTGTCTGTGTGCAAGGTGGTTTGTGTGTACATCTGCTTTATGTGTGTATGTTTACACTGGTTTTTCAAGGGGTGAGGGTGAGTGGTCTGAGTGTGTGTATGTGTATGTGAGAGGTATGTGTGTGTATGTGGATGTGAAATGTAAGGTGAACTTGGAGGCAGGTGAGGGGTGTGACTGGGTAAACAGTAGATTATGGGTAGGAATGTTGTGTGCATAGGTGTGGGTGACTGTCAGGAATGGACTGTAGTTGCAGGTGAAGAGTAGATGTGGGTGTGGGAGGTTGTGAGTGGATGGGTGTGACTGAGAGAGAGGAATGTGTGTGTATGAATGGGAGAGTTTGTGACAGATATGAGGCGTGTGGGTGAGTTGGACTGTGGTTGGAGTAGGAGTGTGATTGTGGGTGCAGGTGAGGGATAAGAGTGTCAAGGTTTGGGTGAGAGTTTGGAGTGTGAGTGTGTATGCCTGTGAGTGGTAGGATTGCATGTATGGGTACATATGAGGAATAGGAGTGTGACTGTGGGTGCAGTGATATGGTAGGAGTTGGGGAACTGGGAAGTGTTACAGAACAGCCATGTCTCCCTGACAAAGCATTTCTTTAGTGACACTGAACTCACATTAAAATACTCTAGCAATCCTTGAAAATGGACAGCAGCAAGTGCTAGCATGGTTGATGTTGAGGTGTATAGGTGTGGGGTAGGGGTAGGAGTGTTTGTGTTGGAGCATTGGGAGGAGTAGACATGTGTTTGTTGGTGCAGGTGATGGATCTCAGTGTGTAGGTTTGTGGGTGCTCTCATCGGCCAGACAACATCTGAATGAGGAGGCATCAGGAAGAAATCATGGCTAGCATTGTGTCAAGTGGCTAGGCATGCTCGCATTACTGTACAGCCTATACATCACAATACCATTCATGCATTTTATGATTACATGTACCATCTCAGCTTTGTTATTAACACATAAGCAGCCATTGGCAGCTCTAGCAAAGTCTTGTTATTATAAGGCCACAGCTTGAAACCAAAAATCACCTGCACTCCAGAACCAGGAGGTAACTCAGACCTCCAGTGAAGGTCGCCACTTAAGGCTTCATCAGGGGTCTCACTGATGAAGCCTTAAGTGGCAAAACGCTGGGGTCTTTGCTAAGAGATTGCTGTGTCAGTCTCAGACCTTCTTGTTCAAAGTGGAATAAAACCTTTAATTTTGTAATTATACAGGACTCCTTCATGATTGATTCAACCTTCACTGGAGGTCTGAGTTACCTCCTGGCTCTGGAGTGCAGGTGATTTTTGGTTTAATGTTGCAATTTAGGGCATGCATCCCTCACCTGCACCCCGCCTGGAGCTCTGCAGTGCGGTGTGTTTTGTAAACAGTAAGGCCACAGCTTGCCCTGTGATCATTAGTCCTTCCAAACTGGCAAAATTGTTAGGGACATGGGCCTGGGTAAACCCACCAGACATCCCCCCAAAATCCAGCCCACTTGACAAGAGTTCTTTGTTCAGGAGAAGTAGTTAGATTCTGCCTTCATAACGTCAACCCTTCTTTAGTTCCACAGGCATTTGTTTGGTATGTAGCTTGAGGGCAATGTGACTCACCTAAATTAGAAACATAGGCATTGCCAGCAGTTAAATATGAAGGGTACATCTATTTGACCCATAAAGAATATTCTACTTTTCACCCTGACCTACTGTCCCAATGGGGTTTTAGCCATGATATCTAACCCCTCCCACTCCCCACCCATGCTAACTTCTCCTCTTGGAATTATCAAACCCTCATTACCCTGTCCCAGCCATTCTTGAACCCATTTATAGTCCCTGCCTCCATCACTTCTGCAGGTAGTCTTTTTCATGGCTCTACAGCCCTCTTGCTAAAATAGATCTTTCTCATGTCCCTCCTGAAACTTCCACTGACCAGCCTCCATTTGTGTCTTCTTCTGACTGCATTTCTGTTCCCACTGAACAGGTCTGCTGTGTTCTTTCTCTGATAACCCTCAGAAACTGGTATGTCTCTATCATGTCTCCCCCTTCTGGCCTCCAGTAACACCTCATAGGATCTTCCCTGCTGGTCCTGGTTAATCTTTGGGATCCTGAACAGTCTGTAACTCAGTTACATCCTTTTCCAAGTGCACGGTACAGAACTGGACTCCATACACTGGGTGATGTCTCGCTAGTGACCTGTAGAGGGGCAACACAGGGACAGTCCCACTGCATCTCCAAATTCTGATTTGGGACACTGCACTCTTACCTGTTCTCCCCCTCTCTCCCATTCCCTTTTCCTCATACTACCTCCACTCCAAGGAATCCTCTCCCTTTGTTTCTTCCTCACTCTTACTCCTCTACTGGATAGACAGCCTTCTTCTATCGCTTCCCCTACCTCTGGAACCTGCTGCTCTTCTCTGTCCATCTTGCCTCCTCCCTCGTCTCCTTTAGGCAGCAGCTAAAACTCCATCCCACGTCTACCTGTTCTTGTCATTCCTTTTCTGATGCTTCCCTACTGATGCCCTTACTACCTCATTGTTAAACTTCCTCCTGGGTTATATCAGCCTGTATGAGGCTCCTTCCTTTTCTGTATCGGCACTACCATTCATTCCACCCATTTTGTTCTCGTTGTTTGAATGCCAAGGCTGTTTATTGTACCTTTGCTTAGCTGCATTTATTTGTTATTTGCACTTGTACTATGTTAAACTGTACTCTGTTTACACTTTATTTTGTACCAATTCATTAATACTCTGTATGCTTTTATTGTTGTATTTCCTGCCACCCCCCCGGTTGTACCTGAAAACGAGCCTTGGCCAACTTTCAAATAAATAACATCACCTCCCTTTTCCTGCTGTCAGCGTACTAGTTGTTAATTTTTATTTTATTTTATTGCATTTTACCAGGAAAGTGGACTGGATCAAAGGTCCATTTTCAGCCAATGACATGGAATTCAATAGGTCAGCAATACATCGACAGATTATAAAACATAAGTTAAAACCATCGCACATTTCATATAATACAATATATACACATTTTTCACACATTTAAATCACTTGTAACTTGACTTTGTAACACCAAAATCAAGCTGCTTTGCTTCTTGCCTTGTTGCTATGACTGGATTGTTTGAGGGAGTCACTGATGATGAATTTTTGCGCTAGTACTGTCCATTTTATAGATTCTTCATTTTTGGTCCAGCTGTGTTGCAAGATGCTTGTTTTTAAGTCGGCTATTATAGTTGTTATGTTTCTTTTGTCTTTTATCCCAGTTATGACCATTACTCTTTGGGGTCTGCCATAGCCTTTTGACTCTTCCAGTGGGTGTCAAGAATAGTATGGGAATGGACCTACAAAAAGTGGTGCTTTGGATCTCATCTGAGTTCTAGGTAGGCCGTACAGCTTCTGTACAAATTTATAGACTCTGCATAATGTTTTACTCCACAAGTTTGTGAGATTTTCAGATAGACATTCACAGCCCTTTACATTAATATATTCTGGTGTATTAGTATAGCGGATTGCATTATTTTAGATTAGATGGAGGCTGGTCATGGAGCTGAGCGTATGAATTTGCCAGTCACTGTCTTGGGGAGGGGTTCCGCTGGGCACCAGGGACTCTTTTTGGCATGTGATAGGGAAAGGGAGGAAGTGCCACTCATCGACCCTGGAGATCATCCTGTTACATGATGGAGAAAGGAAAGGCTGTACAACTAGACACCAGAGATCTTCTTGGCATGGGATGTTTAGAGGAAATAAGAACAATCAGGACATTTGACTCCCGACAACACCTGAAATGAAAGGTTGTTCAGGTGTCACAGACTTTATTTCCCAGCAGGTCACTAATGCAGAGAGTCTCAGGTTGCAGGTGTGAGCAGGTAACTAGGAGATATCTGCTCTTTGATTTTTGTGTTCTAAAGCCGATGTGTATTGTGTGATTGATCTGTCTCTGCATTAGTGCTCATTAATAGACCCGGATTAGCTTCCATTATGTAATTATCATATTACGGGTTGAGCTTTATATTCTTGTCCTTCTAAATCTGTTTAAGATACATTAAAATATAATTTACATATCTTATTAGGCATAATTTATAATTGCATCTCATAACACTGATATCATGTCTTGAAAAAGTGTCGGTGTGACATGAAATGTTGACGTTTGTCCACGTGCGTGTTTGGGGGTGTTACTGGTCTTGGGTATGTGCAATAAATGCAGTGTTTTTATCATCTCCTAATGGTGGAGTTTTGTCCTGTGCTAGAATGTGCAGCTATTTTTATTGCTTTACCTTGTTGAGTCTCAGGCCACAAATCTGTACACCACAGAACTTCCTGATGACAGATTTTCTGGGTTGGTGAACATCAGAAGAAAGAACTCGGTAAAACTTTATCTCCACTTCTGATCAGACCCATACTTTTTGTGGCCCCCCAAAACCTGCCTGACTATGCCAAGCAGCATTAAAAAGGCTTTTGCAACAGATTTTTTTGTTACCCCCAGCCTAAAGCAGCATGCACACACACAAACATTTCCTGAGCAATCACATGCTTTTGCTATCATGGATGACCTAGAGGCCAGCGGCACACAGGACCCAAGGCAGCATGGTTTCACAGCAGGAAGGTCATGTCAGGCGAACCTAATAGATTTCTTTGACTGGGTGACCAAAGTAGTAGACCAGGGAGGGGTTGTGAACATGGCCTACCTAGATTTTAGCAAGGCATTTGACACAGTCTCACACAAAAGATTAATATACAAGTCAGCCAGCCTTGGAGCGGGTCCCAAGGTGGTAGCCTGGATAAAAAACTGGCTGGACAACAGGATGCAAAGGGTAGTAGTAAACAGAGTCCACAGTGAATAAAGGAGTGTAACTAGCAGGGTACCGCAGGGTTCTATACTGGGACCGGTCCTCTTTAATGTCTTTATAAGTGACATTGGAAAGCACCTGGAAGGAAAGGCATGTCTCATTGCAGATGACACAAAGATCTGCAACATGGTTGATACACAAGGTGGAGTGGAAAGGATGAAAAGGGACTTGGCAAGGTTGGAGGAATGGTCAACTACGTGGCAGCTCAGATTCAATGCAAAGAAGTGCAAGGTAATGCACCTGGGAAACAAAAACCCAGGGGAAGACTACACAATGGGGGGTGAGTTAATAACAACAACAAAAATCAAAAGAGACCTAGGAGTAATTATATCAGATGACCTAAAGGTGGGCAAGCAATGTGCGAAGGCAGTAAGGAGGGCTGGGGGGATGCTGGGAGGCATAGTGAGAGGTATCATTAGTAGAAAACAGGAAGTTGTTATCCCTCTGTACAGACAGTTGGTGAGACCCCATCTGGAGTACTGCGTGCAATTCTGGAGACCCCATCTCCGCAAAGATATAGACAGAGGGGAGGCTGTTCAGAGGAGGGCAACCAGAATGGTGCAGGGTCTGCACCAGAAGACATACAAGGAGAGATTAAAGCAGTTTAATATGTATACCCTTGAGGAAAGGAGGGAGAGGGGGGACATGATAGAAACTTTCAAGTATCTCAGCGGAATTAAAAAGTACAAGAGGGTAGTATCTTTTAGAAGAAGAGATGTGCAAGAACAAGGGGGCACAATTTGAAGATAGAGGGGGGACAGCTCAGAGGTGATGTTAGAAAGTATTTTTTCACAGAGAGGGTTGTGGATGCATGGAACAGCCTTCCTGAGGAGGTTGTGGAGTCAGGAACAGTGGGAGAATTCAAGAATGCATGGGACAGGCATAAGGCAATTCTAATGTGGGGTAGGAGGAAGTAAGCTGTTGATTAACTAGAATCTGCAGCTTATCCATCAGGTAGGGAAATGGGCAGACTAGGTGGGCCAAGAGGTGCTTATCTGCCATCTAATTCTGTGTTTCAATAGACTGATTAGCCCATCAATAAATCAATCCATTTGATCTCTGCTAGAACACGAGATAAGTTAACTCCTGCACCACTGGAATTTGTTATACAATGCCTAATAAAAATGAAAAGAAAGGTGTATTTGGCTCCCAAAAGCAGTGTATAAAAGAAGCACTGGAAAATTGTCATATGCTCAGAAAAAAAAAATCCATGTTGCGGGTCTAATTAGCTCCTTATATGAATTGTTTTCATGTATCCACCATTTTTCTATCCTTTAATCTATATTTATAAAATAGGGTTTAAGAAAATGACCACATTTAAAAACTTTGTCAGGCAAAACACATCACCTGACCATTGAATAATTTCATAGAAACTGTACATTGTGGAGAATAATCTCTGAAGCACCTCAGGACCATTGCATCTAGGGTTATGTTAACCTGATAGGTTGCTGATGCACATGTGACTTGAAAAGTAAACTCTGACCCACCTTTTCCTGTGACCCAATCAGACTAGCTCAGTTTTCAAATGTGTGTAAGCCCCCCAAATGGGCTTACCTGTTAGGAGCTATGGCTCTCTGCTCCTCTTGTCGATCTTCCGGTCAGCAGTCCTGGGTGGGACTCAGACCCAGAAACCCTTTGGCTGCCTTGCAGCTCTGGCCTCTGAACCACTGGTCTCTCATCCCCATTTGGGGCAGGTGCGACGAGCACCCTACTGTGTCCTGCACCTCCGGGTGCCCAAGGAATGGTTTCGGTCCTGGGGGAGTGGCTGAACTATCGGGACTGAAAAGTGTATATAGTTTTAGCAGGTCGCACCTTTAGGGCATGAGCAGCCACACATAGGTAAATTTAAAGGAGCTGCAGCTCCTTTTCATGGGGTAGTTTGTTGCCATCTGGCTATGTGGGAGGTACATTGTAAATACTGGATTGGGACTTCAAGTCCTGTAAGCCTTTGTGGGAGAGCGAGTTTTGACGCAGTAGGGGAGGAGAAGCAGCTGGGAGGTATAAGAAGGGGAGCTGGGGAAAATGATAGAGAGATTTGGAAGGGCCAGAAAGAGAACGTGGAGAGAGGACTGAGCGGGGGTGATTGCTCGCTCGGCCAGTGGGACTTCTGTTTGTTTATTTGGCAGCAGTAAAATTGGAGCTCAAAGGGATGTGCCAGCGGTTGATATTTTCAAAGCCCAACTACTTGGGCAGCTTTGCAAGTTGTGGCCCATTTGAGGGAAGAAAGAATGGAGAAACCATCAGAGAGGTACCCCAGGTTGGGGATGGAGTGTGAGCCCATGGAGACCTTCAGAAATTGGATCCTGCGCAGAAAGGGACCCAACAAGATAAGAAAGTGAAAGGACAGAGGAGGCAACATGAAGCCTGTGAGCTGAGGGGTACGGTGGGATCCAGGGGTCAGGGCACAGCCACTGGTTCCAGCCTACCCTAGCAGGGATATGGAGAGACTGTGAGGTGAGGGATCACAGTGGGATCCAGGATCCTGGTTGTCCCAGTATGCCCCAAGTTGAAGACTGCCCGAGTTTATAAAATGCCCAGTTCTGGGCCCAAGTTCTTACAGGAACTGAGGGATGAAGGGCGGCCTCGATCTGAATGGGTCAGCCCTTGAGAGGTCCATGCACCCGATCACAGAGATTGAGAGAGGGAGAAAGTGAGGTCTGCTGCCAGCCTAGAGGGTAAAGGCCGGTTTTAGCCACGAGTTATGCTGCCTGTATTGGACAGTGGCTACCCAGCCTACATGTTAGCTGCCTGGATTCAATACCCTGATGTGACCTATTCAGTCTAGAGTGACATACACTGTTCAGATGTCACCTCTCTGGTCCAGAATGAACCAATTTTGACTTTTTCCTGCTCCATGGAGTGACTGTTCCTGTTGTGAATTAACTTTTGATTAAACGGGATCCCCTGTACCTACAGTTTGCCTGTTGCTTCATTCATTTTGGATGAACTAGTTTCTGCTAACACAATTTTGCCTCCGTAGCTCAGTACACTAGGACAGAGGACACTCCGGTTCCAGCAAGGCCTGGGAAACGAGGCTGACCAGGTATGTTTCTTTTGCTGTGTGGGCCCTTGCTCCCCTTGGACTTCCATTATCATACCCCTTGATACGGGGGGGGGGCATAGATGTACATCTGATAAGGTTGCAGCACAGGATCACAGCTTCTGTTCTCAGCAGTTTAATTAGACCTAAAACTGACCACCTCTACTAAGACTTTTTATACATGTGGCTGTATTTGGCTTGTGACTTCTGCCTGTGACAGGGAGGCTTTTATATGTCTATTTTTTTCTTTGTAATCTTTGTTTGTTTATTTGAGGTTATAACCATTGAGCAAAAGCTCATTTACAATGGTGACCTTTACAAATACAGATAAATACAAATACACCATACATACAACAAATGTAAATTATACAAATTATAAATTAATAAAAAATACTCATGCCACACATGAACAAGTCTTTTGAGAGGATATTAAACAATGCTTCGGTAACCCCTAGGTGGTGCTATCCCAAGGGCTACTACCCCTGTCTGCTTGGCTAGTTGTAGGTTAAGGGGCCTGGGTAATGAAACGGGTGCCTCCACCCGGAGGTCAGGGTGGTTAGTTGTCAAGCTAACCTGGGCACAGCCCTCTGGGACACTGTAACCCCCCCCTTTCCCTTCTAGTGGCCTGAATAATATACACTAATTACTTTCACAATGACCCTTATTCACCAGGCAATTACCCACACTGTTTGCACTTACCACCAGGGCTGATTCCTCTAGCTTGACCCTGGGAACCCCCTTTAAAACAAGGTTAAGCACAGCAAATAACAACAGTACAATAATCTTGGCACAAACTGGAACCACAGTCAGGTTAAATGAAAACAAAGTTACATCTGATTTATTCAGGGGACTTGAACAAGGGAGGGGGTCAGGTTGATTTGCTTAAAAGCTATATTAATCAGACAGTTATGCATGCAGTTCAGAGTCCCTACACAATCACACACTCTGGGTACCCAGGTAGGAAAATGGTGGGCTAGCCAGGAACGTTGCAGCTGGTTGGGGCCCTGTGATGGAAGAAAGCAGAATGCACAACACACACTATTTGTAATCTGGAGCCAGAGGACTCAGTTTGTGAAAGAAAAGGCAACAAGACAATCAGATGACAGCACTTTTAGATTTAGCTGTTGTTGCAGGGAGCTACCCTGATGTTTACTCATGATACCCAATACTGGACACAGGCAGGACAAAATCGAGACTGGAGGCTGTTGAGCTGGAGTGCCCAGAGAAGCAGGGCCCACATGAATCACCGAGACGTCATTCCTGTTTAAGTCATTGAGCAGGGGGCTGATCCCCAGGCTGGTCTCTCGCCGATGACTTTTTCTGCGTAGCAGGTATTCTGGCTGGGCCAGTGTAATAAGCCCAGGCAAATGGAAATGGATACAGATTCAGTTTGTGGAGCTGGATACAACCTCCAGCAAGCAAAACACAGTTCAGACACACAGTGGGGAACCAAATCATGACCCACTATAAGCACACAGCACATTCACATGTAAGGAAATTCCACTGTACCAGACAAATGGTTCTCCAGTCACAATTGCAGAGTCTCTGCATAATCTGGGAGTTCAGAGGTAGCTGGAAATCCTGACAGACCGATCGCATTCAGCAAATCTTCGGTCTTCTTCAGGTTAAAGCCTGGTCACAATTCAGTGGCTTAATTCGCTCTGCAAGTCCAGATTCAGTCTGAAAAAAGCACAAGTTCCCTCTCAGGAACAGCAGGCAGGAATACAGGCCAAACTCAGGCCTTTCCACAGTTCTCCCACGTGAATCCACTATGGATTGCTGCTCGAACTATCTTGAGCTGTTACTTCTTCACTTCCCAACTCAGATCTAACTGAAACTGCAAGCAGTGTGGGACTTCCCCAAGATCCAAAAGGTTTGGTTGGCTGATCTGTCTGTCAGGTGCAACAAGGGCTCCCCCTCCAGGTAATTTTAGGCACCAAAAGCCCAAAACTATAATTCCTACAAGTTCTGGCCCCACCAAGCCCCTGTAGGCAGGCTCCATTTTAGAGTCCCAAATGTATTGATTGGCCCATTCTGCAGTCCAGCACCAAGATGATGGAAATAAACAGAACTGTCCATGCTGCAAAGGAGGCAGGTTAGAACAAACTGCAATATTATTACTACTTTAACAAATGATCAGTAAACAAGTACGTCTTCTAGCAGAGCTCCCTCTCAGATTAATTATGACTGCAATCCAGGCAGCTCTTAAAGAAACAGTACACAGAGGCTATACAGGCACTCTCTGGCAATCACATTTAAACTGCTAAAACGCAGGACACCAGCCCGGCAGTGAGCATTTAGACAAGCTCAAGGAAGACTTTTTGGGAACCCCCATTTGTGGGGGGGGGGGTTACACTTCAAAACTAAGACTGATGGAGATTTCATGTGTAACTCTCTAAAGTCCAGTGGGAGTTTATTCCAGTAAATAGGTACTAGTTTGCTAAAGAAATGCATGGATCTTTTAGTTTTAGTACACGGTACCAATAATTTCCATAAATGAGAATTCCTCAAAGAGGGATAAATATTCCTAAAAGCCAACCTGTCACTTAAGAAGTTAAGGACTAGACACAATACACTTTTATATGCAAAAATGTTTTTATGTCATTCCCTTCTGTTTTTTAGGGATATTCAGCCCAATTTCGAATACAACTCACAATGTTGTACCTCCCCCAGACATCCAGGTATTAGCCTGGTCATCCGATTATACAGAACATCTAGTTTATGCTACTTGTCTTTAGCGACATTATCATACAAACATCTGCATAATCTATCAGTGGCAGAATCTGAACCTGAACTCCGCATTTTTAGAGTTGATAAATCCAGACAATACTGATTCTTATACAATATGGGGAGATTCACAAAAGAGACACACCCACCTGTGATTCAGAAAGGGCTGAGATACACCGGCACCCCTTCTGGTGCACCAAACACCACCCGTAATGTAATGCAGTGCATCTGGAGGGGACGTGCCCATGCATATGGGGTGCATCCCTATTCAGAACCCACCCTGGAGGTGCATCTTTGGAGCAAGTCCAATAATGCACCTTCAGAAGTTACGTTTACAAGTAGACCTAAGTGGGTGTTCGCCCATAGGCAAGCTGCAGTACTGTAGACAGCAGCATGGCAGCCTGCCTACCCTGGCAGTCCAGTGGTCCCCCACCCGAATCCCTGGTAATAAAAAGTTAGCTCGAATAAGCCTTGGTAGTTCAGTGGCGACCCCTTGCCAGTATCCCCGTAATACAAAAGTTAGATCTGAATAAGCCCTGGTAGTCTAGTGGAAACCTCCTCCCACTCATATCCCTGGTAATTTAAAAGTTAGATCTGAATAAGACCTGGTAGTCTGGTGGAACCCCCCTCCCTGCCCCAACCCAATCTCAGCACCATAAGAAGTTCCAAAGTCTCCCTGGTAGTCCAGTTGCCCCCCGTCCCCTGACCAGGTACATCAAACACAACAGGACATACAATGACTCCTACCCACAAAAACAGAACAGGCACTTGTATGGCTTCATCAGAAGTATTATGAGGGAGGGGCTAGGGCCTCAAGACTTCTGGCCTATAGACTTCGTAGGCAAACCAAGTTGCAAATTACTCAAAGGTGAAACACTCCAAATTGGGCCTGATGTGTTACTCCACAATCCAGATATTGGACTGTATTCGGACGTTCTATGAAGATTTATACAGTGAACCTATGCCCCTGAACCCTTCCAGTATTGATTCCTTTCTTTCTAAGCTTAAATTACCATCCCTAAACACTGCTCTGAAAGAGGAGCTGATATGGCCCACATCTATGTTGGAACTCTTACATACCATTAAAGCACTGAAGAATGGGAAGAACCCTGGGCCAGATGGGTATAGCACAGAATTTTACAAAGGTACTATAGATTTAATAAAAGACCCCCTTCTTCTTGCCCTACAAAAGATTCAAAACACTTCAGATATCCAATATCGTGGCGGCAGGCGGTAATCTCAGCTATATTAAAGCCCCAGAAATCTGCCCACTTGTATGACTTCTATTGCCCCATTTATGTACTGAATCAGGACTATAAAATATACATGAGTATAATAGCTCACAGACTTGATAATTTACTCCCTAAATTAATTGGACTCCCTGTATTTTGTACATGGCCGGAGGTGACCAGATCTTATTCCTTGACTTCCCGGGAGCTCCTTGGTAGTGTGCCATAGTCTCATAGTGAGTTGGGGCATAATTGCCAGCCAGCCCATTCTCCCTTAACTGTTCTGCTCCCTGAGGAGAACTACAATATAAAGACTAAGTGGATAGCACTCAACAGAGGATAACTAAATTGAAGCTCAGAGATATACCGTGCTATCTGCAATAACACATTCTACTTCCTGGATACCAGATACAAATCGTTTTGTGTAACTTTGATTTTTGAGAGATCAGAAGAGGTAACATCTTCTAGACTATCAGTTTTCCCGGTACAGAAACATTTTATTTTTTTACAGAAGAAACTGTAGTACATGTGTAAAAATGTTTCAAACAACATGAAGTCTTGCTATATTATGACATATGCAGTGAGTCCCAACCTTTGAACTGCTCCGGAGGTGAAAGAGTTAACTTTCCATGCCAGGCATGGAACGCTGAGCTCGAGCTCGGTTGAAACTCTGTCTGTTGTTCTTCAAACTCAAACTGTCAGATTCTTTACTCTGCCTCACTGAACAGTCGCTCCGGAGATTTCTCCTTCTGCTCAGTTCATTTTGTCGGTTAAAGTATTGTTTTTCTCGGTTTTCAACCAAATTTAAACCGCAATCGGTCGGTTCAGACTCTGTCTGTGGTATTGTGAGTACTAGATAGGTTTTACATTTATTTCTATTCTGTGTGGAACTTGTAAATGGTTTATCGGTTCGGTTTGAACCGATCAAGTTGCTTAAAATATCTTAATCTATCTTTTAGTGTGTGGTTACCGGTTCTTATCAGTTCTAAAAAAAACGGATTTTATTACGTTTTTTTCCATGACCCGTGACACGGTTGGGAACCGATAAGAGAGTCTTACCTGGCGGATTGCCATAAACGGGTAAGTTTGGTTAGGACTGGCACTATGTCTGAGAAACCCAAAAGAAAAACCGGGCCCACTGGGTTTCAACACTGCAGTGTGTGTGTGGGGAAGTCTTTGCCAAGGCTGATCCCCACACCACCTGTGTTTATTGTCTGGGGTTTGACCACCTCAATGCAGACTGCCAGATTTGTAAAAGTTTTCCTGCAGCTACCCTGGAAAAGAGAGTTGGTAGGCTTAGGGAAAGGGAGGCCAAAAAGTCCGCTGAACTGGATGGCCAGCCTGGTTCGGTTCCAACCGAACCGGAGGGAGTGCCCTCTGACCAGGGCGAGACTTCCTCGGGCAAAAGGAGATCCGACTCAGAGGAGCTGAGTCCAGCAAAAAGGACTAGAAAATCAGCTGGTGTGGAGCCAAAACTTTCCTCTCCAACCGCTGAAGAGATAGCCAAAGCGATAAAAATTGTCCAGTCGCTTTCCCCGGTTCCGACCGAACCGGCGCCATCGGGTAAGGTGCCCGGTTCGGCCTGTTCCACCGGTTCAAGAGTATGAGTTAGAGGAGTATTATGAACTGGAGGAGGGGGAAGAGGAGTATGAGGAGAGTGAATGTGGATTTGAAAGTCTGGATGTGCCCACTGACCTGGACATCTCCCCAGACAGACCTTCAGGAGGGTCTCCTCCTAGGCTTTCTGAGTCCCCTTCTCATTTTATGTTTTATAAAAAAGTGGCTGAAACCCTCCAGCTCCCTATGGAGAAAGCTGTGGATGATCAAGAGGAGCCTGACTATGTGGAAATGATGGATATCCCAGAGTCTAGGAGACTGTCTATTCCCTTGCATAAATCTTTTGGGAAACAGACTTTAAAATTTTAAAAGCTCCTCACACTATACCTCCTGTGGATAAGAGAATGGACAAGAGGTACACATTGTCAGGCTCTGATATGGAGTTCCTCACACAACAATGCAGCCATGTTGGGGTAGTGCAGGCTGCAGCCTGTGACAAGGCTAATATTCCCTTGGCTTCACACCCCCCCGGATAAGGACTCCAGGAGGATTGATGCCATGGCAAAGAAACGGTACATGGCAGCATCCTTGGGACTCAGACAGGCAAAATATTTGGCTTATGTTGCCAGGTACCAGAAATCCAGATGGGATACTGTTATGGCTCCTAACAAAGCAGGTCCCTGGCCAGCTTGCCAAGGAGCTGGAGCAGGTGGCTGCTGATGGTATTGAGGCATCTAAGGTGCAATTCCATGCTGCAGTGGACTCTAATGATGTGTCATCAAGAGTCATGGCTACATCTGTGGCACTCCACAGAATGGCTTGGCTCAGACGTACTAGCCTGTCACAGGATACCCAGACTAAGGCCATGGATTTTCCTGTTGTGGGTAATTCTCTGTTTGGGGAGCAGACAGAGAATTACACGAAGAAAATGGATGAGTATAGGACCACCTATAGGAGTGCACAGGCCAAAGAAAGGCAGGCCACTCCTCAAAGGCAGCTTCCCAGGGGCAGGGGCAGGCCTTTTCATAGGCCTTTTTTACCAAGCCCAGGCCTCCTCTTCTGCCTATGCCCATAGGGGGTTCTTTAGAGGGAGAGGCAGACAGGGTACAAGCAGGCCTGCTTCCACCCCTCAGCCCAAAGCCCCTGCCAAGCAGGCACCCTGATGGGGTTGCCAGGGCCGATTCTCAGCTACCTGTAGGGGGCAGACTGGCACACTTTGTCCAGGACTGGAAGTCTCTTACATCAGATAAGTGGGTCCTGGAAGTAGTAAGCCAGGGACTGGTTCTCAGCTTCAAAAAATTTCCAAAGATGAGAACCAGATCCTTTCCACCTGCAAATCCTCCAGAGGCTCTTGTCTTAGAGGCAGAGGTCTCTTCCCTCCTAGCTCTCAGAGCTGTGGAAAGGGTTCCACCCCTACACCAGGGCAAAGGCTTGTACTCCAGGTACTTCCTTACCCCAAAAAAGACAGGAGAATGGCGGCCCATCCTGGATCTCAGATACTTAAACAAGCACCTTTTAAAACCAAAATTCAAAATGGTGACTCTGGGAATTATTCTACCCTCTCTAAGGCCAGGGGACTGGCTAGCATCCCTGGACCTCAAGGATGCCTATTTCCATATTCTCATCAGAAGCTCCCATCGAAAGTACCTCAGGTTCGAGCTGCCCTCAGGCCATTACCAATTCAGAGCAATGCCCTTTGGCCTCACTTCTGCTCCAAGGGTATTCACAAAATGCCTGGCAGTAGCAGTTGCCCACCTAAGAAGGCAAAAAAATTGCCATCTTACCTGGACGACTGGCTCATAGTAGGCCAGTCTCCAGACCAAGTCAAGTTACATCTACAGATAACTCAGCAACTGCTCACTTCTCTAGGTTTCCTTCTGAATCTTCCAAAGTCAGTTCTAGAGCCTGTCCAGCTCCTCACCTTCATAGGTGCGGAGCTGAACACAGAGAAGGCCAGAGCCTTCCTTCCTCTGGACAGGGCACGGACCCTGGTCTCTCTGGCCTCCTCATTCACCCTGCAGGTCTCTCGACCAGCAAGGCACTTTCTACAGCTCCTGGGGCACATGGCTGCTTCTACAGCAGTAGTGCAGGTAGCAAGATTTCAGATGAGGGACATCCAGTTCCATTTGAGAGCCTTTTGGTCTCAAAGGAGAGACCCACTAACCAAATTGATCCCAGTGACTCGAACCCTGATCCAAGCCCTACAGTGGTGGCAGGACCAGAGCAATCTGCGACAGGGGGTTCCTTTTGCCCCTCAGTCTCACTCCTTAATCCTTACTAGAGATGCATCCCTCTTGGGGTGGGGAGCTCACATGGGTGACCTCACTACCCAGGGATTGTGGTCCCCTCAGGAATCTCTGCTCCACATCAATCTGTTGGAACTCAGAGCAGTTTTTCTAGCACTTCAAGCTTTTCCAAATCTGTTCAGAACAAAGTTATTCAGGTCAGAACAGACAACACCACCACAATGTGGTACATCAACAAGCAAGGGGGCACTTGGTCTACGGCCTTGTGCACCGAAGCAATGAAGTTGTGGTCTCTGGCTTACTCCCTGAACACCTCCCTTATGGCAGTTCACCTCCCAGGCAAGGACAATGTCCTGGCAGATGCTCTCAGCAGGATTTCCCAGGGCCATCACGAATGGTCACTGGACCCTCTGGTCTTGGAGGTGGTATTTGCCAGATGGGGCACTCTGCAGATAGATCATTTGCAGCCCCAGACAATCACCAACTTCCCCTTTTTTGCTGCAGGCCCGCAGTGTTGGGCTCAGTCCCTCTGGATGCCTTCTTTCTCAATTGGGAAGGGAAGTTTCTCTATGCTTTTCCCCCCTTCCCTCTCCTGTTCAAGGTGCTAGTCAAAATCAGATCTCAACCCTGCAAGATGATCCTGATTGCTCCAGATTGGGCCAGACAGCCTTGGTACCCACTCCTACTGTCCTTAGCAGTCCACCTTCCCCTGTGTCTTCCCAGGAATCACAACCTGTTAACCTGTGCTCAGGGGAGAGTTTGGTACCAGAACCTCAAATCTCTCAATCTCAAGGCCTGGCTCTTGAAGAGTTAGAGTTTGCTGACCTACACCTCTCCCAAGGTGTAATGGATATCCTGAAGGCTTCTAGGAAGCCTTCCACCAGGGCTACTTATAATTCCAAATGGAAGCGGTTTTCCATATGGTGCTCTGGAAAGCATATTTCCCCAGAATCTGCTGACTTACCCACAGTCCTGGATTATATGGTCCACTTAAATACCTTGGGGCTGAGATCAGCTACCCTAAAAGTGCACCTGGCAGCTGTGTCTGCTTTCTTATCAGCAGGTAAGCCTTCTTCTCTTTCAGCTCATCCTGTATTCTCTAAGTTTTTCAAGGGGTTGCTTCACACCAACCCTCCATTCAGGGACCCTGCCCCTGCCTGGGATCTTAATGTTTGCATTGCTCAGCTTATGCAACCCCTTTGAGCCTTTGTCTTCAGCAGAGCTTAAGTACTTGACTTGGAAAACTGTGTTTTTGGTAGCCATCACTTCTGCCAGACGCATAAGTGAATTACAAGCCTTGCCAGTGAAGCTTGATTTTATCTTCTTTCATAGAGATAAGGTGGTCCTCAGGACTAATAGGAAGTTCTTACTAACATACTAACATACTAAAATACCAGCAGAATAGGCCCTAACGGTCTTTCGCGTCTGCTCGGATGGTCAGTCCCCACCCTGGGTGCTGACCTTGCTGCCCTCACCTTCTTTGGCTTCTCCTTCCCAGTTCGGATATTCTTGCTGCATTGGATTTTGCTTCCAGAACCCTTCCTGTACCTGTCCCAGCCCCTCTTGCATCCCTCCACGTCTCTGCCTCCACCAGCCCCTAGGCAGTGGCATTCCATGGCTCCACCACCCTCTCTCAGTGAGTAGCACCTCCTCCTTTCTCCCCTGAATCTTCCCCCCTCCAGCTTCCACCCATGCCCTCTAGTGGCCCCTCCTCCTTCCTTCGAAGCACCCTGACTGTTCCTCCCCTATTTACCCTCTTCATGTACCTGAAGACCTCTATCATGTCCCCCCTGTCCCTTCTCTCTTCCAATGTGTACATATTTAGCTCTTCGAGCCTCTCCTCATAGGTCCTGTCCCCCAAGCCCCAAATCATTTTGGTTGCCCTCCTCTGGACCCTCTCCAGGAGTTTAATGTCCCTCTTTAAGTGTGGCCTCCAAAACTGCATGCAGTACTCAAGGTGTGGCCTCACCAAGCAGTTATACACAGAGAGCATCACTTCCCTCCTTCTGGAGGTGATCCCCCTAGTGATGCATCCCAGCATCCTGTTGACCTTGGCTGCTGCCCTCCTACAAGTCTCCGAGTTGTTCATTTTGACATCCACCACCACCCCAGGTCCCTCTCAGCCATCGAGACTTGTAGCATTCCCCCCAGGGTGTACACTTGGCCCGGGTTTCTGCCCCAGGTGGAGCAATTTTGCATTTCCTGCATTGAACCTCAGCTTCCACTTTCTAGCCCATCTTTCCAGAGCCTCCAGGTCCCCTGTAGGGCCACCTCCCTCCCCCATCCACCACCGCCCAGTTTTGAGTCATCCATAAGAGACTCATCTCACTCCTGATTCCCTGTCCTTATGTCAGAGCGTGGGCGTTGAACAGGAGGACCCAAGGCTGATCCCTGTGGGACTCCACTAATGACCCCTTTGGGGATGAGACTATCCCATCAACTACGACCCTCTGGGTCTGGTCCTGAGCCAATTGCCTATCCATCTGATCATCTGGTTCCCCACCCCATTTCTCCCAGCTTATCCAACAGGCCCATGTGAGGAACAGAGTCAAATGCCTTGCTGAAGTCTAGAAAGAGGACGTCCACTGGTCTACCAAGGTCCAAGGCACTCGTCACCCAGTCATAGAACTCCACAAGGTTTGTCTGACATGATTTCCCTGAGACGAATCCATGCTGTCTATCGTCCAGGCACCCTGACTTTTCCAGGTCCCCCCCAGCCTCTCCTTGACAATGCCCTCCATCACCTTGCCCACCACCGATGTCAGGCTGACAGGTCTGTAGTTCTCTGCCACCTCCCTTGCCTAAGGTGGTTTCAGATTCCCACCTTAATCAATCTATGTCTCTCCCTGTGTACTTCACTGACCATTCCTCCTCTGGCGAGAGGAGACTGCACAGTTTAGATGTCAAAAGAGCCCTTAGTTACTACATAGAACATACCAACGGTCACAGGTTTGACTCCCTCCAACTGTTCCTCACTTATGGTGAGGTTAGTAAAGGGAAACCTGCCACTAAAAGATCCATTGCCAGGTGGATTGTCTCTTGTATCCAATTTTGCTATGAAAAACTGGGTAAGGTTCCTCCCTCAGGCCTGAGGGCTCACTCTACCAGAGGTACAGCTGCTTCTCTGGCTGCTGCCAGGGACATCCCTATCCTAGAGATATGTCAAGCAGCTACCTGGGAAACAGTTCACACTTTTACTAAGCATTACTCCCTGGACATCCAGGCTAGGAGTGATGCTCGGTTTTGGCACAGCTGTGCTTCAGAGCTTATTTCCTAAGTAGGTTCTGTCCTCTTCCATGGAGGTACTGCTGTGTAGTCTGGATATGTCATAATATAGCAAGACTTCATGTTGTTTGAAGAAAAAATTACTCACCTTAGTAATGTTGTTTCTTCTAATGGAGTCTTGCTATATTATGACCTCCCCCTCCGCCTGCCCCTCTCAGAACCTTTGTTTTTGGGATGTGGGTGGGCAGTGCAGTGTTGGCACTTAGTAGATGCCCACCTTGTTGCTTCACCCATCCTTTTTGGGGTGACTTGGTGTTGTGTTTTTCATTTTTTGGGTCTCCTGACTTGAGTCTTTGTTTTGGGGACCAGAAAATGTGTTCTTATGTTTAGTAGCCAGTTGGCTAGTGTAGGTTTACAGCTTCCACACAGGACCTCAGTGAGTTTAGCTCATAAAGATCTGATGGTTTGAGTTTGAAGAACAACAGACAGAGTTTCAACCGAGCTCGAGCTCAGCGTTCCATGCCTGGCATGGAAAGTTAACTCTTTCGCCTCCGGAGCAGTTCGAAGGTTGGGACTCACTGCATATGTCATAATATAGCAAGACTCCATTAGAAGAAACAGCATTACTAAGGTGAGTAATTTTTTCATTGTTCTGTGTCACCATAAAAAATAATAAAATGTTTTAAAAAAAAAACATACCTGAGCAGTCCAGCACTGTCATAAGTTAATCTGGTGTAAGCCCTTGTAAAGGACAGAACCAGACAGTTCTCCACAGGGGGTGAACTACAGAGGGGTGCTCTGAAATGGAATCTAATTAGTGCAATGATCTGACCAACTGATCAGGTCAGTCCTGACGTTTTCTACCTCAAGCCCCAGGTGGAATACCGAGTTCAAGACATGCCCATGTTGGTGTGTTGCTGCAGCAACTGCTTGTGCTAGCTCCAGGGATTTCATTCCCTGGAGGAAATCTCATGCAAAATGTGAGAGAATCATCAACCCAGGAAATGAAGCCACCCAGTATAATCCACCTTGGTGACTCCAATACTTTGTTGGTGAAAAAGTCTGCTATTTCCTACAGGAAAGCACCCTCTTTCCTCAGCGCCTGCTAAAAAAAGGAGGATGCTACAGCCAGTACCTGGGCCCCCCATGCATGGCCACACACACACTCAAATGACGAGGTGTCCCCAACCCGTTGCACCATCAGGTCCAATTCCAATCAAAAACAAATAGCCCCCCTCCCAACTCACCCACAGTCCTTCCTCAGGCAGTGCATCATAACAAAACCCCAGCAGGGACCAGCATCATCCTCCAGACAGGGCTCCATGAAACAAGCCAGATCAACAGAAGAATAAGACATAAAGTCCACAATAAAGTGGTCTTATTCATCATTGAACAGACATTGAATAGCACCACCTGAAGAGGATGAGTATTGGTCCACGAGTTACCTGTCCACTCGGTCTTGTGTAACCTCTGGGTACAGAAACTAAACACTTATGGCCTCTCCCCTCTCTCCATTTTGTCCCAGATCCCTTCCTGGTCCTCACACTCCTGATTGTACCCCCACCATCAGCACTACCACAGCCCCATGTCTCCCCTGACACCTCCTAGTAATTCCCACCTCCCTGCATCGCTGGTATACCACACTAAACAGGGGGTCATAGAAGGGGCGCAGGTCACAGAGCAGGGATTGGGAGTAGCAGAGCCTGGGATCAGTCCAGGGTGACACATTTCCATGCAACTCTGTATTGTTTCAAGAAATCCCCGCTAAACACACACTCTTCCATCCACCCCTCCAGTTAAAGTACACTACACAAAAAAACTCCCCCTCACACTCACTCTAACAACCAATCTGTAAACAAAAATCCTAACACCATTCACTCCCCAACTCACTTGAATAGGGAAAAATTAGAAACAAATACAACCAAAGTTGTAAAGCAAGCAGTCCCAAGTTAAATACAAGTCCTAAAAGGGACTCCCAGACAGTCAGTGCAGATGCTTGAATGAGAGTTAGAAACAGAGGAGAGAGCACTACTCCACACTCTCACTGTAAAGCAGCCTCTTAATTTATACGAGACTGGAACAGTTGAATAGTCCCAGTTCTTACCTCATCTGCTGGCTCTCACCCAGGAGACATTTGTTAATTCAGACCTGTTTGCTCTAGCTCCCAGCCACAAAGCTAAAGAACAAACATTCCATTTAAGTGAAATAACGGTACAACAGTGAGGTAGAATTGCTGCGGCACCACCTTTTTAAACTGCCAGCACCCTCAGACCCAGGGTGGCCCCTTCCTCAGTGTCTCCAATCCCAATGAGAAAACCAGGCAACTCCTACCAGCCAATGACCATCAACCACCGCAGTTTCACCAGCTCATCGTGGCTCCCCAATGGCAGTCACCGGTTATAGCCCAAAATGGCCTGCTACAAAATCTTGGCCCATTTCCTCTACATGGACTCCACTGTCATCCCTCCAAATACAGTCTTTCATCTGGCCGTGGGAATCCCAACTTGGCCACCACAACTCCAGGCACCAAATGGGATCCACAAGGAATGGGGAAAACAAAATGTCTGGTCAATCACACTGACAAGCTCCAAACCAAGATTTGAGATGGATTACTCCCGCCAATAATACTTTCTCTTTACACACTGCACACTGCAGAGAGTGGCTGCTGTAAAACATGTTAGAGTTAAACATGCATCATGAAGTAACTGGCTGCCAACAACTGCCCTCCCCATAAAATAAAGGTTTGTACCCTCCAGGTTGTTGCTAAAGCAAACCAGAAATCTATGATGAAGCAACAGGAAAAGAGGAAGTGTTATTGAGTTTCTAGTGCCTAGGAACAGAGTGATCTGGGACACACCCTTTTATACACTTTCTTGTGCTTTGGGCTATGTTAGTGGCTTTAGACAATTGGCAAAGACCGTGTTGGTGTCACCCCATATAACACCTAAGATTTTAGTCAGGTTTGCAGCTAAAGGGATGGCTCCTGCATCAATAGATGTGGTAGAGGCATTTTATAGGGCAGTTGCAATGCTATTACTATAAATCAGCTGGGCCCCAGCCACAGCTGAACATGCTGTAGCTGTAGTACCAAATGCCTTGCAGATCCCTGATCCTTAACGAACACACACAAATCATCTACATATGCCAGCATTTTTAGTGTGAATGGGAGAAGGACGTTGAGGTCTTTAGTAGTTACTGCCTGTTGTATTTTCTGGAGCATTGATTAATGGTGAACACATGCAACAATGGACTGAGGGGGCATCCCTGTCTCACACCGCCTCTGGGCAAGCATACCATTCCCAATCCAACCATTTATATGAGGTACAATAACAACATGATTAGATAACATGGCTGTCCAGTTAATAAACAAAACAGGAATACCATAGCGTGCAAGGACCTGAAAAAGATAAGAATGAACTACCCCATTATAGACCTTCTCCTGGTCAAGAGGAAGTAGGTACCTTGACAGCAGTATTTTTTATTCCCGGTTTGCAATGACCGACTGGGGACATCACAGGTCTGAGAAGGAGTTATAATAATAGAAGCCACCTTTGCTAATCTTATGGCCAAGATTCTAGACAGAATTTTTTTCTAACTGGAGAGCATTTTCTCCCATAGTGAACCTGGTTTTAAATTGCTGTTATACAGGGACATCAAGTTGTATTTATATAATTGCTGTGGTAAAAAAGACGCTCCACAACAATTATATAAAAGAAGACATGTAGTGTGTAAAACTCACATTTTACATACACTCTCTGTGTTGGATGCTTACACACCCGGAGAGCTTCCCTCTCGGGGCTTATACAAGTGTCCAACACCTCAGCTGTGTGTAAAATGCTTATAATAACTGGTTTCCCCTTTTTCCCATAGGGAAATCATGGCATAATTTGCCATTATAAAGGAGTGTTTATAATGGCAAAGTTGCGCAATCACGTAAAGCCGCACTGTTGTGCAAAGCTGCGCAAACAGTGCAAAACCTCAATAATTATAAAAAATAAAATATGGGTGCTGTGTGAAAACGCAGTTTACACACACTCAGAATGAATACTTGCACAAACCCTCGAACAGCTCTCAGGTTTGTAGCATCTTACCCCTCGGATTGTGTAAACTTCTCACTACACTACCCCGCATATTATTCTATATGTTATACACTCTACCCCATGTATTATTCTATATATAGTATATACAGAGGGTTTGTTCTGCATTGGTTTTCATGCCAGCTGAAACCTTGTTATACCACAGTTCAAAGGTCATGGAACATAGTTGTACCCTTCTGTGGTACAACAAGGTTCCTTCTGATCAGAAGTCCTCAAGTTACCTGGTGTTTTTGACAGTGCTGCCACGTGCACAGCAATAATTTCAAGTTCTGATCTGAAACCACTAATATGTTTGCTGCTGCCGCGGAAGTGCTTTGAAAACACTTTTGTTTAAAAAAAAAACTAACAAAAAAAAAATATATACACCATAAAAAATATTGCCTGAGCAACCACATGCCCAACCAGCCTGTGCTGCCACCTCAGGCTTCAGATTACATTAGACCTCTCAAGTTTAAATGTCAAGGTCTGATGTAATCAGAACACCTCTGTGGCAACACAGGCTGGTTGTGCATAGTTGCCCAACCAGTATTCTTTATATCTATATTTTTGTAGCAGAAGTAGAATTAATAGCACCCAAACCAAGAACTTCCAATATAAAAAATATTTTATTTGTACAATAGTGCTCTCATGCTCAAATATATTGCATGGCTGTATGGTCACATATAGTGGCCAGCAACGTTGAAAAAAACCTTACGTTTCACCTGGATCACTACCAGGCTTCATCAGAGAATTCAGTGTTGCTCGTCACTATATGTGACCATACAGCCATGTGATGTATTTTGAACATCAGAGCACTTTTTTGTATAAATAAAATGTTTTTTTTATATTGGAAGTCCTTGGTTTGGGTGCTATTAATTCTACTTCTGCTACATTGACCATTTAATTGACTTATTTATTTGAATTTTGGTAACCGGGTGGGCCCACTGAGATGAGGTCCCTTTTTTCAGGGGCGACCTGGGGAGAGGGGTAGCAAGTGAGACAGTGAGAAGTGTTCACAGACACTTTACAAGAACAAGTAAAGGAAGTGTACACAGACACCTGTACAGAGTTAAACTTAAAAACAGAACAACAATATAAATGAATAACAAATAACTGATATTAAACAATAAAACTGTCCAGACAAAGTATTGCGTAGACAACAATTTAAGGCAGGTATGAGGAATTTGAAAACTTCTGCTATTGTATATATGTAGAGGTACTAGACCTTCAGCTCAACAGAGAAGGGATTAAGGTCAGAAGGGGGAGGGGTAAGAATGGTGGAGAGGGCAAGGGAGAGAGAGAGAGGGGAGAAAAGCAGGAAGCAGAAGAGGGAATTACAATTAGTGATAACTACAGGTTGGAGGAGGAAAGAAGGTGTCCTTATAGAGTCGCATGAAGTGAGGGAGAGAAGTACAAGAAAGTAAGTTAGGCAGGAGTTTGTTCCATTTTTGGGGAGCTGTAACATGGAAGGATATGTGGCCTATGGCTAAATGGGATTTGGTAAATACTTAGTAAGGAGAGCTGAGTGGATCTAAGTGTTCTAGAGAAGGACTTCCATGAGAGGAGATTGGAGAGGATGGGAGGGGAGGGAAGATGGACTAATTTGAAGATGGTACATAGAACAGGGAAATCCATTTTGACCTCAAAGGATGGCCAGCTCAGTGTATGGAGAACGTCAGAGTGGTGAGCTCGAGAGTGGGAGTGGGTCACGAAGCGAGCAGTTCTTTATTTATTGAAATGTTTCACCAGGAAAGGCACACTGAGCAAAAAGATGCTCGTCTTACGGTGCGACCTGGGGGGGTTACAGAGGAGAGCAGCTGTATACATTAGTACAGGAAACAAAATTACACAAGTGAATTTACATGACAATACAATAGGTATGATACCCTGGAAACAAGTAGGAGCAAACATATGTAACATTGTCACAAGGAGGATCCATATTGTTGTCCACATTTACATGGAGAGAATGTACAAGGATTATAATGACAAAGGTGTAAAATATGACTCCATACATGTCAGCTACTAGCTACGGTAGCGTGGTAGACAGAGAGTCAAGGTTGAAGTGCAGTAGGGGGTAAGTGCAGAAGTTGGGAATATATGCCAGTGTTGTAGCCATAGCTAAGACTGCATAGGATCAAGGATAGGGCAGTGGGGGGAGGAAGGGAGACGGGAAAGCAGTAGGTGGAGGGAGATCAGTGACACTGGCAGTTTATGGCTCAGTAGTTTGTCAGGGCAGATGAGATGGAATACCCAGAGGAGGAGTGCCAGATTTGTGCTGGCGAGTCGTTCCAGAGCCTCAGGAGGTGGTAGCAGAAGGCCGATTGGCCAGCGGTGGTCCAGCGGTGAGGGATTACTAAGAGTCGAGAGTCGGTAGATCTGAGGGCGCGGGAGGGTGATGGGGTTGGGGATAGGGAGGAGGTGAGGTAGGGTGGAAGGGACTTGAGCCAGAGGTTTGAAACAAATTTGACACAGTGGAGTAGGTGCCAGTTGTCAAGAGAGGGGAAGGCCAGCGCATGGTAAATCTTGCAGTGGTGGGTGTGGGGGGCATTGAGGGCAAAGTGGCAGAAAGCGTTGAAGAGGGGGGCCAATCTGGATAGCGTCGACTTAGGAGCAGCACTGTAGACTACATCACAGTAGTCAAAAGTAGGTAATATCATTTTCTGCACAATTTCGCGTCTCACTGGTAGGGGGAGGCAACTGTGGTTTCTGTAGAGAGCATCAAGCTTAGGGTGCAGTTTTTTCAGGCTAGCATCCAAGTGAGCTGAGAAGGATAGATGTCAGTCAAGCCAGACGCCAAGGTACCTGAAAGCTGGCACGTCCTCAAGAATGGTCCCGTCAAGGGTGTGGAAGTTCAGGGGAGTAGTAAGCCTGGATAGTCTCTGCCTAGTATCGAAGGACATGGAGACTGTCTTCTTGGCATTAAGAGAGAGTTGGTAGAAGCTAAACCAGTGCTGAACTTTTGTTGAAATCAGCCTGGAGACTGGTAGTAATCTCCTCAGGAGTATGACCTGAGTAAAAGAAGACGGTGTCATCTGCATACATGTGAATTCAAGTAGATGAGCAGGCAAGAGGCAGATTGTTTAGGAGGATGGAAAAGAGGATGGGGCTGAGTACTGAGCCTTGGAGGACACCAGTAGCTAAAGGGAGTGGGGGAGAGGTGGTACCAGCGATTTTTCGGATTGAGTTCTCCCTTCCAGGTAGGCTCTGAACCAGCTGGAGGCTGGCATGGATTGGCCGGCTTCAGAGAGACAGGATAGCAGTAGGGGTTGGGAGACAGTGTCGAAAGCTTTGGCTAGGTTGACAAAGATGGCTGCAGTAATGAGACCCTTATCCATCCCCGAGAGGACTGTGTCGGAGAGACGTAGGAAGGAGGTGGCGGTAGAGTGGTTCTTTCTAAATACAGACTGGTAGGGGGTGAAGAAGTCAGATTCTGAGAGGAAGTTGGAGAGTTGAGAGAGTACGAGGTGCTCCTGGAGTTTTGCAAGGCCGGGGAGGAGGGAGATGAGGTGATAGTTGGCCGAAGAGGTGGGGTCACCTCCTTTGGGAAGTGGGAGGACTATGGAGTGTTTCCACTCTGCAGGTACAGATTCTGAGTCAAACAACAGGTTTTGTAGGGCAGCTAGTGGAACTGCAATGGCAGGGGCAGAGAGGTAGAGGTGTTTGGGGTCTAACCCATCAGGGGACTTTCCCTTGGAAGGGTTAAGGGAGACTAGTGCATCAAGAGCTTCCGATGGAGAGATGGTCCCGAAGTAGGAGGTGTTGGTTCAGGGGGGATTAGCAGCATCAGCATGGAGGGTAGATGGGGCTACAGTTGGTAGGGAGGGAGGGAGGTGAGACGTGAAGTAGCACATGTGGTGAAGTAAGACTTGAACTTGGAGGCGACCGTGAGTGGGTCAGAGAGTAGAGCACTATTTGAGTATAGATGGGGGTGGGATTTGAGGTTGGGGGGGAAGAGAGTGGGCAACTTTCCAAAATTTAGATGGTTTACGCAGGTCGGCATTGAAGGTGGAGTTAAAGTATTTGGCTTTGGCTAACCATGTGGCCTTGGTGCACTTGTTACGGAGCATACGGTAGATTATATGCTCCCCTGGCAGGAGTGTAGACTTCCAGTGTTTCCATACTTTGTCACAAGCATTTTGGCACACTATTAGTTCAGGGGAAATTCAGGGAAGGTGTGATCCTCGGACCCTGATCCGACACATGGGGTCATGTTTATCCCAGATGCTAAGGAAGGTATTCCGGAAATGTAGCAGGGCATCATCTATGGTGTAGTTACTATGGTTGGTACCCCAGTTTGCGTGGGTTAATTCTTCCAGAAGGGTGGCAATGTTTAGAGATCTGTAAGACCTTTCAACCAGGAATTTAGGAGGGGATTTAAGGCGATGGATTTTCCGGACTATGTAAGTGATATGGTGGTCACTTATAGAGTTAGGAAACAGGCCAGATTTGAAGACTTGGTGGGGGTTAGAGGTGAGGGCCCAGTCAATCAGAGAGTGGTTGCCTGTCTTGTGGGTTTGTGCGTGTTGGTTCTGAGATGACCTGGGTAAGGTTGAGGGCTGTGATCTCAGAGTAGGCTTTGTTAAAGGTGGGTGAAGGCCAGTTATGATTAAATTCTCCCAAAATATAAAGTTCACCAGATGGGGCTAGGGAGGCTAGGAGTCTTAGAAGGTCAGTGACGGTTGTGGCTGGGGTTCCAGGGCAGCAGTATATATGCCTGCAACATAAATAGGGATAAATAGTTCTGTGATATGCCTGCTTAAGTTTGGCCTGGATAGGGGTCCTAATTGAATGGGTTATAGGGGCCGTGTAGAAGAGCCCGGGGAGAAGAGTAGTTGAGGCAATGGTCTTACGAGCATGGGGTGAAAGACAGGAGGCAACATGATATAGTAGACCGAGTTTTTGATTGGTTGCCTTTATGATGTTAGTTGCATGCAATTGAAGGGATAGGTGCTCATCAAGAGTCAAACACAGGTATTTGAAGGAGCTCACTCCTTCTAGAGGTTCGCCCGAGGACTTGTGAACCACCAAGGGAGGCTGGAAAGTCATGTTGAAAGAGGTGTGATGGAATAGCATGGTTTTAGTTTTCTTTGAGTTCAGGGCCAACAAGTTCATCTTGAACCAGTTTCCAGCTGCTGGAAATTGCATTGAAGGTCAGATTTAATGGAGGAGACATTGGTGTGTGACCGATAAAGAATGACATCATCTGCATAAAGCTGCACCGAGGCACCTCCACAGTTCCTAGGCAGCTTGTTAATGAAGATGGAGGATAGGAGATGTCCAAGAATTGATCCTTGGGGGACGCCATCAGTGATGGGAGATAAGGAGGAATAAACACCAGACCATTTAACACACTGGGTCCTGTCAAATAGCTAGTTAGAAAAGCAGGTCACTGAGGTGGTATCAAGGCTGAGACAGTGAAACATAGAGAGGAGGAGGAGTGGGTGATTTACTAGATCAAAGGCCTTCGTGAGGTCAATAAAGATGGCCCCAGTGGCTAGCTCAAGGTCCATGGCCTGATATAAGTCTGAGGTGACCTTAAGGAGGGTGGATTCAGTCCCGTGTGACTTCCTAAAGCCGTGTTGGTGTATGGTGAGAGCATTTGTCCATTCGAGAAAAGAGTAGAGTTGGTTATATATTTTCTTTCCTGTATCTTGGTGATAGGACAGAGTATTGCTATAGGATGGTAGTTCCCTAGGAGGTTTGTTGGGCTGTTTTTGTGAACAGTGGCAACTATTGCAGTTTTCCACTTGTCGGGGATGGATTGAATAAGGAAGGATGTGTTTAAAAACTGTGTGATAGGACGAGCAAGCTCGGGGGCTCCAATTCTAAGGAACTTAGGCAGCAGGGAGTCAAAACCCGAGAAGTTTGAGGACTTCTTTATGTGTGCTGATTTTTAGATGGAAGAGTGGATGAGAGGCTTCTTGAGAAGAGGGTAGGGGCACAGGGTAGGTGGAGAGTAGTCCTGTTTTGTAAGCTTCTAGGTTGGTGAAAAAAATGGTTGAAGCCAGAGACTATCTCCAAGGGTGATTGTCAAGGTTACCATTTAGATTCATGGCATGGGGATGGTGCCCTTGTTGCCCTTAAGAAGGGCATTTATTTCTGTCCATAATCTTTGGTGGTTATGCTGGTGGTGATATGGTTGGATAGGTGGAGACAGGTCATGAAAGAACTCAATAAGAGTAACTTCCTGGTCTGAAAAAGAAACATGCTGTTAAGTGAGTGGGGCAGAGGGTAGAATTGTGAGGAGAGAAAGACAAACCCAACAACATGGGAGAGTGGAGTCAGTAATGTGAGGTTGTCCTAGGGAGATAAAACGAGCTAGGAGGGAAGAAAAAAGAAAAATAGGGGAAATTAGTAGAATTGTGTGAGAGGCGGTACAGGAAGATGAGAGAGGGCAAGGGACTAGAGAAATAGCCAACAGAGAGGCAGTGGAGCACTGAGAGAGGAGCTAATTGAGTATTTAGTAGAGGCCGGAGTCCGGGCAGGTGGATGGTTACAGGTTCAGACTAGGGATCTAGCTGGCTGACAGTGGGAAACGCCCATGAAAACACCAAGGGACCAAACTGACCAATCACATTAAAAGTCATAAAGGTGGTAGCCAGTCGGCAGCTAGAATTGGGGATAGCAGCCAATCACAGTCCATGGCTGCAGCCCCGGGCACAGGATCAGGCTTGCCCAGTGAGGGAGAAGTGCAGCCAGCTGGCTATTCTAGCCGTGGCTGCCAAACAAGTGGATGTTCCGATTCACCTGGTCAAGGGATCCCAGTGAAGGAAGCTTTGTGGTCCGGTTGCAGGGAGAAATGCGGCTGGCTGGCTCTTCTAGCCAAGGCCACCAGATGTGCGGATGTTCTGATTCATCCAGTCAAAGGCTCCCAGCAAAGGGAGTTGGGGTCTGGGTGCAGGGAGAAGTGCGGCCGGCTGGCTCTTCTAGCTGTGGCTACTAGATGAGCAGATGTTCCTATTCACCCAGTAAAGGGCTCCCAGCGAAGGGAGCTCGTCGTCCGTGTGCAGGGAGAAGCACGTCTGGTTGGCTCTTCTAGCCGCGGCTGCCAGATGAGTGAATGTTTTGATTCACCTGATCAAGGGCTCCCAGCGAAAGGAGCTCATGGTCCAAGTGCCGGGTGAAGTGCAGCTGGGTGGCTCTTCTATCCGTGGCCACCAGACGAGCAGATGTTCCGATTCACCAGGTCAAGGACTCCTAATTAATCAGCACCAAATGTTCCTGGTGCAGTTGTCTGCATGAACAATTCCATATCTGTAGTTTTATAGACTTTTAATGTCTTCCATTTATTTTTTATCTCCTGTCTTGTACAAAAGAATCAGAATAACTTGGGTCATAGATTCTGGTAGCGCACCAGTGGCCAAAATTTCAGAGGGAAATGTGACATGGGTCTAATAAATCCAAAAGGTAAAATGAAACTCTGAAATGAGTTCTGCAGACCCTGGAGCTGTTCCCATTCTTAGTGCATAGAGTGCATCCCAAACCTCAGTTAAAGTGACCAAGGCTACCAATGCAGCAGTCATGCTGGGAGCTATAGCGGGGGTGGTTATGTCAGAAAAGAAAGATTCAATCCACTGAACTCATGGAGCTTCAAGAAATAGCCTGGGCACATGGATGTGAACCTCTCTCATGATATCCTAAGGATCAGACTGAACAGACTCATTTCCCAGGATGCAGTGTGACCCCAGCGGTTATGCGTTTTGACACTACCAGTACAACTGTTAAACATATCCAGATGTTTACTCCCCTAAGTACCAAACTGAGCTGCTTATGTTCATGAGCTGGCTCTATCATATTGGAACTGTGGCCTTTCATCTTTCAAATTCTTAATTTGATTTCTTAGGTTACAACGTTCTTCAAACATTCTAGAAACAGCTCTTTGTAATTAGTGCCAGAAGGTCAGGCACTTGAAATATCTGTCCCTAACCATTTTTGTACCCTATTTAGAAAAGAAAACTTTAAAATCTGTTTCTTGATGTCTTCCACCAGTCGGAAATGGTATCATACAGCAGGTGCAGTGCAAAGGCATCCTTGCTTGATACAATCTACTCCATCTTATCAACCCCCCCCCCCATAAAAACTTCCTCTCACCTCCTTGGCCTGCCACCATATGAGCTGACAGTGTGTGCGTGTATACTACATACAGTGTACTGAATGTACACACACTGTCAGCTCATACGGTGGCTGGCTGAGGAGGTGAGAGGAGGGATGTGCCAGTAGCTGTATTGTATGTGTTTGCACATCAACAGTGACTCTGGTAAGGGTGGTGATGAGTGGTGTACTGGGAGTATCCAGGGCAGGTAGGGGCCACTGGGCTGTCAACGTTTGTCAGTCCACATGTCGATAGACTTTCTGGGGGTCAGAGCGTGGAGACCACTGAGCACCAGAGATAGTCTACTGAACATGGGCCAGGTGATCAAGGGGTTGACGGGTGACACAAGACACCAGGGAGAGGGATACTCATACAGGGTGGGTATTTGACGGATGGATGCTATCACTTGACACCAGGGATGCCTTCTTATTATATGGGATGGGTGTTTAGAGGTGGGTGCCCCAGCCACCTGGGCCCACAACATCGCTGACGTGATGGGCGAGTGGGTGGGTGGGTGCAAGCGGCTGCAGTACATCTGTTCTGTCATAGGTGGGGTGTGGGCATGGGCTTAGCACCTAGCTAAGTCATGCGTTTCAGCAATGGTAAATAGTGTGGCTACGAGTACTGGTTACCGCCATTGCAAACGTTTGAAAATGACCCCCTCATTAGCATGGGCGCAGTGTTATGTTAGCACCTGGGTGCTAACAGGTTTAGTTCATGCTACAGGACCTCTGAATGTAAGCCCAAACCCACAAAATTGACACAAACCAAGATAGTGGGGCACAAACCACATTAGCGCCTGCACTAACTTTTGAATATCTGGCCCCATGTGTCTGCTAAATGACATATGTGCTGCCTTTTTGTAATGAGGTCTGACGTGAATGTGACAGTATGGATCACCAGACGACAGGTTCGATTACTCAGAATGTCATGGTGTACATCACTCAGACTGGCCACATAGTTCATTATGGATTGTTTCTTGTATTTTGACCTTCATGATGAAGAATTTAAATTTTTTTTACAAACGGCTTTTACTGTGGTAATTGTGTCCTAATGCCAATGGCAGTAGAGAATCGCTGCTGCTGGTTCTATAGCGCTGTAATCACAGAATTCTATTACCATGATGGTATAATGTGATTTACGGAGCATTCTGGTTTCCAGTCACTCTGTCTTGATCAATACATTCTAAGGCCATCATTAAATGAATTTATAAAGTGACAAGAAAAAATCTAAAAATACCATCAGATGCTGAATCTTATTTTCCTCCTCAAATAACCTACTTAGAGCCATTTTATAAGTGTAATAAGCCCCTCCAGGGTGTGCATCATATATAGAATAAAGTATGGGTTGGGGTGTGTAACGAGATTTTACACACACCCAAGTTGTGGGATGCTACATAAACCCTGAGGGGAAAGTCCGAGGGGTTTGTGAAAAGCATCCCACAACAACGGTGTGTGTAAAATCGAGTTTGACACCCCAACCCATACTTTATTCTATATATGATGCACACCCTGGAGGGGCTTATTACACTTATAAAATGGCTCTAAGTAGGTTATTTGAGGAGGAAAATAAGATTCAGCATCTGATGGTATTTTTAGATTTTTTCTTGTCACTTTATAAATTCATTTAATGATGGCCTTAGAATGTATTGATCAAGACAGAGTGAATTTTTTATTTTATATAATTGCTGGGTTTCCTTTTTTGGCTCAGCAATTGTATAAAATAAACAGCTCCCAGTGTATCCTCCCAGTGTATCCTACGGTCAGTCATTTTAGTCCGGTGCTGAGATTTTCGTATTTTAAAACTGGTTTTACCTTTTGCAGGTCTTTCTGTGTTTCCAGGGTATGTGGATGGGGGAGAAAAGGACTTACCGCCGAGTTCTTGTGGTGGTTCTGTTTCTGGCAACACGGAAGTGGTGAGCGGTCTCGACTGGTCACGCTACTGCATGAGCATGCGCACAGCAATGGAAATCATGCAGTGTTTGCCATTATAAATGCTCCTTTATAGCCGGCCCAGTGGTGCTGAAGGGTTGAGGTGTTGGATGCCACACCTCACACTACGCCAGCGACCCAGGTACGGGAACGGATCCGGGCTGCCGGGGGTTGGCAGGGGAGAGGGAGGATCGAGCATCCAATGACTACTCTCCTCTCTCTGGGGTGGGTAAGGTGGCTTGCATCGCTCTCTATTGGTGACTGGCGGAGCCCAGCTGCACTACAAGTAGCATGCAAATAAGGGAGGAGAGCATGGCAGACATCAGCACTACGTGCTCGGACGCCATTGCACCACCAGCTCTCCATAAGGGAAGAAAAGTGGAATGTACGGAGAGCGATCTTCACGGCTGATGGCCACGCCATTGCATCCCCAGAAGTGACCTGAGAGAGGCGCGTACCCAATGTGGTGGGAGACTCATAATGGCCGACCCACTGGGAGTATGGGTTCATGTGGCCCATGCGCACGACTGGGCCTGGGGATGCAGGGGCCAGCAGCTGGAGATTGTGGGGGCCGCTCTGCCGAGGAGGCAAGGAAAAGATAAGTAATAAAACAAAATAAATAAATAAAAAAATAAACACTCCTTTATAATGGTAAATTACACCACGGTTTCCCTATGGGAAAAAGGGAGACCCATTTATTATAGGATTTTAATGCTCTTCCCAGGGGCATAAGGACTCTTGGCCTTTGACCTCATGCCATACTACACTCCTGGGGGCGTGCATTAAAATCCTGCAATGCACACCCAGTCCTGGCCTTATTGCTTACATATTAAAGTTGATGATTCAGAGGGAGAGGGTGACAGTGAATCATGGAATAAGTGAGTTCATACCTATTGTAGTCATTCATTTATTCAGTCTACATGTTTAATGACCTGTTTTTCATCTACCGATGGACACTGTCTGATCTCACATAATTTCAGACTTACTCTAGGTGAACACCAACTGGATTTTTGCAGAGGTCAGGTGGAATAAAATTATATCAGTTGTGTTTCCCTTCTATGTAAGGACACACCATCATCTCCCACATCCAGTCACAACCCTACAGTATCATAACCCATTTTATTCAAGATAAAACAATAACTGTAGACTGTAGTCTCACCACCATATCTTTATTTGTAACTTTTTTTTGTATCGTTATATGGCATACTGCAGATTTGCCTATTGGATTTAGGAGCATCTGTGTTGTGGAAACAGAAAGGTCCTTCCAGCACGTACAGTGAATACCATTCCAAAACACACGAGGGCTTGCAATATGTTTGAAATAATAATAAAATTATGTAAACTTTCTGCATTTACATTGTGTTGTTTGCAGCTGTAAATTTTTTTGGGATTACTGCATTTCTATTTCTCGTTCTCCATTTATGACATGTTTGTTTGTTTGGAATTATATTTTTCAGTGTGCTGCTGCATTTTGTTACTCTACATATCTGATGCTTATGAAAGCAGGTAACATTAATTGGAATCAGTAATAGCCAAGGTCAATAAAAATATGCATTTATTGTTGTAAGCAAATTTTATTATCTGTAATGAACACTTGTTTTGTTGCATGATTTCTTCATTTTTAATAATAAAACAGTAGCCCATTACTTGAATTTTTTGATACTGACAGTAAGTTTTACTTTTAAATTCAATAATATTTTAACCAAAAACTGGAGTAAATGTTTCTAATGTGTACAAAGATTTTTCGATATCTAATAATTCAATGTGTGGCAAATAGCTTAGTGCTTGTGTATAATTATGAGCTGACTGGTATGCTTGGTGTTTATGATGTGAGCTTTGGCTCTTCTCCGCATCCCACCCTGGGTAGACTAGTGGGTAGGTATAGACTTAAGGCCTAAAAAGAAGTAACAAAATTGACTACCTCCTCCAACTCTGGAGAGTGTGGTCTGTAGCATGCAGGAGAGGAAATTCCCCCTTGGAGGAAACCTCCGAGGACCCATGGCTACTGACCTGCCTGTCCCTTGGGCATACTAAGAGGAGAATAATCCTAAATGCGATAGGTTTAGGTATAGTTATGTCCAGCAGTACGATCCGGCATAGCTGGTAAATCCAGTTCATGGCTGAGATGAGCAAGGAGTCCAGTTGCAGATGAGGTTCCGACAGATGGAATATCCAACTGGACTGATGACCTAATGCTGGAACAGTGGTTAATCCAAGTCTGAGATGGATGACTGCTGTACATCCATAGCCTGGCCTTTGGATACTAGATAGAGCTGCATAGTAGGAACTGTTTGTTGGGATGGTTGGAACCTGCAGCAGGTTGCCTGTCATTGTAGTAAGAGCTTAATCCAAGGATAGGAAGGCACTAGCTTTTATGGGAATGGCGGGAGCACACGTGGTCCGCTATTGCAGCAGTATGGGATGTAGGACATAGGAGATGAGTCACTGAAGCTGACTTGAAATAAGAAGGTACCAGATAAGGCCCATCATGTGGCATGCGTAATTGGGATGACGAGACCTCACGTGGTTCGCCATCACCATGGATGTTAGGTGTTAACCTGTGAAGTTGATAGTAGGCTCAGAGGTAGGCTAACTAGGGAATGATATTCGCATTGAGTCCTGATGAATGAAGAAGTCATGAATGAGCAATGGAGTCCCATGTAGACAATACTGGGATGTGAGACCCTGTAGGGTCTGCCACAGTACAAGAAGAATTCCGGTTTTGTAGAGGATAGCCTCCTGTTGAGGGGAAATACTCTGGAGTGATGATGATGATGACCACCAGGGGTTCATGGAGAAACTTGCATGACTTGAATCGCTGATTAAAACCGGGTCCGAGATAAGTCCATCAACAATGTCGTGCTGGTAATTTGGAGAGAAGCAAAAGGCGCATAAGTTGGACTGGACCAACCAGCCACGCAGCACTGCTCAAATGCTCTAAGCAGAGCAGGAGGCAGCCTGCTGCTTATGCAGGGAATGGGGGAGGAGCCATTTCCCCCCATTGAACAACAGGCTAAAGCCTTCCAATTCAATGTTTCACTACAATCTCAGATTTTGAAATATGCAATTTTAATCTACAGAAACATTTCAAACATTGAACATATGTTCACGTTAATGATGTACAGTGACAGGTGACTCATAAAAACATTTTCACTGCATGTTTTGCAAGACGTCATTGTTGAATGCAGTAGGTATATCAGTTCTCGAGCATGTAAGACTGATACAAAACACCTTGTACACAACATGTTCTTTACAGGTCCTGGTCATCTTCAACAGATGTATCAGTACTTAAAAAAATAGTATATATTGACAAGTCCCTAATTTTATTTCATTTTATTTAATTTAACCTAATTTGGTCCTGCCAACAGATATCGACCTGGTTTGTATGATCCAATATCAGGTTTTCAATATTGTTTTGGGTCCCCCACCCTGGCCTGGTGAGGGTGCACAAAAAAGAAGTACCATATATAAAAGTTTTGTTAGTTTATTATCTACCGTATTAGTTTTACTGTTTCATAAATATTACTTTTCTTCTCTGTTGTATCTTTGGTAATGTACAATAGGCACCTTTTCCAAGTTGTTTCATACAGAGTTACAGGATACAACAGATTATTCATGTTGTTTTTTGTCCTAGGAGTTGAACCTGGGGCTTGTTACAATTGACTTCTTCTTACATATTATATAGGTGGATAAGTACGATTTACATAAATGATTGATATATGTTACTAAGTTCCTGTGGTGATTCCTTTTATGTGTGTTATCAAATGGTTTTGGAATAATGTTGCAACCCCCTTGTTACCCGGGGTTACTAGAATCCCAGTAAGACCTAGTGGTAGGCAGGGAAGGCAGCTTGTGAAACTCCAGTTAAATGGGTTTCACACTGTCTCACTCTGTTCTCAGTCTCAGCTGAGACTGAGGGATGACATCAGCATAGAACTATCGCAGCTGCATGAGCCACAGTGGAATCTGCAGAAGGGAGTTAGAGTAGAATGTTGGGAGGTTTGAACAGTCAGTCTGAAGCAGTTGGAGTTTGGAGATTGTTGTGAGAGGCACACAGCAGCTCTGTGCTCAGGCTCTTGGAGCCTGAGCCCTGAAAAAGGGCTACATTTAGGGAAAGGTGTGTGTTTCCAGCTAAAGAGAGACACAGTAAGCTGTTTTTTTTAAGTGGTGGAGACTGCTGATATGGGTCTCTGTGCCCCCATCCTGAGGATGGGGCAGGAAAAATTCTTGCTATTCAAGGGGCAAACCCCTGGCTACTGCTGGAGAAAGAAGCTGCCTTATTTTGTCCATGTGTGTGGGGTACAAGAAGAGTTCATGATTCGCCTGTGGGGCACCTGCAACCGAAGAGTGAGTTCTGCTCTTTCTAAAGGGCTCATGTTTCATCCTGAACTGTGTTAAAGTGGGGATTGGACTACTGAAGTAGTGAGAGGCCTAGAGTAATAGGCTTAGCCAAAAGTAAAAGTATGTTCAAGTCCAGCACATAGGGGAAGTCAAGACATGTAGAGGAGATGTGACATATGTCTACCCAGTAATCTACATTGCCAAGCTTTCAAAAAAGTTGTTTAGTTTCCAGAGAAATGGCCGGGTATGGATTGTGGGAGCTGGAGGTGGGAGATCCCCATCTTTAGTAACCAAGTCCACCTCTACGGATTTGCTCTGTAGTTTCTACTTTGCCTCATGCACTTGGCCAGTGATGACCCAGACATGGGACTGGAAGGAAAATTCCCTCTAGGAGTCGAAGGCTCTAAGGTGGTTTGGGGAGCCACCAATAGGAAAACTGTTTCATTCCCATAATGAACCATGGATCAAGTGGCTGGCGGGGGAGCCGGGCCAGTGGGTAAAACCCAAGTAGTGTACAAGTCGGGCTGTGTACCCAAAGCTGCGTGCAAGTCCAGGCTGTGTGCCTGGTGGGTTTAGAGCCTGAGGGCTGGAAATGTGAAGAAGTGTTCTGTTGTCTCTAATCTTCATTACCAGGAATGTAGTCCTGTGGGGGTCCATCTATGCTTTGTTTGTTCAATTTAGATGTGAATAAAAGCAACACTGTAGAATTCCATTCCTGGTTTTGTACATTACAATTATTGCTTCCTGTGTTCAGATTTACTTGGGTGCCCCTGTGCAGAGTAACCAAACCTAGGCCCCCTGTGCTGAGTAACCTAGTCCTCCCCGAACCCAGTCCCCACCAGGTACTGCTATCAGCTTCAACAGCATGCCACCTGTCGTTTTGCAAAAAGGCAGGGTTCCGGGGGTTACAATGAAATAAAAAATAAAGTGACAAAAAAATGCCATAATAAACATAATGGTTAACGCTATGCATTATATATCAAAATGAGAGCATATGCATATATTTAATATATGGATGTTCAGGTACTTACCTCAGCCTCATGAATAATTATGCAAACATGCCATATATGTCACAGTGCAACAGACGCTGTGTCATACCATGACAAGGAGTGACGTGTGTGTGGTATTCTGACATATACACTGTGTTTGAATAATGAGGTCTGAAGCCAAGGCAAGTGCATGAAGCAAAATATGTCAATTGAAACAGCAAAATAAAGAGTAACATTCCTAGTACAATCATTTAGCTGCATATTAAAAAGTATATGCAGACCATGGCAGTTTTGCACTTGAGATTGTGTTTTATGCTTACCTGTGCAATTTCACCAAATATCTAGTACTTTATGTACTTTCCTTTGTCTTAGGCCTCAGTATAAATCAACAGGATATATGTCATTTTTTCACATACACAGTGTGCTACTGTGTGTATATGTGTGTGTGGGTGGGGGGTACTCTGACATATACGCTGTGTTTGTAGTAGTTTGTGTGATATTAAATGGCATTTATCAGATTAAATAATATTTTAATAATAACCTTGGTCTGGTGCTTTCTACCCTTAACTGGTTTAATAATTATCTTTAGCACAGACAGCAACTGGTTAAATTGGGTATGTCCTTCTCAGAACCTGCGTCATCCACAGTTGGAGTTGCCCAAGGCCCTATTCTCTATACGTATCAACAAACTGCTCGAGTGTCTGAAGCAGAGTACATCAATACTTTATGCAGATAATCTTGCACTTCTTGTTAGTTTCAACAATATCTGCAAAATAAATAATATACTCTCCTGTGACCTACAGTACAGGCAGTACAAATTTGGTTATTACTGTACAAAACAAATTGCTCTTAAATGTATCAAAAACACAAGTGATGCTCTCTGACTCCCCCCCCCAAACTAAGAAATTGTCAGACCTCCCCCATCCACATCTCCTGTATTGATGGTACGCTGCTCGAGGTTATGCAATCCTTAAATTATCTTGATGTTACCCTGGATCCCTCCCTTGATTTTCGACTGCATTTATAAATGTCTCAAGTCTCACAACCCACCCAGGCATGGATAAATTCTCAAGTAAACCCATGTCCTGTCATGGGTCAATCCTTACATAATGAAAACCTGTAAAGCTGTAAACTCTAGACTTGGCTTGGCCTATAATAATCTCACCTCACACGCCTGTTTACCAGTCATGAGGAGTATACTACTTCCTAAGCTACAGCATCAAAGCTACAGCATCAAAGGAAATGGGAAGTCACCTATAATAACATATGTCATTTTGTGCTTGCAAACTAATAGACTTGCTCACTTTTGTACCTGTAAAGTAGGCTAGAACGGTTCCCTCCCAGTGCTATGCGTGACATAGCTACAGGTGGCACTGTCTATAATACCCTGAAAAGTCAACAGCCTCAACAACTCACAGCATTGCTTCTTCTGCAGAACAACCCTTATCCCTTAAGCTCTACAGACCTTAACCTGTTTGCTGTACTTAAATTAAGGACTTATCCGGGAGTTGCTGCATTTCAGAACTTTGCTCCTAAGTTGTGGAACAACATTCCCCCTGTGATTCGTACTAGTACAACTCCTGGGGGCTTTCGACATGCCTTTTGTAAGCGTCTTCTAAGTACCTCTATGTGTAACTGCTCTTCCAAGAAGTAAACAGACATATGTGGACAACACTTTGTTCCCTTGTGGAGTATCTTATAATATGTGGCTTCCTTTGCTGTACTCCTGACTGATGACACTTTTGTTCTAACTGTTGTAATTCTTACCCTTGTAAATACTGTATTTCTATGTATTTTGTGATATGTGTGCTATTCCCTTTCTGTTGTAATTTCCTGGGTCATGCATGAACAAAGACAGTTTCTGTCTAGTGCACCTACCCGGTTAACAAAAACAAAATAAATAATCTGCTTCACTGTGAGATCTCAGCAGATATCTAATATTTCAGGTACTTGCCTTGTCTCAGGCCTCAATATGCAGCAACATAGTATATGACATGGAATCAAACAAACAGTGGCATACCTTGTCAAGGTGTGTCACAGTGTGTGGTTCAATGTCATATATGCTGTTCTTGCATATTGAGGCCTGAGGGCAAGGCAAGTGCCTGAGGTACAAGATATCAGTTGAAATCATACAGTGAAGTAAATAACATTCATTTTCCAAGACTTTCACTGGATATCATAAAGATCAGCATTACCATGACATTCTTGGACCCATAATTCACTTATCTGCTTCACTTGAAGATTTAAGCAGATATGTTGTTCTTTAGACACTTGTCTTGGCCTCAAGCCTCAGTATGCAACAGCAGTGTATATGTCAATGAACTATACACACGGTGGTGTATCATATCAAGGCATACCACTGTTATGTGGTTCAACAACATATACACTGTTGTTGTATATTGAGGCCTGAGTCCAAGGCAAGTGCCTGAAGTACAAGATATTGGTTGAAATCAAACAATAAAGTAAGTAATAACATTAATGGTGCAAGAATTTAACTGGATATCATAAAGATCAGTATACGATAGCATTCTTGGACCTATAATTCACTTATTTGCTTCACTTGGAGATTTCTTCAGGTACTTGTCTTGACCTCAGGCCTCAATATGCAATAACAGCATATATGTCATTGAACCACACACACGTTAGCACACCTTGCATAATTACTATTATTGCCTTTAGGTGCATTGATGGACAGGGTTTGTGCACCACACAGGGACCACAGGTACAGAGACCCACGGAAAATGTTTGTAGCATATACATAGATGCTTTCCTCTCTGTAAGGGAGAGTACAGAAACATAGAAACATAGAATTTGTCGGCAGATAAGGACCGCCTGGCCCACCCAGTCTGCCCATTTCCCTACCTAGTGGATAAGCTGTAGATCCTAGTTAACCAGCAGCCTACTTCTTCCTACCCCAACCCCCTAGAATGGCCTTGTGACTGTCCCATGCATGCTTGAATTCCACCACTGTTTTTGACTCCACAACCTCCTCCGGAAGGCCGTTCCATGCATCCACAACCCTCTCTGTGAAAAAAATACTTCCTTAAATTACCTCTGAGCTGCCCCCATCTTCAAATTGTGCCCCCTTGTTCTTGCACACCTCTTTTTTTGAAAGATGTTACCCTCTTGGACTTTGTTGATTCCCTTGAGGTACTTAAAAGTTTCAATCATGTCCTCCCCTCCCTCCTTTCCTCGAAACATAGAAACATAGAAGTTGATGGCAAATAAGGACCACAAGGCGCATCCAGTCTGCCCATTTATTTTTCTACCTTATAAATGTGCCATCGACATTGCTCTGTCAATGGCCTATCTATTCATATTCATCTGTACTGCTCCCTTATGCCTATCCCATGCCTGTTTGAAGCCCTGCACTGTATTCATTTCCACCACTTTCTGAGGTAGGCCATTCCATGTATCCACCACCCTTTCTGTGAAAAAGAACTTCCTCACATTACCCCTTAATCGACCTCCCTCTAATCTCATGCTGTGTCCTCTTGTCCTGCTATTTTTCTTATATTGAAACATGTTAGACTCTTTCACCTTGTTAATGCCCTTAAGGTGTTTGAATGTTTTGATAATATCACCTCTCCCCACCCCTTTGCTCTAAGGTATACATATTGAGCTCCATTAATCTGTCCTCATATGTTTTCTGATGCAGTCCCTGCACAGTTTTGGTTGCCCTTCTCTGGACTGCCTCAATTTGGTTAATGTCCTAGTGAAGGTGTGGCCTCCAGTACTGCATGCAGTACTCCAGATGGAGCCTAACCAGTGTCTTGTAAAGAGGGATTATTATCTCCCTCTTCTGACTTGTGATACACCTACTAATATACCCTAACATCCCCCTAGCCGTATCCACTGCTTTAATGGTCTGCTTGGATAATTTCAGGCCATCGATGATGATGATGATGATGCCCAAGTCTCTTTCTTCCCTTGTGACTGCCATCAACTCCCCTCCCAGCCTATAGGTGGCTTCAGGGTTTCTCTTCCCTATGTGCATGATCTTGCACTTCTTTGCATTAAACCCCTGTTGCCACTCTCCCGACCATTTTGCTAGTTTATCCAGATCTCTTCTCATTCTGCCCACCCCATCTGGATCAACTACTCTGTTGCAGATCTTGGTGTCATCTGCAAACAAGACAAACCTTACTCTCCAGTCCATCTGCAATATCACTGATGAAGATATTGAAGAGGACTGGCCTCAGGACTGATCTCTGAGGTACCCCACTTGTGACTTGCATCTCTTCTGACTGTATACCATTTACCACCACTCTCGTCTTCTGCCTGTCAACTAGTTTGCCACTCAGTTCACCGACTTCTGACCCACCCCGAGCCTACCTAGCTTATTAATCAATCTTCTATGTGGAACAGTATCAAAAGCTTTGCTGAAGTCAAGGTAGATGACATCAACTGCACCCCCTTGGTCCACCACTCTGGTTACCCAGTCAAAGAAATCTATGAGATTAGTATGCCATCAGGTCCCATTGCCTTGTCCACCCTGAGCTTATCGAGTTCTTGTAGGACCCTTTCTTTGTGAAGGGACTAGTGTTCACCTCCCTCTATCATGTCCATGGTGCTGAGCTGTGGGCCCTGCCCTACCTTCTGTTCAGTAAATACTGAGCAGAAGTATCTATTTAGGATAGATGCTTTTACATGGACCTCCTCCTCACTTGCCCCTGTATGGCCTTCACTGCTCCTCTAGCATCTCCTTGTGGTAGGCTGAAGGAGGCACAACTGTTGACATGTGTGACCAGGCATTCTAGTGCGTCCCATATCACTGGCGCCTCCTCCCTGGTGGCACCACATAAGCAATCCCACAGGAACACAGGTGGTGTCATGGGATATTATGTGGCATGTATTTTTATTTCCGTTTTGTTTACCGGGTAAGTGCACAAGCCATGGAAATGACTATTTTCAGGCATGGCCTGGGAGTGTTGTAAGTGATGGCAGTGGAGGTATGTTTTCTAGTGGGCAGAGGGGAAGATCCCCAGAGGCTGAAGAAGTGGTTGTGTGGGGTAACCGTGCACAATAAAAAAAATGACATCTTCTGTTGAACTGACTTTGGTGTTGGCTAACACGGTCCTTTTTTCAGGCTTGATGAATTTGGAAGCAACTGGTGGATAAGTGGTTGTACTGTTCATCATCTTCCTTGCAAGTCTGTAGCTCAGATACTCTTGGTGAATGGAGAAAACATCATTCATGGACATATCCTGTAAAAACATTTACATATTGTATGATTAGTTTGCATTATGTTTTCACAGTTTTCATCATTTAACATTGATCTGTCCACGGCCCTCAGCCATGAATGAAACAACACTTACAAAGCCATGTCTATCATTTATTTATTTAGATCAGATTGGAATTAACCTTTGAGTCTGAGACTCCTTTGCAAAGGCTCCACATCATGGTATGAAAGACAGTATAAAAGATAATACAACAGAAGTTTCAAACAACACATTGAATACTAATCAAGTAACAGAGTTATAGCACAGGGTAGTATGTCCACACAGGGTATAATTGTCAAAACAGTTGTAGGTAGCAGTAAAATGTACACAGGACTAAAAAGTGTAGTTAGGTTGCCCAGGGCCAGACTGAGCAAGGCGTAAAAACTGAGATGAATATAATTTAACTTGGCAGAGTAGGTCGCACCAATTTCTGCTATAAAATGAGTGCTAGGAGAGAGTTACAGAATGGGAGGTGCAGTCAGAGGAGACATTGTTTTAAGGGAGGAGAGTGATATAGGTTGTTGGAGGGCAGCGTCATGTGCAGTCACAGATGGAGGAGGAGAGGAGAGTAGGTTTTTGAGCTTGACTTTGGAGGGGCCAAGTTTAGGTTCAGCAGAGATGTCAGTGGGCAGTTCATTTAGCTATACTGGGGCCCTATGGTAGAAGGCACACTGACTCAATGATGTCCTGCAGTGAGGTACAAACATGGGGGCCTTGGTGGATCTTTGTGTAGCACTGGGCACTACGGCAGGTTGCATAAGGCTATTGAGGACAGGAGGTAGGAGGCCTCGCGTGGCCTTTTTAGCTGTGAGCAGGTGTGGTATTTGAGCCTCCCATCAAAATTCAGCCAGCTGGCGATCTGAAACAGGTCACATGTGTGGGTCGATCTGTCACACCCTGTTACAGGCTGGCAGGCTCTATTCTTGGTGATAATTCTGGTCTCATGCTTAACTACCTATTTTGATTCAGTTGTCCATGTTATTATGCTTAAGTGCAGAAAAATTTGCAGGTTTGTCCAGGCTCTAATAATATCACATATATTACACATAAATATAGAGCAGTAACTACAGAATTTGGATAGTAGACAAGTTAGATTTCTTTGCAGCACAGAATAGTGTACTGTCCAAATTTTGTATTTGCTGCTCTATATTTATATAATACGTATATATATAATATTTATTAGAGCCTGGACAAATGTATTCATTTTTTTGCACTTGAGCATTCTGGCATCCCTCTGGCTTGGAAACTTGCTAAAGTCATCCTCCTCCATAAAGGTGGTGACCCTTTCTCCCACGGGAAATACTGGCCAATCTCACTCCTCCCTTCCCTTGCCAAGCTCCAGGAGTCTATTGTCTATTCCAGGCTTGATGACTTCCTCACCTCCTACAGCAATCCTCTCTCCTGTCCAATCTGGTTTTAAGAAATTCCACTCTACTACTCCTTCCCTCCTCCCTACTCTGATTCACTGATTTTAGATTCGTTGGGATGGACCGTGGTCACATCACTTCTGCGATCTTTATAGACCTTGCTAAACTGTTCAGTTCTGTCTCTCATCACCTCCTTCTTAGTAAACTGCATGCTATAGGGTTGTCAGCCCATACTGTGCGGTAGTTTAATTCCTACCTATTGGACACACAACAGGTTATGCAGGTGAGTAATGTCACCCCTTCCCCCAATTCTCTCTGGTGTCCCCAGGGTCTATACTCGGCCCTATCCTCTTTTCACTCTTTGTCAGTGATCTTCCCTCTGTCTGCTCCTATTCAAGCATATACATGTGTGCTGATGATACTGTCCTTTATCTGTCAGGTCCCTCCTCTTCTGATGTCCTGGCCCCTCTGCAGAATGACTTTCACACATTGTTGAACTGGTTTCAAGCACATCAACTCAAGGTGAACACCAAAAAACAGTGGCTATTACTTCGGCGCTAGGCAAAGACTGGCCAGGTTGCCATCACCACCCTGGATGGCACTTCTTTTGAGGTGGTTCCTTCCAACAAATTCCTCAGGGTATGACTTGACCCTTCTTTTGACTTCTTGGCCCATATTGACACCATCCACTCAAGAACTCTGCTCCAAGCTTAGCATGCTATTCAGAGAAATGGACTGCCTCTATTCTTCCAGTTCACTGCAACTTGCTAACAAAATGGATCCTACGAGTCTTTGACTATGCCAACATTTTTTTTGGTTCTGCTCCCACCACCCTCCTCTCTAGACTTGACACTATTTTTAATGTCAAAATACATAAATAATGCCTTCTGTTGCTTTGCCTCCGGTTTCTCATTTCATACACATCACTGTATCCTCTACTCCTCCTTCCCTTCATGATCGGCATCTTACCCACAGCCTCACCGTCATCTCTAAATTCTGCTTCAACTCCCTCTTTCCATCTCTCCTCTCTCCTCTCCCTGGCTACACCTACTCCCTACCCTCCTCTGTCCCCTTACCTCAGCAGGTCAGCTGGCTTTTTCCTTTTGCCTCCCTTCCCTCTGGAATCAACTCCACCCCTTCATTTGTCTCACCCCTTTGCTCCCTGCCCTCAAGCGTCTGCTCAAGCCCTCACCTTTAACTACTTGCCACTGCCCCATTCCTATAATCTTTCCCTCTCCCTTGAGCCCCCCATTTTACCATCTGCTGCTCCTGTTCCTTCTGTTTTGGGCCTCCACTACTCTTGCTAGCGCAGCCTAACCTAACTAGATCCCGCTTACTCTGTTTTCCCTATTCATAGCACTTTACTGTTTTTGTACTTTAGCTTGCTGCTACTTGCTTATGTGCTGCTGCAGTTTGCCCATGTCCTGCATTTGCATACTCCAGATTTATAATTTGTCATAACTCCTTTACAACTAAAATGTATTTTACACCTTGAATGTCATTTCTTTGTATACTAAGGCTGAAAAGGCTCCCTCTGCTTGTTTGTATCCCTCCACTTGAGCTGCACCTGGAAACAAGCCTCACCTCAGTGTGCTTTTCCCAGTTGCCAAAAATGTTAAATCAGTCACTCAATCGATCAATCAATCAATCCAGTTCTGTTTTCTACATAGCACTTGCTGTAATGGGTTAAAGATTATGCATCAATTAACATGGTAACCATGGAGATGAAATGAATGTTTAAGAGTTTGCTCAATGTGCACTGGCCATACCTCTTGAGGAAGAACAGAATGGTCAAAGTGCCAGGGTAAAGGAAAACTAGCTAATATTCTAGCGGTATCCACCAGTTGGTAATCTTAATTATTTAGTTCTGTACCATTTAAGAACTTGCATTACATGCACTATGTACACAGTGAACTGCTGCACTGTTAATGACACTTTAAAGGGAAGTTTGATGTTTGCTACCATAATTTTGTAAGTTGCGGCTTATGATGTTTTAGTGGCATAGTAACATTACATAGAATTTGATGGCAGATAAGGACCGTTTGGCCCACCTAGTCCACATTGACAAAATATGTGAAATGCCAGAGTAAAATAATGCAAACTAGTCATAATTATGCTTTCTCCAGTGTCTCCTTATAGCAGCAGAGAAAGATTTACTTTGGAAAGTTTACAGTGGATCCTGGGTGTAATGTGGACTGTGGGGAAGTTGCCTTTGGTGTGGATCTCTGTAATAGAAGCATTAGTCAGCCCTGCTCCCCAGTACCACCCCAGTGGAAATTAACCATAGCAGCTCACACCAGATACTGGGTGGAGTGTGGGATACACTCAGCAGTTTAATGGAGTTTTTTGGTTTTTTTTAAATTTTGGTGAGTCCACTGTCAGCCCTCAGCCCTGGTCATGGCCCCTGGAACTTCCACCGCCATCTATAGCCACTTTTCCCCCAGTGACCCCTGGTTTACCCCCTGGAGGATGGGGCCGTGGCATCGGCCCCCCATATCTGAGCCATGGGACTAGTAACCGGTCAGGGGAGTGTGGCAATGGCAGCTAATTGAAGCCCCAGGGAGGGCTTCATTTAGACAGTGGACCCACATGCCTGTTCCTTTTTCCATTTTTTTCTGGAGGTGGAGACATGCAATAACACCAGCGTCCACCCCGCCTCCCTGTATTACAAGCGCCGGTAGCTTGAATGATGCCCGGCCTCCGCCAGGGGTCCTTGTTTGCCGGGCATGACCACACCCTCCCCCCGGAGAAGGAGAGCTGTCCATAGGACATGGAGTTTTTTTTCTCACCACCTTAGTAACATCTGGTGGCATCCCATTGACCAGTCCCATTACTGACCTTGTTCTCACAACCTTATAGGTTATCTATGAAAGTTATCAGAACAGAATTACTATGTGGTGTGTGACCCCTGGCCAGCTGTGTTGGTTGTGCGTGAGCCTGCTGGTGTGTGTGGGTGAGTGCGTGCTCATGCCTATATTACTCTGAGGTCCAAGTTTTCTTCCTGTGGTGTAAGTTTATTGGTCATGTTGGAGGGCCTATTATGGATATATGAGTGTCTCCTTGCATGTTCTTAGGACAAGAGAACTGTGAAATGAAGGTTCTGGCATCCTAAGAACGCACAAGACAACACTATTATGTCCATAAGAGGCCCTCCAGTATGACCAATAAACGTATTATAGATCACCCATGTGTTTCTGTAGAGTCTTTCCTAACCAGTTTTGTTTTCATTTATTTTACCTGTAATTTTTCCTTTTTTGAGAGGTGGTGGGAATGGGGATTCTGTGGGTTGCCATGGTGATAAGCCATAGGTTCCATGTGTTTGCATCATCAGCATGTATGTAGTGCTGTGGGTACCTGGTGTACCCAGCCTTCATGCATTTGTAGTGAGCTGATGGTGACAAGCACTGTCTGAAACAGTGCTGTGAGTGTGTCAGGTATTCATGGATATACAAAGTTTTTGAACTCCGTTTTGCCTGGATATGATGCATACAATAAAGTTAATGTAAGAAACCATGTTTTTTAAACTTTTTATGTGGAGTCATCGAGCCACTTTGGGGTTTGGTGGTGGCAGGTGGGCTGGTGGCTGGACCAGGAAGTTACTGTCTGTTACTGATCTGGTGATTGCTTTTAGATCACAATTAACAATTGGGAGAGTGGTTTCACTGCTATTTCCCTGAGAACCCTGGAGCTTTTTTCCAAACTGAGGATTAGAAGACACATGGTAGTGGCACGAGTACAGTACAGCTATCAGGCTGTGGGTGAAACACTTTTATGGTTATAGAGTGCTTCACGTGATCCTGAATAGGACGTTCTCATTTGACAAAGGCACTCTGATGATCTATAACATGGCATAAAAGGATGATCAGCTACAGCCAGCTTTGGTGCGGTTAGAGAAGTGGACAAGAATGGGCAGGGCAGTGGCACCAGTAAGGTGATGGTCTGGAAACATAATTGTACTGTGGCAATAATAGTTTGCATACTGTGTGAACTTGAGCAAATCTAGTCACTTAACTGCCTTGTGATCCCAGGACAGACCTGAAACTACCTTCAGCTCAATGTGCCCTTCCTGGCCAAAAACTGACAACTGAATTTAACAAGCATTTGTCAATGTCGAACGTTGCTTGCTTGTATTTGCTGTTTAGGTGTTTGGCACTGATAGTGCAGAGGCAATAATGAACAAATTAAGTAAATTAAAAAAGTATCAAAAAGATTTTAAGTAATCAAAACATTATAAATGCATTTGCACTGGTACATCATGCACTTTGTGTTAACTTCAGTAGTGAATCATTACAAAATATAACGACTGTCAAAGTAAAGTAACTTTTAAGTTTAAGAGTGTCTAAACATACCAATGCATGAAAACTAGAGCCAAATATATTGTAGCCTAAAGATGCTAAGTCCAAATTGAAACTTAAGGAGATCATGAACAGGGACTCCCTAGTAATTGAGGTGAAAGTGTTGTGATAGCTGCCATCCCATGGACATATTGGGAAATGTAAATGCTGTACATTTGAGAGCTGCAGGCTCAAAACATTACCATGCTGTATCTGGTTCCCTTCAGTCCATGGCTGGAGCCTCACTCAGCAAATCACTTGGATGCCCCAGGAGCAACTGCTCTTAACCACAGACTTCCTGCCTGTTCTAACAGCCCCTTTCTACTGCATGGACAGACATGAGCCCCCCCCCAGCTCCCTTCCAAATGTGGCTGCTAAGGATGTAGCCTATGCCTCCTTTCTTCGAAAACTGGGAGGAATAAAAAAAAAAAAAAGGAGAGCTCTGCTCACAGTTCTGCACAGCTCCTCTCATCAAAACAATAAATAAAAGAAAGTGAGCAGCAGCCACTCCATGTCAGCCGTGCTGACTCCTACAAATGCGGCTAAGCATGCTACTCCACCGATTCAAAAGAGAGAGAGTAGTATGTCATATTCACAATTTGCACAGAGACTGTACTTGCCCAATCAGAGGTTAAGGCTTACAGTCAGCCTTGCTGTCCAGATTTGGTCCAAGTTTAGTGTCCCTCACCATGCCCAATGCAGTGCTTCATCCATGCAGAGCACATATGGCAGATGTGGGGTGGAGGTAGTAGATCTTCCAGGAGTGGTTGCAGCAGTCACCCCTCAAACCACAGTAGGTATGGCCCGAGTCTTGTTAGCAGCTGAGGGACACTACACATTCCCATCTTCCTGATAGGGCTCCCGATGTCAGGTGGCAAGGTTCTTGTCAGGACCTAGACCTGACAAAATGGCTAACAAGGTACCGCCTGGATGAAACACTGTATTGGGCACAGTGAAGGGAGCTGGACTTGGACCAAATCTGGACACCAAGGCTTACTGTAAGCCTCATCTTCTGATCGGGCAAGTACAATCTATGTGCAAATTATGAACATGACATGCCAGTCTCTGTGGTGAATCAGTGGAGCAGCTTGCTTGGCCACATTTGTAGGAGTCAGAGGAGAGCTGACAGGGAGTGGCTTCTGACTTTATTTTATTTATTGTTTTGTTAGATAGGCAGCAAGGAAAATGGAGTGACGGGGGCCAGCATTATGCAAATGAAACACACAACGTGCTCTCACATTGGAGCGCTTCATTCATTTCAGCTACAGAAAGTTGCCCCCATAAACTGTGAACCACTGTCCTCTTTCAGTTGCGTGATCATTGATCTGTCAAGGATGAGCACAATGCAGCTTGACCTACATTGGGCTAGTCAGTGACACACCTCTGAAATGCTGTTCTCTGTAGCAAAACGTTTCTTGCGCAAGCACACACAATGTAAGAAGGATAGACCACTGCAGGATGAACCAATGGGTCAGTTTGATTCAGCCACCATCTGTTTACCAAATTCTACATTTTTTGTATTTCTGACACAGGGAAGGGTAGGCGGTTGCAGTTTGCCACCAGCTGATGTCTCTCACTCGATTCGGAGTTCTCTCTCTCTCTCTCTCTCTCTCTCTCTCTCTTTCTCTCTCAGTTCCCTTGCAGTGTGTTGTTTAGATTTTGATTCTGTTTCATTATACTGCAGTTTTGCAGTTTGCCATCTCAATGATGTTGGGCTACCACATCAGTTCTAATCCAGCCTGGAACTGCACAGCAACAAGATCTGTCATCACCCATGTGATCTGTACCTGCAAGACAAGAGATGGAAGTGCTAATACAAAACAAGCATTTGTTAATGCCGAAAATTCGCTGTTGGTGTTGCTGTTGTACATGCCTCCCATATTTTTCTGTGTATATTCCTCTGCCTTGCATTTTAAGGCATCACTCTCAACACAAATTTCTTATATTCTCCCAGCACTGGTTCACTTCATTAGAAAAACAAGCATTTGTCAATGCCGAATGTTTGCTTGCTGGTATTGGCACTGGTAGTGCAGGAATTAGAGAGATGCATAATAGGAAAGACAGTGAAGTAAAGAAGTAACGCCAACCCCCACCCACACTCTGCAGAGACTGACAGGCTTTGGGGATGTGCCTTTGGATCATCGGCCATAACACTCATGCCATTCCACCTCACCCCACCCTGCAGACACTGACTGGTGTCTCAGTGTGCCTTGTGGTCTTCAGCCCTTACGCTCACATCATTCCATATGGAAATAAGCTGAGATGGGTGCAGTACAGGGAATGGGGTGAATGTTAGGGCCAAAGACCCCAAGGCACACTTCTATGCCTGTCAGTAGCTGCAGGGTGGGGGTGGGATGGATTGGGGTGAGCATTACAGCCGACGACCTCAAGTCACACCCCTAATGCCTGTCAGTCTGTACAGGGTGGGCATCACGGTTGGAAACCCTAATGCCCCAGGCATTTGCTTGTATTTTTGCTACAAATTTTCAGCATGGGCTTTTTGGGGGCCCCACCTCATGAACAGTGGCAGTATTATTTTTACTCAATCCCAAAAGGTGATTTTGCACAGTGAGTTTGCCATTCGCTGCCACAGGTGCAAAAAAAACATTTTGGGCAGGATGTGAAAAATGGTAGCTGTACTATTCATGAGGAGGTGCAAAAAATGGCAATAATGAAAATCTGGGTAAAATATGAAAAAAGTAGCAAAGATGCAGTGTGTGTGAAACTGTACGATATGCTAATGGAGTCATTTTTTTAGAATGCTTTCAACAGATTTTCAACATGGCCTTTTGGGATTCTCTTCTTCATGAACAGTGGCACTGGGATTTTGTTACTCTGCCTTGAAAGTTGATTTCGCACAGCGACTGTGCCATTCCGCACCACAGGTGCAAAATCACATATTGGGAAGGATGCAAAAAATTACAGCTGTACTGTTCATAAGGGGGTGTGAAAAAATGGCAATGTTGGAAATTTGGAGTGACAATATTAAAAATTGCTGAAGTTATGAGTGTGTGTAGAAACTGCGCAACGGACGCTCATAACGTAGTAATTTTATAGTTTTACCAAATTTGCAACAAGTAGCTTTTGGGACTCACCCTTGAACAGTCGCACTGTCATTTTAGTTAATTATCCCAAGGTGATTCACGCAGTGACTGCGAAATCACCTTTCAGGACCGAAAAATGAAATGACAGTGACACTGTTCATAAGGAGGGGGTCCCAAGAACCCCACCCTGAAAATTTGGGATCAAAACTCCAAAAATTGGCTGAGATATCAACCTAAATTTAACCCCTCCAATTCACTGCCATTATTGGGCTTACAGTCATTTCTTCAGTTCCCAGTTGGTCTTTGAAGGGTGCAGACGAGTTCCTAGTTCACAGAAGATGCGCTGCTCCTGGCCTCCAGAGGTAAATATGGGTGAGAGTGGGTGCGGGGAGGTGGGATGAGCAGAAGGAGGGTGCGAGTTGGAGGAGGGGGGCCAGCGTGAACAACGAGGGACCGTTTTCTTTTTTTTTCAGGTTTAAAAAAAAAAAAAGACCTCATGGGACAGTTTTCTTTTTTTACAACTTGAAATATTAATAAAACAGTTTTCGGCACGATGGGGTGGACTCCCAGTGTGCCACATTAATGGGGAGGGGGGGGATACATGCTGACACGGGGATTGATCACACTTAAGTGGAAGTGCCTTCGGGCACTGTAAACTCCCAGCCCATATGGAACTTAGGCTATGGTCTACTCTGTACAGGTGGGAGAAAAGGAGCAAAAGGAGTCAACAGGAAGTGGAGGAGGAAGGGGAGGAAAGACCCTCCTCCCACCTTCCAGAATTGCCACTCCAGTGGCACTATGGGCTGGAGAGGGAAGGGACCAGTGGGGTGGCGAGGGGGCGGGGCGGAGACGTCAGCCAGGCTGATGGGGACAGAAACAGCTGTTTGTTAGGTGGTGACCTGTAGATGGAAGGAAAAAGCTGCCACAAGATTGGTGTGGCTTTTTCTTTTCAAATGCAGACCACTTCAAGCAAAACAGTGTCACAATCAGCCTGGCTGGTGATTGGTGTGATACTATTGAGCCCCTTGCAGAGCACTCTACATTGGACAGACAGTGTCACACCCCTCAAAAGTCACTCATCCCAAGAAGTTCGACACGCATGCACAAACTCAAAAATCTGCCACACTCTGTTAAGGATGGTTACCACAGTTCACCACACAAAAAAATATCCACAAATATTAATAACACTTACCTTTGCTGGTAGGTCGCAACCAGTCCATGCTGCATACTGTGTCCCTTGGTAGCAGTTTAAAGTCATCTCTCTTCCATGGTGGATGGCTGTGTGTCATCCCCTGTTGCACAAGATTATCAGAACTCTAAGAAACACTAAGCATTCAACAATTAAATGTTGTCTGTGTCTGGCCTATTCAACGTAATGTCATGTGACTTTAAAGTGGATTGATATCTGGCTGTTGTGTTTTTCTTCCCTTCCCGAACAGCGCCCTTCCCTTCAGGGAACTGCCCTATAGGTGCTCCTGTTTTCACATTTCTCTAAATGTTTCTCTGGGTTCAACTTGAGGTCCTCAGTAATTTTCTCCATGTCCATCTTTCTCCATGTCTGTCATCTGCTGGATTCTCCCGTGCCACTCAGTAATTGAGGGAATCTCTGCTGAGAGCCAATGGAATGTAAGCCCCTCGATGGCTATGAGACAAAAGGTATGGAAGAATTTTCTCTGTTGTTGTCTTCTAAGCCCTGTGGGAGGGAGACCCAGTACCATTATCTTAAAGTTAAGTGGAATTTGTTGTGGCCAAATGTTCCTGAATTCTACATGTAATAATTGCAAGTAGGCCTTGGTAACGGGGCAGTCTCAAAAGACATGGTGTTGGGTCCCCCTCATATAGCAAACTCTCCAGCAATTGTTCCCCTGTCCCTGGTCAAAGTGGGCTGTTGGGGTGTGGAAGAACCTCACTAGCATCTTCCAGCTGTACTCCTTCCAAGAGGGAGATGCACACAGAACATGTCTGATAACATGCCATGTTGGTCTCCTTGCAGGGATCCCAACCTATTAGGAGACCAACATGGTGCTGTCAAAATGTTTTGCTTGTGTGGCTGGTGGTCACCCTAATGGGCTAGGTTTGGGAGCAAAGTTGGGCGGTGTGTCAGGGTGCTGTCTCTAGGACATCTCATAGAGACCGATCAGGATAGATTCCATTCCCTGTCTGATTACAGGGTATATCCCTGGTGGACCAACAGAAGGGAAAAGTAACAGATTAAAACAAAAGAAAAACACAGGTTTTGGTTAAAATCAAAATAAAGAGCCAGTCTGTAGCACTACAGTACCATTAGTACTACTAGCTACTCTGGTGACTTGAGATTCTAAATGGACCTTGGTCACTTGAGGACCAGACATGGGAGAGAGGATTGAGCCTCCCATAGATGACTCTCCTCTTAGGAAGAGGGCGCACAGACAGTGTCCCCCTGTGGGACTACTGTGCCCCTAGAATAATCTGGGTGGCAGCACAATGGATGTGTCAAGGGGTCACAATATGAGGCTGGGGGGGGGAGACTCGGGCAATGTGAGGAAGTCTTTTTTCACAGAAGGAGTGGTGGATGCATGGAACAGCCTTCCTGAGGAGGTTGTGGGGGCAGCAGTGGTAGGCGAATTCAAGAATGCATGGGACAGGCAGAAGGCAACACTAGGGGCAGGAAGGAGGAGGTAGGCTGCAGATCAAGAAGGCTCTGTAGTTTATACAGTAGGTAGAGAAATGGGCAGACTAAGTGGGCCAGGCGGTCCTTGTCTGCCATCAGATTCTATGTTTATATGTTAAAATAGAAAATGAAAGGATTTCGAAAGAGCAATAAAAGGAGACAGCCTTTGTTATTTGTGATATAAATAACTGCAAGCAAAAAAATGATAGCAAAATTATGAAAGCAGTGAAAAATAAGTCCTCGAACTGCCATATTGCTGAAACATTGGGGCTATATGCAGGTCTTTAAAAAAATGTCAATGTGCTTACGCAACTGGATGAGATGAGATGAGATGAGATGATGCTTGTGTAACTTGATTTGCTTTGTGGCTTTCCACCTCTCAATCTATGGAAATACCACCCTGTAGGGGTACGTTGCAAGGAACCCTAGATTGGTCCCCCCTTATACAAGGTACGTGGGGAATTATAAAGGTGTAGGTTAGGAAGATGCCCACAGGTAAGACAGATGAGCCACTGGAGGAGGAGGGGTGGATGGTGGGCAACAAACAAACAAATCCTGGAGGGGCCCAGGATGAGAGGCATTTTAAGCTTGATGGGGGAGTGATGTAGTTGCTCCACCCATTGAACCTCGGGCTTAAAGCCCTCCTATTCAATGTGCTTATGCAACTGGATGAGATGAGATGAGATGATGCTTGTGTAACTTGATTTGCTTTGTGGCTTTCCACCTCTTTATCCATGGGACATACCACCCTGTAGGAGTCTGGCCTTAAGGAACCTAGGCTTCCCCATACAGGTGCCAGGAATGATTGCGTTGGCTAAAGATAGGTTAGTAAGAAGCCCAAAAAGAATACCCAAAGATGTCAAGCTTCGAAAAGGCGAGGATGATGAATGAATTCTGAGAAGATAAGGGCTGACTTCTTAAAGGGAGAGGGGAAAGCCAGGGCCACCATCCACCTCCATCCAACAGCAGAACCTAACTAACTAATCAAGGAAAGCACTAACTCTAACAAATATTATGACCATTGGCATGGAGGAGAGGGAAAAAAACCCTTTGAGGAGGAAACCTCTGGGGATCCAAGGCCTAGGTTGCCTTCCCTGCAGGCTGACAATGTTTGATTTGAGGACATATGTCAGTAAAGAGAATGGTTCATTAACGTTGTTGAAGAGAAGAGTACAGCAACGAGAGGGATATGAGTAGGGAGGATGATGATGGAATAGGGAAATTCCCCAAAAAAGAAAGCACAGATCGAAGAGGGACCATGAGGCTGTACACAGATCGAAGAAGGAACATGAGGCAACGATGAGTACTGATGGAGATCACCGCAGGAGGGCGGCAGGTCGATGAGGTAGCATAAGATCCAACAAGAGGTATGCTCAGTTGAGCGAGGCGAGGAAGTAGACACTGAGGCCAAGAAGGCATGATTATGCAATTTGAATGATGAGACCCTGATGTTGTAGTCGATGAGGTAGCATAGGAGTCAATGATAGGAATGCTCGAGTAAGCATTGTAAATAGATAAACCTTGAGGCAAGGATGAGTGAATGATGACTGGAGTAATAAACTCGATACATGTGGGAGGATAGCCATGGGTCAGTGATGATGGAGTGAAGCCATGATTGGAGTGAATCCTAGATGGCTGGTATGAGATAATTCAATGACAGGAATGGTTGAGAAAGCGAGTAATGAGGCTCCTCGGAAGGAGGTAGACTCTGAGACCAAGAAGGCATGTCTGGAACCAGAGGGCATGCAAACCTAATGCAGACTGAAGAAGATGATGATGATGATGATGATCGCCACAGGAGTGCAACAGAGAAATACAAAAAGATTGAGGAAGAGGAGACATGAAATGAACTTGAACTTCAACGATGGTGGGGAGCAGCCATCCAAGCAGTGATTGGATGATTGATGATGAGACGATGATGGGCTGGCACTAGAAAAGGCGCTAGGACAATGAAGGCAAAATTAGGAAACAAATGAGGTACGATGATGGATTGAAGCCATGGAGGCTGGTAGCTGGTACAGGAAAGTGAGGTATGAAAGGACAAAGGACGGTAGGGAGGTCAATGGGGATGGTAGGGAGGTCAATGGGTTTGCATAGGACACAGCCAATATGAGATGAGAACTGCAGTAGGGCGAGCTGGATGAGGTGTCACGCAGGCCAGATGGAGTCAGTCATAGATGGCCCAATGATATGAATGGCAGAGCAAGCGAATAGATAAACTGTGGCATGATGAAAGATAGAAGCCATGACTGGAATGAATCCTTGATGGCTTATGATGGATGGAATCAGAAACCCGATACATGTGGCATGATGGCTGTGGATCGATGAGGTGGGCATATGAGTAAAGATAGGTATGCCCAAAAAGAAATATCGGCAGGAGAGCGAATCGGACAAGGTGGCATAAGAGTCATGATAGTAGACAATGGAAGGAGTATGCATGCAAGGAAGCAGACCCCAAGGGTCAAAACTGGGTTGAAAAGGCACCGAGGTGCTCAGGAGAATCATGAGCGCATTACTGGATGTCTCAGTCGGATAAGCTAAGGATAACTGCTATGGGCATTAGATTGAGGAGAGATAGTAATCGATGAGCCAAAGAAGTAGTGGTAGAGCAGGGACCCCCAAACAGAAACCGTGGAAAACAATGAAATGAAGCAGGAAACTGACTTGCAGAATGACTGAAATGTAATGTCAATGCAAACACATAGAAGATGGTAAGCAAGACATAATAAAATCCATTGCTTGCAATAGTGCAGTGCCTCCTTGTATGGTTCATTGAGAGAAAGAACCATGCGGTTTGAAATGCAGTTACTAAACATCCACCTGAAATATCCCTTGATGCACAATGGGAAAAAAAAAACAATGGTTCGATTATCGGGTTTTCAGTTTTTTTAGTTATATTTAGTGTGTTATTGATTGCTCAGCATGTGGGATAGATGGGATAATGTAATGGTAGTGCGAGAAAAGAGTCGAGAGACAAAGCATTGGAACAGTCTGCTAAGCGCCCAGAAGAATGTAGTCGGGTGTGAGGACCAACGGTCCACTGTAAAATGAGAGCAGGAAGACAGGGAAAGAGAAAGAAGGAAACAAAGTCCCAGAGTACTCACCCATAGAACGAACTACCGCTGACAGGAGTGAGCCGTGGCCCGGAAAGAGGTGAGAGTCGAGACAGTTGAGAGCAGCAAAGAAGGGAGGAGCTGACCCAGTCAGGGACACTTGCTCCCTAGTACAGAAATGACCAAAAGCAGAAGCAAGCCCAGGGACTGGCAGATGAAAGAGGTACGGGGAGGGAGAAAAGTAGAGGGGGCAGAATGAACGAGGCACGAGGCATCCAGGAGGAAAATGCAAGGGGTCAGGGGGTGGGAACAGCAATGATGCAGTGAAGCTGCAGGAAAGAGGCAGAGAAGGGCTGAAATGGGTCGGGGAATATGGAGTGTGAGAGACAGGGAAGCAGAGAGCAGGGATGGGTGAGAGAGAGAGTCATGGAGGACAGCCACTAAACAGCGTCAGCAAGGGAGCGCAACAGAAGTTGGTGACTGAAGGCAGCAGCAAACGAAGAATGAGGGAGCAAAAAACAAATGGGCAGGAGAAAAAGTTGGTGGTCAGGAGCGACAGCAGGGATAGGAGAACACAGGTGAGTGGAGGGCGAGGAAGAGCAGCGCCTCTGGCTGCAACAAAAAAATGAATCCTGGAGGGGCCCATGATGAGACGCGTTTTAAGCCCGATGGGGGAGTGATGTAGTTGCTCCGCCCATTGAACCTAGGGCTTAAAGCCCTCCTAAAAAAAGATTAGGGGAATTTTGTTTTTGCAGGCTTAATGCAAAACTGGAGAAGTGGTTGAGTGCACTGTGCAGTGCACCCACTTTCACAACCTCATTGTTTGGAAGTCATAACATGAGAAGCAGGTACCCACTGGATTTTGACTTTACCTTGGGGCTATTATAGCTGGATTTTTGCTCAGCATCCTTGCTGCTTCTAACATAAATGATAATGACCTGTATTAAAAAAAGAAGAAGAGAAGTGATATCTGGTTTAGCAAAAGTTATTTATATTGTAATGAAGGTGCAGCTGCAACGCTGCAGGAAGGAAGCATGGGGGGAAATGCATAGCTGATCTTTATGGAGAAAAGCAGTTAACAACAGCAGACTATTTCAATTTCATGGAGTAGCTCATATTTGTACCCAAGTAATGGCAAGTTAAGCTTGGTGAAAACAAGCTGTTGGACCTGTTCAGGGTCTAACATTAAATAATGAGACACAACATCACCAGCAATGCTGAACATCCTCTTGGATGGTATAGTCACAAGGGGGCAACTAATGTATCTCACAGCCAGTTGTGCCAAGTGAGGGGATGAATGCCTCTTCTGTGCCCAGTAGCCTGATGGCTCAACCTGCAATAACTCAAGAGACTCTGCAAAATAGCCATTCAAGATATTTTCCACCAAAACAGGCTGAAGGACTTGAATATGTACTCCCTGAAAGAGAGGAGGGAGAGAGGGGATTTGATAGAGACATACAAGTACCTTACAGGGAGGAACAGGGTGCAGAATACAATATTTTCCAGAGAAAAGAAGTTCCAGGACTAGAGGGCATGGGATGAAGTTGGAGGGAGGGCGATTCAGAGGAAACGTGAGGGAGAATTTCTTCACATAATGGGTGGTGGACGAGTGAAACATCCTGCCAGAGGAAGTGGTGGGGCTGAAACAATCACAGGATTTAAGAATGCATGGGATAGACTTAAGAGAATTCTGGAGATCAGGAACGAGGGAAAACAGATTTCTAGAAAAATGTTAAAGGAACTTACTAGCTCAAATGGGCAGACTGGATGGGTCATAGGCCCTTATCTGCTGAAAGTGTCTATGTATCTATGTAAAAAGGCTGTGCCTATGTCCTCTGCTGTTGCTTTTGAAACAAGCACGTGCTGAGCAGCGACCACTCAATGTCATGAGTGTCGCCACCAGTACCAGGCATTTCTTCCCCGTCTCCACCAGTAGAACCAGAGCTATACTTGAAGGATGGTGCCATTCCCTTTTTCATGAGCTTCTTCCCTAGAGAGTTGCACTAGTCCCTGCATGTAACCAGCATCACATAGCTCTTGGTGAAAGTGAGTCACTTTGTGGCTATGCATACCCATTTGAAGGATCTCACATTTTTAAACTGGGAGATCCAGCATGGTTGCAAAAATGTGGCTGTGACTATCCAGCAGTTTTGCAAACCTTGCATCCAGTTCAGCTTTCAGTCACTCACCAAGCACAGTTGTCCCATCTGGATTATCCCTATGTTCCTCTACTTATCTCTCTGTGGATGTTTTTAGGACATCCACTGCTGAGATCACATGATTCAGGGTGGCAGTGGATGCACTAAGATTATGGGGGCTCCTCTCAATTGACCCAAGTACTGTCACCATGGTATCAGTGTCACTCATGGTGGTCTCGGACTCCCCCAATGTCACACTCCATCGACATGAAGTATGTGCTTCTGTTTTAGCAGTCTAGACAGCATCAGGTATGATGAATTATATCTGGTACTCGACATCCTGCATCAAGCGATGTTGTCAAAGACCAAAGCATTGTTGCACTTCACTTCTTTTAGTTGGTTACTCGCCTTTACAGAATGATGAAAATCAGGAGAGATGCAGCGTACTGTGGAGACAGTCTTGCTAGCCACAAAACTGTGATGTAGCGCAGATGTGACCACTAGATTATAGGTGTGGCAAAGTAATAAATGTTGATGAAATTGCCATCACCAGTTGAGATTATCATATCTGCGCTGTTACTCATTATGGAAAAAAAACATAACGTGGATTTGTACCAACTGTCTAAGACTGCAGTGTTTCTTGAATGAATTCCAGGATGTTTGGTGACGTGGTCTTTCTCATTTAACCCCACATTAAAGGAGATAGGAAATGATTTTTACATAGTTAACTGCACTTTCATCCTCCTTTTCATGCCAGTTTTGTATTCTGATATGCTTTGTTGATTTTTTGATAAATAAATTATAGATTGAGGGAGTGCTCCAGACCAAAGTGCTCCATTCGTCCACACATGAGACACTCTTATTCTGCAAAGAGCATCTCACATGCAGGTGCCCTGGAAACCAGCCTGTTCAAGGAATTAAAAAAAAAATTTATATTAATTGCGCTCGATCAATAATGTACTAATATGTTCCCCATCGTCACTCTGTACTGTATTAGAGTGGTTTGACTTGCTTTCAGCTTGAGCCAGCACAGCACAGCTTCTCTGCTCTCGCTCAAGCTGAATGCACATGGAACCACTCTGATACAGCAAAGAGTGGCGATGGCACATGAAACCACTCTGATACAGCAAAGAGTGGTGATGGCACATGAAACCACTCTGATACAGCAAAGAGTGGCGATGGGGGGCATAGTAACACACATACGTACTTACTGTAGCTTTGGGGTGCCCTCAGATCCACACAGCGTTCCACTCTCCTTGCCAGCTACTGCCTTTGACATATTTCTAAAACATCCATGACATCAGTAACTCCCATTCCATGCTATTCATCTGAATGGCATGAACTAGTGTTACCATGTTCACTTGTGCACCTGTCCGATTGGTGGTTGAGCTAGCGGTTTTTGGCATTTTGTGGCATCTTTGGCATTTAGGTATATTTCTACACTTTTGGAATCTACTCGAAATTTATGTGTGATGCCATTTTTGCACAGCATTTGACACAGCAATCTGAGCAATGCTGACTATTGCAGATAAGCGATATTTGGAAGATTCACACATGTTAAAACAGTTTGTGACTTTGCATATGTGATGTTGTTTTGGTGCAGTTCTTGGAATTATTAGAGTTAACAAACTTTAAATGTCCTAGAGAAAAAAACTGTATACAACAACAGTTCATGGCTGGGTTTGCAGAACATATCTCAGTAAACTGATTCCAAGTGATGGTTTTTTACAGTTGAATCTTTTAAGCATTTGTCAGTTACAGACTGGTGTAATTTAATAAACAGATTTACAGGACTTGACATTTATAGCTAACAGGCATGGGGCGCGTATTAACTGATTTCTGCCCTGGTGCTGGGTTCGTTTGCATTTGCTCTTTAAAGGAAGACCAGCAAGAAAATAAAACGAAAAAGCTTTGCTATATATGTGGACAATATTTGACAAAGAGGGAACTCCATTTGGAAATACAATAATTTTCAGTCTGAGCTAGTTGCCCATGCAATCTGGCCTTATTCTCTAGGGGCTGCATTTTATCATATGGGACACTTGGAAAGTGACTGAGCAGCTTTTTATCAGAGTTCGTTTGCACTACATATTTTGGCACTTAGAACTTTGCTATCACTTTTTCCTGTTATAGAAATAATGCACTGAATATTGGAATATATGTATATGAATTTTGAAATACTTTGCACATTTTCAACTGCTGACTGATTGATCAATATGAGAACAATCTGTGATTCTTATTAAAAATACTTATATATACAAAAATCAAATAATTAAAGAGATTGTGATAAAGAATCACTTGCAACATATTATCTCTGTTCCACTTACTGGGTGCTGGCATTTGTACAGATGTAGTGGAGGTGGTAGTTGTCTGTATTTCTCCATATTTAATGGTGGTATTGATGTTATAGAATGTTCAGGAAGTATGGAAAAAGAGAGCAGCAACTGCAAAGGAGAAAGGGATTCAAGGTAGTTACAAAGGCATCAAAATTAGATTATTAATTTTACAAAAAAAAGGCTAAAAACATATCAGAATACTGGGCAGCCAGTAAAGAACAATGGGGGCATCTAGAGGTGTAAAAACTGTTTTCTATCACTTTTAAGAACAGCAAACCTGAAGTGACTGCCAGACTGTGAAGTGATGAAGGGAGAGCCAGTGATGCATGAAGAGAAGGAGGAATTGGCAACAGGAGACATAGGCTTTTGCATTCACCAGTGCGCGGTCAAGGAATGATATGCATGCATGGAGTTTGTACTGCTCCAAATGTTGGAGGAGTAGTGGAAAACTCCCCTCACAGCTTCCAAGAGTAACATGGCAGTTGTCATTATTACACCATCATGTATATTTGGCACCACAGTCCATGAAAATGTGGAACGTGATGGGAGCTGGTAATGTGGCCGCAAGTGCTGCAGGAGTCTCCTGAAGCCAGTTTCTTCCACAAGTGGAAAGGGTTGCAGATCCAACACCATCATTTCACCTGTGAACTGTGTGATGTGCTGAGCTGTTGGATGGAAAAACTGGTACTGCTTGCGGCCTGGAATGCTTCCACTATTGACATTAACCATGGGGGTGAGGGGATGTTTCACACCTGTCAAACGGTGTGGAAATATCAGGAGACTGGTGCCTGGTGGTGGCAGGAGTGCTGATGTATGTGTATGTCTGTGTGTGTGTGTGTGTGTGTGTGTGTGTGTGTACTCTTTGGTATTGAGGGAGAAGGAGTGGTAGCACTGGCACTTTTTCAGAGGCAGAATGAGCTGTGGCATTGCTACCAGCCCCACTGCCTGCATCATCTCCACAGATCCCAGATGGGTCTGATGGAACCACAGGCACAGACCCAGGCACTTTGAAAACCTGAGGATGTTTTACCTTTAGGTGGTTAATTAAGGAAGTGGTTATTAAACCTGCCACAGATTTTTCCTTGCTGATAGTTGTACTGCACAATGTGCACACTGCCTGTTATTTTCTTTTAGTAATGTGAAATGCAGCCATACCATGCTCTTACTGGCCCTGACACCGCTCATTTGGCTACTGTCACCACCAGTACCAGCACCACTCTTTTGGCCCCCACTAGGCTTTCTTGTTTGGACATGCTGCCACAGTTTCTCCTGGCACCACTGGTGCCTCTAGTCTGCACCTGCTTTATTTTGCTGTTAGACTGGAATGGTGACTGTTGAAGAAAGTGCTGAAGGGTAGATTTCCAAGTTGTTGTTTTTTTGTTGGGGGGAAGCATATCCTTCTTTCTCCTGCCACTGCAACCTTGAGAGGTTGAGTTTTTTATTTCTACCCCATTTTCTTGCTTCAGCCTTTCAAGGTTCTCCCTATACTCTGCCTCATTATTAAAGCTGCTTAGGTTAGTCTTCCTAGATGCTGCATCAGCGAGCAAGTCTTCTTCTTGTGTAAATTATACAGACCCAGATGAGTGCTCCTCTTCATCTGCATTGTCAACTTTTACAGTACAGGAGACATACAAAGAAGCAAGAGTTGTCACAGTAGGGGTGGACACAATACTGGAAATAGTTGTGCAACCACAGGACTCATAATGGTTATAGGGACTGGTTTTACCATAGCAGTACTTGTGGTCACCAAGGTGACAGTAGTGGTCTGGGTCACAGCAGCAGGAGAGGCTGGGCAGGACCACTGTCGCAGAAGAAGTTGGGATTCTAGTAGTTGTAGTGGATGGGTGGTGCGTCAGAGCAGTGATGGTTATTAAGGATGAAGTGATGCTGGAACTGGTGGCAGTGACAAGGGATGAAGAGAGCACATTCACATTGGTGGTATTGTATCAGTGGCAGTTAATGACAATGTCCTAGCAGCACTATGAGCAGTTCTTGGATGTTTTCACTGGTGTCAGCTGATGCCATACTAGTACTGGAGGCAGCAGGCTTTAATGTGGTGAAATATGATTTTGTGTGATGAATGCACCCTGAAAATCGCCCTGCAGTACACTCACCCTCACCTGCTGCTTGCTGCTCTCCACCTACTGCAGCTTTGTTGAGGTTGCCAGACCAACTATGTTTTCTAGTACGTCCTTTATCTGCCATGGTACCACACAGTAAGATTAAATGGAATTAAAATTATATTATTATGAAATAATATATTGCTCAGTTCCACTCTCTGCCACAATGCCATTGAGCTGACAAGTCTCATTCACCCTAGTCAAGCCTCACACAAACACAACAAGAGCTTCACTCTAGAGGTTTTTTGTAGAGAACCAAGGTAGATATCAGTATCAAGTACAGTAGATACAAAAGATGTTCTTCGATTCCAAGATAGTTTATTTTCCAGTGTAGCAGTAAGTTTCCTGCAAACATACAGGTCCTAATACAATGAAGGATTCACCGGCTAGGGACAACCATAACCCAGCAGCATCGACGATTCATTCATATGAGCGTCATCAGGAGGCAATTAGCTAGGTGATCTGGGCATATTTTATACAGAGAACATTTAGCACATAATCAATTGATTAAATCAAATTGCCTCATTTTTTAAAGAAAATAATAGATCTGTAAACATTTTTAAACAGTTTTTAACATTTTTTATATCTGATATATTTAAATTATGTATTCTCTCATAATAATCACAAACAATAGAAAGACATTTCTAACTTAGTCTTATACTCAATCCACACAACCATGCTTTGTAAATTATCTACTAAACAGAAGCATAATTAGAGCATCCATTTTTATTATTATGAAGGCAGAACAAAGCACAGCAGAGACAAGTCATTCTTCTGGCCAGGAGTAAGTAATCTGGTAATAAACACGTATAAAAGGACAGTACTGAGTAAAGTAGAAGCATTGCTTAATTCAGATACAGGGCCAGCATTTAAAAATGTAACACAAGCTGAAGTTGATGCATTTCAGAATTACAGCCGATGAATGACATAATCATTAAACAGTCGATAAGAGGGGAAATTTGTTAATAATGGAAAAAGAATTCTATAAAAACAAAGTATTTGACTTACTGAGTAATCACATGAACTATAGGAAGTTACCATCAAACCCCACATCAGCATATAAAACAGAAAGTGTGCACTTATTACAAAGAGCAACAATGAGGTGGTACATCACGGAGGATGAGTTCAGCTTCCTATTATCACAGACACCCATAGTACCAACCATGTACATCCTACCAAAAATTTATAAATATGCATTGGACCCACCAGGCAGATTAATAATATTAGGGATGGGGTCACTGACGGATAACCTGAACCAATTTGTAGATGTTTTTCTACAAAGAAGTGTAGTATGTTTACAATCTCATATCAGAGATACAATGGATATTTAAACAAAATGCAAGAGTTTACATGGCAGGAAGAATACAATTGGCTGACTATAGCTGCTGAGGCATTACACACTTCCATCAGGCATGTTGATGATGTAGAAGCTTACCCTTATTTTCTAATGAGAGATCCATTGAAGACTGCAATGCTAATTGAGTTAGTAACTGAGGGACTTGAGTTTGTTCTATCACATCATTTGTTTCAATTTGATAGAGAGTACTACTCACAAAGCTTAGCTGCAGTACAGCGATGGGGGAGTCAATGGTGCCATCCTTTGTGAACCTATTTCTAGGTAAGTGGGAAGAAGAACTGATATCTGACCACAACACTAATCCATACCACAATCATATTATGAAATGGTTTTGTTTTATAGATGATATATTGAGGGTGTGGAAGGGATCCAAGGATGAAGCAGGCAAATTCCTTGACTGGCTTAACCAAAATGACAAAAACCTACAGTTTACACATAACTACCAATCAAATTCCATTGATTTCTTAGATGTTACTTTTTCAATAAACAATATGAACAAAAACACCACTAAGGGGTTCAGGAAATCAACGGCAACAAACAGCTTTCTTTTAGCTACTGTACCAGTGCCCATCCCAGAAAACTAAAAGAATCCATTCCTTTTAGCCAGTTCCTAAGACTAAGGAGGAATTGCTCTGAAATGAATGAATTCATTGAATAGGCAAATGAACTAAAAGAAATGTTCTTAGATCGTGACACTGGAGATAGCATTGGAAAGAGCAAAAAGCATAGACAGGAATAGTTTGCTTCACCCTAGAGTTAGAGACCCCATAGGAAATGAGATGGGTTGTTTCCCGACTGCCTATAATCATTTGGCAGGCAAAATTGGTAATATTGTAACTCAGTTCTGGCCAGTTCTATCAGGTGATGGAGCTTTTCCAAACTGTGCAGGGAACAAACCACAGGTAACTTTCAGAAGGGGTATTACTTTAAAGATAAATTAGTCAAAAGTCCACTCACAAGAGATACTGCCAGAACAACCTGGATGCCACAAAAACCTCAAGGCAGTTTTAAATGTGGAAACTGTATCATGTCCCTTATGTATGAAAGGATCAGTTTTTGCGTCACCTAACAATTCATGTACAATGACAATGCATCAATTCATTTCATGCATTACAGTATTCGTGGTATATGTGTTATGGTGTCCTTGTAAACGCATATATGTAGGCAGGACAGCCAGACAATTAAAACTATGGGTACAAGAACATGTACGTGACATAAAAAACTTTTACATTGACAGTCCAGTTGCTGAACATTTATTCTGTGAACACAACAGTGATCCCTCACCCTTCAAATTTATTGGTATGGAAAATGTGAGGGTGGGCTCAAGGGGTGGTGATAAACTACAGTGGCTGCTGCAAAGGGAAACATATTGGATTTTCTCGTTTCAGGCTATGCAACCTATTGTCTTATATCTTTTTTTTTTATTTTATTTTTATTGGTTGTTGGTTATTTCATATTGTACAGTTAATTACATGCTTTCAGAAATGATCATATTACAAGCACAGATCGTACATCAATGTACCATTTTGTATTACTGTAACATAATTTAGTAATTTATTAGGGCAAATAGACTTCCAACCTATGTGTCTAGCTTCCCTTCATGGGGTCGCAGCTGACCACACCTGCCCCTCTCCTTTCAAACCTCTGGCTTTCCCCCCATACTTGACTCATCTGCCAAGATATACAAATAGCTTCAAGATCCATTATCTATTTCATTTTGTGTACAATAGAATACCTATGGTCTCCATAATGGTTCTAGTAATAGTTGCTTATTATGGATTTTAGCTGTTAAAGTTTCTATCTGATAAATATCTACCACCAGCTTCCTCCACTCATGTACCGATGGGATAGTTGGAGAGAACCATCTTTTTGTTATAGCTTTTTTGGCTGCTAATATTAAAATTGGTAACAAAGTCCGATGCCATGATGGGTTGTGATAAGGATACATTGAAAGCAGCACTATCTCTGCTGTAAGTTCCACTGTCTCCCCTAGACCTTCCGAGATTTCTTTTTGTAATGTATACCAATATGGCATCAGTAAGGGACATGAGCAGAAAATATGGCCTTGATCGGCCAATTTACATCGACACTTTCTCCAACACTCCCCCTGCCGGTTGAGAATGGTATTTAGCTTGGACTGCTGGGGTACGAAAGAAACGGCTTCTACATGTCCATGCAAATTCACGCCATCTAGTAGCATGAGTAATCTTGTATGCCTGAATAGATGCTCAAAGCCATTCCTGTTCCTGAACGTCCATCTCCAGATCTCTATTCCAACTATTTAATATTGAGATAGTGGAGTCTCCCATTCCCTCCCTCAAGATTTTATATAAAAAACCTATCTGATGGGGCCATAACTTGCCATTGATATGGTCTTTAATATATCTCCAGGCCAAGGGGAGGGAGGCTGGGAGGAGCTTGATCTCTGCCTCTCTTTGTCGTAGTAGATAATTCTTGGCTTGGTTGTATCTAAAAACATCTCTTTCTGATAAACTAAAATTGGTCTGGAGTGTTTCGAATGGAATTATCCCTGTTTGAGAAAGAAACTTTCTAAAAAATTACAACCCTACTTGTCTCCAGCTAGAGAATGTGTGATCTAAAGATGCTGGTAGAAACAGGCTATCCTCTGAAATTAAGGTGTAATAAAAAAAAAGATCTCTGAAGGCTTTGTGTTTTTTTAATTTATGCCATATTTTTAATATATGAGCTGTATATCCGGTAAAGTTATGGAGTTGGGGCAGATTTGAGATCGAGGCCATGGTGATCTTTATAATATCATACAGGTCATTTATTGCATACTCCAAGTCTTTCCAGGGGGATTGGTATGCAGTTATGAGCCACAAAGAGACAATTCTCAAAAGTGATGCCTGAGCATATAATCTTAAATTCGGAAGGTTTACTCCTCCTGATGAGCCTGGGAGTTGAAAAAAAGAAAGTCTTATTCTTGGCCTTTGGCCAATCCAAATAAAATTTGATATAAGCTTGTCCCATGATTTAAAGTAAAAGTCTGATGGTAGGGTGGGTATATTCTGAAAAAGATATAATAATTTAGGAAGAACTATTGTCTTAAATCTTGAAATACTGTAGATTATAGACCATATTAATGAAAGGTTCTGCATTTGTGTTACAAATATTGATATTATCCCTTACCCATTTTAAATGAAATTATTGTAACCCCGTGGCAAGAATTTCTATCCTATATACGGGATAGCCACAAATATTGTGTACTAATCCCAAGTACTGGTTACTTTCAATTACATGAGTTAATGTAATCTCACTTCTCTTTTTTTTTTTCCTCTTGCAGCTAGGAGAACTGGTAAGCGCAGGACTTTCCTGCAATTGGGATTCAGAGGTACCCAGCTCACCACTCCGATTCTGCCTCTGCTGTGCTTTGTTCTGTTTTCATAATAACAAAAATGGATGCTTTAATTACATTACAATTTAGTAGATAATTTACAAGCCATAGTCATGTGTATTAAGTATAAGACTAAGTTAGAAATGTCTTTCTATATTTTGTAATTATTAAGACAGTTTATAATTTAAATATAATCAAACAAAAGAAAAGTTAAAAACTGTTTAAAATGTTTACAGATCTATTCTTTTCTTTAAAAAAATGAGGCAATTTGATTTCATTAATTGATTATGTGCTAAGTGTTCTCTGTATAAAATATGCCTAGCTCCCCTAGCTAATTGTCTCAACAACAAAAAAAATCAATCAAAAATGTATCTCATAGAGTGCATTTCTCAATTGTGACTCAGTGCACTTCACAATAATTCTAAAATTATTAAAATATGGTGCAAAACATACAGACACATGGATAAATACAAACATTAATTATCAGTAAAACCTTACTAATTACCCATAAAAACTTGTCTGAATAAAAAGGTCTTTAGCTCCCATTTGAAAATCTTAGCTGTTGGACTGTCTCAAATCTGGTGAGGGAGTGAGTTCCACAGGAATGAGGCTGTAGAAGAAAAGGCATGAGCCTCCAATGTCTTTAACTGACTCCTGGGAACTCCCAACAAACCTTCATTTGTGAGAATGAAAGGAGCGGGTGGGCTGGTAGGGAAACAGGAGATCTTGCAGACAACCAGGCCCCTGACCATGTAGGGCCTTATAGGTTAGCAAACCAACCTTGAAGGAGCTCTACCACCTAACTGGCAGCCAGTGCGGAGAACGCAGCACAGGTGTAATATGACATGACCTAGGTAGACCAGTCAACAACCTGGCTGCTGCATTCTGCACTAGCTGCAGGTGGCGCAGATCTACCCCTGCTAGCCCCGGGTACAGAGCATTGCAGTAATCCAGGCACAAGGTCACAAAAGCATGAACTAGTGTTGGCAGATCAGCCGGGGGTGTCAGGTTTCACCCTGGAGATGTTTCTCAGATGGTAGAAAGAAGTTTTGACCATGGCCAACACCTGTGGTCTAAGCGTCAGGTCACAGTCCAAAACAATGGCAAGATTCCTCACCTGATCAGAGGTGAGCAACTGGGAGTCCCCGAGCCTAAGCCCTAGATTCTACCAGACTGCACCCTCACCCCTTGGTGACCAGGTTCCAGCACCAGTACCTCAGTCTTATCTGGATTCAACCTCAATCAGTTCATCCTCATCCAGTCTTGGATCTCAGCCAGGCAGGTGTTCAGTACTGAGATTGTCTCCTGCTGCTCGGGTGCAAAGGACACGTAGAGCTGAGTATCATCTGCATAGCCGTGAAAACTCAACCCATATCATCTTATAATGTCCCCTGGTGGTAGCATGTACACTGCAAACAGCATGGGGGACAAAACGGAGCCCTGCAGGAGCCCACATGGCAGGGACATGGGTGCTGAGGAATAAACCTCAGACACCAAACATTGTGACCTGCCAGTGAAGTAAGATCTAAACCAGTTGTGGACTGTACCCAAAAGTCAACGGCATACCTGCAAGTGCTCCATCATCACCCCATGGTCCATGGTGTCAAACGCTGCCAAGAGTTCAAGGAGAACAAGAATGGAACATCTCCCCTGATCCCTCACTACCAGGAGATCATTTAGCAACTGAACCAGGGCAGTCTCAGTACTATAATAGAAAGAGGCAATGGGTGCTGTGCTAAACGTTGGGCAGGGTGCGAGTGTGGGGCTTCCAACCCAAACTGTAACTCTAAAAGCAAACATTTACTTGCACTCCAGAGCTAGGAGAGTGTTTTCTCCCGTAAAGGAGGCAGCACAGTAATGCCAAACTGCCTCAACTAGTGAAGTGCCGGGGCACCTGCGAGCAGATCTTACTGTTGTGTCTACGTTGTTTTCTCCACATTAATTTACAAATAAATGAAGATGTTTTTGAACTAACTACTTGCATTTTGGCATTTTTGTGCCTCCTTCGCTGGAGAAAATGCTTTCCTGGCTCTGGAGTGCGAGTGAATGTTTGTTTTTGCAGTCTCAGTACTATGCCTTTTCCTAAAACCTGACTGGAGAGGCTCATAGATGTCATGGGCTGTTAAACTGGTCTCCAGTTGAACAGCCACCACCTTCTCAATAACCTTCCCCACCAAGGGAAGGTTAGAGACAGGTCTGTAGTTTGCCAGACAGTTCACATCTAGTGAATGTTTTTTTAGAAAGGGCCTTACAACTGCCTCCTTCAGGGGCCCTGAAAAGATCCCTGACACCAGAAAACATTAGACTATCTTGTCTAGAACTGGGCCAATGACATCAATGCACCCCGCAAGGAGGGGTATTGATCCCAGGTCCAAACTACAGTAGGTTGGCCATAACGCCTGGATGATCCTCATGACATCTACTACAGCTACCTGATTGAAGTCAAACCAGACAGACTGAGTGTCTGCAACCTCACACCATTCACTGCAATGCCCATTTAAGAGTGCTGACTGGATTTCTGATCTGATGAAGACAATCTTATTAGCAAAGAACAGAGCAAACTCATCAAATCATGACTATGAAAAGCTCCCCCAGACCAAAGACAGACTAGGTTACAAAGTCTGTCTATTGTGCGGAAGAGCCAAGCTGGTCTGTTAATTGATGCCGCATTCTCCTTGGACAGGAACTCTGCCTTCTTACAGAAGATTGCTGATTGATAGTCTCTATAGTGGATCATCCATATAAGTTTGTCCTCACTCAAACCAGATCTCCGCGAGCGCTACTCCAACCTTCCACCCCTCCTCCTCATCTCCCTGAGAATTCCGTCAAACTAAGGGGACCTCTGGTGTGAGGTGAAGGGTCGAACACGGACGGGTGCGATAGAGTTGAGAGTCTTGGCAATAACCCTGTTATAGGTCAAATCAATTCCTCTGGCTCCTAGCACGCACTCATTGGACCTGACGGATCCTCCTGACGAAGCTCATATGAGTGAAGTGCCGAGGCTGCTGGGTAATGGTTGTCCCTAGCTGGCGAATCTTTCATTGTATGAGGACCTGTATGTTTGCAGGTAACTTACTGTTACATTGGAAAATAAACTATCTTGGAATTGAAGAACGTCTGTTGTATCTACTTGATACAGGTATCTACATTAGTTCTTGACAAAAAACCTCTGGAGTGCAGCTCTTGTTGTGTTTGTGTGTGGATTATAAAGAGGCCAGCCAAGCCCGGAGCTTGCACCCCATCTGTACCGGTGAGTGCAATGACTACCTTGTTTCACAGCCCCAGTCAAGCCTGACTAGTAAATAAATTCAGAAGAAAATAAATTTGTTTTAAATTTCTTCTTAGCATGAAGTCACAGACCTACAAGAAAGTCTTTCTTGAGTGCATGTGTGCAAGTACACAAACACCCACACAGTAGCTAGTTGTTGCCCGGAAGTGGTGGGAGTCAGCCAACAAGCCCCACCCTACCAGCTAACAAATAGAGCAGTGCACTCACAGTTGCACAAACTGCCCTGGGGGGACTTGAGCCTGGTTTTTTTAGAAAGATATTTGATATACATTTTAAATTGTGTTATTATAAAATAATATACTGCTAAGTGTCACTCACTGCCTCAATGCCTGTGAGCTGACAAGTCTCACCACTCTCACTAGCCAAGCTGGCTAGTAAAGAAATTCAGAAGAAAAATAAATTGTTTTAACTTTCTTTTTCGTCACAAAGCAACAAACTTACAAGAATGTTTTTCTTGAGTGCACACTGCACAGATACACACAGAACAAAACGATAACTAGTAGGTACCCAAAGTCCATTCACAAAAGAAAGAACCCTGAAAGGACTTGCAAATCTGAACATGGATACAGTTACGGGACTGGATGGGGTACACCCATGGGTGCCGTAGAAAGTGCTGAAATTGCTGACAGAAAGGAGAACAGTCACCCAGCTTTAACTTCTTTCCACAGTGAAAGTAGCAGTGTAAGTGGGTTGGAAATAGAGATTTGTAGGCAGTGTTTGGGGCACTTGTCTTTAAAGTTGTAATGGGTAGTGTGAGTGTAACTCTTACTCCAGTCCAAGAGTGCCATCTTGCAGACTAGGACCCCCTAACTTGTACACAGACAAGGCATCAAGCCACAAGTTGGCATAATAAAAGGCATCACCCCTGGCTGTGGGGCAATTACCTGGCTCAAGGATCTAGAGGTTGGGGGGGGGGTAGGGCACAAAAATGAACATTTATATTAACTCTAGGTACTGGGAGAGTGTTGCTAGGGCTACGCTAGGTCTAACTTCTGAGGGGGCCCCATAACAGTTTCACACAGGGAAGCATGAATCCATTGTCCAGTACTGAAGGTGGGATTGTACAATATGGCTTTATTCTCATAACAGATGATAAACACAGAATGGGGTGGTCCCCCAGGTTGGAACTGACTTTTCAGAGCAACACACTTTTCTTTCCAGAAACAGCATTTGTCTTGGGCATTTAATACACTCTTTTCCACACAGAACTATTGAACTGCCCATCCCTCTGTACTAGGAATTTCTGGACTTTTATTTTCCAGTAAATGAGGGTGACAGTGAAAAGGCAGAGATCCTGAATGAATACTTTTGCTCAGTATTCACATAAGAAGAGGACTGGGAGGTACCTAAACCAAGCAATAGAAGCACTCTGGGTAGGAGGGTCAATATCAGTCCATTCACAGAAGAAAGGGTCCTGAAAAAACTCCTAACACTCAAGGTGAACAAAGCAATAAGACTTGACGGGATTCACCTCAGAATTCTAAAAGAACTAAGGGGAGAACTAGTGACACCACTGACTACCCTTTTTAACAAATCATGGGAGGATGGGGCGGTACCTGAGGACTGGAGGAAGGTTGATGTTATTCCGCTCCACAAAAGTGGGAGCAAGGCAGCGGCAGGAAACTACAGACCTGTTAGTTTAACCTCTGTGGTAGGGACAATTATAGAATCACTTCTGAAAGAAAGAATTGTTGAGTACCTAGAGGTCAGCAGGGCACAGGACCCAAAGAAACATGGATTCACAGTGGGGAGGTCATGGCAGATAAATATAATAGATTTCTTTGACTGGGTGACCTAAGTAGTAGACCAGGGAGGGGCTGTGGATGTGACCTATCTAGACTTTAGCAAGGTATTTGACACAGTCTCACACAAAAGATTAATAAACAAGTTAGCCAGCCTGGGAGTGGGTCCCAGGGTGGTAACCTGGGTAAAAAGATTGCTGGACAACAGAACACAGAGGGTAATAGTACATGGAGTCCACTCTGAGGAAAGGGGGGTTACTAGTGGGGTACTGCAGGGTTCAGTACTGGGACCAGTCCTCTTTAATGTCTTTATAGGTTACATGGCTGAGGGCTGGTAGGAAAAGTATGCCTCTTTGTAGATGACACAAAGATCTGCAGCAGGGTTGATACACAAGGATGAGAAGGTACTTGGCAAGGTTGGAGGAATGGTCAGAAGTATGCCAGTTTAGATTCAGTGCAAAGAAGTGCAAAGTAATGCACCTGGGAAACAAAACCCCAGTGGAAGAGTACACAGTGGAGGGGGGGGCTACTAACAACAACAAAAATGGAATGGATTCTGGGGGTAATCATATCAGATCACTTAAAGGTAGGTATGCAATGTGAGAAGGCAGTAAGAAGGGCTGGGAGGATACTGGGATGCATAGGGAGAGGCATCACCACTAGAAATTAGGAAGTTGTTATCCCTCTCTACAGACAGTTGGTGAGACCCCATCTGGAGTACTGTGTGCAGTTCTGGAGACCCATCTTCAGAAGGACATAGACAGGATGGAGACAGTCCAGAGGAGGGCAATTAAAATGGTGCCGAGTCTGCACAAGAAACCATATGAAGAGAGACTAAAGGAGCTTAATATGTATACCCTTAAGGAAAGCAGGGAGAGGGGGGACATGATAGAAACATTTAAGTGCCTCAAGGGAATCAACAAAGACCAAAAGGGTAGCATCTTTCAGAAAAAGAGATGTACAAGAACAAGGGGTCACAATTTGAAGATAGAGGGAGGATGGCTCAGGCGTAATGTGAGGAAGTATTTTTTCACAGAGAGGGTGGTGGATGCTTGGAATAGCCTTCCAGAGGAGGTAGTGGGGTCAAAAACAGTGGGATTCAAGTATGCATGGGACAGACATAAGGCAATTCTAGTGAGGTAGGAGGAAGTAGGCTGTTGATTAACTAGGATCTGTAGCTTATCCGAAAGGTAGGGAAATGGGTAGACTGGGTGGGCCAGGCGGTCCTTATCTGCTGTCAAAGTCTATGTTTCTATGTATATATCTTGTGGGAGCTGCCACACACTTTGCAAACATTTCACATTCTTTTCTCTAAGGGTCTATTACGTGGGGGTTGCCATACACTTAAAACATTTCAAAAATTCCTCCTGACACAATGAACTTTGTTAAAATGCCCAGGGTAAGCTGGCCCATATATGATCCAGTTAGCCTTGACTGAGGATTAAACAGGAGTTCTGCCCAATCTGGCCCCAGCCAGTCTCTGCCATTTCTTCTGGGTTACACCAAATGGATCCTCCAATACACTTGGATTGCAAAGGACTCCCAGATTTTAAAACTGAACATTCAGCACTTTTTTGTGGTGATATAGGGGCCCTGACAGGTGCAGTCTACACCGGGAGCACATACACCTCAGAGCAACCCCCCCAAGAAACAGTCCCATGAACCTGTACTCACGGATTTGTTTGTCCCTTTGATACAGACATAGATGCTGGAAGAAGCACCTCTTCCCGTCACAGGTAGCTTGTCATAGCTTCACACAGAACACTCTGCTCTCTGGGCAGCTGACACTCTTCAGAACCTTCAGGGGATTGCTCCTTGGATCCACAGAAACTGAAGTCCAAACCACTTCCCTGTGGACTAACCCACTGGGGTTCTGCAGGCAACGGTCTCCACCATTTCCTTTGGCACTGCTGGATCTCACACACTGGGGTGAGAAAAACAGAGAGGTACTTCACCCATTCTCAGAGCAGACTGGCAGGCACCTCACACTCTGAGCACTGCTGCTCACTTAGCGCTCCACTTCAGACTAACTGCACTACCATCTGAACATTCTTAAACTCCCCTGAGCAGCTGATTCCAAAGTGGCTTATGCTGCTGCAAGAATTCTAAATGACATAATCCATTCTCTGCACAGCTTAGCTGCATAAATAATGATGTCATCTTGTAGAGAGGCCCTAATAAGCTTTCTACATAGCTGCCCACTACCTTCCTTTTTTTTGAGTACTAGGATTACAATGCACCTTTCAACCAATGGTTCTTTTACAAAGGTTCCACGTCAGATACAATCAGTAAGCAAACAATTGGAATGTGAACAGATGCAAAACAATGACAAATACATAATGAACAATAAAGTCACCGAAAACAAAATATTAAACCAGAGTAAAATGGCAGTAGCTCAAGGCAGATAGAGTCAAAAATGTGACATTGTTAAATAAGTGCTGGTTGCATCTAAAGTGCGGAAAGGGGCAGACTTGCATAGGGGGACCTGGGAGAGAGATGTGGGGGAGAAAGGAGGGATTTCAGGAATGGGGACAGGGACAGGTGGGGAAGGGAATGAGTTATAGGGGAGGGGGCAGAAAGCAGGTGGAAGAAGGGATTATGGGTATTGGGAAAGGCAAAGAAGAGGTTGAGAGCAAGGGGGAGGGCACAGGAGGGGAGTGGTAATCAAGGGAGGTAGAGGCTTGGGGGAGAAAGGAGGAGGCGGAGTGAGGTGAGAGGAATGGAAAATGCTGTGAAGGTAAGGGGAGGATGGGGTGGGATAGGATGTGGGATAGGGGTATTAGCAGGGAAGAAAGGGGAGAGAGTATGCGTGGCAGGGATGGGGTGAGTGGGAGGAAGGCGTGTGGAAGAAGACTGAGGAGGGAGGGAGGGGAGAAGGGAAATGGGGGGAGGAGAGGCATGGGAGCATATGGTAAAATGATGATGGGATTCTAGTAACCCCCGGGATTGGGTAGTTATACTCACCGCCAACCAGATGAGCTTTCTGTCTCAGCAAGGCTATGGTCTGCACACAGGCCATCCAACCTCTGGGTGCCCTATGGGGTGAGGTGGCCAGGTTCACCCCTACCTAGGCTGAAACCTAGGTAGGTTGCACCAGAGAACAGAGGTCCACCAAAGCATCTTCAGCTTCACCGTACCAACTATCTTGGGACTCTCAGTGGCTCCAAGAGGCTGCCTGAAGCATGCTCTAACAGACAGCACTGGTGACCCCTATCTGGATCAGGAAAACCAGCCTGCCTATCCCTCTAGCCCTCTAGGAAAAAGCTATCTAACCTATGCTACCTACCGGGGTACCTATCCCCAAAAACATTTTCACAATTTTAGACTATAGACTGCATTAGAAACATACATAAGGCATTGCTATGCATTTCCCAACCCCAGAACTACATAATTTATACCCGCAAAGCAGAAAAATGGTTAACATTCTCTAGTTAAGAATTGAAACCCAAAACACTCTAAAAAAAAGGATTCTGATTAGTCCTAAAATTCCTCTTCTTGTCTTCTTTTCTTCGCTCAGGAACACCTACAAAAGAAAACATTCAAAAACACACCCTACAAGAAAAACAGTAACCAAACCTCCCACCAGCAAGATACTATCCAATCCCAAAAAGATTTTGAAAGTTTTTTCTACAAATGGCATTATAAAAAATACAAAAGGAATACATTTACAGTAATATTTGGGGGGAGGGGAGTTCCTATAATGTATTTACTCTAAGGGAAAATGTTCAAAGTGCACAAAGCACTCCACACAAGAATAGTCTCTCCTAGCTTGTGAAGCCTGCTGGAAGCTGTTATTGCACAGGCACGAGGCCTGCTAACACTATAGTCCAGATCCAGGAATGTCTCTTTAGGACCAACAGTTCCATGGATATTTTCACTTATATTGCACATTCAATAAACATAAAGAAAAGACAAAAAAGAAGTTTTACATTGTACCAGACTCTAGGCACAGGCTGTCTTCTCCATCACCTCTCTGGATCTGGTCCGGATTTCTTCTCCATGGGCTGAAAAAAATCTTCAGATCATCTCTTCCATGCCACCTGCTGGACCTGGTTGCTGATAGATATGACCTGGATCTTCCAGTAGAGCTGCACCCATGCTGTTCTCCACCGCTTGGCACTTGGCTGGAGACATGCACCATTATAGTTGCACCCTTGTTGGTTTCTGCTACTTCAGATGGGCAGGAAAATGCATCAGTAGAGTTGCACCGTTGTTGGTTTCTGCTGCTTCAGATGGGCAGGAAAATGCATCAGTAGAGTTGTACCCTTGTAGGTTTCTGCTGCTTTGGATGGGCAAGAAAATGCATCAGTAGAGTTGCACCCTTGTTGGTTTCAGCCGCTTCAGATGGGCAGGAACATGCACCATTAGAGTTGTACCCTCATTGCTGTGGCTGTCGTGACAAACTGGCATCACTGGTGGAGCAGTGGCACTCAGGGATAGTACCACTCAGGATGGGGGCATAGACAAAGGTCCCATCTGGATTAGTCATTCACAAATTGTGAACTACCTCTTTGCCAGCTTTGTCTACTATTCTTACAGCATCTAGGTACACAGTTCTGCCAAGTTTCCCAAATTGCAGCCTTTCATGACACAAATGCTTTTTGGCAGGTTTAACCCAGTGGTGTGACTTATGGGTGGCCAGACCTGGTCAAGCCAGCTACGGATGTTCCACATGGGGGAAAAAGCAGCCCATCCCTGTACTTCTGAGCCCTGAACAGTTTTTGTGGCTCATCTGCAAGTGGGGCCACTGGCAACCCAGACTCACAGCCCGTTGTCTTACCAACTTGCTCCAGTTCTGCCTGCTCTACAAATTCTGCCCAGGAACTGATTACTGGTTCAGTTTCAGACACAGTCCATTCTTCACTGCATATGAAGCCTGGTGTCTCCCAGTGCAAAGCCTCTTCTATTTCATCTTCTCCAATGAGGCTCGGGCTTGGCCTGCTGCGCACGGATTAACAAACTCAGTCTCCGACATGTTTCTTTCCACTTTTTCTGGTGTGGAAAAAAACATTTCTTTCTGCCCTTGCAAGTTACACTGAGTCACATCCTCACAAAACTCTTAAGTAGCTCTTCATGATCTTTCTGCCTATATTCAGCCTCTTGCTGCACTGCACAGATTGGGCCCTCTACCAGTGACCATGAAGGGGCTAAACAAATTGCTTTCCCTTTCGCATGTACTGGGCCACCTTCCACGCACATTCCATACTGCTTCCTGCAGTTCTTGCAGTGTGGTATCATTAGGATGTCCCTCTCCGGTCTCAAACAAATGACACAGACATTGACTGGGAAGTTTGGGAGTGCTACATCTGCTGGGGCTCCTTCACCATTATACATTCTCTTGTACTGGGCAAACTCTCTCTCCTGTTGGATGACCCATACCCTGACATGGAGGGGATAACCTGTTTTGTGACCTGCCATTTTCTGCAAAACAAACACACACGTCCAAATTATTGCTCTGCTCTTTGAATTTAGTACTGGTTCTGACTTGTTTACACTGCAAAAGTGCTTTGTCTCTAACCTTGCTCTTTTTTGTAAATTCTCAGAATTTAATAATTTACCTTTTTAATTTAGATCTCCTGTCTCTGTTCTCTCACTGTCTCTAAACTCCCTTTTAAGACATGGCATTGCCCCACCCTACCCCGTGTTTTCTTATGATTCTACTCTTTCTAGGGTGCTAATTCCTGCCCTCTGACCAAACTGTTTTTACTGCCTCCTCTGGCACCCTGCTGTGCCTCTCTTTTCCCCTACAGATAGGAGAACCCCTGACAAGGGTGCTCTGCTCTGCAATTTCTTCAGGTTGCTGATGCCCGCCTCACCCTGACCAACTATGTCCACTGCCAGCATAGCAAGGTAATGTCTTCCTACAAGCTTCTGAGACGTGAGCTTGACGTTTCCAAGCTTTTTTCAGGATTGACTGTTTTCTGTTCTTAACCTTGATTGGTTCCTGATGCTGAGGCTAGACTGCATCCTTCAGCACTATTCTTTTGCTTGAGCCAGCTTCTCTGAGAGCTTGCTTCTCCTGGACTGAATTTTACTGCTGTTGTCATTATTAGTACGGTAAGGTTGTTGTGTTTTTTTTTTTATTTCCCCACTTTTCCATTTGTTAAATTATACATCTCTGCCACTTGAGGGCACTGTTCCTAATCCAGCACTACTCAAAGAGAAGAATCTTTCTATCTTTGTGACATATCACCCGACTTTAAATTAGGTTCTACTTACGGCTTCTACTTCACTTTATCTAGACCTGTCACTTAACTAGGCATTACAGAATTGCCTTTCCCTAACTACTTCAAGTTGTCTGCAAAAAAAAAATAAAAAAAATAAACCTTGCCTGGTCCTCGCATACCACAGAATGCTGACTTTACCAATAAGCTGTCTACTTCTCCTTACTCTCTTTACTGTCTCACTTCTTCCCACACCACCTACCCATGTGAACCTCCTAAATAAACCCTCAGTAAGCCATCTTGTTTATTCTTTTCCTCTAATTTCAGCCCCTTTCATCCCGATGTTGGGTTCCCCCACTCCATTCCTCCAACTTTGGGCTCACCATACTTTTCTACCCTGTGCCTTCCTCTCTTCTGTCCCTAACTCCTATGCACTCCTGTGGTCCCTATCTATCCGGTTAGCTTCCTCTTATTATCCGCCTACTTCTTATAGTTCGGTCACATCTAAGTCATGGCACAAAAAGTTTAGAGCTCCACTTTATAATTATCTCCCTTCTCCTATTATCAACTGGGAATATAAACCCCAGCCCTGGTCCCCCTCTATCAAGCATGCAGGTGGCCCCTCTCCCACACATGCCCTCCCCTGCCTCCAACATGCCAACCCTCCCTCGTGGTCTTAAAATCCTCCACCTTAACATAAGAAGTCTACTACCTAAACTAGTCCTGCTGCAACCCCTAGCATTATTGCTGGCCCCTGACCTTCACATAATAACCAAAACCTGGTTAAATAAAAAAAACACCTTATCCCAGTATATACATCCTTGGCTACAATATCACCTGGCAAGACTGCACAGGTAGGGGTGGTGGTGTTACTATATACACCTTGTCCTCCATTCATACTACCCCGGTCCTATCTGTATCGGCCCCCACAGCTTACGAAGCCCTTGTCCTCAGGCTCTACATGCCTTACTTCATACCAGTCTATGTTGCTGGGATTTACTGCCTCCCAGACATCTCCCCTACTATTGCCTCTAATCTTCTCTCTCAAATTTCCACCCTCACATCAAACAGTGAACTCTATATAATAGGTGACTTTAACCAAAACTGGCCTGACCCTTCCCTTTTCAAGCTGTGTAACAACATTGTGGCCTTTAACTTAACACAATTGATACACGAGCCAGCTCAACTAATTACGAAATCAGGCAACCGCTCAGTCATCAATTGGGCCCTAACCTCACATTGCCACAGAGTAATCAAATCAGGTCTCCTCCCAGATGCACTCAGCGACAATCATATGATCTACTTGGTCTGCAAACTCCACCGCCCAAAAGCCCTGCATAAAACATTGCTTGTCCACTCATATAAATCCCTAGACCTTACCCACCTCATAGATGACCTAGCCCACACTGACTGGTTTCCTATTTCCTCTGTGACCACAGTTGATGGAACCCTGGACTATTTCCAAGGCCACTTTCTTAACATCTGGAACAAGCATGCACCCTTTAAGCGCACTCAAGTATGTGGAAGGCACCTCCTGTGGATCACATCAGAATTGATGGCATGTATGAGAGCTCGAGACTGGGCTTGGAAGGCTCACAAAGTCTCTAAATCAAGTGCTGACTGTGACAGATATTGAACCCTTAGATATGCTTGCTCCAAAGCAACAAGGCTCGCCAAGTCCAGTACTTTAGAGCCACCTTTGATGCTAACATATATACCCCGTCAAAATTTTGGAAACTTATTAACTCTCTCTCTTCTCTCCCCTCTAAATCCCAAACTCCACTCATCTATGTCAATAATGCCCTTACATCTGCCCACCTCTCAGTTGCCACCGAATTCAACTCTTACTTTACCTCATCTGCTGTTGCTCTACTGGCTTCTCTTCCTCCTACCCAACCAGTCACGTCTGTCCTAAATAACTCACACCCAAGCACCCTCCCTAGTGACCTCTTCGCCTTCTCTCAAGTCTCACCTCATAATACTCTAAATGCTCTCCTTTCTCTCAGTCATCTAAGGGTTTCTCACCTGACGGCCTTGACCCCAAACTTCTCTTCCTCTCTGCTCATGCCATTTGTTCACCACTTTCTGCCTTACTAAACCTTTCCTTCTCGCTGGCCTCCATCCCTAACCCATGGAAGCATGCTGCAGTTCTTCCACTACCTAGGGGATGTGACCCTTCTATGCCTGAGAACTATTGGCCAACCTCTCTCTTACCTATTCTTGCTAAGCTTCAGGAGCACCTGGTTCTCTCCCAACTCTCCTCTTACCTCTCTGACTCTGCCTTTTTCACTCCCTACCAATCTGGTTTTGGGAAAGATCACTCCACTATATTTTCTTACTTAGCCCCACCAATTCCGTACTCTCAGATATGGACAGTGGTCTAATCACATCGGCGATCTTTGTCAACCTTGCAAATGCTTTTGACACTGTCTCCCACCCTCTCCTCCTAGATAATCTGTGATCTGCTGGCCTGTCTGATTCGGCCACAAACTGGTTTAGCTCCTAACTAACAGGCCAGATACAGTCAGTCAAAATTGCTGATTCTACCTCCCTCCCACTTCAGCTTAGTGTTGGCATACCCCAAGGCTCCATCCTTGGCCCCCTAATATTCTCTATATTCCTTAATGACCTCCCATCAGTGTGCACCTCTTCCTCCATCCATATGTATGCTGACAATACTGTCCTTTTCTGCTCTGGCCAATCACCAACTAATGTCACTTCCACACTTCAGCATGACTTTGAGAAAGTTCAGCAATGGCTAAGCTCCCATCAGCTTTTCCTCAACACCAAGAAAACAGTCTCCATGACCTTTGGCACTAGGCAGAGACTCTCTAGGCTAACTAAACTGCCTTCCTTCCACACCCTTGTTGGCTCTACCCCAAGAGGACACCTCCTCCTTTAGGTATCTCAGGGTCTGCCTAGACCAGCACCTAAACTTCACTGGACACATAGACTTCATCCTGAAAAAGCTGTGCCCCAAATGAGGTGCCCTTTACAGGAACCAAAGCTGCCTACCTCTACAGGCCAGGTGGGAGATTGTCCAGAAAATGATACTACCCATCTTTGACTACTGTGACAAAGTCTACAGTGCCACACTGAAGTCATCCTTAACCAGATTGGACACCCTTTTCAATGCTTTCTGTCGTTTCTCTCTGGATGTCCCTTTCTTTACCCACCACTGCAATTGATATCACTCTCTAGCTTTTCCTTCCCTGGAAAACTGCCATCTAGCCCACTGCATAAAATTTGTCTCTAAATTCTGGTTTGATACGCTTCCCCCCTTACCTTGTCTCCCCACTGTCCTCCTGCCCCTCTCTCCCTCAGATCCATTGACTCCCGCACCCTAGCTATACCACAACGCACCACCTCTGTAGGTCAGCCATCATTCTCCTATAGGTTCCCTAAGCTCTGGAACTCAATGCCTCATCAAATCAGGCACTCCTCCTCCCCATGGTCCATCTCGACCTACCTCCTCAACTTCCTCTCTCCATCCTGCAGCTGTTCCTAATTTCCCCTCTTGCTCCTCACTCCTCCTAATTTTCCCTCTGGCTTCCCCATCTCCTTTCCCAGCCTAGCACTTAGCGTGAGGAGAAACCAATGTACTTTATTGCACTTCCTTGTCTGCATTGTATGTATTAGTTTGCAGCGCTGTTAATTGGCTCCTCTCACATCAAATCTCAATGTTTATCAAATGCTACTGATGTATTGTTTTTTCACTCTGTTGCTTCTCGGTTTTGTATTACCTTTGGAAATGTGTTGCTGAGTATTGTATATATACTTTTCTATAATAATGCATGGAAATGTGCTTTTGATTACTGTACTCCCATGTTCCCCTTCCCCATACCTTTCAAGCTCAGGACTCTAAAATAAGGGATACCAACCCTTGAAATAAGAGGCACCACACCCTGAAATGGGGGACAGCACAAGGGACATCAGAATTTTGGCACTTTAGTGATTTAACACATTGCAGCCAGGGGGGACAACAAGCAAATGCCCAAATTGCACAACCCAAGTACTTCATCATATCATTTTAGTTTGGGACAGCCCCACACAGCAACAGCACTGGCTGTCTAATCTCCCTCCCGGAGTTGTTAGATGATGGGTTAGTGGGCTACTAGGCTGGAGTGGTGCAAGATAAACTGACTTCCCTTGCCATTCCAAAATGTATTACAGCAGGAAGCCAAAGTTGGGAATGCAAAAGGTCATAAACTCTGGTCTCAAGGCCTATTGATCTATGTCCCAGTAACTCCCAGTGCCACTTAATGGGGCTCAGCATTAATGTAGTGCAATAATTGATAGATTTAAAAACTTGTCACTGTGTGCCTGTCAGATTGGGGTAGCTAACATTAGCTGCCCTGCTAGTTTAGTAAGCAACTTGCCTAGCTGTGCCTGCCCCGACTCCCCACTAGTCCAGCAAGACATCCAGAATATAGCTTGCCACGAGGCAGAACAACCACATGCCCAAAATAAAAATTAAAAAAGTTGAGAATCGGACCGAGTGGACAAGATCACATCTATCAATGACATGAGAAGAGTATGCAGCAAAAGCCTTACGGTAGCAGGCAGCACAGCAGAGCAGAGCAAAACAAACTTATCCTCGCCTCACCAGCAGCGTCACTCCTCCTCAATTTGTCTCGATCTCAAGCTCTCTCCACTAGTGTGATGGTGTGAGTGACCAACCGTCTCCTGCTATCCTCTTGGGCAAGGCAAGCTCATTCTCTTCTCCAGTGGTGGTGGTGGGGGGGTGGGTGTTTGTTCACAAGGGTGAGAAAGCAGGCTGCAGAGCTAAGTTCTTAAAGCAGCAAGGGAGCCAGGAGGCAAATTACGGCAGCAGGTAGCAAGAAAATGGTCTGACTGGGGCCCCCATCCCGGGTCAGTGCCATGAACAATTGTCAATGGTCATGGAGGATTGGGGCCTTTCGGAGGGCAATAATATTACTTAAATTGTTCTTGTCTTGATTGGATGAGGTCAGACTTGGACACTACTTGAACTGTGCAAGTCAGCATGTGTTAAGCATGTCATCAAATTAAAGGCACCAGTTTTCTGATTGGTCAGGCCACTCAGCAACAATTTGTTGGAGGAGGAGCGAGTAGCAACCATTCACCAGACGACTCCACTTGCCTTCCACAATCCATGCGCTCACTCCCAATCATTCTGGAGTGTGGTCTCGTCCATTTAAAAGGCCTGCTGACATCAGCACTGTCTGTCACTATCAAATTCAGGACAATGATAGGTGCTGGCAGGACAGTGGGACAACATCAAAAAATGGGAGCAAATGCGGGACACTTGAGAGGTATGCCCTTCCCCCAGGAGGCTCCATGAGACAAGCAATTTTATATTGTTCAGTTTGCCTTTCTTGGTGAAACTTTTCAGTAAATAAAAGTCCATTTGCGTTCTCACTGCTGAATCATGCTGCCTGACTTGCACTTTGTTTCACACACACACACTTTTTTCTTTTGCACATTTGTTGAAACTGTTGCCTGACTTGCATTTGGTTTCACACACTCTGCACATGCTTTCTGAACTGTTGCCTAACTTACAGATTTGTTTCCAAATACTTTGCACACATGGTGCCTGGTGGTTTATTTACTTTTCTTTGAGCTACGCTCCAACATGGCCACCAAAAACTTTTCTGCATCACACACACATTGCTCAAACTTGCATTGGCTCTCTGACATAACGTTTTGCTGTTGCACAACCTTGCAATTTTCATTTTTGGCAAAAAAATCAGCAGTCTTTAAAATTCTTTGCATCTTTCTGAGAACTTTGTTTAGTGTGGCCTGTCACAACCCCACTCAGCACGTCAGTCCATCTGCTCCCACAGTGCCAACCTCTGAGCGCAATCTTGTGAACAGCAAACAGAAACAGGGTAACCCTCCTGTCTGTTTTGTGGGTTCGAATCAACCTTTGGTCTCAAGCTCTGGAAGGATTCAAACTGTGAACCTCTTGCTAGCGTACCCAATATACAGACTCAGATAATTCTGCTTTTCGGGGGGGGACAGATATATTTCGCCTATGGGCACCTAACCAGGTGTATAAAATGAACCCTTAAGAACTCTATGAAAGACCTCAGAATAAACTCTTACCTTTTCCCATTTTGGTAAAACCAGTAAGCTTTGCACAGTGTCAGCTTTAACCATATATGCTTCACTTGGCAAAGAAAGAATTCCAAAGGCACACCAACTAGTCTCTTAAAACGAGATGTTTACTTAAAAATAGATAAAAATGTAAAATGTAAAACACAGAACCATATGTCACAAAACATTACAATCACTTTAAAAAAACAGGTTTAAAAGTGCAATTTCCTACCAACCATACACTTAGCCTTGCCTAGCTAATGTATTCTTATATTCTTACAGTGCTGAAAGATGTTGTAGCTTCAGAGTCCAAACATGTGTGTGTGTCTAAAGGACAATCAGAGCATAATTAAAAAACTGTCTTGACCCTGCCTTCTCCATGATGTCACCCAGCTCCTCCACTGTTTATTAAAAATTATACAATCAGGATGTCTTGTGTCAGGAGGTAAATTAATAGGTGACATCAGCAAAAAAACTTGTTTCCCCATATGACTTTCAAATTAAGTCTGTAATTTTCCAAGTTCTTTTTTCCTTTCATCCATGAGCAACATCCTGCTCTTCACAGACATCAAAGGACGTTTTATGACTTTGCACCACAGTGACATAACCTGTATTCTTTCTCTAAATGTCATAAAAGTTTATGATTTCCAGCATAGCAGCTGGCAGCTACAATTAAGCCAGATAAACAGGAGATCATTAATTTAGGTCTCTTCTAGCCTTTAATTATCTCCTGGCTTTTATCTTTTAGCTGAAACAGCATGTTTCATGAGAGTCACTCAATAACACATTTGTATATTACTAAAAGCATAGATTAATCAGAACCAGCTGTCCAAGCATCACAATCCTCCCTACCTAGACTGAATTTGGGGGCTCTATCCCCTGCATGGGATAAGCTTCCCAAATCAGTTCACTCCTCATAGACGTGAGACAACCCATCTGAGTTCTTATTTTTCGCTCCAGCCCTATGTAGAATTGTCATGTCATACCCTTGCAAAGCAAGACGCCATCTTAGCAATCTACCATTGTTTTTCCCCATCTGCATCAGCCAAACCAGGGGGTTGTGGTCACTCTGTACCACAAAATGCTTCCTATATAAGTATGGCTCTAACTTCTTTAGAGCCCACACTATGGCAAGACACTCCTTTTCCACAGTGGAGTATGCCTACTCCATGGAAAGTAACTTTTGACTTAGATACGCTACAGAGTGATCTTCCCCTTGGCTGGATGTCTGACTCAGTATTGCCCCAATACCCATGTCTGAGGCATCAGTCTGAACTATAAAGGGTCTGCTATAGTCAGGACGTGTCAAAACAGGAGCACTGCACAGTGCCTCCTTCCATCTGGTAAAGGCTTCTTCACAGGCTGGTCCCCAGCTCATTTTCTTGGCATCCTTTTCTTTACCAGGTCAGATAGTGGAGCAGCCAGGGCACTGTAATTGGGTGCAAATTTTCTATAGGACCCTGCTGTCCCAAGAAAACTCCTGACTTGCTTCTGCATTTCTGGTCTGGGTCGCGCCTGGATTACCCCTATCTTTATTTGGTTAGGACAGAGCTGTCCCCGTCCTACCACATGCCCAAGGTATGCCACTTCTTCCATGGCCACCTGGTACTTCCCAGCTTTGACAATGATCCCAGCCCTCTGTATCCTGCTCAGCACTTCCCTAAGGTGGGACAGGTGCTCCCCCCAGCTGGCACTAAAGATGGCAATGTTATTCAGGTATGCCACTGCGTACTCCTCAGCACCATTTAACACCTGGTTCACCAACCTTTGGAAAGTGGCCAGGGCGTTCTTCATTCCGAAAGGCATTACTTTAAATTCAAATAAGCCTATTGGAGTGATGAAGGCCAACCTCTCCCTAGCTCTGTCCATCAACTCAACCTGCCAATACCCCTTGGTCAGGTCAATGGTTGTAAGGTAGGTCGCCCCTCCCAGCTTGTCCAGGAGTTCATCCATCCATGGCATCGGGTGGGTGTCTGACTTTGTGACTGCATTCAGTCCATGATAGTCCACACAGAAATGAGTAGAGCCATCTGGCTTGGGCACAAGGACTATGGGCGAGACCCAGGGGCTGTGGGATCTCTGGATTACCCCTAAATCCAGCATCTCTTCCACTTCCCTCCTAATGTCCTTTTGGACAGCCTCTGACACCTGATATGCTGTCTGCTGTATGGGCATCTGTGTTCCTGTCTCCACATTGTGTGTCGCTAAGGGGGTTAATACAGGCTTGGTGCTAAACAATGGGGCAACGTCTGCTAAAACCTCCCTTACTTCCTGGATCTGGTCCAGAGCCAGCTGGGGAGACAATTTTACTGCCTCCACAGAGGACTCCCATTTACTTTCTTGCAGCAAGTCCAGAAGGGGGTCTCCTTTGTCCATCCCCTCCCCAGGACTACACACTGCAAACACCATGTCAGCCCTATTTGCATGTGGCTTCATCATGTTGACGTGGTACATCCTTTCTGTCTGTCTTCTGTCAGGTAACTCTATAATATAGTTCACGTCATTTACCTTCCTAACTACTTTGTATGGTCCTGCTAACTACTTTGTACGGTCCTGCCCACTCAGGCTGCAGTTTGTGTTTCTGGACCGGAATAAGGACCATGACTTCCTGACCCACCATGTACGAGCGAGCTCTTGCTCTGCGGTCATACCACACTTTTTCTTTTCTGTTGGGCAGCTGTCAGGTTGCCCTGGGCTGTCCCCATAAACTCCTTCAGTTTTTCCCTAAATCTAAGGACGTAATCCACAATGGGAGTTCCCTGGGTGGTGTGCTTGCCTTTCCAGTCCTCCTAGATCAAGTCTAGGAGCCCACATACCCCACATCCATGTAAGAGTTAGAAGGGGGAAAATCCTGTTGACTCTTGGGGCACCTCCCTGTATGCAGACAATAGGTGGGGAAGGTATTTCTCCCAGTCCCTCCCATGTTGTTCAGCAAGCACCCAGAGCATTGACTTCAGGGTACCATTGAATCTTTCCACAAGCCCATTGGCTTGTGGGTGATACAGTGTCATGCATCTCTGCACCACCCCACTCCTCTCATAAACCCTTCATCAGGTCTGACATGAAGGAACCCCCTCGATCAGTGATAACCTTCTGCAGAAACCCAACACGGGAGAAAATCCCAAGTAAAGCATTTGCTACTTTGTCTGTCCTCAGTGAGGCTAGGGCGACTGCCACTGGGTAACGGGTGGCATAATCCACCACAGTCAGGATGAATCTCTTCCCTGAGGAGCTGGGGGTATTTAAAGGCCCCACAATATCTATTCCCACTCTCTGGAATGGCTCCTCCACTATGGGCAATGGAATTAGGGCGGCTTGGGATTTCTTGCCCACCTTCCCTATTTCTTGGCACCGGTGACAAGACCTGCAATACTCCTTCACCTGCTGGGTGAAGTTAGGCCAATAGAAATTCTGGGCCAACCGCTGCGTAGCGTGCATGATTCCCAGATGACCAGACAAGGGAATATCATGTGCAATCTTGAGCAGCTGCTCACGATACCCCTGGGGAACAACAAGATGCCATCCTAGCACAACTCCCTCTGTCTGCACAGCCTGAGTATACATCAGTACATCTTCCCAATAAACCTTATGTCTGCCATCACCTTCCTGTGCCCCGTCAGAGTCTGCCCAAGCTCTCAGCTTCTCTAGACTAGGGTAACTTCTCTGAGCAGCTGCAAACTCCTCACACATTCCCAAGGCATGGGACAGGCCCCCTTCATTCTCTAAACTAGGGTCCCTAGCACTAGCATCAGGGCACTCAGGATCACTGTCAGTCCCAACCCTCTGACAATGGGTCACCCCTCCCACCTTGGAGCAACCCTCTGTAGCTGTGTGGTTAACTGCCACTGGGGAAATTTCTACCCCCTTTTCGCTAGTCTCCACATCTGGAGACACAGGCAGGGGAACCAACCTCTCAGTGGTTTCCACAATGGCTTCTGTGGGGTTCAGGGAACTACAATTTTCCCTTGCCACTTGGCTATGGGTAACTGCACATATCATCCCTTGTTGGAGATTGTTGCCAAGGATGACGTCCACTACTAAGGTTTTGGCTACAGCCACCTGTTGCACAGTTCCCCCTGTTTCACCCCAGTCTAGGAGAACACTAGTGAGGGGCAATGTTTTTTCCTTACCAGAAAAGTTCTGTACAGTAATGTATTTATTGGGTATAAGCTGACCAGGCTCTACTAGATCCCCTTTTAACAATGTTAGGGATGCCCCTGTGTCCCTTAACCCTTGTGAATGTACACCATTCGCCTTGACTGGGTGCATGTGTTCCCTCATGTTCACAGGCATGCTTCCATGGACACACAAACAGCCCACTTCTTTCCTAGCACCCTGTTGTGTATTGTTCACCTTTTTGAGACACTGTCTGGCAATATGCCTAGTTTCTTTATACAACCAATATTAATTTCTTCTCTCAGAGAAATCTTTTCTCTGAAACCTGGGGCCAACTGGTTTCAGTGGAGGCAGTGAGGGTTTTAGCTGCCCTGAAGGTGTGCTTTTCCCATTCTGCATGGCCACGCCCACCCCATTTGCTCTCAGAGCAGGTCTGCTCTTGGCATAGCAGTCCGAGAGTTCAGCAGCCTCTTGCACTGTTTTGGGATCTTGGTCCTCCAGCCAGGTTTTCAGCTCTGCTGGGCATGCCCAGAAAAACTGCTCTAACAAAATCACATTTTCGATGTTATCAACAGTTTGCTTCAATTCCTTCCCATCAATGTTTTAAAAACTGACGGTTCATGGCTAGCTCCTCGTAGTTCATGTCAGAGCTTCTCCTGAGCTTACAGAATTTAGCTCTTTATGATTCAACAGTTAATTCAAATTTCTCTAACAGTGCAGCTTTAAGTTTGCTGTAATCATCACTGTCCTAATTGTCCATTTGACCCAATGTATCCCGAGCTTTCCCAGTAAGTAGCGGGGATAGCTGGAAGTTCCAGGACTCTCTAGAGGAATTGTAACCTGAATACAAACTTTTTCAAAAGAATTTAAAAAGGCATCCATATCCTCCCCTTCTTTAAATTCGGCTATCAATTTGGAATTCAATTTGTAACCCAGTCCTGTAGGCCCAGTTAAACCCAAGTCACTTACCTACTCTGGTGCTGGTGGTTGGAGTCTTAGCTTCTCCAGTTCATGTTGCCTCTGGCACTCATGCTCCTCATGGTCAGCCTCTTGCTGTTCCCGCTCTGCCTCTCAGTGTTCTCGCTCTGTCTCTCGGTGTTCTTGCTCCCTCTTCTCCTCTGCAGCTCACTGGCGTTCATGCTCCTCATGGTCTGCCTCCCACTGTTCATGGTCCCTCTCCCTCTGGAACTCCAGCTCCATTCTGCACAACTCAATTTGCAGCCTGAGTACTTCTGGATCCAGGATACTGGTGACCTTCTCCTGCTGCTGTGGCCCTTCCCTGGCACTGGCTGTGTTGCCCTTCTCATCGGATCTGGACACTGCACTGGCCACTAGCCCTTCCACGCTCAAGGTTTGGTCCTTTGCAGCCCCTGTCTGTGACTGGATGCTCTGGGTATCTGCTACCATCAGGGCATCCACGAGGTTCTGCTTGGTGGCTTTCACCTCAAACGGGACTCCTCTGTCCCTGCACAACTGCTTTAAGTAGTCTACAGTGTGCCCACTGTAGTTGGAAGCCATCTTCTTCCCTAACTACGGCTACTCTGATGTGTACTTTAGAAAAAAAATAAAACAGGTAGGAACTCGACTATAAGCCAAGTGATATAGTTCTGTTTCCTTTTAAAAATAAATCGCTGCCTTTTGCTTTTTTTGCAAGTGAGCTGACAGTCTCAAGCCAACACATTGAATAATAAAAGCTTGTAATACCAAACTTATGCACACCACTGCCAACCAATCTGTCACAACCCCACTCAGCAGGTCAGGCCTTTTGCTCCCACAGTGCCAACCTCCAAATGCAGTCTTGTGAACAGGAAACAGAAACAGGGTAACCCTCCTGTCTGTTTTGTGGGTTCAAATCAACTTTTGGTCTCAAGCTCTGGAGGGATTCAAACTGCGGACCTCTTGCTAGCATGCCCAATGTACAGGCTCAGATAATTGTGCTCTTCGGGGGGGCTAGATATCTTTCACCTATGGGCTCCTAACCAGGTGTATAAAATGAACCCTTAAGAACTCTATGAAAGACCTCAGAATAAACTCTTAACTTTTCCCATTTTGGTAAAACCAGTAAGCTTTGTACAGTGTCAGCTTTAACCATATATGCTTCACTTGTCGAAGAAAGAATTTCAAAGGCACACCAACTAGTCTCTTTAAATGAGATGTTTACTTAAAATAGATAAAAATGTAAAATGTAAAACACAGAACCATGTATCACAAAACATTACAAACATTTAAAAAAACCAGGTTTAAACATGCAATTTCCTACCAACCATACACTTAGCCTTGCCTAGCTAATGTATTCTTATATTCTCACAGTGCTGAAAGATGTTGTAGCTTCAGAGTCCAAACATGTGTGTGTGTCTAAAGGTCTGTTACAACATAATTAAAAAAACTGTCTTGACCCTGCCTTCTCCATGATGTCACCCAGCTTTTCCTCTGTTTATTAAAAATTATACAATCAGGATGTCTTGTGTCAGGAGGCAAATTAATAGGTGACATCAACAAAAAAACTTGTTTCCCCATATGACTTCCAAATTAAGTCTGTAATTTTCCAAGTTCTTTCTTTCTTCATCCATGAGCAACATCCTGCTCTTCACAGACATCAAAGGACCTTTTATGACTTTGCACCACAGTGACATAACCTGTATTCTTCCTCTAAACATCATAAAAGTTTATGATTTCCAGCCTAGCTGCTGGCAGCTACAATTAAGCCAGATAAACAGGAGATACTTAATTTAGGTCTCTTCTAGCCTTTAATTATCTCCTGACTTTTCTGTTTTAGCTGAAATAGCATGTCTGATGAGACACACTTAATAACACATTTTTATATTATAAAAAGCATAGATTAATCAGAACCAGATATCCAAGCTTCACACTGCCTATAGTTAGACTACAGCTTGTTTGCTTCCTACCGGCTACAGCTACTACAACTTCAGTCCTTCTAGCCCTGGGCATTTTCCATTGCTCAATCCTTTGCTGTTCCTGCATCAGATCTATTGCTTGGCACACTGTTCATTTTCTTTCGTTATGTACTTGCTGCAGAAAGTATCTGGTTCCTTCCGAGGATGGTTGTGCAGCCTTGCTGCCAAATTGAAGGGTTTTTAGGTGGGTTGGTCTTGCTATTGAGCCCACCCACAGATTGGTACTGCATGCACCATGATTGCTGCCTTAGCAGTCAGAAATCAGTAGAATCCCGAATTTGCTTACAAATCTAATAAAAAAAAACAAAGTACAAGATTTCTCCTTCAAGATGGTTCTCTGCTGCTGCTCACTGCTCGCACGCTGCTCACTGTCCTCCTCCAGGCACTGAGACTCCAGGCAACAGGTGGGACTTGGTTGTGTTTGACCAATCACACATTGCCATGCAAATGAGCTCTCTCTGGTTGCAGTCCCTCACGATGATCATCGAGAAGGCAAAATTTAAACAGCAGCTTACACTTTTTCCCTGACGGCTTGAAATTTCAATGGGCAAAGTGTTTTTTGGGCAATTTGGCAGAGTTTTTTGTACATTTCCACCTATGACTACCCCAGTTTTCACAAGCACCCAAAACATTCTGGATGATTAGGCACACATGTTTTTAAAAGTCAAAAAATACTTTTAAGTTTGAAATTTTGACTTTTAAACAGTTTTGAAGCACTTTTATATGGCAGGGGCACACATTGCTCAGTTCAACAGTCCATTTTAAGCAGTTGCAATCATACAAACAGCACATTTTCCACAGAAAACTCTGACAGCAAATTCCTTTGGATGGCACCTTCCTTGGCACAAACTTTACTTTTTCTTGGCACAATTTCACTTGTCCATGGCATAACTTTACTGTGGCTCAGATTTACTTGTCCTTGGCAACATTTCCTGTTATGGGGGCACCACCACCAGACAGAAAGACTTTAGACATGCCCTCAGCATCTGCACTGGCAAGGCAACCTTTTTCCACTCCCCCCAAGATCTTTAGATAAGCCCCCACATCTTGTAACCCTTATCCCAGTCCAAGAGTGCCACATTGCAGACCAGTACCCCCTAACTTGTACACAGACAAGGCATCAAGCCACAAGTTGGCATAATGAAAGGCATCACCCCTGGCTTGAGGATCTCGAGGTCAGGGAGTAGGGCACAAAAATGAACATTTATATTTACACCAGGTTCTGGGACAGTGTTGCTAGGACTATGCTAGATCTAACTTCAGAGGGGGCCCCATAACAATTTCACACAGGAAAGTATGAATCAATTATCCACTACTGAAGCTGGGATTGTACAGTATGGCTTTATTCTGATAACAGATGGTAAACACAAAGTGGAGTGGTCCCCCAGGTTGGAACTGACTTTTCAGGGCAACACACTTTTCTTTCCAGAAGCATTTGTCTTGGGCACTTAGTATACTCTTTTCCACACAGAATTATTGAACTGTCCATCCCTCTGTACTAGGAATTCATGAACTTTTACTTTCCAATAAGTGTATCTCTTGTGGGAGTTGCCACACACTTTACAAACATATCACATTCTTTTCTCTAAGTGTCTATTACATGGGGGTTGCCACACACTTAAAACATTTCAAAAATTCCTCCTGATACAGTGAAGTTTGTTAACATGTCCAGGGTAAGCTGGTGCCTGTATATGAACCAGTTAACCTTGACTGAGGATTAAACAGGAGTTTTGCCCAATCTGGCCCCAGCCAGTCTCTGCCATTCCTTCTGGGTTACACCAAATGGATCATCCAATACACCTGGATTGCAAAGGACTCTCAGACTTTAAAACCGGACATTCAGCACATGTTTGTGGTGATATAGGGGCCCTGACAGGTATAGTCTACACCGGGAGCACATACACCTCAGACCAAACCCCCCAAGAAACAGTCCCATGAACCTGTATTCACAATTTTATTTGTCCCTTTGATACAGACATAGATGCTGGAAGAAGCACCTCTTCTCTTCATAGGTAGCTTTTCATAGCTTCACACTGAACACTCTGCTCTCTGGGCAGCTGACACTCTTCAGGACCATCAAGGGCTTGTCTCTTGGATCCACAGAAACTGAAGTCCAAACCACTTCTCTGTGGACTGACCCACTGGGTTCCTGCAGGCAATTGTCTCCACCACTTCCCTTTGGCACTACTGGATCTCACACACTGGTATGAGAAAAACAGGTCCTTCACCCAGTCTCAGGGCAGACTGGCAGGCATCTCACACTCTGAGCACTGCTGCTCACTCAGAGCTCCTTTTCAGACTAACTACACTACTGTCTAAACATTCTAAAACTCCCCTGAGCAGCTGATTCCAAAGTGGCTTATGCTGCTGCAAGAATTCTAAATGACATAATCCAGTCCCTGCTCAGCCTAGCTGAGTAAACATTGATGTCATCTTGTAGAGAGCTTTTAATACACTTTCTAACACAGCTGCCCACTACCTTCCTAGGGCTAACCCTGATGGGATTCTAGTAACCCCAGGGGACTGGGTGTTTACATGGGGAAACTGCTATGGCTCATCAGATTAATCTTGTGGCTCAATAGATTCAGAAAGCCTATGAATTGGGTATATAATTGGGGGGAGGAATTGAAACTACCAGAGACTTAGTGCCTTCTAACAAGAGCATTATAAAAGACTCCCCTGCCCAGCGTGTCCCATCATGCTTGTGTCCGAGCATGTAGGTGGGACAGGTTACTGGCATGTTAGGCATCGGAAGCCATCTGCAGGTGACAGCAGATGTTGAGGAGGCTCTGCCAGTTCGTCAGGAGAAGGTAGGGTACCAGTTAGCTTACTATTACTACTGTGGGGAACTGCAGGTGGTGGTGTAGGAAGTATTGGGTGGGGGGGTGACAAGCACATACTTTCCAGGGGAGATTTGAAGGTTTGTTGAATAACTAGAGCAATTTTGCTTGGGATTTGCTGGTTTTCCTGGAGAAAATAATTATGGTGCACTTTGGAGCTTAATTTGAAGGCACAGCACACTACCTTGTAAAATATGTATTTTTGTGGCTGAACAGTGGGGATTGTAAGCACAAAATAATGTGTGTGGGTGGTCTAATATGAGGAGGCAGCCTAGAAAGAAAATGTTATTCTGCTTTTTTTTTCTGCCCTGCTCTACTGCCTTGCCAAGGGGAAGTGGGGTGGGAGGATTTCCACCTACAGGGGAGGGAGGGAGGACCATTGGCTTTGCCAGATACAAGTAACAACAACCACCGCCCATGGGTAGTGATGATCCTACCAACTTTGTTTCCAAGTGAGTAGTAGGATGCTAAAAGAAGCTACTATAGCCCCTAAAACATAAATTCTATCAGTGAGAACTCTGCATCTGTCATTTTTATTTTGCTTTTTATAACAATGTGCATGGGCTGAGCATCAGACAGACTGCGGCTGTAAAGCCTTAAGAAGACAGTAGATCATTTCTGTACAAGATGTCAATTTTACCTCTGCTGGCTGATCTCCCCTCAGTAACAGAGATGGTAAAAATGCTCAGAAAAATGAAAACTTCTGCTGCAGTGAACTGATGGCTCTGCTGTAGTCAAAGTACCACTGTGACACTACACAAGCAATCAAAAACTGCAGTAATGTAGAAACATAGACTTTGATGGCAGATAAGGACCGCTTGGCCTATCTAGTCTGCCCATTTCCCAACCTACAGGATAGGCTGCAGATCCTAGTTAACCAACAGCCTATTTCTTCCTACCCCCATAAGAATTGTCTTATGTCTGTCCCATGCATTCTTGAATTCTCCCACCATTTTAGACCCCACAACCTCCTCAGGAAGGCTGTTCCATGCATCCACTACCCTCTCTGTGAAATAAAATTTCCTCACATTGCCCCTGAACCACCCCCCCATCTTTAAATTGTGTCCCCTTGTTCTTGCACATCTCTTTTTCTGAAAGATGCTACCCTCTTGGACTTTGTTGATTCCACTGAGGTACTTAAAAGTTTCTATCATGTCCCCCCCTTCTTTCCTCAAGGGTATACATATTAAGCTCCTTTAGTCTCTCCTCATACGGCTTCTCTTGCAGACCCTACACCATTTTAGTTGCCCTCATCTGGACTGCCTCTATCCTGTCTCGTCCTTGCAGAGATGGGGTCTCCAGACCTGGACACAGTACTCCAGATGGGGTCTCACCAACTGTCTGTACAGAGGGATAACAACTTCCTGTTTTCTGCTGCTGATGCCTCTCCCTATGCATCCCAGTATACCCCCAGCCCTCCCTACTGCCTTCTCACATTGCTTGCTAACCTTAAGGTCATCTGATGTGATTACCCCCAGGTCCCTTTCCTTTTTTGTTGTTGTTACTACCTCCCCCAATTGTGTATTCTTCCCCTGGGTTCTTGTTTCCCAGGTGCATTATTTTGCACTTTAGTCTCTCCTCATACGGCTTCACTTGCAGACCCTGCACCATTTCAGCTGCCCTCCTCTGGACAGCCTCCATTCTATCTATGTCCTTGCGGAGATTAGGGCTTCCAGAACTGCACGCAGTACTCCAGATGGGGTCTCACCAACTGTCTGTACAGAGGGATAACAACTTCCTGTTTTCTACTGGTGATACCTCTTCCTATGCATCCCAGTATCCCGCCAGCCCTCCTTACTGCCTTCTCACATTACTTGCCCACCTTAAGGTCATCTGATATGACTACCCCCAGGTCCCTTTCCATTGTTGTTTTTGTTAGTATCTCACCCCCACTGTGTACTCTTTCCCTGGGTTTTTGTTTCCCAGGTGCATTATTTTGCACTTCTTTGCATTGAATCCTAGCTGCCATACTTCTGACCATTCCTCCAACCTTGCCAAGTCCCTTCTCATCCTTTCCACACCTCCTTATGTATCAACCCTGTTGCAGATCTTTGTGTCATCTGCAAAGAGGCATACTTTTCCTTTCAGTCCCTAAGCAATGTCACTTATGAAGACATTAAAAAGGACTGGACTCAATACTGAACCCTGCAGTACCCCACTAGTAACCCCTCTTTCTTCAGAATGGACTCCATTTACAATTACCTTCTGTGTCCTGTTGTCCAGTCAATGTTTTACCCAGGCTACCACCCTGGGACCCACTCCCATGCTGGTTAATTTGACTATTAATCTTTTGTGTGGGACTGTGTCAAATGCCTTGCTAAAGTCTAGGTAGGCCATGTCCACAGCCCCTCCCTGGTCTACTACTTTGGTCACCCAGTCAATAAAATCTATTAGATTTGTCTGATATGACCTTCCCCCTGTGAAACCATGCTGTCTTGGGTCCTATGCCCCACTGGCCTCTAGGTACTCAACTATTCTTTCCTTCAGAAGTGACTCCATCACTTTCCCTACCACAGAGGTCAGACTGACAGGTCCGTAGTTTTCTGCCTCTGTCTTGGCCCCACTTTTGTGAAGGGGAATCACATCCACCTTCCTCCAGTCCTCTGGTACCACACCATCCTCCCATGATTTATTAAAAAGAGTAGTCAGTGGTTTCACTAGTTCCCCCCTTAATTCTTTTAGAACTCTGGGGTGAATTCCATCAGGCCCCATTGCTTTGTCCACCTTCAGTTTTAGGAGTTCTTGCAGAACCCTTTCTTTTGTGAAAGGACTGGGATCGATCTCCCAATCAAGAGTGCTTCAGTTAATTGGATTAGGCACTTCCTCCTCCTCTTTTGTGAATACTGAGCAGAAATATTTGTTCAGTATCCCTGCTTTTTCACTGTCCCCTTCTGCCCACAAACCGTTCATTCTATTCAGCCTCACTATCCCTCTCTTTGTCTTTCTACGCTCGCTGATGTACCTATAAAAGGTTTTATCCCCCTTCTTAACCGAGTTGGCTATCTTTTCCTCAGTTTGGGCCTTTGCTATTCTGACTTCCTTCCCTGCTTCCTTCTGCCTTAACTGGTGCAGCTGTCTGTCCTGCTCCTTCTGTGTTTCCTTATACTTCCGGAATGCTATTTTTTTCTTTCTGACTTTCACTGCCACTTCTTTTGAGAACTGTAGTGGCTTTTTCTTTCATTTTGATTTGTTTATTTGCTTCACACAAAGGCTTGTTGCCTCTGTGATGGCAATTTTGATGATTCCCCATTGTTGCTCCACACCTCCTTCTAGCCTGTTTGCTAGTGCTTTTCTGAGGCACTCTCCCATCTTGCCAAAGTCAGCCCTCCTGAAGTCCAGTACCCTCACTTTTGTATGGCTTGACTCTGTAGCTGAGTTGAACGTGAACAACACTGTTTGATGGTCACTTGTTCCCAGATGGCAACCCACTTCTAGATCTGAGATCCTCTCACTGTCCCCATTTGAGAGTACAAGGTCTAAGATTGCTCCCTCATTAGTGGGTTCTGAAACTAGCTGTCTGAGGCCTGCCACCTGTAGGGCATCAAGAATGGCCCTGCTCTTGGATGTGACTGCAGAAAATGTGCTCCAGTTAACATCTGGCATATTCAGGTCTCCCATCAACAGTATCTCCCCTTTCTCTGCCATTCTAAGAATGCCTTCTATCATATCCTTGTCCATTCCCTCTCCCTGAGATGGGGTCTGTACACAGCCCCTGTGCGGATTGTGGTGCCCTTTCCAGTCTCCAAGGTGACCCACGGTGCCTTCTCTCCTTCCTGTTTACTCTTTTGTTCAGTTGCTTTTATCCCTTCCTTTTCATAGAGAGCTGCTCCTCCCCCTCTACTCCCCTGCCTATCTCTCCTGTAGGTTATGTACCCTGGTATGTTAACATCCCAGTCATGATTCTCTGTGTACCATGTTTCTGTGACTGCTACAATATCCAGGCATCCCTCTTCCATCAAGGCCACCAGCTCAGGGAGCTTGTTGCCCAGACTACGGGCATTGGTACTCATTACCCTCCATTTCCTAATGGCCTTACTCCTTTTGCACCATCCCTGTCCTTCTTGCCTTTGTCACTTTCTCCATTTACCCCAGTCCTTCTCCCTATTGACACTTCTATGTTGGTGTTTACCGACTATCACTGTGATTTTGGGGGAGGGCCAGACTTCTGCCCTTTCTAGTGCCTCCCCTGGCTAGTTTAAATGTTTGCCAATGAAGCATTTAAACCTATCAGCTAGGATCCTGGTTCCCCTCCTGGACAGATGCAGCCCATCATGCCAGAATAGGCTTGCATCACTCCAGTGTACCCAGTCCCCAATGAAGCAATCCCTGAGCTCCACACCAGTTTTCAACCACTGATTGAATCCTATGGTGTGCGGAACACCTAGTTTCCTCCTACGCCATAGATGGGCAGCACCCGAGAAGGTTACCGTTGCCACTGGTCTAAGATCCTCCCCAATTCCACAAACTCTTCCTGCACTTCTAATCCCTTTCTTAGCCAGATCATTTGTCCCTAGGTGGACAATGACATCCAGCTCCCTCCCTGTGCAGCTGCTCCGCAATCCTGAGGATTCGCCTCCTGTCCCTCCAAGCCATGGGCGCCAGGCAGGCACCTTACCTCCTCTCCCTTCCTCCCCAGTTTTACCTTCCTAACAATGGAGTCCCCCATCAGAAGTTGTTCCTTCCTCTGCAGGGTCCCCTGCCACCCTCCTGTGGGTCTCCTTTGTGGAGGTTCCACATCCTCCTTGGTCTCCACTGCGGGTGCCTCCATAGAGGAACCACACTTTGCCAGAATGGCATAGGAATTGTGGAGAGGTACAACTGAAGGGATGCACCTCCGTTCCACCACCCTCACCCTCCCTGAGCCCACTGTGGTCCAACCACTCCTCTTTCTTGGCAACCTCTGAGGCAATGGCAGTACCTTAAATGGGTAGATCCTAGCAGCCATATGACCCAATCAGTCAGCTCCATTAACGATGCACGAGCTACTTTACTAGACATTTTTTTCTGTCAATTATAAAGTTTATTTAGCAGCTAACTCTGATGACATAAGCACTTTAGCAAGTGCTGCAGCTTGAAAAAATGTGACTTCCTGACCAGAATAAAGTAAATGTTGTTGGGAGATATCCTGAACTCCATCTCCATAAGCTGCAGTTATTTATACTGGTGGGAGGTCTGAATAATGCAACAAAATGCTGTAGATTACTACAATATGTGGGATGCATATGCATCCAGGTAGCTGCTACAAGTGGGAATAAAAGAGACACCCTATCTAATGTAGGGTACATGAACAGCTCAAAAAAGGCATAAAGGGGAGGGTTAATTAAAAAGTAAGAAGTAAAGAGGCAGAGAGGTAGGCAGCAATATATAATGTCAGCTATGGGAGAGGTGCAATGCAATGAATGAGGAGCTGCAAATTTTTGGGACACATTCTGGAAACTGAGGTGCTGCCCCATCTATATGCATCTCTCTGGGCCAAGGGAGGAGGTCACTGATCTCCAGGCCAAGCTGGCTAGAATCCGGAGGATCTTTCCATCCACTCAGGGACCACCAAGTCTGCCACCATTTCTCCAGAGGTTGCCTAGGAGAAGGAGGGCTGGCTGGATCATAATGGGCTCCTGTTGGGTTGGGGTGGCAGTTTAGGGGCACATTGATTAGCCTGTGCCACTACAGAATTACTTCACTGTTCTGGTGGGATGGGATTGCCTGCCAAGAGGAGGTACTCAAATGTGGGGGTCCTCTGTAGGAGAGGCCCCAAGGTGGGAGGTAGAGGACTCCAACAGAAGAGAAAGCAGCTTCTTGTGGGGGACTCAATTGTCAGGAGGGGTAGATTTGGGAACAGGAAGAAGGGGGGAGGTAAGGTGCTAACCTGGCACCATGGCACAGAGGGATGGGCAGCAGATCTTAAGGATCGCTAGGGCAGTAAGGCTGTATGTCATTGCTCACCTGGGAACTAATGATCTAGCAAGAGACTGAGCTGGGAGTGCACAAGGAGAGTTCAGGGGACTGGGGAGGGGAGCAAGACAAGTGGCATGCAAGGTTGCTTTTACAGAGGTGCTGCCTGTCTATGGCTGAGGGAATGATGGTGTAATCTGCATCAGGACCTCAACTGGTGGTTGAAGGAGTGGTGCAGAGAAGAGGGGTTTGGCTACATTGGGTACTGGGAACCAATCTAGAGAGATGAGGATCTATATAGATGTAATGGCTTGCATCAGTCTGGGAGGGGAGCCACAATCCTTGGTGGACAGTTTAAATGTTACTTTGATGAACATTTCAACTAGCTGAGGGGCGTGGTGGAAAGACAAAAGGAAGCATAAACTGCCTCCCTCACAGATTGAAGCAGTAGGAAGGGAAGACCTGAGGAAAGAAAGATCCTCCCAGAGGGCTGGTTAATGGAAACAGCCGAGAAGTAGAGGACAAGGGGCATGAGAACAAGTTGCAAAAAAAAAAGGGGAGAAATGAGAGAGGCACAAGGGGAGGAAGTGGGGTTGCAGGTAGAGTGGAATCAAGGTATGGAAGGACATGTGTGCAAATGGAAGGAATCTTAGAAATAAAATTCCAGACCTTGAGACCATTATGGTGGAGGCAGACCCAGATATTGTGGCCATTGATAAGTTGTGATGCAGAGGTAACTATGACTGGGACATGGCCACACCAGGCTACACTCAGTTCAGGAAGGATAGGGAGGGGAGGAGGGGTTGTACTGTATGTAAGGGAGGGTATCAAGGCAGCAGAAATGCAAGGAACTAGGGGAGAAAGGAGGAACTGGAGGTAATATAGGCCACCCTGGAGACAAGAGATAAAGCCACCATTCGCACTGGGTTGATATTCAGGCCTCCCTTGCAGGGGGACAAACTGGATAAGGCAGTGGGGGAAACCATCAGTACAGTGACAGAAAAAAGGGAGGTGCTTCTGGTAGGGGACTTCAATCTGCTAGATTTAGATTGACTGCTCCCAGCTGTGGCCTTGACTAGAAGCAAGGACATCCTAGACTCCCAGCAGGGGGAGTTTCTCTAGCAACTAGTCAGGGACCCCACTTGTGATGATCAACACTGGACCTGGTACTCACAAACAGGGACAATATTGCTGATGTCTAGGTGGGATATCAACTTGGGATCAGCGATCACTGTACAGTGTGGTTTAATATAAGGATGGCAGCAGAGGCAAACCACTCAAGGATGAGATTACTTCAGGAAGGCAGACAAAAAAAAATAAATAAATAAAGGGTGAATGCCTCACAGATACCCTAGCAGGGGGAAGTGCCTGGGTGCGGTGGAAGACAGTAGGCCAGATTAAGGGATGGCATAGTGAAGGTACAAGACCTCTGTGTGAAAGGACTCAGGAAGAACAGACAAAAAAAAACAAACAATACTACTATGGTTCTCGAGGGACGTGGCAAATGTTAAGACTAAAAGGGTAGCATTCAAGAGGTACAAAGAGATGCAAAAGGAAGAGGAGAGGGAGCTGTACCAGGAAAAGCAGAGAGAGAGGCAGGGAAGGTGGTGATGGGCACAAAGGTGCCAACTGAAGAAAGGATAGCCAAAGAGTTAACAAAGGGGGACAAGACTTAGGTATGTAAGTGATTAAGAAGAAGGCAAGGGGAGGGATTGTGCGGTTTAAAGGGGAGGTGAGACTATGCATGAAAAAACAGATATCCTGAACGGACAAACATAGAATGTGTTGGCAGAAAAGGAATGGTAGGCCCATCTAGTCTGCCTTATTGTCTTTGCCCCTGCCTATAACTACATGCTGGACACCATTCAGTCACAGGTGTCCCTTCTTAATCCCTTTTCTCTATTGATTATGCCCACATGACTATTCCGCGCACGCTTGAGGCTCCCCAAGGTCTTTGCCACCACCACCTCTCTCAGCAGGCTGCTTGAGGCATCCACCACCCTTTCTGTGAAGAATTTCCTTACATCCCTCTTAAACTCTTCCCCCAATTTTGATAGCATGCCCCTTTATTCTGGTGCTCCTCCTCTGAAAGAGATTCCCCTCATGTACTTTTTTCACCCCCATCAGGTACCTAAGTCATAATCATGTCACCTCTCCTGCCTCACAGAGATTACCTGTTCAGCTCTAGCAGCCTCTCCCTGTTTGGCTTCTCATGTAGCCACCACATCATTTTGGTAGCCTTCTTGTGGACCACTTCCACCCTGTCAACACCCTTGCAGAGGTGTAGCCTCTAGAACTGGACACAGTCCTCCAGGTGGGGTCTCACTAGTGAGCAATACAGTGGCAACACCACCTTCCTTCTCCTGCTAGAAATCACCCTCACTATGCAACCCGTCATTGGGCAAGCCTTGCCTACTGCTTTGTTGCACTGCCCTGCCACCTTGAGATCATCGTGTATGAGTACACCAAGGTCTCTGCCTTGCTTGATGCCTGCACTTTATCCACTTTCAGATTTGCAAGTTCTGTTAGGTACTTTTGTTCGGTCTTCACAGTGGAATGAGAGGGGGATGGACCACACAAAAACAGCAAGAACACTAGGGGAGGGAGGTAAACATAAATCCATCCCCGGAGGAAAGAGCCCTGAAAGGACTTGCAAATCTGAAAGTGGAAAAAGCTATGGGATAGGAGTGGGTACACTTAAGGGTGCCGAAGGAGCTCAGGGAGGTACTGGCTGCATGTCTGACAGCCATCTTCAACAACTCACTGGAACAATAAGTGGTTCTAGAAGACTGGAGGAGGGGAGATGTAGTCCAGCTTCATAAAATTGGCAGCAGGGAGGAGGATGACAACTATTGGCTGGTCAGTCTGACATCAATTGTGGGGAAATTAATGGAGATGCTTTTAATGGAAAAACTAGTGGAGTATCTTAAACCTAGAAGGTTACAAGACCTGAGGCAGGATGGATTCGGGGGGGAGGGGTCATGGCAGACAAACCTGATATATTTCTTTGACTGGGCGACCATGGAAATAGATTAGGGCGGGGCAATGGATGTGGCCTACTTGGACTTCAACAAGGTCTTTGACACTATACCACATAGAAGGTTCATAGGGAAACTGGGCAATTTGGGGGTTGATCCCAAGGTGGTAAACAGGTTATGAAACTGGTTGATGGATAGGCAGAGGGTGGTGATAAATAGCACTCGACCCGGGGATGGGAGAGTGAACAGTGGGGTACCTCAGGACTCAATACTGGGATCAGTCTTCATTAATGTCTTTATAAGTGACGTTGCAGAAGAATTGAAAGGGAAGATATGCCTCTTTGCAGACGACACCAAAATCTGCAATAGGTTAGACAGTCGTGCACTCTGGAGGAGCAAAAGGGGACTGGAGGCGAGTTGGAGCTGTGAGGTGTAGCATTCCACATGACTGGAGTCTGTTAAAAAAAGAAATAGAATAACCTATTTGTGTGTGTACCACTGGTTCTTGTGTGCATTTGGCAGCAAAGACAGGAAAGGACACTGGTCAGTGGCAAAGGAAGTAAACAAGGTCAGCAGTTGGGGGAGTACTTATTTTAAGAGAATTGTAGGGAAAGTGAAAGCTTGGAAGCAGTGTTGGTGGGGGAAGGGGGATGATTGACAGGTTGCATGTATCACACATATAATAACTTTAGGGTTCTAAAATTTATCACACATATGTGGAGATAAATGGATTTATCACATGGCTTTTGGCTCCACACCTATTGTATAAATATTATTATTACATATAGTAGTCAATAACTCACTGTGACAATGCCAGTGAACTGACAAGTCTCTCTGTCAGAAATAATCAAGTCTGATTAAATTTTTTTTTTCTTCTTAGGCAAAAAGGCAGGAACAATGCAAAAAACTTAAACAGTCTCTAATAGCTGAACTAAGTGCACTACACAGTATATGCACACACTATGGTACACGCTACACTCACACAAAACAGAACAAAATGGAGGTCACCTAGAAGCAGTAGTGGGAGTCAGCCCACTCTGGCCTTCACTCATAAAAAATAAATAGCAGGGCTGAAGCCCAAGGTTCAATGTGGGGAAATCACTCCTCCCATATCCAGCATGAAAGCAACCCACTCCTTGTAGTGCACACCACACACAGTGTGTTTCATCGGGCTGGGCTCCTGAGTGATCTGTGCAGCGGTGCCTTCTTGCCTTTCCTTGCTGTTTGCTCTTTCTTCACTCCCTCCACTTCCTTCTGTGTTTGTTTTGCTCCCTGCTGTCGTCTTCCCCGTTTTGTCTTTGTTTGGGTTTCCATTGTGCTCTGTTTGTCTCGCCCTGTGTCTGCCTGCATATTTCTGCTTCCTGTGTTGCTCCATGGGTGTGCCTCCTTGTCCAGTTTGTTCTCCATGACTGTCTTTTTTCCCCAGTTTTTCCCCGGCACTTTGCCTCAGTCTGCTTTATCTCCCTTGTATTCTTTCCATGTGTGTGTTGTTGCTGTTTCCTTTGTTGCTTTTTTGTGAGGGCTTTTTCCTCCTTGTGCTGATGTTTCATTCCCCATCTCTGCACTTCCGGGTTTGACGTCCTCACTGGCCCAGCTTAAAGCTACACTCCCCAGTATTCAGTGCAACTTAAGTATTGTATTCCTACCACGGGCTACTTTACTTCAGAGCTCACAGCCACAGTGCATCTCCTCTCAACTGAATGACAACATGAATACAATAGTGGGCCAATGTATTTCCATTCAGGACTGTTGTTAAGACATTTAATGTATTGAATGCATGGTTCCTGTGTTCAGTACTGGCCCTCTCACTGTGGCAAAATCAGTTAACCTTTACACAGCATGGATTAAATTGAGCATATCAAATATAGCACTATGCCATAATCCTACCAGGTTAGAGGTATGTTCCCCATTTCCCTTTCTTCCTGCCTCTCTACCTCTGCAGTTTTCGTTCTGTGTAGTCCAGCGTTCTTTACTCCTGCAGTGTCCATTTCCACCACTGTGTGCTGCTCGATCCCACTTCCTGCCTGCTAACCCATTTCTGCTGTCTCTCCAACCTGCTTCTACTAAGCAGCAGCCTGATACTCTTTCCTTGCCAGCTCTCACCAGCAGTTCACAGTAGTTTTCCATTCTCCACCTCTAACTCATACCTTTGGGTATTTGAGTGCAGGTATGCTTGCCCTGTCTACCCGAGATGGGAATTCTACTGCTAATCATTCAACCACTACGTATCTACCGTAGTATGCAGCTGGTATTGGTGTTCTGGCATCGGCCACTCCATCAACCCAACCACAATATGCAGCTGGTATTGGCATTGTGGCATCGGCCACTCTACTAACTGTCTGCATTTACCACAATATGCAGCTGATATTGGCATTGTGGCATTGGCCACTCTATCAACCCAACCACAATATGCAGCTGGTATTGGCACTGTGGCATTGGCCATTCTATCAACCCTACCACAAAATGCAGCTGGTATTGGCACTGTGGCATCAGCCACTCTACCAACTGTCTGCATCTACAGCAATATGCAGCTGATATTGGCATTGTGGCATTGGCTACTCTATCAGCCCTACCACAATATGCAGCTGGTATTGGCACTGTGGCATCAGCCACTCTACCAACTGTCTGCATCTATCGCAGTATGCAGTAGCATGCATTGGCATTCTGGCATTGTCCAAGCTACCGATTCTTTGCATCTACTGCAATACACATTTGTGTAATGGCGTTTGGCATCTGCTTCACAACCACTTTGCATTTATCGCAATGTGCAACTGCATATTGGCATTTATGCATCTTCCATGCTACAGACACTCTGCATTGCCACAATCCTCTGCTGCACATGGACACCCCAATTTTTCCACCTGCTGACTCTCTGCAGATAATTCTGAAGCAGTACAACCAAGATTTCCTCGGCCTTTATCCCACTCAGTGCAATCTGCAGTGTATTGACTCCACGTCATTTCTTTACCATCCAAATCTCCTGCAAAACCAGAAGAATCGCTTGCAAGTCTGGTCTTCTTCTTCCAAAGCTCCTAGCTCACACCTGAGCATCTGAATCTTGCTACTCCATTTGTGGTTGGATCGTTCCCTGCCTTCTGGCATCTGAAGACATCTGGTATCCATACTCAGTGTCTGCCTCCAACAGAAATCATAGTATTCATACATTTTTTATAATAACATCTTTATTAAAAGTTTCCAAAAGTGAGAAATAACAATACCAGTAAGTATACAAAGTTGGATACTAGCTATGTCGAGCATCAATGGACAAACTCTCAATGAAATTTAAACTGAAACATTTGAAATACATACTCAAGCCAACACATATTAAAAATGGAAGGGTAGCTTAAAATTCACATCATTCATGGCATTCTCAATTAATTATTAACAATAATAAAGTGTGAATGTAGTCATATATAACAAAAGAGTAAAGCTGAAAAAATGAACGTTAAGAAGTCCGGGATGGGACAGGATGTCCAAAAAATGATGAAGATCTAATATGTAACAATACCTAAAAACAGAACAGAAAAATGTACTGATTTTAAACCAAATGACCCCCTCATAGGACCAGAATATCAAATCAGGGGGCAAAAGCCGGATCAGATTGCAACCTGTAATGTACCCATTTTTGTCAGATAATATGTAAAGTAGGTAGACAATTTAAATAATGATAAGTACATTTTTCATAATAATAAGTGAAATCAACCAGTGTTGTCCAATTTGAAAATAGTGTGGTACGAGAGGTCAACAGAAGTTTAGTGAGAAGTTGTCTTAACACATGCCAGAAGTATTGATAGTAACTTTAATTGCTGTCCACTTATATGGTTATCCAATGGGTGGGATGTGCAAAAGAACCAATTGTGAGGGTAAAGGATATGGAATATCAAACAGTGAATTAATCACTTGAGAAATTTCCTCCCAGTTGGGCTGAAGAAGAAGACGAGTCCAAAAAATATGGGCATGATCTGCCATGGATTCCCCACATCCCCTCCAACATAATCCAGTCCGAGATCCCTGAAATTGAGTCAAACGTACGGGGGTCCTAAAAAAGTGCATCCAGCATTTCCAGACAAATTCTTTTGAATAAAATGAAACAATCAGCTTAACTGTCATCAGGGAGTACTTTTCCCAGTCAGAAAATTCACATACCAATTGGAAATCTGAGTTCCAACGAGCTAGTATAGAATACGTAGAATCTGTCACCAGAGAACGCAAAACAGAATAAATAGTGCCAACAAGCAGTGGCCAAAGTTCTCCTCTTTGATGGACTACAGTTAACGTAGTTATCAGTGACAGAGTATCAGGAAGACATCTACTATCACCCAGATCACACCTGGAAACGAGTCTTGGCGAAGTGTGCCTTTTTTAGTCACCAATTTTAAACAAATAAATACTGTAAACATGCAAGTATGCACAGAGCTGTAAGTATCTATAATAATCTGAACTGGGTAAGCCATAAGCGGCTTGTAAATTCAAAAAAAGGCATGTTCCTTTAACCCCCAAACTGGATGATAATAAATTAAACCAACCCTGGTTCAGCTATGTAAAATAGAATCCATCCTGTTTAAAGTGTTTCAGAAGTCCCATGCCAGTCTGGTTATGAATTTTAATTCGTTGGAGGGAAGATTCAGTTGTATCCTATGCCAGATCTTAAGAGTCACCTGAGTGTACCAGGCAAAATTAGAGAAGGGAACATAACCTGGTGCAAACAAAAAATAAAATACAGCTGAAGTCATATAAGTGATTAAGAATAAATTCAATGTCTTTCCAATAAACTGGGAAAGAATCCAAAATGCATAGACTACTATTTGTATTTGACATGCTATTGCATACCAACGAAGATTAGGTAGGTTAAGGCCACCTCAAGACATCGGCAAATGTAATATTGTTAAGTCGTATCCTAGGCTTCTGATCACCCCAAATAAAATCATCCGATGCCAGTCCTAGACATAAAAGGAACTAGGATAGGCAGGTAATGTTTGAAGAAAAAATAACATTTGAGGGACTACATTAAGGTGAATGATTTCTAGCCATTAATAGAAAGAAAAACTATATGCTGAACAGCAGGTTAAATCATCTGCAACGGTCTACATCAGAAGTTCAAAAATTAATAACTCCAAATGGTCAGGATTTTTAGATATATGAACACAGAGATACTTTAAAGAATGTATGTTCCATGGAATGGGGAGCAATGTAACAATATGTGGGGGTGGAATACGAAAATACAAAACTTGCCAGCAAAACAGGCCTCACGGTCTATCAAGTCTGCTCGAATGCGCAGCTAGCACCCCTATACTGTAGCAACCCCACCCCATCCCTCCTTACCCTCAGGAACTGCTCAGCGTTGTTTATTCATAAACCCCCCCCTTGCCTTGTTCCATGCTACCCTTTAAAACTGCCCACCGCCCTGCATGACACCACTTCCTCTGGTAGAGCATTCCATTTCAACACCAGCCTCTCAGTGAAATAATGCTTCCTCATCTCCCTCTTAAATCTGTCACCCTCCAGTCTTAGCCCGTGTCTTCTTGTGTCCCTTTGTTTCCTCAGCTTAAAAAAACCCTCTGTGCCAGATTTGTTGAGCCCATCAAGTATTTCAAAGTTTCAATCATATCCCCCCAATCCCTTCTCTCCTCCAGGGTGTACAAACTCAAGTGTCTCAGCTTTTCTTCATAGGTTCTGCCTTCCATCCCCTGTATTATTTTTGTCACTCTACACTGCACCGCCTTGAGCAGCCTGATATCTTTAATCAGATATGGATACCAGTACTGCATGCAGTACTCCAACTGTGACCTGACCAAGGACATGTATGGGGCAGAATTACATCCTTGTGTCTAGACAAGAACCCTTGTGCAGTGCACCCCAGCATCCTATTGGCCTTAGCCACAGCCTTCCTGCACTGAACAGAATTGTTTATGCTCCCTGTTACTGTGACCCCTAGATCCTTCTCCTCCTCAGTGACTCCCAACCACACCCCACCCAACCAATACTCCCTCCTCAGGTTCTTCACCCCGAAGTGCATAACTTTGCACTTCTTTGCATTAAAACCCAATTGACTCCTTGCTGACCTCTTCTCAATTCTGGTTAGGTCACCCTGTAGCTTCTGCCACCCCTCTATGTCATCCACAACAACCCCCATCTTGGTGTCATCAGTGAACAATTAGATCTTGCTCCCAACTCCATGTGCAATATCCGATATGAACAGAACAAACAACATTGACCCCAGCACAGAGCCCTGTGGCACACCACTGGTCACTGAATTAAGAGACGAGAGTTCCCCTCTCCCCACAACCACCCATTGCAGTCCATCTTCCAGTCATTTCTTGATCCGGTTAGCCATCTTAGCCCCCACCCCTATGTATTTCAGCTTTGCACCCAGTCACCTGTGAGGGACCGAATCAAAGGCCTTACAGAAATCCAAATATAGGACATCCGCTGCATGGCCCTTGTCCAACTCTCTTGTGACCCAGTCATAGTATTCTATTAGGTTGGTTTGGCATGATCTCCCAGAGACGAACCCATGCTGCTGCCCATTCTGGAGCTCATTGACCTCCAGGAAGGTTACCAGTCTCTCCTTCAAGATTGCTTCCATAAGTATACCCACTATGGAAGTGAGACTGACAAATCTGTAATTACCCGGCTCATCCTGTGGGCCACCCTTGTGGATAGGCACCACATGAGCCAACCTCTAGTTCTGTGGCACACACCCCATGTCAAGGGAGGTGTTTAACAGGTCAACCAGCAGCCCAGCCAACACCTCCACCATCTCTCTCGACACTCTAGGGTGAATGCCATCTGGACCTGGTGCCTTATCCACCCTAAGTGCATTCAGACCTTCTAAAACCTTGCTTTCCAGAATCACCCCATCAGTCACCTCCTCCCCCCCTCCACTCTCCATGTCCATGGAGGTAGTGGACCGCCTACCTCCCTTGTGAACACAGAGCAGAAGTATTCATTCAGTACTTCTGCTTGTTTCTCCTCCTACTCCATGCCCCCCTCCCATCCTTCTTGATCCTGACTATCCGGTCCCTGCAGTTCTTTTTCTCCCTTTCTCCCTAATCAAAACCCAGCAGTTCAGTTTTGTCTTTATTTAAATGAAAGCCTGCCAATATTTCAAACTGATCTGTCAGCTGAAAAATCTATTGAATAGATATGCTAGATTCTGTAAGTGTTAACAAAATATTATCAGCAAACAAAGAAATTCTGTAATCTCGACTGCCTAGAGGAATACCATGAATGGTAGATGAAAGCCTAATATGGGCAGCTAGGGGTTCAATGTAAAGAGCAAATGGGGCAGTATTCACACCTCACTTCAAATATCACCCTGTTCAAGATCTCGATACTAGCTAGCCTATTCTTTAACAGGGACTAGCTCCTTTATCAGATGTTTGAGACCTCATGGCTTCACTTGCTTTCAGTTTTTGATCTGCAGTCCTATTTTGTGGCTATTATAGTTCACTTCCTGCCTCAGCTTCTGATGCCTTACACTAATATAATCTGCAGTTTGCAGCAAAGAATTCTCCAGCATGCCATCATTTCTTATAATGGAACCTTAAGTGGCAACCCTTCTGGGACTGTAGCATTCACCTTTCCCCCCTTATCAAGCAATCCCAAAGATATTGCTATTAGATAATGAGAAAGCTTCTAATTGTCAACTTATCTGCACCTCCGTCCTCCTCCAGCCTTGGCATCAGCTCAGAGTTCCTTCAAAGATTTCACTATCCTCAGCTCATATCCTCAATGCAATAGCTCTTATCAAATGCTTCGGCCCTGGATCCCAACACTAAAATGCTGACACCTTGTGAAGTATTTCAGTTTACTTGTTCCTCTGTCTCTGGCATCTCTATGACACCTTTTGAGAAAATCATTATTTGTATTTTATCTGACCTTCAGTTGCTCAAAACAGCTCAAAGTTTCGATATTCTTTCTAAGTGGTGTGTTGCATTGTATTATCTGCTCTGATGCATTTCCAACAGCTATGCCACTATCTTCAACCAGTCCCAGATCCTCAATCCCTGGCCTCCAGTCATCGCATCTCTCTGAGAATTTCAACAGTATCTCCTCTCCATGGCACTACCCATAGTAGGTCCTACTCTTGTACGGAGTCATTGCTAGGCCCTCCAGACAGTCTACACTTTTCTGACAATCAACCACATAGACACCATCCACAAGGGCTATCTAATCAAAGCAACTGTTTCATTCACTTCCAAGTCAGACCTTTTCATCACCTCTATCCTGTAGCAGACTCAATCATAACTGCACCTTGCATCCTGCAATATCATAACTTAGATTATTATGTCCTGCAAGCAAATGCCATCATCTGACCCATCCTAACTCAAACCACCTGAGCTACTCATGCTATAGCATAAAAGTATTCTCATTCTGCAATTCTCCCATAGTACTTCTGCTCATGTTATACAAATGCTTGCATTCCTAATGTTTTCTATCAAGGCTTGCAATTATCATTGGAAACACTAAGCAGCAACTTGGCTCAAACCCTTATTCCTTTCCATAACATTCTATTTGAATTGGAGCAGTTTCTTCAAAGAATAACACAACTCACAACTGCGTACATCATCGATAGACTTGGAAAATGGACTTCACCAGTTAAACCAGAAGCAAGAAAGCAGACAAGCAATTAGGATCATCTCCTCTTATTTTGCAAAGAGGACAGGCAGATTAGTAGCCATGGGTCCTCAGAGGTTTCCTTCCCTGTGTGCTACTGGCCACACTCTCTGTGAGTTGGAGGAGGTAATCTTTCTGGGCCTTCTTTTCCCTACACACTGACTGACTTCCCTAACCAAGAGTGGGAATAGAGAAAGGCCAAAAGCTTAAATAGTGTACTCAAGCACAATTGCTATTCACAACAATATTGAAACAAATAAATAAATACATTCAGTGCAGTTCTACACTTCACTTAGATTATGGAAATTAAATGTTGCTTAGTTCATTGCCTTTTTCTTTGTTTCAGACAAGTGCAACTAAGATATAACAAAAACCTGACATTTTTGTTTAGTAAATAAACCATCTAGAAACTGTCCCTTATCCCCCTAAGCCATTTAAAACACTACAGGTTTAGTATGTGTGTGTGTGTGTGTATATACATATATCATACAAACACACACACTGTGTCTGCTGCCCTGCGTCTTCCCTCTCCTCAGTACACAAAACCATGCGTGCATACAATAAAGTTAGGATTTACTATCTAACATCTTAATGTTTTGCGTCTGTGGAGTGCTGCCCTTAGTTTTCTCCTCGCCCCCCTCCGTCTCTCTCATAAAAATGGCCTTCTTTGGTTTCACTTTCTTGTAATTTCTAGCCATACCTCTCAACTGACACACATTACAAGGTATGTCATTCATTTTACCTCACAGAAATCCTGTCCCACATGGGGAAGATGATGTTCCACATTTCCTACTGAGACTTTAAAGAAAGAAATTCATAGTAATCTAATATGTTCAGTTACCAGCAAACATTATATTAACATTAGTGCATGGATAGGCATAGTGTTTGGCGCTTGCAGTGCCATGTTTGAAGATATGTCACATATTTTGCTCGTTTGTCACACATCTTGTCACACATTTCTGCGAAGAAACGTTAAGAGGTATGCTTCTAGCGCTGCATAAAAAGGTTAGTTTTCACACTACAAGTGTACAGAAATTGATCCTCTCAGCTTCAGATCTAGAAAGGAAACAAAAACAGTCACAATTTCTGCTTTTTTAGTCTAATTTTAACAAGTGGATGGAAGTAGATTGCTGTTCATAGCAGCACAGACATGTTTCTTTCTTGCCTGTAGTTTCTGCAAGTGCTGGGTCACATGGGCTACCTTCAGTGAGCTTCCAAACTCACCTTACACTGGACAGGAAATCTTGGGATATCTTGAACTCCCACTGAATAGTAAAACACAGAATACTGTAACCATGAATAGTGCAGATTATTTGGTTTTCTCCCCTAGTAAGATAGCCTTTTATTCATGTTATTCAAGAAAATACTATTCATTACTCATGCATCAGTTACAGAAACATTGGAAAGAAAGGAAAATATGTGAAGAAATAAAATAAATACCAGCTGCTTGGTAGAACATTTGTGTGTGGAAAATGAATTTGTTTAAATGGAGTTGCATTGGTTCATTTATTTAGTTTTTGCTTTACAAATGTGCTGCATATCAGTTGTCCTGTGGTTCCAACTGTATCTATCAGAACCATCACAGTGACATGCTGAACAATCTGGGTTGGCCATCTTCCATGGCCAAACTTAACCTCCCTGTATATCACACCACCTTCAAGCTAATACACCTCCCACCTCCTCCAAATATATATCTAACCTACTAACCCTGAAACTCTTCCCACGAACACTCAAGTCCTTACACCTCCCGATGCTGGGTCTGCCCAAGACTTGCCTAGCTGTTGGAAGAAGATCCTTCTCCTTCACTGCACCACAAAAGTGGAATGACCTCCCACACTCACTACTCTCATGCAAGAACATTACTCTCGTCAAAAGACAATATAGGGAAATATTTTACAAGCCTCCTCTCTGTAATGGGAAATGTACCTAATCTCTAAACTTATCCACCTGATTGTATATACTTTCCTGGTGTGTATGATTAATGTAATCAATGTATAGGGATATGAGTTTATACACAGCCAATTGTCTTTACTCTGCACTTATGTACTAATTGACTCTACTACGATTATATTGCATGCTTGTATCAACCTTACTGTTTGTTCACCTATGTTGCAACTGACATCTGTAATTTGTATTGTCTCCCAGTGAATGGGATGCCTAGTCTAGTCCATGAATGTATGTGACTGTCCAATGATATTTGTACATAATTTTCTGTATCTGTATTGATTTCTTATACTTGAAACATTTGGTTCCCCAGGTCGCCCCTGAAAAAGGGGCTGGACTGTCTCAGAGGGCCCACCCAGTCATCAAAATTTAAATAATTAAATAAACTCTGGCCAGTCCCATCCCCATAGTAATGGACTGCCAGAGGTCAAATACTCTTAGAAGTGGAGCTCAAATGTGCATGGCAGCTCCAGATGAAAACTGGTTGGTGGCTGAAGATCCTTTTTGCAGTACGAGTGAGTAGCTTGATGGAGGGTGGGGGATAACCACAGAGTGTCTCTGGGCAGAGAGACTGGGCATGATTTCAGTTCAGAGTCTGGTTCTCATCCATCTGCCAGCTGGACAAACACTAGAAGGGATAGTCTAACACTTCCTGTCCTATAAATCTGAATACATCATTACTGAACTAGAAAACATTCACCTCCCTCTTCACCTCTCACTCCTTTCTCTGTCTGCCAGTGTACGTTGATGCTCGTTTATCCTCCCATCTGAGACAATGGTAGTTTACTCACCTGGTAAAGGTGATTGTGGGGGTATATATCTCTGAGGCACTCCACAATCATTACATCATGGGTTGTGTTCACCTGATAGGTTGCTTAATGCACATGTGACTCCTAAAGAAGTCCAACCCCTTTCCTCTGTGACCCTTCCTATACTGCATTAGTGCAAAGACTTCCAAAACTGTGCCTGGAAATAGAGTTACATGGACACTTTTTGGCTTGTGGAAAGCAATCTAGGCTGACTGTCTCTGTAGTTGAGAAAAAAATTATTTTGTTTCCTGTTGATACATTCTAATATACTGACCAGCTTATACGGCATGCTGGTTGCTGCTGTTATTTGTGTGTGACTGTCTACGGGTGGGATGTGGAGTGCCTCAGAGATATATACCCCCACAATCACCTTTACTAGGTGAGTAAACTAACATTGTGGATGACATCTCAGAGGCACTCCACAGTCATTACATCATGGGTTCTAAAATCCAGTATGTGGATTCAAGGGTGGGTTAGACACGTCGTGTTCCAGATTATTGGTCTTTGCTGACAGTAGTACTGAGTCGCCAAAGTTGGTGTTTGAGACCAGCGATACATTAATCCTGTAATGTCTTGTGAAGGTGTGCAAAGATAACCATGTGGCAGGTGCACAAATTCCTTCAATGGTGGCCAAATTTTTCTCCTACCATGAAGTTGCTATCGCTGTAGTGGAGTGTGCTTTAATTTCCTCTGGTGGAGTTGATTTATTTTTTCTGTATGCTTCTGTTATAGCTGTCTTGAGCCATGAGGCAATAGTGGAGTGTGATGCGGAATTGCCCTTTCATGTGTCCTTGAACAATGATGAATACATGGTCTGTCTTTCCTATGTCTTTAGTCCTGTTGATTCAAACAGAGTACTCGCTTTTATGCCTAGAGTTTGGAGCTGGGGCTCCCATTCCAATTCTTGTGATGGCATTTGTGCTGGCAGCTCTATTGTTTGATTCATGTGAAAAGGAGTGACTACTTTTGGTATGAAAGACGCGATGTTTCTTAGGGACACGTGGTCATTGTAGAAGATTAGGTAGGGAGTCTTGCATGACAGTGCCTGTAGTTCCCCCTGTATGTCTGGCCGAAGATATAGCCACCATATATGCAGTCTTCAGGTTCAACCACTTGAAGTCTGCAGCCTCCAGTGGTTTGAGTGGTGAATCTGTCATCGCTTCGAGTACTAGACTTAAGTCCCATGGAGCCAATATTGGCTTTATTTTTGGTTGAATATTTGTAGCTGCCTTTAGGAATTATATGACATATTGATGAGCCCCTGGTGTAGTTCTGTTTATTGTCCCTCTTGCTGCTAGGGGTTCACGTCTTTCTTTGAACACCAATTTGTGAAAACATTCCAGCCGTGTTGGTACGTCGTAGTGGTAGTTTCTCTTCAAGATTTTGCCATTGTGTCTATTACCATAGGGTGATATCCTGTCTTTAGAAGTCTGTCTCTTTCAGGAGCCAGACTGTTAGCTTAAGGTTGTGTGGGTTCGGGTGGTGTATTGGACCATGTGTGAGTATGTCTTGTCTGTAAGGGAGACACCATGGGTGATTCAGTGTCATTGATACCACTATCATGAACCAGACTCTCCTGGGCCAGTAGGGGGTAATCAGGATCACGTTCGCTCTGGATATCCAGATTTTCTTTAGGACTTGGGGAATGAATGGAATTGGGGGGAACATGTATGCTACATGGAATAGCCATTTGTGTGATAATGCCCTTGTCCCTGAGGATTTGGTGTCCCTGAATTGGGATTAGAACTTTGGGCATTGGGTGTTTTTGCTGGATGCCATTAGATCCAGCTCCACTGGCCCCATTGCCTGTTGATTCTGTGAAATATCTGTGGGTGGAGTCTCCATTCCTCTGGGTGGATCTTTTGATGGCTCAGCCAGTCCACCGTCGTGTTGAGTTTGCCGGCCAAGTGTATTGCCGAAATACTGACGAGGTGTTTTTGTGCCCATGGAAAAAGTTTTGATGCTTCATTTTGCATCTTCACACTCTTTGTTCCCCCTTGTTTGTTGATGTAGGCTACTGTAACCTGATTGTCCAATGTGATCTGGTCATGTTTTCCCCTGACTAGATGAGTGAAGTGTAGAAGAGATAGAAATACTGCCTTCATCTCCAGTACATTGTTAGTTAACTTTGTCTATTTTGCTGACCATTTTCCTTGTGCCGCCCTTTGTTCTGTGATGGCTTCCCACCCTGACAGGCTTGTGTTTGCGGTTATCACTACCTCCAGTTGGCTGTCCAATGGTATGCCTTTACTGAGATTCTAACTGTCCACCACGTTAGAGATTTTAACACCTGTGGTGGTAGTGTTGTTGTCCTCATGAAGTCTATATCATGTGCTGGACCTTGTTTGGCAGACTAGGTGGGCCAAGTGGTCCTTATCTGCCATCACATTCTATGTTTGTATGATTAAGAACACCATAAGGAGTCTCATATGCCACCTGGCCCATGGTATTATGTCTATACATGATGACATTAGCCCTAGGACTTGTGAAATTATTTCCAGTAATGAATTTGTCTGTCTCTGCAGTCTTGCCACTGTTAACATTTGACTGATGATGCATTTCGCTGATGACTGAACCATCCACTCCACCATGTCAATTACCATCCCCAGGTGTTCTATTGACTGACTGGGGGTTAGGCAGCTCTTGGGTTGGTTGATCACCCAGCCATGGTTCTTTAGGCACCTTAACACTGTTTGTGTCTCTTGTACTGACTGTGGTACTGATCTTGCTTGAATGAGCCAGTCATCTAGATATAGTATCACCTGTATGCCCTGCTCTTGGAGTTTGGCTGGTAGTACCACCAATACTGTGGTGAAGACTCTGGGAGCTGAAGCTAGCCCAACTGAGAGGATCTGATATTGAAAATGTCTCCCCAGAATCTGAAATTGCAGGGAATTTGTGATGAGAAGGCTGGATTAGGATGTGTAGGCAGGCATCCTTGAGATCTATGGACGTCAAGATGTCTCCGGGGCATATGGTCTTCAGAGTGGATCTGATTGTTTCCATTTTGAATGGTCTGTATAGAACAGATTTGTTGAGTGCCTTTAAGTCCATAAATGGCCATAACCTACCTGTTTTCTTGGGTATGGTAAAGAAAATTGAATAGAGCCCCTGATCCCTCTCTGTGACTAGTACCTCTTTAATGGCCTTGTTGGCTAGGAGATTCACCAGAACTTGCTGTGACTGTGAAATCTTTGTTTTGTCTCTGAAAACAGGTGACATTAATAACCTGTGTTGTTTGGGATTTTGGTCCAGTTCTATGGCATAGCCCTTTCTTATTATTTTGAGTACCCATTTGTCTTCTTTGGACCTTTCCCATGTGTCCGTGAACATACTTAACCTTGCTCCTACCAGTATGTTTTGGGAGTTTTTGCAGTAAGCATAGTCACTGTTTACGACTTGCTCTCTGTGAGTTGAAGTTGTTGCCCCTGCCTCTGTTGGCTCCTCCTCTACCTCTGTATCTGTTGAAGGGATTTGGAGTGTAGGATGGGTGAACATTGTTATCCCTGTACCCATAGTTGCCTCTCCATGTGTTACAAAAGGAGTGGGAGCATGATTTTTGTTTTCCAGGTAGGTAAGTTGACCTATGAGTGTGGTCTTTGCCTTGGTCCTTGCCTTCTTCCTTACCTTTTAGGTACTTTTCTAGTCCTTCTCTGAATAAAAGGGACCCTTTGAAGGGCAGCTTATGTAGCATGACTTTGGATGCATTGTCTGTGTTCCAAAGTTTTATCCACAGTGCTCTCCTGGCCCTGTTAATTAGTACCGCTGCTCTGGCATTTATCTTCATGGAATCTACAGCCATGTCAGATATCTATTTTTTGGCCTGTATTGAGTTCTCCAATAGCTGGCTTTCAGTAGACTTTGGTGTAATTGTTTTTGCCACTTCTTGTAGCCATTCTACCTGAGCTGGTGTGGCATATATTGCTGTTGTTGCCGTCTTTCTTCCTAGGCCTGCTAGTTCATAGTTTTTTTTTAAGGATATCCTGTACTTTCCTATCCAATGGGTCTTTTAGCCCCTGAGGCTGTCTCTGTAGGAAGGATGGTCTTGCTAAGTGAGGTGATTTGAGGCTCTACTGTGGGTGGTGTACACAACAATGACAGTTTATCATCTTGCAGTGGGTGCATCTTGTCCCATAATCTGTGCTCGGGAATGCAGGCTGGGTCAGCGGAGTCCCATTCTTTGGTGAGCAGCTCATTGATGGATTCACAGACTTGGAAGATGCAGATGGCTGAAAAGATGGGAGTAACTTGGATAGGGGAGGCGTGTTGGTGTGTCAAATCCCATTGTGGTCATGATTTTGTGCACCAATGCTGGAATTTGATCAGGGAAGCACCATTTCATGATTAGCAACTGAGGGTCCACCTCCATCTGTCTGTCACCCTCTAAATCATTGCCACAACCTGGTTGTGGAGACTGCAGTCTTAGCCCTTTGGGTAGTGTGGGATTCTGTTCTGGGGTGTGTGTTGGAGATACATTAACGGGTGTAGAAATTAGTGGTGTTGGAGGGTTTTGTGGATGAGGAGCAGAGAACTCTGCTAACTTGTTTAGCATTGCCTTCAGAACCTTTTGTTGCACCTGCATAACTTGTTGATTTTGGAGTAACAATGTTGCCTTGTCAATGTTTTGATTCAGTGTTAGCAGGTTGGCTGGCTCATTTGTCTGATGTGGTGCACTTAGTGTGCCACTGGTGTCCTCCACAGGGTCGTCGTCATTGACTGATTGAGGTGGTTCTTCAGTGCAGGATGTGCAGAACCTTCCCAGTTGGCCTATAGGAAGTGGCACATTGCAGTGCTTGCAGCTTTTTGTTTTTGCCATTCTTTACTGTGTCCACCTCTGTTTTCTGTTGAGAGAGAGGACAATAGAGCCATCTGTTAGGGTTATGTAAAAATGTGTAATAGTTTGATTCTTTAAACTGAACAGTAGCTGGCCGTATGTATGTATGTATGTATGGCTCCTGACATGTGGTGAAAAAGTATGTCATTGTGCCTTTAAGAATTGAAGGGTATAAGATTGTGACACTTTTCTATGCTTTCCCACTTTTGACTGAGTGATCATGCTTTCCGATTGCTAATGTAAAGGTTAGTAGTCTTTAAAAAATGTTTTAAAATAGAATACAGGGCTGAGTTATGCTGTGCTCTGCCATGACCAACATGGCATCTATCTATTTGTGCATGCATGGCTGAAGGAGGCTCCGCACATGGGTGGACACCGAGCTGTTGTGGACAAGAATTATGACCATGCATGCGCAGATTGTATCTAAGGCACATGCGCGGCAAATCTTTTCCATTGAGCATGTGCTAACTTCGGGTCTAGCCGAGCAGTGACATGTCAGCCACACGGGATACTGAAAATTAGAAGGGGGGACATCTCCTGGAAAAGTAATAAAGGACTAGTGACTCAGTGCCATTTTTAAGGAGTCTGCAGGTAGATGGTACAAGTGTTTTCCCCAAAAATAAATGGAGATCTTGGATAACCATAGGTAACCCATCCACAAAGTAAATTGCTTGATGGGAGACACTTATGGGGATTCAGTATTTTTTCAGGGGTTGGTTCTGAGATCACTAGCAGGGATCCCAGTGCACCCCTCTGATAGTAGCATTGGTCAGAATATGTGGAAACTTCTACTAAAGATTACCAGTATCTCTTATGCTTCATCCCATGCAAACACTAATCTAGGGGTCACATTCACTTTATCACTTGTATTTGATATTTGGCTGTTCTTGTTGCCACTAGTAGGGGCTTCAGGATGCCATATGGTACCGAGGCATGTTGCTCCAGTGAGAACTGCACCTGTTGGTCTCCAGGGGCTCTGGTGTTAATTAATTTCCAGGCACAGTACCCCTCTTGAGCCCTCAACTTGATAACTACAGAATTAGGAGGTAACCTTTCTATATTAAGAGAGATAGGAGTTGCCAAACCGACACTTTCAAGATTTACTGATCAGGGAGTGCTGTGTAATTAACTTAAAACGTACATACCTATATAATAGACTAGCGATTATTTCCTTCACTTTGTTAAACAACAAAATAAACCACAAGCCATCCAGTTCTTACCTTTGGTCTTTGAGTAGCTGGATAACTGCAGCACTGTAAATTCAGGAGCCGATTAATTGTGCTGCAACCTCTTCAGATGCATGTTAAAAACTGATCCAGTATGGGAAGGGTCACAGAGGAAAGGGGTCAGACTTCTTTAGAAGTCACATGTGCATCAAGCAACCTATCAGGTGAACACAACCTGTAGTGTAATGATTGTGGAGTGCTTCAGAGATTATCCCCCACAATGAAGAGTGAACTGCAGCCTTACCCAAGGTGAACTCTACGTGGATCACTGGAACAGCTCGTTGGGAGAGCACATTAAATACAGTAGTGCATGTAATTGACAGCCTCTTCTCCACTAGAGTGCACACCTTTTTTGTTGGCACTTCTTTTGTTTAGTTGTTTTTTTGTGTGCAGCCCCTCCTTTGTTTGGGTTCAGTGACCACTGTGACTGTAACTGTGCCCTGATGGGGTGGGTAGTGGTCAGGGCACTCCTGTGTTGAGAGGTATCTTGATGGTGTCCAGCTCACCACCCTGAATCCCTGATCTCCCTGTGAGTTCCTCTACACTCTCACAAGGTCCAAAGGTTTAATTCCCTCTACCAATATTCCCAAGGCCAAAGGATATTTGATGCTTGGCTGGGGTTTGGACCTGGTGCTATCCTTGGCTTGAAGATGGCCACACACTCGGCTCCCAGGTGTGAGCTCACTTGGGGAAATGCATATGCCTGGTTAATTTTTGCTGAAGTTAGCTGCACAGAGGAGATGCCTTTTGGCCCACCCTTATGGGAACATGTCAGCTCCCCACATATCCAGCTATGGAGCTAACATATCACTGAGCTTCCTTCAGCCAACATCCTGACCTAGGGTATTGTGCTGACTCCTTACCATTCCACAAAGCTAGTCCCCCTCCCCATGCACCGAGTTGGTGAGGCCTTACGCCGCACTGTTCACTTTCCCTCTAAACTCCTCACTAGCACTCTGACTCTGCTCCAGAGATACCCCTTTTATACTCCTTTTCTCCTCTCACCCCCTCAACCCAATGGAGCAGGATGTATGGGCCACATTCTATGTATGGGCATGGCTAGTGACAACCACTGTCCCTTTCTTTAGGGAAGGGGGTGTTAAATGTATTCCTGGTCCTTTCTGGAGGTTATGAAAGGCAGCGTAGTCAAGTAGACAAAGCACAGAACCATAAAATGGGGAACTGCAGGACTAAACCACACCAGAGTCAGTCACTGACTCAGAGTGACTGTGAGCATTGCTCCCTGATCTTCTTGGGTTCCATTCTTCTCAGCTGTAACCTCGATTAGATAGAAGATACCACCGAACATGACAAATTATATCTCAGTCGAGCTGTCCTATGGAAACAAATGATAAACGTGAAATAATGTAGATTTATAGTAGCTGTGCCCCACACTAGGATTCTTTGAACCGATATTAAGATTGAGTCCATATTTTGGGGAAAAAGGATGAAGGGTACAACACCTGGTGCAGCACTGAATTCACACTGTCATCCAGTACAAAGACACCAGAAGTATGGCATCACTGTTACCCACAAAAGCTAATCTCAAAGTGAATTCAGGTGTTTGTAGTCCTACAGATTCAGTCCTACCAGAAATCAATTCAACCAGAGCAGGTTCTAGAGAGAAGGCTTCCACATTTAGTCCAGTTCAAAGGGAACCATGCAACTGATCTAGTCTTGTTAAGTATTTATTTGATTTTGGTAACCGGGTAAGTGCACTAGACAGAACTGCCTATTTTCAGGCACGATCCAGAAGAGTACAAATCAAGTAACAGGTAAAAACAAATACATTTACTGTGTTGTACAATAGGAGACTTCAAACAGTTACACAGAGGTGCAAGTTACATAGTACATATAGGAGGTACATATCACACAGTATAATAGGAACAAAACAGACAAAAAGGCACAATTTACTGTTAATAATGTACAAAACATGACAGTGTTGTTGGTAAGTCAGCAAGGAGACAATTCTCAGGCAGAGACAGGGAACAAAGTGCATAGCTGCAGCTGAGGAAGAGTGAGGATGGGAGTAATCAAGAGGCTAAAGGGAAATTTAAGTGTAGGACAATGGTAGAGTTGCATGACTCATGAAGCTAGGGACATTTGCAAATGTCAAGAAAGGTGAGGTAATTGGAGAGGCCTTTCTTGAAAGTGAGGTGGGATTTGGAGTGCCTAAGTGGGCATAGAAGGAGAAGGCAAGTTCACCCATCCCAGTAGAGCATTTTGGGACAGATAGCAGAGCTAAAGACATGGAACAGAGGGAATGAGGGCAGTCCATGGGGCGTGAGCATAGTAGCGAGTGTGGCGGGGATAGAAGAATGAATAATGTTGTCAGTCAGATAAGCTAATGAATAAGCCCAATGCAAGGAAGGAGACAACCAGTGGAGGTCAGAGTAGAGAGTACAGTGGTGCTTAAGATGAGCAGCAGATAGCGAAAATCTACAGACGTTGTAGGTAACGTCCCACATTTGCAAGATGCTTGCCTGTGCCATAGCAAAGACAGGCAGAGAAAAGCAGAGTGTAGGGAGGAGAAGGCCTTGGGTGATAGATATCCTGGTGGCAGGGCTCAGAAACTGACAGACTCAGTAAGTCAGTCTGGTTTTAGCTTTGACTGATTTGCAGACAGTTTTGACATGCAGAGAGAAGTTGAGATGGATTGAGCGTGACCCCTAGGTATTTGAAGGACTGAGTTACTTCCACAAGGGAGCCATCAAGACAAGAAACCTGGAGAGACAGAGTTGAAGTGACAGATTTCCTTTGTGACCCAAAGAGCATAGCCTGGGTCATGGCAACATTTAGCACCAGGTGGTGGGACGTAAGCCAAGTATGGATACGATGAAGATCAGAGTAGAGGTGGGAGTTAATTTCATGAATAGAGCTGGAGGAGACAGAGAACCAAGCCATCAGCATAGAATAAGGAGAGACTGTGGGAGGGCACAGAAGGTAGGTTATTGATGAACAAAGAAAAGTGCAGGGGCCCAAGTATGGAACCTTGTAGGATGACCGAACGAAGCAGGGCAGGGGCAGAGAGAACTTTATGACAGGAGACAGACTGGGAGCAGCTCCACAGATAGCTGGCAAACCAGGCAAGTGTGGATTGGGAGGTGCCACTAGAGCCTAGTTGATGCAGGAGTAGGTTGTGGTTAACCAAGTCAAACACCTTTGACATGTCAATAAAAAGAGCCCCAGTAAGCTGGCCTTGGTCCATAGCAGATTTGATGTCACTGGTGAATTGCACTAAGGCCGTCATGGTGCTGTGGTCTGGCCTAAAGCCATGCTGAGCAGGAGATTGCAGGTTAAAGCTGGCAATGAAGATAGACAACTGGTGATGGAGAAGCTTCTCCAGGAGTTTACTGAGGGTCAGCAGGAGCATAATAGGATGGTAGTTTGTTAGCTTTTTTGGATCACCCTTTTTGAAGACTTGGATAACCCTGGCATTTTTTCAGGAGAGGGGCACAGTACCTGAGCTAATGGAGAGGTTGAACAATTGCATGATGGGGGTGGCAAGAAGAGACGCGCCTAATTTGAGAATTCTGGGTACCACTCCATCACTGCCATGGGGAGACATCATGTTAAGAGCTCATCGGACATCCAGCCTGGAGACTGGGTAGAGAATCAGGGAAGGATGGGACGGGGGAGGTGTGGTGAGGGGGGGAGGTAGGGGGGGAGGTGTGGCGATGGGGGGACCATCAGCATCAGAACTAGGGAGGGCGGCAAAGAGTGAGCTAAAAGCATTAGATATGGTATTAGGGTTGTTACAGGAGACATTATTTATTAGAAAGTCATGAGGGGTTTGGGACTTGGAGCGTCCCATTATGTGGTTTATTTGTGCCCGGTACCTTTTTGGGTTACTAGAGATGGTGTGAAGGCGGCCTTTATAGTAATTGCTTTTGGCAGTCCAAAGCACTTTCTTACAAGAGTTACGAAGACAGCGATATACGATGAAGTCAGAGAGCAGGGAGGAGGTTTTCCATCTGGTCCAGAGTTTGTCCCATGCTTTAAGCAGACATAGAAGAGGCCTAGTTAACCATTTGGTAGGCAGGCCCCGTACCCTGTGCCTGATGGGAGGAATGTGCTTGGACTGCAAGGAGCGCAGAGAGTTGGTAAAGTATTCTACAGCCAAGTCAATGTTATTTGTCATGAATATGGGGGACCAGTTGACATGCTGAAGATCCCTTAGAAAAGCTGAGGTGTCAAGGGCAGAGAAGTCTGACATGGAGATGATTTGGGGGTGGGTGGGTGAGTGGGGCTGGCATCTCAGACAGTATGCATGAAGACATGCCACAGTGTGTAATTATGGGTTCAATAATCACACGCTTTGAGTGTGTTGTTAGGCATGAGGTGCTTGTGCTGAATGCCTTTAATCACATTTGAGCACTGGTGGGGTAGAAACCTTAAAACTTGGGCAGACTAGATGAACCTTGTGATCCCCTTCTGCTGTCGCCTTCTATGTTTCTATGGTGGAGAACTACTGACTAATGTGACTAGTATAGACAGTATGCTGTGCTTGTTACACAACCAAGGGTTAGGTGGTATGGTTATGATGCTTTTTATCAATTTGTTTGTTACACTTCAGTATTTTTTAATGAGCTCAAATTGTTAAAAAAAAAAACATACCACCTAAACCTAAGTAGCGAAACTTGTGTATTATACCATGGGCAAGAGAAAACAACCAATTACTGCTCTAAGTTGGCACCTCACCCCATTGTAAATCCCCTGATAACCACCACAAGAGGTGCCAACCTGCCACAGTATCAGAAAACATTTTTTAAAAACCCTCCAACACCCTCTTCCTGCCCATATAGCTGCCATCTTTGTTGCCGTTAACATCCGCCACGTAGCGAACAATTAGGGAAAAAAAGTAAGATACATCATTCGAGCTGATTCCCCCAGTCAAAATTAAATAAACCTGTTGGTCTGTTCCCGAAACTGAACCGCAAAGCAGCACTAAAGTCTCAGAGCAGTTACTTCAACAAACTGCTCCTGCGTCTCCCGTTCCTCAGCCTGCCGACACCGCATGAATCCAACAGCTGTTCACCTGACAAGAATGTAACCTTCACCCGCAGTACAGAACTCAAACTCTGCAGTCCTCCTGATACCAGCTTGGCCAGGACTATTTTTTAATTTTTTTTTTAGCAGTGCAAGGTTATTTGTAACAAAAACACCTTTATAGTTGTTTTTTTTTTTTTAAATGCACTTTAAAAAAAAAATCAGTTAAATGCTTCACTGATGGTATAATCGCAATAAGCCACTTGGGGAGTGTGGGTTATCGGGGATTTACCCACTCAGCAACCACTCCAGCCATGGTAAATCCTCCGATAACCCACACCCCTTCATGGCTTAATGCTTAAGTATACCACTATGATATGCTATGCTAGTAGTATGGTGGTTTGTAGTCCTACACTACAACCCATATTTGAAAAGTATAATTAACCAAAATTACGCATCCCTGAAGTGTCTTATTGCTCTTATAAGATGAATTATACCTGTCTTACCTAATAAATTAAAAAGAAAAAAATTGCATTATTTGAAAGAAACAGTTATGCTTTTTGTGCCACCAATTATGATTTGGGAGAAGGTGCATTGCCTCGGAATGACAATCCATGTAATTACAGGGGAATAATAACTGGTGACCCCACCCTGTATCAACTTGAAATCTAAAGGTTTCAAATGCTGTAACAATAAGAGTGTGACATCACCCCCAGTTATTACAGCGTTTATTGTCTTACAATGAAGCATGGATGATCTTTCTCATCACACAGCAGCACAACAACTGAACTCTGCAAATCACAGTCAATGAAAAGCAGCAAAATGGACTTTAAACAAGCATTTCACTGTGCAGGGATATGAATGTCACTGCACGCTTGATGCCACTGTATGCTTAACGTAACTTATTTATGTTCTGGCCTTACTCATTCCCATCCTTTCAGAACTGAAATAGGTACAAAGGCTCAAAGATAGTAGAAGTCCACCTCCTACAACTCATGGGGAGTGTACCGGTGGCATGCAGAGAGGAAAACCCATACAGGAGGAAACCTCTGAGGATCCATGGCCACCAGGCTGTCCTCCTTCTGGGCATGCAATGAGGAGATGGAGAGAGAATCATAAGGCAGTGGTAGGAGGCATACAGATGATGAAAGTGAGGTCCATCTTCCAGGTGTTGGTGAAGAGGTAATAGTTGCTTCTGGAGGCTGGTGTTGTGGCATCTATGCAAATGGAATGTCCTGTATGGAATAAGTATAGCATCCAAGGCGCTGGAAAGTGATGAACTGTGTCCATGAGTTCCTGGTAGTAATGGTTTACAATGAGAAGTGGTGGGAAAGTCTCAGGTGATGAATGATAATAACGATACAGCTGAGCAAATACCAGTATCAGGTGATGGCCATTGAACAAGTGATAACACTGCATAAGCCTGACTGTTGTAAAGGATGGCAGACGAGGATACAGTGGTCAGAATGTGTTCCGAGAAGTAGATAGGAGTCAAGGAGTGGTGGGATAGGAGGACTTAGACCGTGAAGTAGGACAAATAGTCCTGGAGTGAGCATCACCACAATGGCTGCAGATATGCAGGTTATGACAGCTATACTGATTGCATCCTAAGGCATTGAAATTGTTACAAACTTGCCTGCCAGAGACATAAGTAAGGGGCAGTCATGCCTGTCGTGGGAGAGAGGAGGATACACAATTGGGTTGTTTATAGTGCAGTAATGGCTGTGCCCGAAGAAGGCAAGGTATGAGGGGAAGAGACATCAGGCACACATAAAGAACACAAGAAAGTAGCATGAGAAAATGAGCCGCACAGCTGACAGGTCAGGGCTTGTTGACCAGCAAAGTGGTGGCAGAACCGTTCATTGCAGAGTGATCCTCAGTGCAGCCTGGTATTGAAATGGGTTAGGGCAGCAGCAGCTTTAGCTAAGAATGCCTTGTGATAATCAAAGAAATGTGTACCACTGTAGCAGACGCCTAAATCCACCACTAAATAGAGGTAAACATCCAGCTCTTCACAGCGGGTAGGGAAGGTGGAGCAGAGGATGTCCCTGTAGAGACTGAACACCAAGACGAATTCAGGAAAGGTCAACTTCTTTGAGAGTCTGGGGTCCTTGGAGCAAAGAACAACAGATATATCACCACATGTAATGACCCTGTTTTCTATGGAGTAATGAGAGGAAATAAGTAATGAGATGAGACTGACATCCTTTCCGTCTATTTTGTCCTTGCAGAGATGACTGGGTACCAAATGAATCGGGGACACGGTAGGCAAGGAAGGGCCTGTGCCTTGCAGACTTGGAGCAGAAGGAGTAATCACTGGAGGTAAAGGTACAGTGCCAGGAGCGGGAGCTGGAGACGGACCTGGCAGATTAACTGATAGAAGTTGAGGCACGGTAGGGACTGGCGAAGGTGGAGGCAGTAATGGAAGCAGAGAGGGCCTATTTTCGAGCATGGAGAGATGAGTGGAAATATCCAAGATAGGCGTAGTTAAATGAGAGAGCATATCCTTTAGTTCAGAAAAGGCATCAGTAACTGGGCCAGAAGGTGGATGAGGCGCAGCAGGCAGCCCACACGATTGTTCTTTGAGCAGTAGGTCGTATAAGTCCTGCTTTGAGGCATGAGCACTGAAGGAATGACCAAGCTTCTGTAATTCGGCCATTAAATGGGAACCAGTCCAGTCCTTCAAGGAGTGTTTGGATGTGGAGATACACCTCAGAGGGGCAGGAGAAGTGGAAGAGGGCCCTGCGGCTGGATCAGAGGATGCCATGGTGATGCTGAAGCCCGTATGGAGCTGCTGAGATCTGAGTGCAAGCATGAGCTCAAGATATAGATAATCAGAGCAGGCGGCACCCCTATGAAGACGTCAATAACAGGATGGTGTCTCTATGAAGGCACACGTAACAAAGAGGAGTAGACAGCAACCCTATGAAGGTGTTGGTAGCAGGATGGCTGCCTCTATGAAGGCACTCGTAACTATGGCAATCAGTTTAACAATACCTCTATGAAGGCACTGAAAGCTGATGAATCCAGGAAGCAGCTAGGGTGTCATAGCCAGGCTGCTGCAGAGATGAGGACCAAAACAGAAATGTGGTGAAGAAGTCCAGCAGCAAGGAATGAAACAAGCAGGGTGAACATCTAAGCTGATGCAGCAAAGTAACCTGTCCACAAAGATGAAGGTCCAAAGGGGAGTAGAAATCCTGAAGCAGGCATTGAGTGGCAGAGGAAGGCAAGATGTACACAGAGCCATACCACTGGAGCCAAGCAGGGCAGGAAGAGTGCAGGGTAATGGAACCGGGTGAACACAGCCCCTGGAAGTGCAGCAGTAAGCCAGCAGAGGAGAACCCACAAGGAAAGAAGATGAGGAAAAAAGAGGAGAGCGCAGAAGAAGAGTAAGGGGGGTCACTGATGGCAAGAGCGCTGGTGAAGAGTGGGCTGCAGAGCCACCAGAGAGAGACAGAGAGAGGGAGCAAGCAAGGAAGAATGAGAAAGAGCAACAAGCAGTGAACCAGCGAGGAGGTAACGGGGGGGGGGGGACACAGCACAAAAGGGAAGACAAGTGGGAACGAAAGCAGGAGGGTGGGAATCCAGTGAGGCGAGCAGAACCCGCATGCCCAGCTCAGCAACAAGAAGTGTCATCTAAGTGCCAGTGGCTGGGCATGCTGGTAATTTGTAGGAGGCCTCCCCACCCACCGAACTACAGGTGGAGCCCTTCAATTGTCAATGCCGAATGTTTGTTTGCTGATATTAGCATTGGAAGTACAGAAGTTAGACAGATGCAGAATAGGAATGACAGTGAAGTATTGAACTCAGGCCAACCCCACCTCTACCCTGCAGAGATGGACAGGCATCGGGGTGTGCCTTTGGGTCGTCGCCTATAATGCTCATGCCATGTCACCTCACCCTGTCCTGCAGTCACTGACAAATGCTGAGGTGTGCCTTGGGGTGTTCAGCTTTACAGTCACCCCATTCCATAAGGACATATGCTGAAATGGGTGCAGTATAGGATAATGGGGTGAACTCTGGGGCTGAAGAGTCCAAGGCACATCTTAATGCCTGTCATTGGCTTCAGGGTGGTGGTGGTGGTGGAATGCAGTGAGCATTACAGCCGGCAATCCAAAGGCAGACCCCTAATGCCTGTCAGTCTGTAAAGTGTGGAGCGTTATGGTTATTTATTTATTTATTGAGATATTCAGAGAGACCTTTGAGTCAAAGATTCATTTACAAAGGTTCCACATCATATATGAAGGTACAGGGACAACATTTGTTGCAGATTACAGTACATTACATTACATGACAGGCATTAGATTACATAGTTGTTTAATATGTGGGTTTCAGTCAAGGATATCAGATGATTCAGTACTTTAGCACAGCCGTAAAGTTGCAGGAGTCTCTGTAGTAGGCTGATAGTCATTTGTGCAATTTAGGTAAGGGGACCCAGAGTAGTTGGTTTAATGAAAGATAAGTCATCTTACGGGGAAGGGTGTCAGGGGCAATCACATAGGTTGGAGGCTTGAAGGTGTTCCCTTAGTCTGCATTTAAAGGGGTCAAGCCTTATTTTATTGGCTATTTGGCTTGGAAGTGAGTTTGTCCAGGAAGGGGCTTAGTATCAGAAGGTTCTTTGGAATTGGGTCGTCCAACAGCAGGCTACACATAGCAGAGCTTTGTCGGAGTTACAGGTGACTCTGACTGGTGCTGCTGGGTGAAGAGTTGTGGACAGAGTAGGGGCATGAGACCTAGAACTATCTTTTTGGTCACTAGGCAGGTGTTATACCTGATTCTGCTATCTAGGTTTAGCCAATTTGTAGTGCTGTAGAGGGAGCAGGTGTGAGTAAAACAGTCGCCATCCGAGGAAGAGGTGGCAGGCTTTGTTTAGTACAAGCAGGAGTCTGTTGAATGCTGAGGTGGGTGCAGCACTGTAAATGAGAATACCGTAGTCCAGAAAGGAGAGGATGGAGGAATTGATAGTAAGCCGTAGGGCCTCAGGAGTGAGGCAATGTTTGTACTGATAAAGTACGCCTAATCTAGAGTTAAGGGAAGTAGATAGGTTTAAATGCTCCTTGGCAAGCTTTTAAACTAGCTATGGGGGAAGGTGCTAATAAGATGCAGGAAATTTCAAGCCTCCCCCCACCAAAACATGACGGGTAGTAAGGTAAACACTGAGGTACAGTGCTCAACAGAGGGCAGGACAGGGGTAAATGGAAAAATAGACAAGGGCAAAAAGAGCAAGCATGGGGGAAAAAAAGGATAAAGCCAACATTAAATGTAGGGCAATGAGTACAAATGCCCGTAGTCTGGGAAACAAGCTTCCTGAGCGAGTAGCCTTGATGGAAGATGAACACTTGGATGTTGTGGCAGTCACAGAAACCTGGTACATGGAGAACCATGACTGGGATGTCAACATACCAGGGTACACAATCTACAGGAGGGACAGGGAGGGGAAAGAGGAGGTGGAGTAGCTGTATACATAAGGGAAGGGATCAAAGCTACAGAACTAAAAAGTAAAGGGGAGGACAAGAGGCACTCTAGGTCACCTTGGAGACAGGGAATGGCATCACAATCTGCACAGGGGTTGTTTACAAACCCCCATCTCAAGGGGAGGAAATGGACAAGAAAATGATAGAAGACATTCTCAAAATGGCTGAAAAAGGGGAGATACTGTTAATGGGGGACCCGAATATGCCAGATGTTAACTGGATGACATGTACTGCAGCCACATCCAAGAGCAGGGGTTATTCTCGTGCCTGCAGGCAGGCCTTAGACAGCTAGTGTTGGAACCCACTCAGGAGGAAGCAATACTAGACCTGGTACTCTCAAATGGAGAGAGGATCAAATTTAGAAGTCGGTAGACATCTGGGAACAAGTGACCACTGCACAGTGTGTTTCACAATAAGCACAACCATGGAGACAAGCCATACAAAAACAAGCATACCGGAATTTAGAAGGGCTGACTTTGGCAAAATGGGTGAATACCTAAGGAATACACTAGCAAATGGGCAAAAAGGAGGGTTGGAAGAACAATGGAGAAAAATTAAAACTGCCATCATAGCACATAGCACAAGCCTTTGTGTGAAACAGATAAAACAAAGTGGAGTAAAAAAACACTGTGATTCTCAAAAGAGGTGGCAGGGAAGGTTAAGGAGAAAAAGGCTGCATTCAAAAAGTATAAGGCATCACAGAATGAGCACGACAGGTAACTGTATCGATTAAAACAGAAGGAAGTGGGGAAGACAGACAGAATAGCAAAAGCCCAAACTAAGAAAAAAAATAGCCAAGTCAGTTAAGAAGGGGGATAAAACCTTTTATAGGTACATTAGGGAGCATAGAAAGGTTAAGTGAGGAATAGTGAAGATTAATAAGAGAAAGGGGAGGTGGGCAGAGGGAGACAGTGAAAAGGCAGAGATACTGAATGAATACTTTTGCTCAGTATTCACAAAAGAAGATGAGGAGTTACCAAAACCAGACAATAGAAGCACTCTGGGTAGGGGGGGTTGACACCAGTCCATTTACAGAAGAAAGAGTCCTGAAAGAACTCCTAAAACTCAAGGTGGACAAAGCAATGGGGCCTGATGGGATTCACCCCAGAATCCTAAAAGAACTAAGGGAGGACCCACTGACCACACTTTTTAACAAATCATGGGAGAATGGGGTGGTACTGAGGACTGGAGGAGGGCAGATGTGATTCCCCTTCACAAAAATGGGAGCAAGGCAAAAGCGGGAAACTACAGACCTGTAAGTTTGACCTCAGTGGTAGGGAAAATGATGGAATCACTTCTGAAAGAAAGAATTGTTGAGTACCTAGAGGCCAGCGGAGCACAGGACCCAAAGCAGCATAGATTTACAGCAGGAAGGTCATGTCAGACGAATCTAATAGATTTCTTTGACTGGGTGACAAAAGTAATAGACCAGGGAGGGGCTGTGGATATGGCCTACCTAGACTTAAGCAAGGCATTTGACACAGTCCCGCACAAAAGATTAATAATCAAGTTAGCCAGCTTGGGAGTGGGTCCTAGGGTGGTAACCTGGGTTGCAAACTGGCTGAACAACAGGACACAGAAGGTAATAGTGAGGGGCACACATTCTGAAGAAAGGGGGGTCACTAGTGGAGTACCTCAAGGCTCAGTACTGGGTCCAGACCTCTTTAACATCTTTATAGGTGACATTGCAAAGGGTCTGGAGGGAAAGGTATGCCTCTTTGCAGATAAAAACAAAGATCTGTAACAGAGTTGATACACAAGGGGGGGTATAAAGGATGAGAAGGGACTTGGCAAGGTTGGAGGAACGGTCAGACATATGGGAACTTAGATTCAATGCAAAGAAGTACAAAGTAATGCACCTGGGAATCAGAAACCCAGGAGAAGAGTACACAATAGCAGGGGAGGTACTAACAACAACAAAAATGGAACGGGACTTGGGGGTAGTGATATCAGATGATCTAAAGGTGGGTAAGCAATGTGAGAAGGCAGTGTGGAGAGCCAAGAGGATACTGAGATGCATAGGAAGGGGCATCACAAGTAGAAAAAGGGAAGTGGTTATCCCTCTGTACAGACAGTTGGTGAGACCCCATCTGGAGTACTGTGTGCAGGTTTGGAGGCCTCATCTACGCAAGGACATAGACCGGATGGAAGCAGTCCAGAGGAAGGCAACTAAAATGGTGCAGGGTTTGCATCAGAAATCATATGAAGAGAGACTGAGAGAGCTTAATATGTATACCCTTGATGAAAGGAGGGACAGGGGGGACATGATAGAAACGTTCAAGTACCTCAAGGGAATCAACAAAATCCAGGAGGGTAGCATCTTTCAGAAAAGAGATGTAAGAACAAGGGACACAATTTAAAGATAGAGGTGGAAGGCTCAGGGGTAATGTGAGGAAATCTTTTTCACGGAGGGAGTGGTGGATGCATGGAACTGCCTCCTGGGAGGTTGTTGAGGCCAAAACAGTGGGGAATTCAAACATGCAAGGGACAGACACAAGGCAATTGTAGTGAGGGGGTGGCAGGAAGTAGGCTATTGGTTAACTAGAATCTGCAGCTTACCCGGTAGGTAGGGAAATGGGCAGATTGGGTGGGCCAAGTGGTCCTTATCTGCTGTCAAAGTCTATGTTTCTATAGGTGTAGAATATGTTGATAATAGTTGAGATCTGGGTCTCGTGTGATCCCTAGATATTTAAAAGTGTTCACTTGATTGAGAGGGGTTTGATTGGCAGTGAGAAATTAGGGGCAGAGGTTCTTATAGAGGTTCCCTGGATGTGAGAAGATCATGACTTTTGTCTTCTTGTAGTTGATTATTAACCACTGGACGGTGAACCAATGTTCTGCTTCTTGGAAAGAGCGTTGGAGTGTTTGGTGGAGTTAAAGGGGGTCAGGATCAGAGGTGTACAGGATGGCATTATCCGTGTAAAGGAGCAGGCTGCCTGAGCAGGCCAACAGGAGGGAGTTTAGATAAAGACTGAAAAGCAGAGGGCCAAGAATGCAGCCCTGTGGAACACCAGAGCAGACAGGGAAGGTGGGGGACAGGATGGTGCCTACCTTGACCCGTTGTGTTTCATCTGACAGATAGTTGTCAAACCAGCCTAAAGCATCATTGGCAAAGCCACTGGAGGAGTGTGTGTTCAGTAAGAGATTAAGGCTGTGGTGGTGCTGTGTCCCTTATGAAAGCCGTGCTGGGCTGGGGACAGAAGTTCATGAGAGTGGATATATTCCGAAAGCTGCTCAGCCACTACCTTTTCAAGGAGCTTGCTAAGGGTTGGGAGAATGGCAATCGGTTGATAATTGTCAGGTAGTTTGGGATTTCCTTGCTTCAGTACAGGAACAATCCTTGCCTCTTTCCAGATGTCTGGGATGGTCCCCAGGCCAAGGGATAGGTTGAAGATAAAGGCTACTGGTGAGGCAATGTGTGCAGCACCAAGCTTAAGGAGTTTAGGTTCCAGGTTGTCTAGGCCAGGACTGGAGTACTGGGAGAGGCCAGCTAGGCATTTCTGCAAGTCCTGAACAGATACACCCCTGAGGTGGAACATTTGTTGAGGAGGGTGACCCTCCAGCAGAGTGGAGGGAAGGGGGGGGGACAGAGCCTCATCAGGTGAGAAGGGGGTTGTGAAGGCAGAGAGGTCAGAGAAGTGATTATTTAGGGAGTTGGCAACAGTATGGGGATTACTGCAGGAGACTCCATTTATGACCATATCCGTAACCCTCGGATGGGAGGATCTGCTGACAAGGGATTTAATATCTCCCCGGAACCTCCTGGGATTACTAGCAGAGCTTAGTAGGGCGGACTTGCAGAAATCACTCTTTACTGCCTGATGGCCTTTTTGCACTTGTTCCTGAGGTGTCTGTATCTTTGAATAATCATGGGATCACTGGTACCTTTGGAACGAGCCCAACACTTATCTCTCTCCCGCATCTGGGCTAGGAGATTCCCATTTAACCAGAGGGTAGCGGCCCCACCTCACCCTACGGGTGACCTTGGGAGCATGCTTGTCTTGCAAGGCCCCAAAGGTGGAAAGGAAGTAAGAGGTTGCTGCCGAGGGGTCAGTGGCACCATATACCCCAGACCAGTCAGTAACTCTTAGGTCTTCCAGGAACTCCTCAGTATCGAATCTAGAGTAATTTCAGACATGCATAATTTTGTGTGGAATTTTGGGAGTGGGAATTTTCCATACACAGAAAACTGGTGAGTGGTCAGAGATGGAGTCAGATAATGTACCTGCTGATGAGATCTTGTCAGGATGGTTAGACATGATCCAGTCCAGTAAGGTGCTGGAGGATCCATTTGCTGTCCGCCTAGTTGGTTCCTGGATGAGCTGGGTCAGGGCAAGGTTAGCAAGCAGAGGCTCAAACTGCTTAACATTACCACTATCCCAGTTAAGGTTTACATCCCCCAGGATTATGAGTTCGTTATCCCAGACTCTGGGACCAATTTTGTCCATGACGTGAGTTAATCCAGGTAGTTCACCTCTTGGAGGATTATAGGTGCACACCAAGTTCAGTTTCTTTGCATCCCCAAGTAGCAGTAGCACATGTAGCAACTCACAGAGGAACACGTTTGAATCCTGGTGGGCAATTTGGGAAATTTTTAAGTGGCTCTTATGATAGATTAGTATGTCACCCCCCGCTTGCCCTCAGCTCTGTCCAGTTGGGCGAATTCATACACAGTGCGTTCACAGGCAGAGTCAGGGACAGAGGGTGTCAGCCAGGTCTCCGTCACTCCTAGGATGTCGGGTTTGTAGAGTGCAACCCATGCTAATAGCTCATCATGATTAGGTATCAGGCTCCTAATGTTAAGATGAGCTATTTTTAGCCCCTTACCCATGCCCCATACAGGAGGTATTTTGTGGGTCAGATTTAATGGGCCAGGGTTGGTTTCAATATCACTAGCCAATAGTAGTGCAAGTAGGAGGAGGAGCCAGGGGAGATACCACCTCCTATGCGCTTGACAACCTGGGAGTTTTTTTAGCATGGATACACTTTACCCTGCTTGTATACATAAGGCACCGAAGATCTAGACAGCAAGTAACACTGCAGTGCGCTTCGGAGATCACAAGGATATTGGAGAAGGTGTAGTCGGGGACCTCGTAGGTGGAAGACCATCCCCAGTTGTCACCCAGTGTTATTGGGGGGAGGTGACCATATGCAACAAGGAGAGTCCCACTATAAGACCTACAAGGCCTATATCCCTGCGAATGACAGCCAGCACCCTCTCTACCTTTAATATTTGAGTATCTCTATCCTCACTAGATAGATGGGAGGGGAACCACATTCACATCTTGGCTGGAGGCATAGCACTAGCCTGTGAGATAATTATCAGTCAGCTAAAAAGAACTGCTGTGAAGGAAGGAGAGATGGATGTACTAAAGCTGGAAGAAAGTTAGTGAGATGTGTTATTGGTATGTGCCAAGTAAATAAAATAAGGCCTGCACAGTGCAATTCAAGGCTACCAGCTATGGACGCAGGGGCTGAGGTTTATTTCTGGGAAGGAGTTCCTGCCCTCGCCCTTTGTAGGCACACTTACCACCTGTCGACAGTTATATGAGGACAGGGTTTAGACAGCAAACAACCAAGCAGTGCAAGTGGGGTTAGGATTGGTGCAGTGATTTGTGTAGAAAGACCAAGAATCCCTCTAGTGGCAGGTCTGTATAACCTGCTAATGAAGAGAAGAAAAAAGAGCGGGTCTTAAATAGCATAGAGGTTAGGATGGGTTAGATCTGAGCAGTTTTATTTATTTATTTATTTAGAGTTTTGTTTACCAGGTAGGCCCACTGAGACCAATGGTCCCTTTTTCAGGGGCGACCCAGAATTAGTTACAGAAAGGACACTAAAAACAATAGTTACATTAGTTACATTTGTAACACCATAGTACAATGATAACATTTATACAAGGGTAGAAGAAGGGTTCACATATAGACTCCATTTATAAACAGAGTGTTTAGACCTCACATATTATACAGTATGCACATAAGTTCCGCCAGTAATCAGAGTCCACATTTAGCATTTCATGTCAAGTCAAAGGGAGAGTTCAGAGCAGTGCAATAGACCGGGGGACTGGTCAGGGGGCTAGCAGTTACAGCTACAGTTTAGTAAGACAAAAGGTAGTTAGGCTTTTCAGTGCCAAGACAGAGTGCTTGGATTGGGGGGGCTGCAGGAAGAGCACTCAAGAGGTATAAGCACTTTAAAACTCTAGTAGAAGTTACAATCCAGCTAATACAGTTGAAAAACTTCTATTACACAGTTGAAATATGCTCAGTTCTATCGAAAATAAACTTGTTAAAAGTGCCACATGGCTGAATCAGGGAAAAAGTCCTGGCCAATCAGAGCGGGTTTGCTGGAAGCACCCGTGTTCCAATTGGCTGCGCTGTCCCCTACCTTCCAAGGAACTGCAGGTAGACGTCCTGGTCTTGGTCGGTGGCTGGCTGGATGCCGGCCAACCGTGGGGTAGCTGAAGCAGCCCTGTTCAAGGGCAGGCAGCTTCCAAGGACCTGCAGGCAGGCATCCTGGTCTCAGTCGGTAGCTGACTGGGTGCCGGCTGACCGTGGGGGAGCTGAAGCAGCCCTGTTCAAGGGCAGGCAGCTTCCAAGGAGCTGCAGGCAGGCGTTCTGATCTCGGTCGGTGGCTGGCTGGGTACTGGCCAACCGTGGGGGAGGTGAAGCAGCCCTGTTCAAGAGCAGGTAGCTTCCAAGGAGCTGCAGGCAGGCGTTCTGGGCTCGGTTGGTGGCAGGCTGGGTGCCGGCCGACCGTGGGGGAGCTAAAGCAGCCCTGTTCAAGGGCAGGCAGCTTCCAAGGACCTGCAGGTGGGTGTCCTGGTCTCGGCTGGTGGCTGGCTGGGTGCCGGCCGACCGTCGAGGAGCTGAAGCAGCCCTGTTCAAGGGCAGGCAGCTTCCCAGGAGCTGTAGGCGGGCATCCTGGTCTCAATCGGTGGCTGGCTGGGTGCCGCCAACCATGGGGAGCTGGAGCAGCCCTGTTCAAGGGCAGGCAGCTTCAAGGACCTGCAGGTGGGTGTCCTGGTCTCGGTGGTGGCTGGCTGGGTGCCGGGCCACTGCCGAGGGAGCTGGAAGCAGCCTGTTCAAGGGCAGGCCCAAGGAGCTGTAGGCGGGCATCCTGTCTCACTTGGTGGCTGGCTGGGGCCGCCAACCATGGGGGAGCTGGAGCAGCCCTGTTCAAGGGCAGACAGCTTCCAAGGAGCTGCAGGCAGGCATCCTGGTCTTGGTCGGTGGCTGGCTGGGTACCGGCCGACCATGGGGGAGCTGAAGCAGCCCAGTTCAAGGGCTTCTTGGGGGGAAGAATGGAGATTGGGCAGTAGTTAGTGGAGGTGTGGTCCCCACACTTATAGATGGGGGTAATGGAATCCGATTTTCAGTGGGATGGGAATTTTCCTTGACAAAGGAAGCAGTTGAGAATGTGAGTGAGTGGGTTTAGGACTTCCAGGAGAGTGAGGCGAAGAAGTCGCATGTCTAGGGAATCGCTACTATAGTGAGAGTGACTTAGGGCTTTGGTTAGGTAGGGTTTGGAAGCCTCAGGGGTAAGAATGCGTAGATAAAAGGGTGGAGCAGGGTGGGTTTGGTCAGGCGGGGGGATCGAAGAAATTAGGGGAGGACATGGTTGAATTAGTGAAAGCGGAGTTTAGGGCTGAGGCTATACAGGGAGGATCTGAGGAGAGGTTACTGTCTATTACCATTTGGTCCAGGGGTGGATTTGGGACTTTACTACAGAGTTCCTTAATATTGTTCCAAAATTTGTGCCCATCTCCTCAGGTGGATGTTAAGGACGCTTTGTAGTAATCTGCTTTGGCAGTGCATATGGTCCATGTGCACTGGTTTTGGGCATCCCTATACTGTTGCCTATCAGCTGGCCATTGGGTTTCATTAGCAAGATGCCAAAGGGAGTCACATTGTCATAATAGGTCCAGAAGGTGGTCAGAGAACCAAGGGGCGTGGTTACCTTTGGACATTCTCTTGGTAAGGGGGGTGAATTTATCACAGATAGCATTCAAGGTGATGATAAATAGATCAAGTGCACGATCTGGGTTGAGAGTGTTAATGAGGGGCATCCAGTCCCTGTATCTGAGGTGGGTTTTGAGTTGAGAGATATTACCAGGGCCAAGTTTGCATTGTAAGGTAATTTGAGGGGGGATTTGGGGGGCAAAGCAGGACCAGGTGCAGAGTACAAGCAAATGGTCACTTAGTGTGTTGGGGAGTACCAAGGTGTTGGTTATTCGAAGACGGTGGTTTGTGAAAACCAGTTCCAGGAGGGAGGATGTCCCCATATGGGTGTTTACCTGGGTGGGGGTGGTGACAACCTGAGTGAGATCAAGCGCTGTAGCATCATCAATGTACGGGGAGGCTGACTTGTCCAACCAATTTATGTTGAAATCCCTCATAACTATTTTTTCATGATGTGGGGGTAGGGTGGAAAGATAGGATAAGATGGCCTTGAAGGCTTGTTTCTGGTCCCTGGGGGGAATGTAGACAATGGTGAATAGGACAGGGCAAGTTGACCTGGTTTGGGTTAATTTTAGAGTGAGAGCCTGTGCCCTCAATGTTAGTTAAGGTAGAGGTAGTAATTGGCCTAAAAGTGAATCCTTTAGGTAGACAGTGCAACCACCCCCTTGCTTACAGTGGAAGAGGAGATATCTGGAGAGGTTAACAGCCGAGTTTGGGACAGAGGGGGAGAGCCAAGTTTCACCCAGTGCTATGATGTCTGGGTGGTGTTGGAGTACCCACACCTGAAAGGAGTCCCATTTTTTTTTGTAGGCTGCAGATGTTAATTGAGGCAATGTGCATCCCACTGGCTGAAGAAGGGTAGGACAGGGCAGCAGTCTGAGGGCCAGGGTTGGGGTGGGCATTGCCTGTAAGGAGTAGTAGAAGGATGAGGGACCTGAGGTGGTTGTTTCTGGTTTGTGTTTTTAGCAGATGACATTTTCATGGCGTGAACCCTGTGGCAGGTTGGAAGGTGGGTGTTGGGAGTTTCAGGGTATGGGGGGCTGACAGGAGGAGGAGAAAGTGGGGAAGGAGGAAAGGGTGAGATGGGGGGGATCATTTGGCTGTTACCAAAAGAAGGAGGGGCTACAGAGAGCCATGTGCTCAAGGAGATACCAACTGTGAGAGCGGGTGAGGGGTGAGGAAGATTATGGTAATGTTTTTTGTGCTGGGGTGGGTGATTGCAGAGGGGGTGCCTGCCTGCCCTTGTACATGCTCCCTGCTCAGGTGTAATCTGGAGAGGGGTGAGCAAGGTGGAGAGTGCCAATCTGCCTGTAGATGGAAGGTGATAGTAATGTTCCACATCCCATGAATGGGAGGGGGGTGGGACAGTAAGGGGAGCAGGAGGGTAATGGTAAAGAACGTGGTTAGGAGCATGGAGGGGTTGGAGAGATGTATTATTGCTTTAATGTTTGGGACCGAGCATAGAAGAGGGGTAGGACCTCTAGTGGTGGGCAGGTATAAGCTGCAGATGAGAAGACAGGCTGATTGATTAAAATCGTATAGGGATGTGGTTCTTGTATGCTATTTAGTTGCAAGTCCACCAAGGGCGGTGGTGGGGAGCCGACGCTCTGCGTTGGTGGGGATAACACAGAGAGATCCTCTTCATGCGCAGCTGAGCGAAAGCTTCTACCTGTTTCAGCGTTTTGGTTTGGGGCGGGGGAGGGCTACTCCAGTAGTCCCTCTTGACCTCCGGTGACCTCCAGGAGGCTTGGCTGGCTGTGGAAGAAACAGGGAGTAGGTGAGCCAATTTATACTGTTGCAGCATCTCTTGTTTAGTGGGGAGGGTCTAGGGCCCACGGCAAGCTGCAAGTTTCACTCAGCCCACTCGGAGAGCTGTATATTATTTTTACCCAGTTGGATTTAGCCCACTCGGACAGCTGAGATTTATTTTACTCGGAGAGCTGTGAATTATTATAGCCCAGCCAGAGAGAACGCCATGTTTTAATTTGGTACACTTGGAGCGAAGGAAATGGCTGTAAATTTGATTTAGGTAACAAACTGGGAACTCAAATTATACAAACAAGTACAACGACTGTAACTTTGCTTCAAGGTAGCCGGCTGGGGACTCACAGTATTACAGGTTTGCAGTGGGAAAACAGCTCAAAATGAAATAAATAAGTATAGCAGCTGTAAACTTAGGCTTAAGGTAACCAACTGGGAGCTCAATCTGCTACAAGTTTGCAGTGAGACACAGATCAAAATGCAGTAATTGAAGAGAACGGCAGTGAAACTTAATTTAAGGTAACCAACTGGGAGCTCAAAAACTACATGATAGCAGAGAAAAATACAGAGTAATATAAACTATCTCCGCATGTGTAGGGACTAACAGGCAGTGCATCTAAGTTCAGTAAAGTGGATTCAAAGCATTTTTTTAAAAAGGTGAAATGGCGCCAAACACAGAGAGATCTTCCTCATGCGCAGCAGAGCAAAAGCTTCTACCCGTTTCCGCGTTTTGGTTCGGGGCATGGGAGGGCTACTCCAGTAGTCCCTCTTGACCTCCTGTGACCTCTGGGCGGCCTGGCAGGCTGTTTCAGCGTTTTGGTTCAGGGGGCAGGGGAGGGCTACTCCAGTAGTCCCTCTTGACCTCCAGTGACCTCTGGGTGGCTTGGCTGGCTGTTTCAGCATTTTGGTTCAGGGGCCGGGGGAGGGCTACTCCAGTAGTCCCTCTCAATTTCTGGCGACCTCCTGGTTAGAAACCCTAATGCCCCTGGCGTTTGTTGGTATTTGCACTACAACTTTTCAACATGGCCTTTATGTGACTCCACCTCATGAAAGCATTTGGGACCTCTGCTCATGAACAGTGGCACTGTGATTTTGTGAATCCATCCTGAATGTTGATTTCCCACAGCGACCTCACCATTCTGCACCAGATGTGTGAAAACACAGTTCGGGCAGGATGTGAAAAATAACAGCTGTACCATTCATAGGGAGGTGTGAAGAGATGGCAGTGTTGAAAATCTGCAGTGAAAATATTAAAAGTGTTCGAACTTACGAGTGTACTAGGTTTTATTGGAAAAAAGAAGGTGGTAGCCCATCATGATTTTCCCCCACACAGTGTGGGCTCATTAAGACAGAGGTGACCCTGTAAGCCAACTATCAAGATCTCTTTTAAAAATATTGACACTATCCGAGTCAACCAGTGCTTGGGGTAATTGGTTCCAAAGTCTGGGTGCCCTAACCAAGAAAAAATGTTTTCTAAGATTAGTACTAGCAAATGTAACAAATAATTGTTTATTATGGCTTCTTGGCACTATACGGTGATTTGTAAAATGGAGGCTTCACTTTTTCATAAGTTCAGTGTTTTGCATAAGTTTATAGATTAATATTTGATCTTCCCTAATTCTTCTGTTATGCAGAGTATGCAATCCTATCAATTTTAGTCTATCTGGGTAAGAGTATTTGGAAAGTCTTGGAACCATCTTTGTAGCTCGTTGCTGGATCTTCTCTAATCACTTTATGTCACCTTTCAGATGGGGGCTCCAAAAAGGAGACCCATAATTGATTGGGGGCAAATACATGCCCTGTATTAAACACTGTTTATTTCTTGTGACAAAGGAATGCCGAATTTGTCTGAGTATGCCATTTGTGGTATTGACTATTTTTAAACAATGGCCCAAAAAGGTTAATGAAGAATTCACCAAAATACCTAGATCTCTTTCTGTATTGGTTGATTTAATCAAGTTGTTAAAACATAGAAACATAGAATTTGATGGCAGATAAGGACCGCTTGGCCCACCTAGTCTGCCCATTTTTCTACCTAACAGATAAGCTGCAAATCCTAGTTAACCAACAGCTTACTTCCTCCTACCTCCCACTAGGACTGCCTTATGCCTGTCCCATGCATTCTTGAAGTCCCCACTGTTCTTGGACTCCACAACCTCCTCAGGAGGCTGTTCCATGCATCCACAACCCTCTCAGTGAAAAATACTTCTCACATTACCTCTGAGCCGTCCCCTCTATCTTCAAATTGTGCCCTTGTTCTTGCACATCTCTTTTTCTGGAAGATGCTACCTCTTGGACTTTGTTAATTCCCTTGAGGTACTTGAAAGTTTCTATCATGTCCCTCTCTCCTCCTTTCCTCTAGGGTATACATATTAAGCTCCTTTAGTCTTTCTTTCAGATGTCTTCTGGTGCAGACCCTGCACCATTTTGGTTGCTCCTCCTCTGGACAGCTTCCACTCTGTCTATGTCTTTGCGGAGATGGGGTCTCCAGAACTGCACACAGTACTCCAGATGGGGTCTCACCAACTGTCTGTACAAAGAGATAACAACTTCCTGTTTTCTACTATTGATGCCTCTTCCTATGCATCCCAGTATCCCCCCTGCCTTCCTTACTGCCTTCTCACATTGCTTGCCCACCTTTAGGTCATCTGATATAATTACCCCCAGAGGTCCCTTTCTATTTTTACTGTTGTCAGTATCTCACCCCCCATTGTGTACACTTCTCCTGGGTTTTTGTTTCCCATGTGCATTACCTTGCACTTCTTTGCATTGAATCTGAGCTGCCTTACATTTGACCATTCCTCCAACCTTGCCAAGTCCCTTCTCATCCTTTCCACTCCATCTTATGTATCAACCCTGCTACAGATCTTTGTGTCATCTGCAAAGAGACAAACTTTTCCTTCCAGTTCCTCTGCAATGTCACTTATAAAGACATTAAAAAGTTGTTGTTTATATAGTAACTGTATTCTGAGTTTCGGGCACCATAATGTAAGACCATGCATTTGTCTACATTAAAGTCCATTTTGTTAATTATTGCCCAATTTTCAATTTTTAATAAGTCGAGTTTGAGTGAATTATGGTCATAATCATTATCAACCTTGCCCCCAAGTTTGGAATCATCAGCAAACTTACATAACCAATTTTCATTATCTATTTCCATGTCACTGATGTATAAATTGAACAGCATGGGTTCAAGCACCGAGCCCTGCGGTACCCCACTGGAGTCTGCGGCTAAGTTTGAAACATAGTCATTTATAGAGACCCTTTGTGTTCTGTTCGATAGCCAAGCATTTATCCAGTTTACTAGCCCTACAGAAAATCCCAATGATTTTAGTTTTCTAATTAAATTACCATGGGGCACTTTATCAGATGCCTTGCCAAAATCCAACAGTATGACATCCATATTTTGTTTATTTTCTAGGCCCATGCTAATGTTATTATAAAAAGACAACAAATTAGAAGTGCAGGAGTGACTGGCTTTAAAGCCATGTTCGGTGGAGTCTACTATATTCAGTTCCTCCATTTCCTTCTCTAAGTAGGTTTTTATTATTTTTTCCATGGTTTTACAGATAATTGAGGTTAGGCTAGTGGGCTGGAAATTTTGAACAGATCTACTTTCCTTCTTATGAATATGGGTTATGATTGCTGATAACCAATCTACTAGGATTTCAGCTGAATGTAAAGATTTGTTAAATATAATAGACAAGGGAATTGAAATTGCTTCTGCTGTATCTATAAGAAACCTAGGACTAACTTGGTCAGGTCCGGGCTGGTGGATTTCTTTAAGGCTTTAAGAAAAGGAAGAATATCTGCAGCCGTAATGTTATACTTTTTTGTGAGAGAGATTTTAACTTACTTTTGCATCACTACTGGGCATGTAATAATCTTTGTTAGAGTAGACAGATCAGAAATAGGAATTCAAATAATTTGCTATGTCAGTGTCTGAATGAATTATTTTATTATCTAGTGTTAAAAGCCTTATTTTTCTAGAGTTACCCTTTTTATTGTTTAAGTATGAAAATAATGCTCTATAGCCATCTTTGGTATGGGCTAATTTGAATTCTATTTTCATTTTTGCCTTTTTAATCATATGTTTTAAAACTTGTGCTGCCTTTTTATATTTACTGTAGGTTTCATAGAGTCTTTTGCCTGTTTTTAGTTTTGTAAATAACTGTTTTTTCTTTTGATCTGAGTCATAATGGATTTATTTAGCCAAACTGGAATTCTGCCTTTTATGTCATATTTATTTTTTGTTGGCATATTTCCTTTCTAGTGCAAAAATCACATCCTTCAGTTTTAGCTATGCCTCATTTATTGTGAGGTGAGAAAAAAGTTGTGACCATTTAACACTATTTATCTGTAATCACGCAAAAGTTAGCATTATCATAGTTCCTAAAGACAGTTTTTTTGTTCAATCTATGGTGTACGCCCATTAATTCAAACATAATAAAATGATGGTCACTATTGCCTAAGCGATCAGATGCTAAAATATTGGTGAGTTTGTGACTTATTTTAGAGATAAGGAGATCAAGAATGTTCCATCTTCTAGTGGGAAAATTTACTAATTGTGTTAAAACATTCTCAGTTAACATGTTCAAAAAATCAACATCTTGTTTGTTATTGCTGGAATGAGTGGACCAGTTTATATGGGGCATGCTAAAGTCGCCCATAATTACCACATCTTTATAATCAGAGAATGTATCAATGCCCATAAGTAAAGCCTCCCTATAACTATGATCAGAAGAAGGGGGTTATAACAATTTTCCACAACAATTTGGGGGTGACCTTGGGTCTGAACAGACACCCATATAGATTATACGTTAGCTGTAGAATGTAACTCATAAGATGCAATATCTTCTCTAACAAAGAGTCCCACTCAACCACCTTTTTTATTATTTCTGTTTTTATGATAAAGTTTTCAACCTGGAATTTGCTGATTCCAAACAGAATTTGAGTCCCACCAGGTTTCAGTTATCCCTATTATATCTAAATTTAATAATTTACTTTCAGCCTCTAGTTCTGCTAGTTTAGTGATATTCAACTATCTAGTATTTAGAGACAAGGATTTGTAACCCTTAAGGGACTGGTTTACCCGATGATTAAGAGACAGGGGAAATACCCCTTTCTCCCCCTTCTGCTTTAGTTTAAATGGTTTGTAATTATCCTCAAAAGGGATTTCCCCAACATGGTACTACCCCATCTATTGAGGTGTAGACCATCCCAACTATACAAATGATAATTATCCACAAAGTTCTCCCAGTGGGCTATACATGCTATGTTTTGGGATATGCACCATTTGCGAAGCCATTCGTTTGTTTAATCCTAGTAGTGAAAAGATCTGTTGCTCTAGGGACGGGTAAAGTTTCAGAAAAACACACCGTGCAGTCATTATCTACCAGCATGTTGTTTAAAGCAATTATGTCCTGTTGTAAGGACCTGTAGGTAGAACTTAAGATATTAATAATTCCTGCATGTATAATGACTAAGGGATTTTAACCGGAATCTTTTAAATATCAGGTATCATGTTGGTAATGTTGGATACTTTGGCACCTCTAAAACTGGAACAGGTGCGATTTACCTTGTCCAGGCCACAGAAAATCCTGTCCATGTGTTTGATTAGAGAGTCCCCCAATACAAAGATCTGTTTCGAGTTCCCAGTAGGATGTTGTGATGTAATATCTGGACTATTGTACTACTGGGTAGGGGGAGTTTCAATACCAGAGGGGGCATTGGAATTTGGTGGAGAAAGAGGGCCATTATTTAAAGTAATGCTTGTTACTTTTTTCCCTCTGGATTTAGTGGCATTAACTAACTTTGGCTTTTCACAAATCGTGGACGAATTAGATTCATCCACTAAGTCATAGTCCTCATAGTCTACTAGGGTTTGATATCTATTATGCAGAGGAACCTGGTCAGAGTGATAAGTCTGACCACTTCTGCATTTGGTTTTAACTTTCTGTACCACAGCCGATCCTCAATATAGGGAGATGAGGGGTCCACAGTGTTAGTTGAAGGGGAACAGTAGGACTCATCATTTAATGCAGGTGACTGGGAGCTAGTTAATGTGTACTGAGTAACTGCCTCGTCCATAAAGTTTTCCAATTGTGCAATATCAGTATTTGTGGACTGTCTGTATAGTAGGCTAGCTATTTATTTTTGTAAACTATAATCAACAAACAGTTACCCCATATGAAGGTGTTATCAGATTCTCCTTAACAAAGCATAGAACAGTTTACACTCTGCTTAATAGGGCCCTCCATTTTAATAAGAAGGATGAACTTTAAATAGAGACAGCTTGCATATACTCACAACAAAATTTGTATGATTCAGATCCCCAGGGTCCCCAGTGGACACAGCAGACATGCACCCTGCTGCGCTCACCCTGCTCACTACCGGGCTGGTACTTACAGCTCAGGAGACCCGAAAGTAAAGCTTAGGGTTACAGGTGTCTCGCAACCGCGTTGCAAAATTTACGCTAACTGGGAGTCTTGTGCGTCAACCACTCATGCATGGAAACGGCACAGACACTTTTGTATATTGCAGCCCACAAGGTACACACAAAGCATAAATACAAGTTTTTAAAAGAACTGGCATGGTTTAATAACTGTCGTTCTTCACTGCCACCAAAGAACTACAATTTCCTTCCCGCTTCCATGTATGACGTCGGAGAGCAGGGCTCACAAGAAAGGTTTTTGTTTTATTTAAAATGCCTTTGAGTAAAAGAACAGTCTGCAAGCTGCTGACAGCATCTGAGCCCTCACAGTAGTGGGACTCACTACATAAATCTCATGGAAACTGCACAACGTACGCTCATAATACAGTCATTTAGTGGAATTATTTCACCAAATTTTCACATAGGCATTTTGTGACACATGCTCATGAACAGTGTCACTATGATTTTCTTAATCTGTCCAGAACATTGATTTCCCACAGCGACTGTGCCATTATGCATTAGATGCGCGAAAACCAATTTCGGGCAGGATGTGAAAAATGACAGCAGTACCATTCATAAGGAGGTGTGCCAAATGACAATGTTGAAAATCTTGAGTGAAAATACTACAAATTCTTGAAGTTACGAGTATGCATGGAAACTGCGCACTGCACACTCGTAACAGTCATTTTGAGGACTTTTGCCACCAAATTTTCAACACAGGAATTTTGTGATCTCCACTTATGAACAGTGTCACTGTGATTTTCTTAATCTGTCCTGAACACTGATTACCCATGGTGACTGTGCTATTGTGCGCTGGATGTAAGAAAACACATTTCGGCCAGGATGTGAAAAATGACAGCTGCACTTGTTCATAAGGAAGAATGGAAAAAATGCCAATGTTGAAAATCTGGAGTTAAAACATTACAAATTCATGAAGTTACGAGTGTGCATTGAAACTGCGCACTGCACGCTCATAACACAGTCATTTTTTTGAATTATTTCACCAAAATTTGCAACATAGGCTTCTTAGGAGTCCACCTCATGAATAGTGACACTGTCATTTTGTTAATCGGTCCTAAAAGGTGATTCCACACAGTGACCGCAAAATCACCATTTGGGACTGAATAACCAGATGACAGTGACTGAATTCATAAGGTGGGGTCCCAAGAATCCCATGTTAAAAATTTGGTGCCAAAATTCACAAAAATGGCCCAGATATCAACCCAAGTTGAAAAAAAAACTAGTTATGCCATTATACAGCTTACTGACATTTCTTCAGTTCGCGGTCGGCTTTGAAGAGTGCAGATGTGTTCCTGCTCCACCAAAAATCATCACCCAGGCTCTGAAGTTAAGTATGGGGTGTGGGTATGTGTGGGGAGGTTGGGTGCGCAGAGGGTGGGTGCAGGTTGGGGGAGAGGGCACCAGAGACAACAAGGATCCCCCCCCCTTTTACAGGTTAAAAAAAAACATTGTGGGAAGGTTTTTCATTTACAGGCTTGTTTTTGGCACACTGGGGGTGAGCTTCCTGTGTGCCACCTGTATTTTTGGGGGAAGGGACTGAAGCTGACTGAGATTGGGTCCCCCGTCAGCACAGAAAATGGGTCTGTGTTTTGGAGGGTGCATGATGCGGAGGGGGATTGGGCACCCCCTTGGCATACAAAACTATTACATGGGGGACATTATGCCAACGGGGATTGGGCTACCTCATTGGCAAATGAACTGGGGAAGGGCGTGGCGACAGGGGGACTGGGCACTCCTGTCGACTTCCATGGGAACTGTGAGAGGTGGATAGCGACAGCCACCACTATGTTTGTTGAAGCGGGACACCAGACAAGGCAAGTTATGATTCACTGCTTCAATCAGGGACTGCCCCAGCAGCAAAAACAGCCAATTGTTAAATGCAGCAGTGAACTTCTTTCAGGTTGGTGGCATGCTGCAATACTGCTGTCATCAACAGCGTGGTCCTTGGTTGGCACCACAGAGACCTGCCCTAAAATGGCCTGCTGGCATTGGCCACAACGCTGCCGCACCTCCGCACCTCTCTACTACAGCAAGCTGCTGCAATATGTTTCTTGCACATGCATGCAAGCAAACATAAAAATATGATTTGCATCACAATATTTCTAAAGTTCACTTTCCCAAGCAAAACACTTTTAAATCATTTAAAGTCTATAGGGCTTTGTTGATTTTAAACCTGTCTTTTATTTGCATGTCAGAGGACTTTCTTGCACGGCAAATGGACTGGCTGGTGTTAGTGAGGATTCAAACAGACTTTCTAAAAATATCCTTTTTAAACTGGGAAATGCATTTATGTGTTTCACCTGTTACCAGGTGTGGACTTTGATTAACAGAGTTGCAATGTTAGAACCTTGTGGCACTACAGATTTGTACCATTAAATCTTTGTTCGCGCACAAAAAATATTTCTACATTTTTCAGACACCATGCTCCAGTTATAATAAGCAAATAAAACAAATGAAAACTGTGTTGATTACGGTAGTTTTTTTTTCTAAACACCCCTTTTGTGCATAATTACCTCATAAACTTCTTGAGCTTCACTCAAAGGTATGTGAAACATCCTCATAATGCACAGTTATATATGCATTATTCTGTATATATTATTACCAGTGTCCAAATGGTTTTCAGTCAATGAGGATCCAGGATTCTTTAGACCACTTTTATAACTCAAATACATGCCCATTCTTGACTGTTGCATACATTGTTAGCCAGCCATTCAGCATTCAAAATACAGTCTTGAGAAAAAAAAATAATGTAGCAACAACTGGGAAGCTAACATAGATGCAAACCATCCCCCAAATTCACCCAGGTACTTTTTATATTGGCTTGCGCACATGTGCAAGAAACATCTTGCGACAGTGTGGGTCTTGGGGGTGCGGCTGCTCTTGGGCGAATGCAGGGAACGCATCAGTAGGTGCATCCCTCATTCCCCAATCAGCCTGCATGCCACCACCACACCATGCATTTATAATGGGGCGAGCACATCAAAGCAAAGGTCCGCTGCAGTCGTCATCGCGGCGGTCCTTTGCTTACCCGTCTTCGCCATCAATTCTGATCATGGTCTCGGCGGGCAGCCGCTCACAGTTTCTGACATTGGGAGTGCCCAATCCTCTGTTGGCAACCCTCATGTTTGTGTGCTGATGGGGAGCCCACTCCCATCGGCATCCCCCGCAAATGTGGAATGCAGAGGAGGTGCCCAACTCTTTGCTCACCCTCACTTTCTTGTGCCCACCGACAGGGGAGCCCACTCCCCGTCAGCATCACCCCCAACTGTTGAATGCAGAGGGTGCCCAATCCCCTCAGCTCGCTCCCCCTTTCTTTGTTTGGCAGGGGTGCCAATGGCCCTTCGTACCCCGTGTTGTGTGCGATGAGGGTGCCCAACCTCCTTACTGACACCCCCTCTACAAAACTCCATTTTAGATGGCATGCTGGGAGCCCACCCCAGCATGCCAAATGCCCTGTAATACAAAACTGTCCCGCCGACAGTTTCGCTTTTTTTTCTACACCTGCAAAACGAAACCGTCCCTCGTAGTCTACATGCCCCTCCCCCACCCGCACTCCACCCACTGTGCACCCTGCCTCCCTCACCCCATATTTACCTCTGGACTCTGGCATGACGATCTTCCGTGGGCCGGGACACATCTGCACCCTTCAAAGCCGACCGCGAACTGAGGAAATGCTGGTAAGCTGTATAATGCAATGAATAGGGTCTTTTCAACTTTTCTACATATCTCAGGCACTTCTTGGGATTTTGGCACCAAATTTTCAACATGAGGTTTTTGGGGCCCCTCCTCATGAATTCTGTCACTGTCATGGCGTTAATCGGCCTCAGAAGGTGATTTCGCAGTCACTGTGCAAAATCACCTTTCAGGACCCATTAATGAAATGACAGTGCCAGTGTTCATGAGGTGGCCTCTCAAAAAGCCTATGTTCCAAATTTGGTGGAAAAAATCCAACAAATGTCTGTTTTACGAGCATGCATTGCGCAGCTGCTACGCAGGCTCGTAACTTCGCGCATTTGCAATATTTTAACGCCGTATTTTCAGCATTGGCATTTTTGTGCACCTCCTTGTGAACAATACAGCTGTAATTTCCCACATTCTGCCTGAAATGTGTTTCTGCACTTCCGGCACACAATTACGCAGTCACTGTGGGAAATCAGTGCTTGGGCCAGATTATGAAAATGACAGTGACACAGTTCATGAGCAGAGCTCTTAGAATGCCTATGTTGAAAATTTGGAGCTGATACTCCATAAAATGACTGTGTTACGAGCGTCGTTGGCAGATTGCCGCGTACTCGTGCCAATCATACATTTGTGATATTTTCCTCTGGATTTTCACGATTGCCATTTTCCCACACCTCTTGATTAACAGTACAGCCGCTTCCATATATCCTGCCTAAATGCGTTTCCGCATTTCCAGCGAGAATAGCGTGGTTGCTGTGCGAAATCACTTCTTGGGACACTTTGAGGAAATAACAGTGACACTGTACATGAGCAGAGGTGCTAAAATACCTATGTTGAAAATTTGGTGCCAAATGCCTGTAACTGCGTTAGTGCTGTAAGCTGCGTTTCTATATTTGCCAGACGCACTTGCACCTCAAGAATTTTCGATATTTGTATGCCACATTTTCAGCACTGCCATTTAACTACACCTCCTTATGAACTGTGCAGCTGTCATTTTTCACATCCTGCCCAGCATGTTTTCCTGCACTGCACTAACAAACACCCACAGGGACACCCTAATGCCTCTCACTCTGTAGGGTGGGGGTGGGTTGGCATCAGTTCAATACTTGACTGCCACTCCTATGCTGCATCTCTCTAACTCCTGCACTGCCAATGGCAGCAAGACAACATTCGGCATTGACAAATGCTTTTTTTTGTTGTTGTTCAAGAAACCAGCAGGTCTGGAATACTGTAGGTAGCAGACCAGTACTGAGAGGTCAGTGGCACTTCTAAACTGGGTTAAGAGGCCAGATTGGAAGTGGTTTCTTGTGCATGGAGGGAGAATGCAATGAGAAAGAAAGATAGGATGATGTTAAAGCAGTAGTGTAATGAAAAATGTTTTCCCCAAAAAGCCAGTTTCAGCTACAATTAATCATAATATTAGCATACCTGTCAAATGTACTGGTCTAGATGCTTCCTGTGATGTGCACCACAGGAATTGTTTTATTTTCTCGACCCTAACCCTTACCTGGTGTCCAGTGATATTTCTATGTAAAATGTGGCAGCTGTCTTTCTTTCTTGAGAAAAAAAAACAAAATATTTATGAAAACAATTTGGTGGATTTAAAACATTGCATTCACTAAAATACCACCAACAGATTAATCTGGTTCAAGGTCAGTTGGCATTCATCTGTATCTCCTCCCCCGGGTCGTGCCTGAAAATAGGCAGGATTTGTCTAGTGCACTTATCTGGTCAACAAAAACTAAATAAATAAAACTGGAAGATGCCTGGGCTTTTTGTAGTAAAAACCAAAAAAAAACACAAAAAAAAAAACAGGGTTATATGTTTTGCCAGATTTCATTGCACTGTTGCTTTAAGAAAGGAAGAACACAGACATGCGAGTCTATGAATAATTGCTGTTATTTCAATTTATTGTCTTTGTTATCACAGAGAACAGAAACATCCTTTGTTATTTTGTCATTTTAGGTGCCAGAACCACCTGGCCCCTGCCACAAAAATATTGCTGATGTACTCAGTATACCTTTAACTATTTCACATGAATGGTGGCCTCCGGAGATCACTGAAGAAAGAGAGAGAGACTCCCATCCTGTCCGGAAGGCAGAAGGTTAAACATAGCAGAAAAACAACTGTATAAAGCAGTCGACTCCTGTCAGCTGTTTTCTATGATTTAATGAGGGGGCACTGTAATACTGGAAATCATGTGTATGACGACCTTATGGCCTGGTAACATTGTGAGTCAGCTGTTCTAGCTTTCTTCAATTTAATTGACAATTACTATGTTGCATAGCAACAAGACCTACTGCCATGATAAACAAGGATCCTCAAAACTGCTGTGTTTTAGAATCAGTTCACCTACTGTCTCACATCACAAATCACACTGCAACGTCAGGAGTTCATCAATATGGAGAACTGCTGGGACTGTGAAGAACCCAAGTTCAAATCTTGGTGTGGTGGCATCGTACTAAAGCAGAGATCCTTGACTGGTGCTGCTCAGGGTTGGAATCCAGACACTGCTGATGGGAACCACTGGCTGCTCACTTGTACAAATGACTGCAAGGTACACCAGAGAGGAAGGAGGAGCAGTGGGCGAAGAATGATTGTTGTGCTTCATGTCCTGGAATGAGTTATAGACTGCAGCATCCTTTACAATGTCCATTTTATCTCCAGAATGCTAGGATCTCTCTCCAGTGCAGCAAGAATAATCCGATCCAGGTAATTCCTTAGGCTCTGGTTTTTCTCCTCCTGTTCTCTAAGGGACACTACCAACTGCAAATAAAAAGACAAAGAGTCAAACAGAAACAGCTTCATCATTTCTCATAATAAATTCCAGTGAAGCTGGATCCAACTTGTGCAGTGCTAGTCAACTCAGCACTGCTCTGCCCCCTCTCCTAGTCCGCTTCCTTCCATTGCCCCAAAATAATCGTACAGGACTACAGGTGAGGACTTGGCTGTGGGATGTGTAGGAGCTAGGTACCTGGCTAGTGGGAAAGCAGAAATATTGAGCTTTTGTCAATTGTGGATCTACTTGCCAATGGACCATGGAGCGCCACTATCATCAGCTGTGAAGTCAGCTATTCACCATACTTACGACAATGTATCTGTTTATTTGTAATGTTTAACCAGGCAAGGCACACTAAGCTAATATAGTTTTTTTCCAGAGTCGTCCGGGGGTGGGTATTGGAAATTAACGAACCTGTTTTGTGGCAGGAAGAATGCGTATGGTGGTCCAGATGATGGAGAGCTGGTGGAAAAACATGGTGTCTTTCATACATACCACATCTCAAAGCAGATTACAAATCAATGAATTACAGGAGATAATGGAAGTGCTGGAGCTTGCTCCAACAAAGCAAGCAGTCATGATGGACTTGACAACATCTACACACCTCTACAGAAAAGTGCATTCAATTGGAGGGAGGGGGTCAAACAGTCATTGTGTGCAACAGGATTACCATAGTCAGAGGTGCTTCCTTCATAGGGTTGTTTGTTTTTGTTGACTGGGAACAGAGGATTAGGAAATACTGCATGTCTTGTTTTCAGACCCATCCAAGGGTGGGGGGAGATAAAAGAAATGCTGATTAATAATAAACTCCAGTTAGAATTAGTGAATGGGGAAAAATGTGTCCACAGCAATGAATGCCCTTACTCTGTTTGTGAAGTGCCATGGGGTCATTACTGACTACCTAAACAGCCGTCAGAGCACGCAGATGGGACCTCAGTTGAATGCCTTATCTGAAAGGCATGTAGCAGCTACTCAGCTCACAATGGGCTGTAATATTACAAAGAGGAGGCTGTAATATTATAATGAGCGAGATTTCCCACATGGTCCACTAAAATGTAAACAACTGCCCCCAAAACACAAATATATTTTCCCCTCATTACTGCTGGCATTTGATTGAAAAAGATCCATAGGTCCCAGACTCCATCTCACCCTTCTACTTTCCCCTCCAGTGTAGTCCTTATTCTCAGTTTGTGACACCTTGATCTGTTGCTGTGGAAAGGACTGGGATCACATTATTATGATCTCAGTGGAGGGACTTCCACAGCCACCACTTGAGACCACAAGCCTGGACGCACACAGTGCAAAGTTACGGCAAAAGCCGCCAGTCAGCCGGAACACCAGTGCCTTTTCCAGCCTCGCCCTGATTGGTCCCTTACTTAAGACTATTTTTCAAGGAAAATTGCTCCTAGAAAAAGCTGTAATTGCCTTTATGGACTCATTCTTGACTGTTTAAAAAATGTTTAGTGAATACTGTTAGCCTGCCAGCATCTGTTTACTGTGCTAACTTGCTGAAGTGAACAAAGCCCTTTTTCGGCGGTGTTTCCCGACTGCAGACTGCTGGGCTCCAAGCTAAATCGACCCCTTTTGTCATGCAGATTGCCCCTGTATCTGGACTGTGTGGCCTTTTGTCTCTGGCCATTATTTAATCTTCTCCCATCTCCTCTCTCCTCAGCAGAGAACCCTCCAGGGCTCCCAGCTCATACACCGAGCGAGACGCAGTCTCCCGAGTGGGCGGCACTTCCACAGTCGCCCCCTGAGACCACAAGCCTGGACACACACAGCACAAAGGTATGGTAAAAGCCACATTTTTCCACCCACCCATCCCCCACCTCCACTGTTTATTAAATAGGCTTACGCCCCGCCCTCAGCACCCTCACGCCCCCTAACATCCTTAACAGGACCTATAGGCTCCCAGTCCCATTATACTACCTGCCTCTAGATGGTCCCAGATTACTTTTTGATAGGTCTCTCACTGTTCCCAGTCTTCTTATCAACTATGCTTCCCTGGTGCTGCCTGCCTAACTCAAACTAACCCTCTGCGATTATCTAGCTCTGTAATACTCCTTCCTTGGGCTCCTAACCTACGCTGGTAGTAGCTTAGGTGGTACACTATTGGCCTACACCACTGATCTAGCCCAATAGAATGCCATTAAGTTATTCATGAGTAGACATCCCTGCCCACCTATCCTTACTCTTTCGAACCTCTGAGGCGGTAGCGTAGGGCTTATCAAGCTTGCAACTAAGGGACGGAGGCCTAGCTTCTTCTGCCTATCCTAAGGCTCAACCATGAGGGTGCCCCACTGGCTCCATGCTCTGTTTATTCTCCTACTCAAGCCCTATATAGCACCCAAGACCACCTGTTCTACTACTAGGGGAGACTATATTACCCCAGTGGGCTGTCGTGCCCATCGTTTCTTGCCATATAATTCTCTTTGTGCCCTCAGACTTCCCTTCTTACAGCCCCTCATCAGAATGGTGCACAGAGGTGGGACTGATGTAGAACCAACACCACAAACTATGCTCACCATGCCACCAAGCAAACCTCCCTACCTACATCTCCCAGCCTGGGTATTGGTGTTTGGGGTGCTAGGACGATCCAGGCCTAACTATGGGCTCCTTCTTACTCAGCTTGATACTTGCAGCAGATGCTTATGAACCAGAATCCTTAATATATCTCTTGCAACCCTAAGGAAGCTTCTGCTTCTCCTTCTACTGTGCTGTGGAGATATCGAGCTTAACCCTGGCCCACCAAACATTCTCACCTCTCCCTCAGACCTAGCAAACCTGAAAGGTATGCAATTCTTCCATATGAATGTATGCAGCCTGTTAAAAAAATTTACATTTGTCCATGCCTGGGTATGTAATACCAAACCAGAAGTACTTGTGATCACTGAATCCTGGCTCAGATCCTCTACATCCGATACAGAAATCAACATCCCCAAATACTCCTTATTCAGAGCTGACAGGCCTACCAGGGGAAGAGGGATAGCCATATACATTAAGGACAAGTACACGGTTACATGCCTTGAAGCATCCTCCATCACCAACCAATTCGAATGCCTGGCCCTAAAGTTGGAGATATCATCATCCTCCTCCATGCTATGTGTCATAGGTTGCTACAGGCCCCCCTCCGCTGGCACTAAAATCCTTACCCTCCTAACCAACACCATTCAACTTGGCCCTCCTGAAGCTATTATCCTCGGGGACTTAAACTTCAACTGGTTGTCCCAGGCCGCTGCACCCCTTAAGGAATTTTGTGATGCCCATGGCCTTTCTCAACTTACTGGAGAACCTACATGCCCCAGCAAAAAGTCCCCTGCTAACAGTACACTGCTGGATGTCATTCTAGTAAACAAACCACACCTATTCTCTCATGCAGGAGTCTTCTTCACAGACTTTAGAGACCACTGTGTTATTGCTAGCATAAGGACTACCCAGAACCCACCCTCTATGTCAAGATTCACCACTAAGAGGGACAGGCACCACTTTGATCTGCGTGCCTACCCTGACGAGCTAAAATTCTCAGTGCGCTGGCAGGACTTTTATCTTGCCAACTCGGTACAGTTGGCCTGCGAGATCTTCTCCGAAATTATGACTTTGGCCCTAAACAAGCATGTCTCGCTTGTAAAAAACTAGGGTAAGGGGGAGAACCTGTTGCTGGTTTACACATGATCTTAAATCAGTTTTACTGAATCGAGACAAGCTCTGGAAAAAAGTACGAACCACTAAAAACCTGCTGGACTGGTGTAACTTCAGGAAAGCTAGGAATGAATGCATCAAGTTAACGAGAGATGAAAAGATGTCCTACTTCTGAGCAGAACTGGACTCTGCTTCCAGGAACTCTTCCAAATTTTGGAAATCCATCAAGGACATGTCTGGACACACCTTGGCTAACTCCTTGCCTGCAAGGATCAGCTCTGGCAGTATCTCCATCTGCGACAAAGTGGAAATCCTGGATGCTATCAACAACCACTTTGCCACTGCAGGCCTGGCTTTTGACAACTCTCCTGCAAGCTCCCTTCACTCCCTACTGGATCCCCAATGCCCGGAACACCCTCTAACCAATTCAGTCTTCTCCCTCCAGCACGTTTCCTTGAAGGAGGTCGAAAAACTCCTACTAAAGCTGGACGTTAAGAAAAACGCAGGTGCCGACTCTTTGGATCCCTACTTCCTAAAAGTCACCTTCCACATCCTGTCTGCACCTATTACTCACCTATTTAATCTCTCTCTGTCTTACGGTATCCTCCCATCTGTATGGAAAATGACTCATGTTATCTCCTTGTTCAAATCTGGGGACCATTGTGACCTAAATAATTACAGACCTATTTCTTTACTCTCTACACTGTCCAAACTTCTGGAAAAAATTGTAAACAAGCAACTAAAAACCTACATAGAATCCACAAATCTCCTAAATCCTATGCAATCTGGCTTTAGGGCACAATACAGTACTATCACGGCCCTAGCTAAAGTTACCAACGATTGGCTCCATGATCTGGAAAACAAGAAGTTTGTCTGCGCCGTGTTCTTAGACCTGAGCAAAGCCTTCAACACTGTCGACTACGACTTGCTCCTCTCCTCTCTTAAAGCCATAGGACTGGATCCACTGTCCCTTCACTGATTTGCAGATGACCTCTCCAATATTCATCTCTTTGCAGATGACACAGTCCTCTACCTTAGTCGTACCTCTTCTGAAATTGCCTGCAAAGAATTGCAATCAGAATTCAACATTCTCCAGCGCCAACTCCTCAAGAAAAAAACTGCTACTAAACGCTAAAAAAACCAAGGTTATGCTGTTCTCTCCCTTTCCACTGGACACAAACCCTACCACTGCTGGCACTGTCCCACAGATCACCACAATCCTGGGTGAAAACCTAGAATTCGTTAGCAAGTTCAAGTACCTAGGGGTTTGGCTCGACCATAAACTCTCCTTCACTGACCACATCGAAGATCTCCTAAAGAAATTAAGACAGAGACTTGGTCTCTTACAGGATCAGCAACTACCTCAGCAGTAATGCCTAACAACGACTGGTCCAAATCGTATTTCTCTCCTTGGTTGATTATGTGGATTTCCTCTATAGCCACTGCCCTGCATCGCATCTAGCCAAACTGGATACGTTATATATCACAGGGCATTAAGATTCATTACTGGACTACCTCTTACCACCCATCACTGTGCTGTCTATGCAGCTGTGGGGTGGACTTCCCTCCATTTCAGGAGAAACAGGAATGCTCTACTCTGGATGTTCAAAGCTATCACCAAGAAACTTCCCCCCTATATCTCTGATTGTCTCCCACTCTGTGAACCTGGAGCTTACGCCCTGAGAAGCTCTTCCTTCTTCTATCTGAAGGTACCCAGGCTGAGAACACACTACAGAAGAATGGCTATGTCCTTTGTGCTTCCTTCCTTGTGGAATACCTTACAAAAACCCTGAAGCTTAGCTCCTTAATCAGTATATCCTCATTCAAGTCCTTATATAACAGCCTAATTAAAGAAATCTGTAACTGCTTTCAGTGCCCATAATTGAAAAACTCCCCTATAGTTCTGGCCCACTTTGCCCACTAGTAGATAGGATAGACCTATTGAAAATGTCATCAGTACATGTCCTCACCAAGTCATGGAAAGGCATTTACTCTCAGCACTGTGTTAGCCCCTTAGTTAATCCTGTTTGTACCCCCCAAAAGGGATTCTTATTCCCTGTCCTGTACCTATGCACTCCTTGTATTGTCTGAATTGCCACTACTGTATATTGTCTGGAATGTATTATTACTTGTACTTTTGTCTCAGGTCCATCTTGTAAATGAGCTTGCTCAATGGTGTTCGCCTGAATAAATAAAGATTTGATTGACTGAGGGAACAGCAAGAGGATGACTTAATATTTGAGTAGGAATGCACGGATATCTCCAAATCTGATCCAATCGGAGTCCGTTGGATTGCCTAATAATCTAGTATGGATTCAATTCGACTGATCAGAATTTGGATCATTTTAGTTGATTAGCTTTTGTCTATCTGATAAACCTCTTTGACAATCTGGTGCAAAACCACATGTACAGTAGTTAAAAGCACCCTCCCCACCATTCTGAAACAGTATATCAAAGAAAAACTACAGTAAAAATTTGCAAACATATGTTGTGCAGAGTGTTCTGATTTAGGTGTGTAGTCTTAAGGCCTGTTCACACTGTCTGATCTGCACGGTTACGAGAGGTGCAGACAAGTTGCATCGGTACAGGTCAGACAATGTGAACATGATGGGGAACATTGCAGGTGGCTGCGATGCGCTCTGATGCAGAGCAGAGCAATCATTGCTTTTGTGGGTTAGTGTACTGATATACTCATTTTTTGCTGGCGTGCAAACATGCAGCTCCACTTGTATGTGCTGTGCTGTCCCCTCTTCTTAGCAGCTGCAAACCCCAACTCCCTTACCATTTGGTTTTGTTCCCAGTTCCAACCCTCTGCTGCCTTCCTACCCTCCAACCCAGATTCTTTTCCTGTTAGGGTTTGCCCACCGTCTAACCTGGATTCCCTTCCCATTGGGTTTTGCCCACCTCCAACCCTCTGCTACCATCCCACCCTCCATCCCGATTCCCTTCCCATTAGGTCCCCCCCCACTCTGACCCTCAGCTGCTGTCCCACTCTTTAACCCCTGATTACCATTCCTGTTGTTTCAGTCACAGCACCTTTCCTCTCCAGCTGGAGGAAGTGACGCTGAAATTCCTGAAGAAAGAGTGTTGTAAAGAGTCCTGCAAACAGCTGCCATGCAAACACTTGGTGGCAGCAGTGCAAACAGAGGAGAGGACAAATGGTGTAGAGTATAAAGCACTGCTCACCCTCATGTAAACACGCCTTTAGTGTATTCTCCCCTTTGTTTGTTGTTAGGAGTTTTTTCTAACTTTGCTTGCTAGTTTTATGGCCCCTAGGACTCTCCATGTTTGAATATTTTATTGCTCTTCTTTTTCCTACAGTGCCTCCTGTTTTACGAGACAGAAATGCAAGTAGAACATTGATTCAAAGGGTATCCTGTGATGTGAGCTACTCAACATGAGCGACTCATATTGAACGAGTGCAAGAACAGTGACATGGCTTTTGTAATGAATGAAATAACAGCGACAAGTAAAAAACAGCGCATGGAATAACAGTGAGTGCAATAACAGCGACTGCAGTGTGTGTAGTCTATTAAATATAGTGCATCGTGGAGTTATTTAGAAATAGAGGGTTGGGGGGGCAAAGATCCCCATCTGAGAGGGTGTGGGGGCAAAGCCCCCCACATAAAAGAAAGGGTATAATGTAATGTATGTATATGTAGCATTAGTGCATTAGAGATTGTGCTGCAGCCATGGTGTACTTGTGGTGTTGTGGGTTAGGTAGGTTGGTAGTTAGGCAGGCAGTGAGGTAGGCAATTTGAAGTGTTGTGTTTTGATTTGGGCTGGCAGTGTGTTCAGTATGTGTATTTCTCAATATGCAATGGTACAGTGACATGTGGTGCGAATTTATTTTTTGTGTATGGGGTTGGTGCAGGTGTTTTCTGTTAGTAGGTGTCAGGTGGTTGGAGGCAGAGGTTATATTAGGAGGGGTGTGTTGTGTGGGAACATTACTGAGATGCTTATTTGATGATGGTGGTGGAGTTCCTGAATAGTCAAAAGGGGAAACCGCTCCTGGTGTATGTCGGTTATCTCTGCCTACAGCTATGAGTTTGTGTGGCATATGTACGATGTAGGGCTTTTTTGGCAATGCTGGTTTTTGTTTTTGGTTGTAGAGTCGTCATTTTGACATGTGGTATTCTTGTTGTGGGCTGTTAATGTGTCTGCTATTGTATGTTGGCATGGGGTGATTATGTCATAAGACATAAGAGCCCAGCAATGTAGCACGCTGACAGTTCAGCGGATTCATTGCTGCCACTCAGATACACTGACGAAATACATTTTGGCAAAACAAAAGCTGCTATCTTTGTTTTCTGATGGGGTGCTCAGTTATTTAAGGGATTCTGTTGGGCTGCACCAGACTCTGGAAGGGGAGGAATTGTAATAAATGGTACGGACTCCATAGAACTTAATGGGAGCTGACATGTTGGTGACTTTCGACCTTCATACTACAGCCAATCAGTGATCTAGGCACCCAAAGCTTGGACAAAGGGACTTCTGGAAAAAGGAGGGGACTAATTTTGGCACCTAGATCAGGCCCCAATAAACGAACAGGAAATATTAATCTCTGTGGCTACTAGTTATTGATAGGCTTCATCAGCCAATCAGGACTCTGGATTTTCGGCTGATACTGTGTGGACTTTCTGGGATTTCTTCAGTCTATTTCCGGGCTCTGTACGAGTCAGGACTTTTCTGCGAGAGTGGACTTTGCACTTCAGGAGCTTACCCAGGCCCTATTTGGAGATTTGCTGCTGGCAGAATCGGATTGAGAAGGGGAAAGAAAGAGACTGCACTGTGATCCCCAGGTATAGAGAAGTTGCTTAATATTGATGGAAGAAACTGAATGCTGCAGAAACCCTGCACTGGGAAGCTGAACTAGCTGAGAAGACTCTGCGGATTATCATAGTGTTACAGTTATTGCTGAAAGGTTGTTTGCTTGTGGGGGACTGTAACTGAAATCCTGAGGAGGAAGAGTGTCCAGTCATTGAGGTGCTAGCTGGGTGCTGTGTGTGTCTTGAATTAACTGGTGAAAGTGGCTGAGAGCTGAGGCCCAGCTGCAGCTGAAGAAAATGTTGTGGACACTTCTTAACTGGAAAGTGTGGCCTGGTGTGCAGAGGACTGTTGTTCCTGTGTTCCCCCTGTTGGATTACACCTGCGCTTATTGGAATAGAGGCTAGCATCCACTCAAATAGGCACAGAACTTATGGAGCAACTGCCTACAAACCATTTTTTCTTAGAACTCAGTGTAGGGATGGCAGGAGGACCCCCACCATTTGAGAGTCTTCACCCAGGGCCAGGAAGGGAACTTGCTAACCCTTCCCAAGTGGGACTCACTGTCTCAGGAGGTCACCAGCACTTGCTGGGGTGCTAGGGCACCTGCAACCCATAGGGGGAGCTGGGCTGTGGAGCTACTCCCAGGTCTGGGCCATCTGGTGTTGTCCTGCCACAGTGCTCTGCAACAGGCCAGAAGCGGCTGAAGGTGACAAGCAGCCAGAACCACAATCGAAGTGACCAGCTGCAAGATCCCTGAGCAAGTTCCATCCAGTCAGAGGGATTCTGGCTGGCCTGTTTCTGCTTTGCTGCTCTAAACCAAGGAGCTCCATTCCCATAAGTACCCAGGACCTGGCTCCTCGGAGGAAGAGGAATTGGTCTGTTTTCTCATTCTACAAGTTTTCTAAAATATTTCAGGGCCCCAACAGCTGGCCAACCCCCAGCACCGATCAGGCCTGCACCTAGTGGGTACCCTTAGAGACAGTTTGGGGACACTGGTACCAGTGGGGGAGGGCTTGGCCTGCAGTCCCACATGTTTTTATTGTTGCCTATTCCACTAACTTCCTTCCTGTCTTCACAGCTACCCTATGTCCCATGAGCCCCTTTCCTAGTCCTTACCCCCGAATAAAGCTGTGAGTTTGTTTGTTGAAATTGCTGTGTAAGTGAAATTCATTGCATGTGCTTACTGCTTAGATATATGGTTCATGGTGGAACAAGGTATTCAGTGACACAGTGTGCAGAGTGATTGTTAGTTGGGGAGGTGGGTAGGTAGAGTATCCTAGAGAGCTGTACCAAGCAGATACCTGGCCCACTAATACCTTACTCTGGGTGGAGGCACAATGCTATTACCAATATTTCTTGGAACAATCCCCCTAATTATCACCCTAGCAGGACCCAGGCCCATTGCCTGGTATCAGGGACAGCTGGCAAGGGGGGTAGCCCACTGGCATACTGCGCTGGGGCTACATTTCCTCAGACTACGCACAGTCATAAAAAAAGCACATAAATCACCTCGGGTCACCAATGCTATAATTAGTGGAGACTCTGGCTATTTTCTTACAGAATAGCGCCCTCAATTATCCCTCAGGTGCTTGAGAAATGTACAGTTATGTAAGAGCTTACCATAACAGTAGATCTTCAAGACAATCTTTTGCATCAATCCACGCCTGTGGAACTATTGCCACCAGGGCACTAGGACCACATAGAAACTTTTCTAGCTAGCAGTCTATAAGGAGCATCCCATCCACGATGATGTCAGACACTGGCGATGTCCCTCCCATATAAATGTGGGTGGCCCCATGCCCTCATCAGTTCTCCCACAGGAGACCATAGGCAGAGGATCTCCTGCTGGGGAACTAAGGAGAGCCAGAGGTTCCCACCATAAAAAAGGTGAAACTGAAAGTTAACCTTCCTTGAGAAAGAAAGACAGAGACAGAGAACCCCTAAGGCAAGGGGGGTGGGGTGGGATGGCATATCCTGATGCAAGAGATTCTCTCAATGATCTACTGTTATGGTAAGTTTTTACATAACTGTACTGTCTTTGTTGAGGATATCTCTTTCTTCAGACCACACCTATGGAACGATTCCCAAGCAATTCTGACAAAGAACCAGTCCAGGTGGCTGGAGGCGATATAGGCCTATGAAAGGAGACCTTGAAGCACAGCCAATGCCAAAGCCTGCCCTTCTTCTAGAGGCAATATCCAGACTGTAGTATTTAGTGAAAGTGTGGACAGTACTTCTAGTTGCAGCAGAGCAGTTTCTGCATCTGAAACATTCCTGAAACAGACAATAGAAGTCGCCATGCCACTGGTTGAATGGTTACACACAATGCCAGAAAGTTCCTTACCATACTTCCTATAGCAAAAGGTAATACAGTTAGCCAACCTTTTGGACAGGCACTGTTTAGAAACTGGAACACCGTCTCTCCCAGAGGTGAAAGAAACACACAGCTGCGAGGACTTCCCACAGTCCTTCGTGTAGTGTGCATAGCAACACAGAATTCTATGCACATCTCAGGTAAGGAGCAGTGCTTCCCCTGGATTGTCATGCTCTGGATAATAAACAGGCAGGTGGATGGTGTGATTTAAGGCAAATCCAGATACCACCTTAGGAATAAACTTAGGATTCATTTGCAAAGACACCCCATCTTTGTGGAAAACCATAAGGAGGCTCACACCTCAGAGCCTGAAGCTCAGAAATCCTTCGAGCAGAAGAAATAGCAACTAAAAAAAACACTTTCCATGACTGAAACTATACAGTAGCTCGCATTTCACAGCTGACTCAAATGGAGCCGAGGTAAGTTTCTCCAACACAAAATTCAAGTCCCAGGTGGGACTGGATTTCGGATGGAAGGCTTCAGATGAAGCATGCCCCTGAGTTGTGTCCAGTACTGCCCCTATGTACTGTAGGTGTTGACAAGGAGTGAAGACTGACTTGGGCAGATTGACTGTGATTCCCAAGGCATGGAACAACTGAATGGTATGCTGTAGGATCTGGAGCAGTTGCTTCTTGGAATGTGCTTTGAGAAACCAGTTGTCCAGGTAAGGGAAGACGTACAGTCCCGGGGTGCTGCTACCACTACAAAGCATTAGATAATGACCCGTGGCACAGAGGACAAGTCAAAGGGTAATGCTCAGAACTGGCAGTGCTCCCCCTAGAACTGGAACCGGAGACACTGCCTGTCGGGGGCACACACGTTGATATGCAGGTATGCATCCTGCATGTCAAGGGAGTATATATCCAATCTCCCTAGTACAGAAGTCACAGCAGGTCGTATAGGGTCACCATCCTGAACTTCTTGTGCTGGATGTAGAAATGCTGGTTTCTCAGATCCAGGATGGGACCGTTAATTCACTGTGGATTTGGGGACTAGAAAGAAGTGAGAATAGTACCCTCTGTTCCTCTGATCCTCTGGGACAGATTCTATGGCCCTTTTTTGCAGCAGCATATGAATTTACTTCTTCAGCAGCACTGGAATGTGGTATGGAGGGTAGTAAGAATGAACTTGAGGCCACACCAGAAATTCTAGAGTGTGATCTTGCTCTATGAGCTGCAGGACCCAAGCATCTGTGGTGATCTCCCTTCACCTGTCCAGGTGGAAGGAGAAACAACCACCTACCATCACCTCTCCTGTAGTGCTGCAGGGTGGAGGGGGGGGTCAGGCAAGAAGTCATGCCTAGGTAGCACCTGTGACTTGGGCAGCGGCACCTCCTCTGGGGGCCTTCCAAGTGGTGGATATAGAGGTAGGCAGGGCAGGAGAGTAACCAGCCTTTAAAAAAGTGTATTCACCAAAAAAATAAATTATAGGCCATTTTTTTGGTGGGAGGAGCTTGGTGCATTTTGGGGGTCATTTGAAACAGAATTTGCTACTCTATTACCCCCTCCCCATGCCCAGTAAGTTGCACTCTAGCTCCCTCCCCAGAGTCCCCACAGTCCAGTATGTTGCCGGAACCACCATCCCATTAGATAGCTCTGCCACCAGCTCCAGTACATGACCCTTAGTCCTCCCCAAGCCCGGCAAGTTTTACCCTAGCTCTCCTCCCTAGAATCCCTAACTCTTCCCCAGAACATCAAGTTGCATCCTTCCTTGCAGTCCAGCATGTTGCACTTTCTCCAGTCTGGCAAGCTGCCCCCTAGCCCAGCTTCCCAGATTCCCTGGCCCTTCCCCACTCACCATCTTGCCTTTTACCCCTGCCCACCCAGCAGATTGCATACAAGTTCAGTTCAAGGCCCAACACAGACCAGCAAGTTGCATCACATACCCCTCAACCAAACCCCACACAAACTGCAATGAACATGTACTGAACTCATGAACCGAATACCTCTCAACCAGAAACTTAAACACACTTTTTATGCAACTTTACTCACTCTAAAATCTAGCACAAGTTATGGTGACATTTGATAGAAAGCTATACAGTTTCTTTGACAACATCTGCCCAGGTCTTAATAGCAGCCCCGACTAATTTGGATGGAAAACAAATTAAAGCTGTGGTGCAGTTTCCTTTTAAACAACCTTATGCACCGAGATGCACGAAAAAAGTATAGTTTGATTATAACAGTTAGCAAACGACAATAATCTGCAAATTCGAAGACTGAACCAGTGTCATCCATGTTTCACAGTAAGCACATAAACTTGTATAATGTGTACAGAAAAATCTAAATTACAAATTGCTGCATTTAGACAACAGACAATGTAACATCCGATGCTGCTTAACCTGTAAGATATCATCACAGCTATGTTCAGCAACATGATTTAATAATGGGACTATAAGCAGCAAAAAACCTTTGCTGTGCCACAAACAGTAAATAAAACCCCGTTTTGTTCAGACTTAATTGTGTCAAACAGTCACCTTGGGGGCAAACAGAAAATAGAAAACTGTACATTTTATGGATTTTTTTAACTAGCCATATGATACTTGAAAATATCACTGAGACCTGCATATCAGCAACGCTGAAAAACAGCAGAGATGCTGCAGATACAGTTCCTTTGAAGTTTGAAGTCAATGCCTTAAAGTGCTGCAGACACCCCTAAAGAACAATAAGCCGGTCACCCTCACACTACTGCCAGTGGTTTCCAAAAATAACTAAAACCTAGTCGGAACTAAAGTACAATTACAATCATGTTCTTATACTCTTGACCAATAACACAATTTACAAGAGACCTAAAGTAAGAATGTTGCATAGATCAGCACTGACTTTTCTGCAGAGAATACACACTATGAAACCGTATTGATAAATATTGCCTGCCTGCAAAAATAAAATCCTGTAAGAGCAACAATCCTCTGATGAAGAGGAAGATATATTAACCTATTGATCACCTACACTTAGCGTTCTTTGGTTGTAGGCCTCCATGGAGGCTAACAGAACCAATATACAGCTGCTTTGCAGAACTGAAGATGGGATGGAGTGCATCAGTTGACAGCAAGCATTAAATTAATTTTCTTGATACGATTTTTATAGTATCTAATCTTTATTTTTTAATTTTCCTTTTACAGGAAATCCTCTGAGTTGTGCTGCAACAGTGCAATTGCTCCTGGCAGCAAAATACTGTCCCTCAAATATAGCAGAGTATAATGGTCTGACTGTGAAGTATTTCAAATTAAACATTCAGCACTATTTGCATAAAAAAAAAATCACAGGAGGATCCCTCGTACAACCGAATCGAGCTGCACAATTATGAATAAATAACTTACAGTAGGTTACACAAAAGCAACATTTCATAAACTGCACAGCTCTGAGTCTGAAACTAATTTTAAAAAATGTGACTGTCAGAAGCGTTGTATATCTGAGAATTTTCTTCAACTAGTGCTTTCTCCCTTCCCAAATCCCAGGACCATCAGTTAGAGGGCAACTAGCTGCCGGCTCTGCAGTTTGCCTACGTGCAAAGTGCAGAGGGACAGCCTCCAAATTACTACCACCCATCTCAGCCCAGAGCAAGGCCCAGAATAATTGTACTGTCTTCACTCCCTGCCCAACTGAAGGACAACAACCCAGCTCTACAATCTTGGAAGGGAAGGGAATTCTTTCCCTGTTCAGTGGGCTAAGGCAAGTAGTTGAAATTAGTTTAGCTGCTGGCAGGAGCAGCAGCTAAACTAATTTATTTTAAACTACTTGTCTTAGCCCACTGCCACTCGATGACAGCCTCCTCTCGAGTTGACTCGTGACACACGTCCCACGCTACAACAAATTTCGATACCTGCAGACCTCCAGAGGATTTTGTCTCTTCTCAGCTTGTGGCATGTTCTGTTTTTTTAGCTGCTCTAGTGAGACTCTCTCTGGTGGTTTGGCCTGCTTGGCATGTATGGTTGGCGGCGACTCAAACAGAGTGGTGGTGGCGGACTATGAGGTAGGGAAGCAGAGCAGGAAGCAGCCCCATCACCTCAGATTCTTCCTACCAATCACAGCTCTTGCATGTGAGTGGTAGCAGGAACATTGGAGGAACTGGTTGAGGCAGCCTGGAAACATGTGGATGGTAACTGTCCAATCCACAGGCTGCTGCTGCTGTGAGAGAAGTGAGAGAACCCGGCCCCGTTGCACTGTTGGATAGCAGTTGCTGGAGCCACAAATGATTCTCTTTTTTTTTTCTGCAAACTCATCAAAATAAAATAAAAAAGCACTAATCAAAATATAAAAAACAAGCATTTGTCAATGCCGAATGTTGTCTCGTTGGCATTGGCATTGGTAGTGCCGGAGTTAGAGATGCATAATAGAAATGGCAGTGAACTACTGAAGTGACGCCAACCCCACCCCCACCCTGTACAGAGCGACATGCATTGGGGTGTGCTTTTTGGTAATCGGCTGTAACGCTTATGCCATTGTACCTCACCCTACCCTGTAGACACTGACAAGTGGTGTGGTGTGGTGTGCTTTGGTGTCTTTGGGCATTATACTTACCCTGTTCCATAAGGAAATATGCTGAGGTGGGTGCAGTATAGAAGACTGGGGTGAACGTTGTGGGCTAACACTGCAAGGCACACCACGATGCCTGTCACTGGCTACAGGGTAGGGGTGGGGGTGGAATGGCGTGAGCATCACAGCCGATAATCCCAAGTCACACCCCTGATGTCTGTCAGTCTCTACAGGGTGGGGTGCTACAGTTGGAAACTGTAACACTGTAGGCGTCTGTTGGTATTTTCACTCCAAATTTTCAACATGGGCTTTTTGTGAGCCCACCTCATGAAAAGTGGCGCCATCAGTTTGTTAGCTGAAAGGTAGTTTTGCATAGCATCTATGCCATTTGGCGACACAGGCATGAAAAAACACATTTGGGGGAGTATGTGGAAAATGACAACTATATTGTTCATGATGAGATGTAAAAAAATGACAACGTTGAAAATATGGAGTGAAAATATGAAGAATTGGTGAAGTTATAAGCATGCATAGAAACTGTGCAACACACATCTGTAACCCAATTATGTTTGGGATTTTTTTAACCACATGTGTAATATAGACATTTTGGGACCTCCCCTCATGAACAGTGGCACTGTGATTTTGTTAATTTGTCCGAAATGTTGATTTTGTACAGTGACCACACCATTGTGTGCCACAGGTGCAAAAACACATTTAGGGCAGGATGTGAAAAATGACAGCTGTACTGTTCATAAGATCAGTGTTCATGAAATGTCAGTGTTGAAAATGTGGCATGAAAATATTGCAAATTTGCGAAGCTACAAGGATGCGTGAAAAACTGCGCAACGCACACTTGTAACACAGTCAGTTTATGGAATTTAGTCACCAAATTTTCAACATAGGCATTTTAGGAGTTCTTCTCATGAACAGTGTCATTGTCATTTCCTTAAACCATCCCGAAAACTGATTTTGCACAGCGACCGCGCTATTCTGCGTCGGACGTGCGAAAACACATTTCGGCCAGGATATGTAAAATGACAGCTGCACTGTTCATGAGGAGTTGTGGAAAAATGCAATGTTGAAAATCTAGAGTGAAAATTTTACAAATTCATGAAGTCACAAGCGTGCATGGAAACTGCACACCGCACGCTGGTAAAACAGCCATTTTTGGGATTTTTTTTTCACCAAATTTGTAACATAGGCTTTTTGAGAGCCCCCATCAAGAACAGTGGCACTGTCATTTCATTAATCGGTCCTGCAGTGTGATTCCGCATAGTGACTGCGAAATCACCTTTCGGGACCGAATAACACCATGACAGTGCATGAATTCATGAGGAGGGGGTCCCAATAACCCCACATTGAAAATTTGGTGCCAAAATTCCCAAAATGGCTGAGATATGCACCCAAGTTGAAAAAAAACTATTTATGCTATTATACATCTTACCAGCATTTCTTCAGTTCATGGTCAGCTTTGAAGAGTGCAGACATGTTCCCTGTCCACTGAAGTTCATCCCACCGGACTCCGGAGGTGGGTATGGGGTGAGGGGGGGTGTGGGGAGGCAGGGTGTGCAGAGGGTGGGCGTGAGTTGTGGAAGGGAGCAGGAGACCATGAGGGACTATTTTCTTTTTTACAGGTTTACATAAAAAAAAAAAAAAAAAAAAACAGGGACGGTTTTTATTTTGCAGGGGATTTGGCACACTGGGGTGGGCTCCCAGCATGCCACCTAAGTGTTTTTTTTTGGGGGGGAGGATGCTGTAGCCAATGGAGGATTGGGCACCTGTCGCACAAAAACAAAAGTGGGGAAGACATTATGCCGACGCGAGTGGGCTCCTCCGTCTGCAAAATAAACGGATCGGGACAAAACCTACCAGGGATTGGGCCCTGTCGGCAAAGAAAAACTGTTGGGGCACATGATGCCGGACGGGATTGGCACCCCTCAGCATACATTTTAAATAGGGGGCTTTATGCTGATGAGAGTGGCCTCCCCCATCAGCATTGTGATAGGAGGCAGCATCAGTCACTGCCACCATGTTGTGTGCTCGTCGGGAGGCATGTTGTGGTTACGCTGCATGAGAGCTTCGCTCTCATTGCAACGGGCCTTTTCTTAGATCTGGTGGCCACATTAGGGTTCATGATGTCAGCACCTGCTGCTGGCTGATTGAGGAATGAGGGACGCACCTACTGATGCGTGCCCTGCATTCGCCCAACAGTGACCACGCCTCCAAATCTGCTACTACCACAAGATGTTGGCTGGTGTGCAAGCGTCAGCCAACATAAAAATACTGCTGTCACATTTTTCTGTACACACGTGTGTACAGAACATATGCATGGTTACACCAGGCAGGGCTGTTGCTGCCCGGTGCTTGCCCCGAGGCCCAGTGCCCAGCTTAAGCCTGGGGGGGGGGGGACCGATGAAAGGGCCCCTTCTGGCCACTTTTTGGCTGAGTGTGGTATAAAGAGTAGACTGATCACAGAGTCTTGCCCAAGACCTGCAGGTCAGAATGGATGTCCTGAGCATACAAGCTGAAGAGCCTGTAGCCTTTGAAGAGGGCATGCAGGAGGGACTGTTATACATTAGTTACAAACCCAGACATCCAAACCAGGAGTGCCTGCACAGGCAGATGCCAACTGCAGCTGCTGTAGTGGAGGCATCAGCAGCACTGTAGGCATACCTTGGAAGGTGTTTGCCCACATCTGCACCAGACTGGAGGGTTTTAAGCAAATACAGCCTCAGGGGACCCTCTGGGAAGGTCCGTGTGACAGCCTTGGCCTGGCTCCAGTGAGAAAACTGAAACTTGACCATGAGGGCAATATACTTTGGAACCCTTATGAACAATGACGCCGAGGCCAAGGACCGTGTCCCCACTAGGGTCAGCTCTCTGGAGACCTTATCTGGGGAAAGGAAGAGGAGAAGGAACCCAAGCACACCGCCCAGAAGAAGAGACCCCTGCAGCTGCTATTTCTCTACTGATCCTCTGACTCATTTACTTATGCTCCTCCTTCCTTCATTTAGTTTCTTTTCTCCATTCCTCTCCCTGTTATTATTGCTTTTGAGTGCTTGTTCCCTCAAAATTCACACAGTCAACTAATGCACTTCCTTGCACATTAGTATCACATTCTTATGTTCTTGTTCTTGCCTTGTGTGTTTTTGAATTCCTTGTTAGGTATCCTAGTAGTATCATATATTGTAATCCATCTGTTGTTGATTCTCCTACCTGTAATTGTCTTATTGTCGAGTATTCTATAATTGCACCCAGGACCTCCTTGCAAATTAGTTTTTCTCAATGGCATTTTCCTGGTTAAATAAAAATTGAATTGAATAATATATTAGAGGTGGCCGGGGCCAAATGGAGCCAAATAAGGGTGCTCCCTGCCAGCCACTAAAGCAGGGCGCAGGGGCAGTCGACTGGGCAGGAATGCACTGGGTGCCCAGACTGAGGTCTGAACCACACCAAAAGGGGTGGAGAGCAATCTAAAAGCCCAGACATCCTCCACAAAAGCCGTAGTCATGCTTTCCAGACTGCTGAAAGTGGACAAGGAGCAAGAAACCCAGGCCCAGGGGAACACCAAATGACCCTGTGAAGAGCAGGAGGAGGGAAACCCAGTTGGAGCCCCTGCCAAAACCCATGGCTGTTAGTCAGAGCTCTGGGCAACAGGGAAGCAGGGGCAGCCTCTTCTTATGCCATAGGGTGCATCATGGCAGTCCAGGGTAGGAGGGCAGAGAGTAAGAAGGAAGACAGTAGCACACCCACCCTGATAGGTCCCAAATGGCACCATCCAGAGAATCCAGGAGTTTGGCAATGGAGCACAGCACACAGAGCCTAGTGCCAAACATGCTAGGAAACCACAGGGCAACACCGTCTAAACTGGTGTCATGTCAAAGAAAACCCAATGAGGAATGCAAGGAGGTGCCACCAATAGGAATGGCCAGCCAGCCAGCCATTTCTAAGTGATGGAGAGGGCAAAGAGGTGACAGAGAAGATACTCAATTCCTTGGTACCAGGCCCGAAATAGACTGGGGAGGGGAGAGCCCTCATACCTCTGCAAGGCGAAGGGAGGCAACATGATGCTGAGGGAAGCAGGGGGTGCCACTGGCAATGGGCAAGGTCTGCTGAGGAAAGACTTAAGTGGTTGACTGCCAAATCCCAGCCATTAAGGCTATGGGAGGGGCGGATGGGGATGGGAGAGACAGCGGCATCACTATCCCCAAGGCTGAGCTGGCAGGGTAGGCATGGGGCACCACAGCTCAGGGTCTGGGCCACCCAGGACTGTCCAGAGAAGGAACCAGGCCCCAACCCTCCATAAGTGGGATGGGTTGGGAGGGACATGAAGGACAGAAGAGGTGAAAGTGTCACCATCCAGGGGGCCCAGCCATAACGGTATCTAGGAGAGTCGCCCAAGCAGATGACAGATCCAACCCAGAATGACAACCGGCAACCAGGGGAATACCGGGGAAGGGGGGATACTTGGGAAAGGGAAATACCAGGGGAGGCCCCCCAGAGTTAATTTTGTGATTGAGGTAGAATCCAAACCAACTGTCAGGGGGTGGTGGCCCAGAAAGCATGAGAAAAGGTTCAGAAACCTGGGGGTGGGCTCTTCCTGGCTCCCACCCCATGCAGGAGTGATCCGCTGATCTTCAGGGAAAACTACAGAGATGGCAAGTCCAACTGATGTAGGCCCTCCTTGTAAAGTCCACCATCCATTGAAAGAAAGCCGAAGGAGTAGCAGCAGTCTCATTGTTTTAGAAGAAAAACATAGAAAATAAAAAATTCAAAACAAAAAAGAAGAATGCGGTTGATTATAGTGGTGGAGTCTCCACAGGGTCTGACATGCAATGGTCAATGGCAGGAAAGCAACTGAGGAGGGTGCGTGGCCGCCCACGTTTACATAGGAAGGATGTCGCCAACATCTGACATCGTTGTGGGTGGCCTGTTGTAGACTGCTAGCTAGAAAAGTTTCCATGTGGTCCTACTGCCTGGTGGCTATAGTTCCACAGGAGTGGCCTGGTGCAAGTGATATCCTCGATGAAGATCTGCAAATGCAACCTTTAGTAGTGCTCATTGGATAAGAGAAAGCTACTTAAAAGCACAGTTCTGCTGTAAACTAGACACAAATCCAGCTCTTGCTGAATTAATGGCCACAAGTGCATTACTGTCACATGGGACTGGAGGCAATGTAGGAAAAAGGAAAGCAAAAAAAAAAAAAAAAATACAAACATGGAGATCCCCAGGGGCCATAAAACTAGAAGGGAAATTTAGAAAAAAAACACTACTTACAGCAAATAAAGGGTAGGACATCAAGGACTGCACCTACAAATCAAAACATTCAGCACAATGTTTTTTTTTTGTAATATATTTTGACTGTAGGTGTCTTTTAAACTCACCCTCATAACACACATTCAGGTAATGGCAATGTTAGGGGTTCTTCTTGACTACTAACAAGAATAATTAATTGTTTTTAGTCTATTGTACCACCCAATAACCCCCTCAGGCCAGAGGCATTCCACTATAGTAATTGCCTGGAGCACCCAACCCATTTCCCAACCCAGTGCGTGTGTAGGTCAGCCCTTAAATCGCTAGCCCCACATTCCTCGACTCACTTACTGTGCAGGTTACAGATTTGTGGCTACTGCAGGTTTTAATCATTCTGTTCCCCCTGTTCTTCTCACATTTAAAACCAGAGGTTGTCCCCTGTTGGCAACACTACCTCTCCTGCCCTATTACTTTCCCCTCCTACTTCAACCTCCTTTCCAATCATGCCACCGTCTCGGTCCTTCCCCTCCCTATCTCCCTCCCCCACTGTTTTCTCCTGTGTTTGCAGGTACTCTGGACAGTCCCTGCTCAGGCACCCCTAGCTATTGCATGGTGGATGGTGGGTTTGGCCCCTCACCTTTTCTGCTCCTCCATCTCCTCCCTTGTCCTTGCACTTATTTCTAACAGGTTCTCTCTGCCTGTGTCTTGTGCTTATTTTTTATTGTGGTTCCCCCTAGGCCCAGTCTGAGCTGCCTACCTCTCTACCTCCCTGCCCACCCCCCACCCCCATGTTTCTCACCTCCCTGACCTAACTCTCTCCTTTCCTCATCCTTTAAACTCGGACAAAGACTGCCTCCGGGCCACTCCATCCCTGCCTTGTAAGTTCCCTGTACTTCTAGTGTCTCTCCTGGTTGCATAACCTTCGCATTTTGCTTTATCTCTAGTTCTTTTGTATCTTTGTAACTGTATCACTGATTCTATGAATCTCTAGTGTTGTTGGTTGTACCCTGTACTTGAATATTTACTAATTGTGTAATTGTATCACCAATGTCCTTTCAATGTAACTTCATGATTTTGTTCTGTGAACACTGTTACTGTAACTTATTGTTGTATTGTCATGTGTTATTTGATGTGGAACCTTTGAAAAAGAGCATTTGCTCAAAGGTTACTTCCGAATGATGAAATAAATTAAATAAATAAATGTCCACATGGGTGGGGGCCCTAAAATGAGTTAGCTGGTCTGAGCAAAGTAAAGTTAGATCAGGGACTGGGTGCCTTGCTGCCTGACATTGACCAAATCTGAGACTCACCACCACCATGTTGCTCTAACTTTTTCATTCTTCAAGGCAGACTTCTGACATGGTCTAATAGCAAGAAGAAAAGCGGACTGCTGACCTGATGACGTGTCAGAAGTCAGATACATTTCTTCTTGTTAGATCAATTAAGCCAGCATCACAGTCTACAATGAAGTCAGGAGCAGTTTGAGCAGAGGTAAGCTCCAGATTCAATAAATGGCAGGTGGCCAGGTACCCACTTCATGACCTGATTTTAATGTCTTTCCTCTGACCCACTGTTTGACCTAGGGTCCCCCACTCTTGTGGAAACAAGTTGCAGGGTCCAGCTAATTAGCAATGTGGGTGTCTTTGGATTGGAGTATGTTGGCTTGATGATATAAAGACCAAAATACAAAGGATTATTTCATTTAATTTTATTTTGTTGTTCGGGTAAGTACACTGGAACACTATTCCATTTACAGCTATGACCAAAGGTCAGATTCAGAGAATACTTCAACAAATGGTAATGAAGAGGGACTATCCAGTTTGTATTATTATGCACTGGTTATTTGGCCTTTGTTTGTATTATCTGATGATATTCAGTCATTAGTTGTGCATACTAGTTGAGCAATTACATCATTCTTGTAAGTGGCCAGGAAGGGCACATAACTTTGCCACTGCCTCAATGGGTGGTAAAGGTCTGAGGGTGGGTGAGTACAATATACTATTTTTTTGACACTGGATGGGGAGGGGGACTTTTAACAGCTATAGGCACTGGATTGTTACACAAGTTTATCAGAGCAGGATAATCTGATCAGATAAACTTCTCTGACACACAGGCAAGCCAGATAGTACAAATGCACAGATTATTTGGCTTTGATAGCATTATCTGATGGCATCCAGTCATTGGACATATTATCTGAGCAAGACTGAGACCTGTAGATCTTGTTTTATGTAAATGTCCTCAGTAATAAATAACTAGAGGAGTTCCCACATTAAACCAGTCTCAGTGAGTTATATCCCAGATAGACAGAGATGGACAGACAGACAGATACTGCAGCTAGATAGACAGAAAGATAGATAGATTAGTTATTTCAAAGGTTTTACCAGTAAAGACATACTGAGCTGGTAACAGCTCGTTTCCAGATGCATCTGGGGGGGGAGGGGAGGAGAGGAGAACAGACACAAAATACAGTGTGTAAAACACAACAGAATGGAACCAAGTCTGTAAAAATATATAGTACAAGCATGCTTAAAGAGTAAACTGACTGTAAGTTACTATACAGTAAATTGAGGAACTGGCAAAAGAACATTTAAGCAGTTATACACAACAGGGTGTAGTATATTATGGGATATCATCATGCCGTAGGTGCACTGTGAGGTGTGAGGCCAAAGACCGAGTGCCTCATGCACCCAAGAAGTGAAGCTATCCTATGATGTACTACACCCTGGAGTGCATTACTGCTATTATGAACTGGGTTAGAAGTGGGTTATACATTTTATAAAGAAAAAAATCATTAAAAGTGAGTTTCTGGGGTACTGTAGGAGTAAGTAAGTCTATACTTTGGGGTCATGGAAGGGAACCTCTGCAGACAGCAGCTGGTGCAGAACGCAGTGGCCCAGTTGCTGATGGGCCTGTCTTGGTCCAGTCATGTAACTCTGGTCCTGCGTGCTCTACACTGGCTGCCTGTCAGGTGGAGGGTCCTTTTCAAGATCGGCTTGCTCACCTATAAGGCCCTATACGGAATGGTTCCTGGCTACCTGTCTGAGCTCCTGACACCTGCAACCTCTGCTCTCTCTGCTCCTCTTCGAGGGACCTCCTGGAAGTTCCTAGGGCTTGGCTCAAGACATTGGGCACCATTGTTTTAGTGTCGCTGGGCCAACCCTGTGGAACTCGCTTCCATCTGCAATCCGGGACACCCCCTCAATCAGGGTTTTCAAGCTGAGGCTAAAGGCCCACCTCTTTAGCCTGGTTTTTACGGACTAATTATTCCAACCCAACAGTTTGGAATATCAGAAATTAATTTTAAAGCTGTAATTCTGAACTTTATTTATTCCGGAATTTTAGTGTGTTTTATTTATTAATTTATCTTTTGATATGTATTTTTTAGGCACCCAGAGTCTCATGGAATGGGTGCCCCATAAATAAAACTTGCCTTCCCTCACCTAAATTATAAGAAAATAGTTCTTAGAGGGCTGTGGTCAGCAGGTGGCACTATTGTTGGAGTTGATAGAGGAAGTGGAGCTCGTGACTGCGTGACCCTTTCTTTCTGACAGCGTGACCCCTCACCCCTGTGAACTGTGCTTCCCCTACTTTCTTCTGATACGGAGTAAGTAATCAAAACCTAAAGTGTTCTGAAGTAGCGGGCAGATGATCTGCTGTGAGGGGCTGTTCTGCTAGTGGTCAGATGTTTGGCTCATTTGTCCTATCCTAATTGGGGTGGGCGTGCTAATAGTGGGTTGGGTTTGGTGATTGTGGCAGTTCTGTTGTGGAGAGCAGGGTGTTTGTGTGGATGTCGTAGTTGGTGGCAGTTTCGTTAGTGAAAGTGGGGCATGGTCATGAGCATTTCTGTTTCTTTTTTGAACAGCTGCTCATGCTGGGATTTGCTCCATCCCGCAGCTGCCCGATAGTGTCCAGGAGGTGTATGGAGTTTAGGTAGGCTGCCATGATATGACAGCTTGGCCCCGTTTTTAAAGGGTTTTCTTTTTTGAAATTGTATGTTGAAACTGATAGCAGGACATGTACTGTGTGGGCAGACTTGTGCGAAGCGTGGTGAGGGATGAGGGGAATGCTGCTGTCGGAGGAATTCCTTGCGAGTCAGGAGGCTGGTGGCTGGAGGTGTTTTGAAGCCGTGATTATGTTGTGGGATTTAATCCTGGCTTCAAATACCTCTCAGCTATTCAGTTTCTTTCATTTTTCTTCATAATAAACAGAAATCGATGCAATAAAATAAGGAACAGAGGGAATGCAGTGGCGAAGGAATAGCCGGCGCAGTGGCACAGGGGCCCGACACACATAGGGGCTCATTGTAAAAATCAAGGATTTGTTCAGCAGCAATTGGCTCATGACTCGCGTTGTTGACTAATTTGTAAGTCTGTGGCTGTCTTTTTTGACACTACTCACTCAGCTGACTCACAAGCCTGCCGTGCTTGCTGCCACCACCCCCAACTGCAGATGGCAGCACTGACCACAGAGTTGCGGGAATTAACCAGGATGCACCAGGGACCGGTCCAGAGAAGTTAGACAGACTGACTCACTCGAGTTAGTTGTAGAGCCTGGAGAAGAGCTCGGCGCAGCCAGATCCGCAGACAGGAGACAGAAAAAAGTAGAAAGCAGATGAGACTGCTGCTGCAGACAAGCACTAACGGTCAGGGAAGGACAGGCAAAGAACAGGCAACTTGAGGTGGCTGCAATTTTGCAAGTTAGCAGCATCTATTCGTTCATCCTGATCCTCCGCCTCCAGCTCCACACACAGCAACAACAGCATCACTGCCACGGTCTGTCCTCTTTTATTTTATTTATTTATTTTTTTTACATACACTTGTCTGTTTGTTATGTACTACGGGGGGGGGGGTGCTGCCTGTGTCTCCAGAGACTGAGCCAAGTAAGTCTGTCTGCTTCTTCTGGCTGGCTGGCTCAACTGGCTGCCTGCTCTAGCTGACCTGGTCCCCCCAGCACTTAAGTTGTCATCGTTGTCAAGCTGTGATATGATTGTGACTTGTCTTTCGCAGGCTCACAACATAGTTGGGCCCCTATGTCACATGTGATTGTTTATGTGCCACAGCTTGGCCCACTGCCACTCACCTGGGGCCGGGGGTCGGGGGATTAAAATCGGAATCAACACTGACAGTCACCACCATATATTCTTTGATACATGAGGGAGGTGGGTGAAGGGTGCGTAACTGTAAACAGGTAAAAAAAAATCTGGGGGGGGTTGAGGCACCGGAGTGGGGGTGGGGGCCCAAAATTACAACCTGCACTGGGGCCCATCTTTCTCTTCCTCCGCCACTGAGGGAATGACTGATACTGGTGAAGTAGGGAAGTGCTAATGTAAGTGACTGAGTAAGTTACAGGTGAAAAGTGTCCAACCCATATCAGAAACAGCAGCAGGAGTGACTAGAGAACTCACTGAGGAGATTTAAAGGCTGGAAAAGAAGGAGTAGAGAGAACAGAAGGGGGGAAAGAGAACCTCATGGTTTAGGGATATAGAACAAGAAGACAGCTTGGCCAGCAGTTGATTTCACCTGAGAGAGAGCAAAAGAGTGACAGCAAGTATTGCAAAGGGTGTAAGAGGATGAAGTGTGGGAAAGAGAGGAGAAAAGCAAGATACCAGGGGAGACAGCCAAACCGACATCTGAAGATAAAGGAAGCACAGTGGGTAAGGTGCCTAGCATCAAGGGAGGGACAGGGAAGAATGCAATGTAGGCACAATTTGAAGATGGGGGGGGGATGGCTCAGGGGCAACGTGAGGAAGTATTTTTCATAGATAGAGTGGTGGATGCATGGAACAGCCTTCCTGAGGAGATTGTGGAGTCAAAAACAGTGGGGGAATTCAAGAATGCATGGAACCAACATAAGGCAATTATAGTGGGGGTAGGAGGAAGTAAGCTGTTGGTTTACTAGGATCTGCAGCTTATCCAATAGGTAGAGAAATAGGCAGACTAGGTGGGCCAAGCGGTCCTCATCTGCCATCAAAGTCTATGTTTCTATGATGTGTCTGCAGGGGTTTATCAAAGGTAAAGTAACAGAGTGAAAGAAAGGGTCCAGTATAGCTAAAGTGGAATTTGGAGCAGCATTATAAACAATGCTTCTGTAGTCGAAAACGGGGAGAAGCATCTTAGTGAGGATTTCTGTGTCTGCAGGAAATTGAATACTTCTTTTACTTCTATTTAGCACCCCAAGCATGGGGTGGAGCCTCTAGTGGATAGCATCCACATGAACAGAAAAATCTAGCCAGACTCGCAGGTACTTGAAGAAGGAGACATCTTCAATAGTTGCACCATCAAGGGTATGCAAGGAGGAAAGGAGGACTCTAGCAAACCTATGACTGGTGCCAAAAGTCAGATATTATTTTCTTAGCAATCAAGGGATAACTGATTATCATGGAACCATAGCTGAATATTGTTGAAGTCCAGTTGGAACTGGTTCATGAGGTCAGGAGCAGAGGATCCAGTTGAAAGGAGAACCATATAATCTGCAGATATATCAGGTGACACAGAAGTGCATGCATTGGGGAGGTCATTTATAAAAATGGAGAAAAGGATTGGGCCCAAAACAAACTCTTGGGGGTGCCTGCAGTGATAGAAACTTGGGAGGAAAGGGAGTCTCCAATACAGACAGCTTGCAACCTACCCCCAAGGTAGGAGTGGAACCACTTATCTGAGGAATCAGAGTACAGCCACCTTAAGCTTGTCCAGGAGAATGGGATGGGCTACAGCATCAAAAGCTTTGGCTAAATCAACAAAAATAGCTGAAGTGACGAGGCCCCGATCCATGCCCGACAGGAAAGTATCAGTGAGCCAGATGAGACAAGTGGAAGTGGAACAGGACTTTCTAAAGCCAGACTGGAAAGGAGTGAAGGAGGAGGTTGAGTTAAGCAAAGGAGTTGGGATAGAACAAGGCATTCTTGGAGCTTAGCCAGAATGGGAAAGAATGAAATACGTTGGAAGTTACTAGGGAAAAAATGTCACCTTCCTGGGGAAGGGGAATGACAGTAGCCAGCTTTCAAGAGTCAATGACACAGAATAATAATAAGAAAAGGTAGGTAATATGGGGGAAAAAGGATGAACAGAGAGAAATGGGGGTCTAGGGTCAAAGCCATCAGGACTCCCACCCTTGTGAGGATTTAGCACCAAGGGGGCCTTAACAGCAACAGGAGGGGTAGTCAGTAAAAAAGAAAAATGGGAGGAAGGGGGCAATAGGACAGGTAGAGGAGCAGAGGGAGAGGTAAGAGAAGATGAGAGAGAGAGAGAGAGAGAGAGAGTGGGGTGAATGGGCACAAGAGGTGCAAAAGAAATTGAAAGATGAAACCACTGCAGCAGGATCTGCAGTACGAGTACCACCCATCTTGAGATCAGGGAGAGGGAACTGGATTGAAGGGGAGAAAAGTGCATGAATAACCTTCCAGAACTTAGAGGGGTGATTAAGGTTGTTCTGGAAAGTGGATGTGAATAGATACTGTAGGTAGATGAACAGACCAACAGGCAGATGCTGTAAATGTATCAGAGTATAATATTTTAAAAGGTGTTTCTGGATACTGGAAATTTAACTAAACATCAGCACTGGTAACATTTTGGAAGATACTATTAGAAACAAAATTTAATTTCTCGTGGATAAGTTTATAAACTGATTGAATATAGTCAATATGGGTTTACTGCAGAAAGCTCATATAGACTAAAGGACAATAAAGAGGCAATGGCTATTATCTATTCTAGACTTTAGCAAGTTATTCTATAAAGCACAATATTTGAAGAAACTATACTAAGGATCATACAAAGGAGTTTCATACTAAGGAGTTTTAGGAGCAAGGGGGCTGGTTTAGCCCAAAGATGCATTTTTATACACGGTCAGAAATTATGGTATGCATGAAGTAAGTGCCCAGATTGATCAGGAACCAGCTTTGGGACAGACTGCAAAGGGTGGAATTACATGTAACTAGCAATATCCCAGAGATCAGTGTTAGATGTTCAACCACTGCTGTTCAGTGTCTTTATGAATGATCCTGAGGAGAGAGTGGGAGGCCAGATACGCAAGTCAGCTTTGCAGAGGACAGCAATGCAGCAAACACAGGAGCCTCATACTAGATTACAGAAGCACTATGATGCATTAGGTGAATGGGCAGCTGGAAATTACTGTACAGTGTAACTTGGAGACATACAAGATAATTAATAAAATGAGCAGAAAAGTGACTGCATCCTGATTGACTTTGCACACCTGCTGACTAGAGTACTAGCATGGATTAAACAAGCATTTGTCAATGCTGAATGTTGTCTCACTGGCATTGGCACTGGTAGTGCCAGAGTTAGAGATGCATAATAGGAACAGCAGTGAAGTATAGAAGTGACGCCAACCCCACCTGCACCCTGTAGAGACAGACAAGCACTGGGGTGTGCCTTTGAGTTGTCCACTATAACATTCAAGCCATTGTACCTCACCCTACCCTATAGACACTGACAAGTGTTGTGGTATGCTTTGGGATCTTTGGGCGTTATACTTACCCCATTCCATAAAAAAAATATGCTGAGGTGGGTGCAGTATAGTAGAATGTGATGAACATTGGGGCCAAACAGTAGAAAGCACACCACAATGCCTGTCACTGGCTGCAGGGTGGGGGTGGGGATGGAATGGCATGAGCATTACAGCCGATGATCCCAAGTCACACCCCTGATGCCTGTCAGTCTCTACAGGGTGGGGTGCTACCGTTGGAAACACTAACACCATAGGCGTGTGCTGGTATTTTCACTCCAAATTTTCAACATGGGCTTTTTGTGAGCTCACCTCATGAAAAGTGGCACAATCAGTTTGTTAGCTGAAAGGTAATTTTGCACAGTGGCTATGCCATTTGGCGACACAGGGACGAAAACACATTTTGGGCAGGATGTGGAAAATGACAGCTGTATTGTTCATGAGGAGGTGTAAAAAAATGTCAACACTGAAACATAGAAACATAGAATTTGACGGCAGATAAGGACTGCTTGGCCCACCTAGTCTGCCCATTTTCCTACTTAACAGATAAGCTGCAGATCCTAGTTAACCAACAGCTTACTTCCTCCTAACCCCCACTAGGACTGCCTTATGCCTGTCCCATGCATTCTTGAAGTCCCACACTGACTTGACTCCACAGCCCCCTCAGGGAGGCTGTTCCATGCATCCACAACCCTCTCAGTGAAAAATATTTCACATTACCTCTGTGATGTCCCCCATCTTCGAATTGTGCCCCTTGTTCTTGCACACATCTCTTTTTCTGGAAGATGCTACCTCTTGGACTTTGTTAATTCCCTTGAGGTACTTGAAAGTTTCTATCATGTCCCCTCTCTTCTTTCCTCAAGGGTATACATATTAAGCTCTTTTAGTCTTTCTCATATGTCTTCTGGTGCAGACCCTGCACCATTTTGGTTGCCCTCCTCTGGACAGCCTCCACTCTGTCTATGTCTTTGTGGAGATGGGGTCTCCAGAACTGCACACAGTACTCTAGATGGGGTCTCACCAACTATCTGTACAAAGGAATAACAACTTCCTGTTTTCTACTATTGATGCCTCTTCCTGTACATCCCAGTATCCTCCCAGCCTTCTCACATTGCTTGCCCACCTTTAGGTCATCTGATATAATTACCCCCAGGTCCCTTTCTATTTTTACTGTTGTTAGTATCTCACCCCCCATTGTGTACGCTTCCCCTGGGTTTTTGTTTCCCATGTGCATTACCTTGCACTTCTTTGCATTGAATCTGAGCTGCCATACATTTGACCATTCCTCCAACCTTGCCAAGTCCCTTCTCATCCTTTCCACTCCATCTTGTGTATCAACCCTGTTGCAGATCTTTGTGTCATCTGCAAAGAGACATACTTTTCCTTCCAGTTCCTCTGCAATGTCACTTATAAAGACATTAAAAAAGGACCGGTCCCAGTACTGAACCCTGCAGTACCCCGCTAGTAACCCTCCTTTCTTCACTGTGTACTCCATTTACTACTACCCTTTGCGTCCTGTTGTCTAGCCAATTTTTTATCCAGGCTACCACCTTGGGACCCACTCCAAGGCTGGCTATCTTGTGTATTAATCTTTTGTGTGGGACTGCATCAAATGCCTTGCTAAAATCTAGGTAGGCCATGTCCACAGACCCTCCCTGGTCTACAACTTTGGTCACCCAGTCAAATAAATATATTAGATTCGTCTGACATGACCTTCCCATCGTGAATCCATGCTGCCTTGGGTCCTGTGCCCCACTGGCCTCTAGGTACTCAACAATTCTTTCCTTCAGAAGTGATTCCATCATTTTCCCTATCACTGAGGTCAAACTAACTGGTCTGTAGTTTTTCCTGCCTCTGTCCTGCTCCCACTTTTGTGAAGAGGAATCACATCTGCCCTCCTCCAGTCCTCGGGTACCACCCCATCCTCCCATGATTTGTTAAAGAGAGTGGTCAGCGGTGTCACTAATTCTACCCTTAGTTCTTTTAGAATTCTTGGGTGAATCCCATCAGGCCCCATTGCTTTGTCCACCTTCAATTTTATTAGTTCTTTCAGAACCCTTTTTCTGTAAATGGACTGGTATCGACCCCCGTCTTCAGAGTGTTTCTCTTGTTTGGTTTAGGTAACTCCTCCTCCTCTTCCTTTGTGAATACTGAGCAGAAATATTCATTCAGTATCCCTGCTTTTCACTGTCACCCTCACCCACATTCCCTCCCTTTATTAAGCTTCAGTATCCCTCCTTTGGTCTTTTCTTTCCCCTGATATACCTATAAAGGTCTTATCCTCTTCTTAACAGAATTGGCTATCCTTTCCTCGGTTTGGGCCTTTGCTATTCTGACTGCCTTCCCAGCCTCTTTCTGCTTTAACTGATAAAGTTCTCTGTCCTGCTCCTTCTGTGTTTCCTTATATTTCCTGAATGCTGTCCTTTTCTCCTTAACCTTCCCTGCCACCTCTTTTGAGAACCATAGCGTTTTTTTCCTTCGTTGTGTTTTATTAATTTGCTTTACACAAAGGCTTGTTGCCTCTGTGATGACTGTTTTGATCACTCCCCATTGTTCCTCCACCCCTCCTTCTTGCCTGTTTGCTAGTGCTTTTCTGAGGCACTCTCTCATTTTCCCAAAGTCAGCCCTTGAAAATCTGGAGTGAAAATATTAAAAATTTGTGAAGTCATGACCATGCATAGAAACTGTGCAACACACGTCTGTAACCCAATTATTTTTGGGAGTTTATTAGCCACATTTTTAACATAGGCATTTTTGGACCTCCCCTCATGAATAGTGGCACTGTGATTTTGTTAATCTGTCCCAAAAGTTGATTTCCCACAGCGACCCTGCTATTGTGCGCCACAGGTGTGGAAACACATTTTGGGCAGGATGTGAAAAATTACAGCTTTACTGTTCATAAGGAGGTGTGAAAAAATGCCAGTGTTGAAAATCTGGCATGAAAATATTGCAAATTTGCGAAGTTACAAGGGTGCATGGAAACTGCGCACTGCACGCTTGTAACCCAGTCATTTTATGGACTTTGTCACCAAATTTTCAACATAGGCATTTTAGGACCTCTGCTCATGGACAGTGTCACCGTCATTTCCTCAAACTGTCCCGAAAAATGATTTTGCATTGTTCTGCACCGGACATGCGAAAATACATTTTGGACAGGTTATGTAAAATGATAGCTATACTGTTCATCAGGGGATGTGGAAAAATGCCAATTTTGAAAATCTGGAGTGAAAATATTACAAATTCATGAAGTTATGAGTGTGCATAGAAACAGTGCAACGCACACTCGAAAACACCCATTTTGGGGATTTTTGTTCACCAAATTTGCAACATAGGCTTTTTGAGAGTCCCTCTCATGAACAGTGGCACTGTCATTTTGTTACTCAGTCCTGAAAGGTGATTCCACGCAGTTACTGCAAAATCACCTTTTGGTACCAGATAACACCATGATAGTGACTGAATTCATGAGGAGGGGTCCCAATAACCCCATGTTGAAAAGCTGGTGCAAGAATTCAAAAAAAATGCTCAAGATATGCACCAAAGTAAAAAACAAACAAAAAAAAAAACCTATTTATACCATTATACAGCTTACCGGGATTTCTTCAGTTTGCAGTCGGCTTTGAAGAGTGCAGACGTGTTCCCGGTCCACCGAAGATTGTCGTGCCAGACTCTGGAGTTAAGTATGGGGTGAGGGGGGTGTGGGGAGGCAGGGTGCACAGAGGGTGGGTGCGTTGCCCAGGAGGGTGGCAGGGAGAAGGAGGACCATTTTCTTTTTCACAGGGTTAAAAGAAAAAATTGCAGGACAGTTTTATTTTATAGGATTTGGCATGCTGGGTGGCCTCCAGCGTGCCACCTAAGTGTTTTTTGGGGGGGATGCTGTAGCCGATGGGGGATTGGGCACCCGTCTGCACACAATGAAAGCCGGGGGGCAAGATCCAATGGAGATTGAGCACACCCCTCGGCACATAATAAATGGGAGGGGGGTGCATAATGCCAACGGGGAGTGGGCTCCCCTGTCGGCACATACATTGGGGCAAGGCAAGACATGCTACTGGGCACCCCGGCAGGCATTATGCCGCTATGTTAAATGTTTTTCTCACCAGGGAAAGACGCTAGAGGTCCGCTGCGATGACAAACTTTTGCTTGCATTGCAGTGGACCTTTCCTTAGATGTGCTCGCCACATTATGTATGCATGGTGTGGTGCTTGGCATGCGAAGGCTTATTGGGGAATTGAGGGACGTACCTACTTGTCATTACCTGCGGCTGCTGAACAGTGACTATGCCTCAAATCTGTTACTATGCACATGTCAAGGCGCATGCACGAGCTAACATAAAAGTGCTAGCAATCAGGACGCAGCACACTAACATATCAATGCCTTTTGTAAAAAATAAATAAATCCTGACTGCCATTACAAACATGGCTGCCACCTTTATCTCACTAAAATAGTTAACTAGATCCTAAACATGAAATTGTCTCAAAATAGTAAAACTTGTATCAATTTGCTGTTCTTTCCCTTTCTGCACATATACACCAATTAAAATATGAACTACTACCCTTAGCTTTTCTTTTCTGAGCTTCCTCCTTCTGTTATGTGTGTGTGTGGGGGGGGGACATTCTATCAGTAGGCTTCTGCAGAAGCTTGAATCCCTGCATTCTATGATAAACAATCAATCTACTAAATGTATGGAAAGGTAGATAATAGACAGGTGGGGGTGGACTACTTTTTACTAGTTACTTTTAAAGGGACACCTTCAGCTTTTGGCCAAATTTTATGGCCCCAGTTAAAAGGAATACCTGCACATTTATTTCTTACTGCACATCATATACACTGTGCCTGCTTATCATAAAACGCACATTTTAGAGATTTGTAAAAGATTTTTAGTATTTTCTTGTTCCGAGTGAAACCTGGGTGGCCCGCCACTCCTGCGCATGCACTTCTAACATGGCGTTGAAGTGCTAGTAAATTCATGCATGAACAAGTTTGGATTTTTTTAAATCATGGCAGCCAAAATGACTTTTGAACAGAGGACAGTTTCTTGAGCATCACAAAGCGACAATGCTACAAAAAGAGCACTCAAACTTGTTTTATTCAGTCTTTGAAATATAAAGCTGTGACTACAGGCATGCACATTAGTGTCGATACAAGCAGTGATAGCATTCTAGGCCAGAGGAAGTGCCAGTCTTCCCTTCCAACAGTTCAGCACATCACACAGCTCATAGGTGAAATGATGACATTGGATTTGCAGCCCTTTCCTATTGTGGAAGACGCTGGCTTCAGGAGACTGGTGCGGCAATTGCAGCCATGGTACCAGCTCCCATCATGATCTACATTTCATAGACTGTGTCTGGGAACCCTGCAGATCAGAAATAGTGGCATTGCCACTTTACAATGTTTTGGTTAGTCTGCAGTTAGCAAAGTAGTATTTGAAGTGCAATGAAGGTGGAAGGAGGTAAATTCAAGAGAGACGGGAGGAAGTATTTCTTCACAGAAAGAGTGGTGGATGCCTGGAGCAGTCTTCCTATAGAGGTAGTGGTGGGCAGGGACAGTGATTTGATTCAAGAATGCATGGGATAGGCATAAGGGAATCCTAGTGGGAAGCAAGGGGGGATAGAGTGAGTCAGTGATTAAGTAGGGTCTGCAGTATCAATATAGGGGGGAAAAAGGCAGACTGGGTGGGCCAAGTGGACCTTATCTGCCATCAAATTCTATGTTTTTATGTATTTGTTAGCGGAATAAAGCTTTATCATATTTGGCAGAAAGGAAGCAGTGCGCAGTGAGCGGACCCCTTGTGTCTCAAATAAGAGAAGTTAAGAGGGGAGTGCCACAGGGATCCATCTTGGGCCCATTGCTATTTAATGTGTACGTAAATGACTTAACTAAAAATATGCTAAACAGTGAGATCCGGCTGTACGTGGACGATGACGCTGTGTGGCGGCCACTGACAGCTGTTCCTCACTGGAATGGATAAGGCAAAATGATACAACATCGACAGACTCTTGGTTTACAAAATCAAGTTAATTAATGAATGGGAAAAAAAACAGTGTATCCATTTCCAGGCTGAAAGGAGAACAAAACCTAAGGGAAATTTGGTAATTAAATTAAGTAATGGGTCTGTGATACAGAATGTAGAACACTACAAATACTTAGGATTAATGATTGATGATAAATTGTCTTACAAAGAACACATAACCAAAACAACAAAAAAACTAAATCAAAAACTGGGTGAACTCCGGAGAGCATTAAAAAGCTTGACAAAGGAAACAAGACTGAAAATAGTGGGGCTACTGCTCCTTTCTGTCCTGGAATATGGATTCTACATATAGAGGAACTCTGTAAAAAATGTGAGGGATAAAGTTTATTATAGATTCGCTAGATTTATAATAAATAGTGCATATGGTACCCACCATTGTGGGATTTACCAAACACTGAAATGGCTATCACCTAAGGGGAAAAGACAATATCCATGGTTATCTTGGTGCCACAAATTATTGTATTCTAAGAAAATACATCCATTAAGTCACATTGTTGATAAGGGTACAACAAGAAATGGAAAATACGTTTTGAGAACCAATGGTGAAAATCGTCCCGTCCAGAGAATAAATAACTTGTCCGGTGAAGTTACCCCCTGAATTTCAGTAGCAAAAGAGTGGAACCATCTAAAATTTCTACACCATGAATGTGTGTGTTATTAGAATTCTCCCCCTCTTGCCTTTTGGGAATTTTATCTGTATGGAATAAGGGTGAATGAATTACAACATAATATGTATTGTATGTTTTTATCTAACCTTCATGTTTGTGTAACCATCCCCAATTCTCTGGGGTTACTAGAATCCCATCAGTGTCAGTGTTAGGTAGGGAAGGCAGCTGGTGAATAACTAGTTAAATAGATTTTCACCTGGTCCATCTCTGTTTACTTAGTCTCAGCTGAGAGCAGGGAGGTGATGTCATTTAGAACTCTCGCAGCATCATAAGCCACATAGCTTCCTGTGAGTGGGGGAGTTTAGAATTTTGAGTGCATATCATCCAGCAGCTCAGAGAGTGAGCAGTGGAGAAGTGAAGTGCTGCAGTGTGGGCTCTGAGGAGAGCCTACTTTTTCTCCCCCCCAGTCTGAGAACATTTTACCAGCCTTGTTAAAGTGGTGGAAACCGTCTTCAGGAGTTCCTGATGTCCTCGTCCCCAGTGGGATGAGGAGGACTGCTGAGGGATCAGAGGGGCAATCCCCTGTTTGATCCAGGACATTTGAAGCGGCCTTTGTGTACAAACTGTGAGTAATTCTGTCTGTGAGTTCCCAAGAGAAATGTACCTGCTTTGTTTTCTTCCGGGTATTTCTCTGACAAAGGGACCTATTCACCAAGTTCTGTGTTGAGACTGTTCTCAAGAAATTGTCTCCCAAAGTTGGCTGTCAATAGTGGGGACCCAGGTGTGACTTAGCACTTTGTACAGAACTTTAATTTTACACCCCTTGTGGTGTTTCTAATGCTGAATGTTACAAACATTCTGAAGAGGCATAGTTCTACTGTTTGTTAACTGTGAGGTGTAACTCTGAAAGATTGGTTGGGTATGGATGAGGAAGCAAAAGGTGGGCAACCCCCCATCTGGAGTGACCAGTTCAGCTGTTCAGGTTCTGTAGTGGTGCCTGTTTTTCAGGTTATTTGGCCAATGCCTGAAGATGAAGTTTACCCCATACATTGGTTGTTCTAGTACTGAGCACCAGTGTGCTCCATTGTGGCAAGATGCCACATATTTCCACTCTAAAGCCTATGCCATATAGGAACTGTTCTAAGTCATGGCCTAGTGCCGTTAGAAGAAGAAGAAATGGGGCATTTTGGGTGGCCCAGTGGCACTGAGAGTTGAGGCGCTGGACACCACACCTCGTGCCACGCTGGAGACCCAGGTTCGGGAACGAGCCCGTGCTGTTGGGGGTCAGCAGGGGAGGGAGAGGATCGAGCATCCGGAGGACAGCTCTCCTCTCCCAGGAGGGAGGTGGGCACAATCTCTGTGCTTGGCTGACACCTGGTGGAGGCCAGAGGTACAGCAAGCGTGCAGAGCAAAAACGGACAGGGTTGGGAGTGGCGGATGTCAGCAGGTACACCTGACGTCGGACGCACACCACTCCCCAGAAAAGCAGAAAATCGCCCACAACAATGCCTGGAGATGGGCCCCGGCATCACAAAACCAGGACCGGAGAAGGGTTGCACGAGTCCGGCCAACACTTGGATGATGGATGGGAGGCTTGGGGGGTAGGCCTCCCACCCCACTCTGGGGGTAATCTGAGGGTGATGGCAGGGCAGATGCGTGAAGGGCTCATATCCCACAGACCTGGCAGGCACGATGCTTTGGGTAATCCCTGAGGGAAGGTTGGTGCTGTGGTAGAGGGGGGGATAAAATAGAAAGTTAAAAAAAAAAGAAATTCTGCGTTTCATTGTGGCCAGTGTGCCACATTTCCAGATGTCTAATCCTATGCTATATGGGAAGTTCGAGTTTCTGTTTTCTACAGATGTTGTGTTCTACATTGCCTTGTGCCATGAAGTCTAAACCCTTGGGGGTCCATCCTTGTTTTCATGTACCAACTATTTTGGAATAAAGCCACACTCTAGAATCCCAACCTGGTATGGACACCCTAGTTAATGCTTCCTGTATGGATTTACTGGGTAATGCCCTGCCAGAAGTACAGACCTAGCATAGCCCTCAGCAAAGTTTCTCTCCTCAGGACCTGGGTTTTGTAAAGGTCTGTTTGTGTCTTGTGCACACTTTGTGTTTTTATGCCTGGCACCCACCCCTCTCTTTTCCCCTAGACAGAAAAAGTATGGGAGGTGTGTTTACTAGTTAAACAAGTGGCCAGTGGGGGGGGGGGTTACATTTGTAAGTGTGAAGTGCGAATGTGAATCTGTATGTGATATGTACAGGACTATGCTGGAAATAAGGTTTTCCCTTAATATACTATCCTGTATAAAAATAAACATTTTATCATCATTATCATCATATTTTTTTTTTTTAAATAATATATTTCTGCAAAAACATCCAACATATATTTGTTTTCTTTTCATCATATTTCATTTCTGAGATATGTGGTTTTGCCTACTATGAATAAAATGAACATCTTGGTTTGGTGGAGGTGTTTTTTTTTTACCATCAGAAATGTGTGCTACCACCACCTTCTGAATACGTGCTCAGTATGAATCCAGCATGTGAAGTCAAAAAGTAACCTTGAGTGATGGGATTTTTTTTATAAATTGCTAGTTGTGGCCATCTTTAATGATTTGAAACATGAGTTATAAAACTGGTCATAAAAGCAGTTTAAAAAATGCAGAGAAATAAAGATATACTGACTAAGATAATTATGTCAGAAATATTTTCTTGCTGAAAAGGTATCCAATGACATTTTTTCTGGTGACAAACAAATACTGCTGCTTGAAATTACGGTGTTCAGCTTTGGGCTCTACATTATGGAAATTACTTTGCTTAAATGGAGAAAGTGCAGCTTACAGCAAAAAGGATCAGGTGTAGGGGACAGAAAATGGAGCAGCTGGGACTGTGTTCATATTTCATTAAAGAACAGGCTGACGGGGCATGATGCACCTTTTGTTTAAGAGGCTGGAGAGGTACTGTAGACAATGGATACCAGCAGGTTATTCGTGCAGTCTCAGTAATGGAGAATTGTTGGGGGCACATGGTCTCAAATTGAAGAGGGCAAGGGTAAGAATGGACATAAGGAATTACTTCATTCAGACTGGACTAAAAATGAAAGGGGAGACTGCCACAGAGGCTGTGAAGACAGATACAGTATGAAATTCCGAGATTAAATGGGACAAGTATCTGTAGAAAAATAACTGGATATTTGTTCTTCATCCCCCCCCCGCCTAAGTTGGAGCTTACCTAAAGACTCTGTGGAGCTCAGCCATGACTATCCATCACTAGCATGCTCGTTTCCTTCAGCCCCAGGGATTGAACTCTGACTGAGTGGGGATCAGAGGAAGAGCAGAAGAGGAGTGCAGCCGAACGTCAGCAACTCCTGCGCCATTCACCTCCATGGCTCCTGACACTCACGACGGCGGCTAAGCTGCTGCCAATGGAGCAAGTTCATTGGTGCTAGCGATGATTCGTGAGTCATCCCGATAGTTGCCCTGACCTGAGTGGACATCAGAACTACCATGCTGTAACACAGTTGGGGGCACACATTAATTGTTTAAGAATAGGAGCTCTGTAAATAAAATAGTTTGAGGCTAAACCCCCTGGGATTACAGAATTAGCAACCATCTTGCCACTCCCTGACCCTATACCCTGGTAATGTTGCCAGAGGCTGATTGATCCACCAATCAGGCTTCAGCAGTCTGCCATGGAGCTACAGAAGACTCCTGGTATGCCGAAGGATTCATTAATTCAGCATGGAGTTTCAAATCAGTTATGTGACAGCCGGCTAGACCTTACCAAGTAACCGACAGAGGGACTTGGCCAATCAGGAAGATTTATGTTACTGTGATAGCTGATGATTTTTTAGTATGTCCTCATTCTGCAAAAAACAGTGAGGGACAGCTGACCTCTTGTCTGCTGGAGCCAGAGACTGCATCAGTAGTCTGCTGTGGAGAGTGGAAAGAAGTAGACTACTCTTCTACAAAAGTGAGAAAGGAGCAACACACAGACTTCGGTATTGAGAAGTGTGCTCAGAGATCGAAGCTCTAGCTGGGGGTTTCAGCCTGCAAAGGTAAGCCACCCAGCAGCTGGGCCTCAATGAACAGCCTGAGAAACATAGTCTCAAATCTGTGGGTTCTTAACTGTGATGGGCCCATCTAAGGCTTAAGACCACCAGGCTGATCAGCCTGCCCAGTGACTCCTGAGGCCTGGGACACTCATGATAATCCTAGAGAAATGGAGCAAGAGCTCCACTAAACCTACATGAGGTACCATAGAGAGCATCAGGCTGTGGAGAGCCAAGGAAGCCATCAAAGGCAGCATAGGACTGTGTAATGGAGTGGATACATCCAGCCAGGACACAAAGGCCTTCCAGCTGCAGGGTAACCATGAGTAATCATTCAGGACCCATGAGTCAAGCAACACTCATTGTTCATTTGTTACACAGAGCCACAGATTGGGCTAGTGTTAAATGGATGAGGCCATCAAGCAAGGTGCTTCTATTCACAGATCACACAAAGGTATGTAATAGGGTAGATACTCCAGTGGGAGTGGAAAGGATGAGGGCTGATCTTCAAAGACTAGAAAGGTGGACAAAAACTTGGCAATTAAATTTCAACGCCAAAAAGTGCAAGGTCATGCACCAAGGCAGGAAAAATCCTTGTGAGGAATACCTCCTGGGTGGAGTGAAATTTGAAGCCACAAAGCAGGAACAGGATCTGGGGTGATTATAACAGATGACCTGAAAACATCCAAGCAGTGTCAAAGGCGAACAATATGTTAGGCTGCATAGGCAGAGGAATTACAAGTAGAAAGAGGGAGGTGATTATGCCACTGTACAGATCAATGGTAAGGCCTCACCTGGAGTACAGTGTGCAGTTCTGGAGACCTCACCTCAGAAAGGACATAGACAGACTGGAGACAGTTCAAAAGAGAGCTACAAAAATGATACTTGGACTCCACAAAACAACATACGATGAATGTCTGCATGACCTAAACATGTACTCCCTGGAACAACGTGGGGGTGCGGGGCATGATCGAAACCTTCAAGTACTTGAAGGGAATAAATAAATCCAGGTTCAGGATCTATTTCAGATCAAGAATCACGCAAGAACAAGGGGGCATGGCATGAAGCTGGAAGGAGGCAAGTTCAAGAGTAACACAAGAAAGTTCTTCTTTACCGAGAGGGTGGTGGATACTTGGAATGGCCTTCCACTAGAGGCTGTGGAGACTAGGTCAGTCGGATCATTCAAGAAGGCATGGGATAGGCACAAAGGTATTATAACACTGAATAGCCGTTAAGGGAGGGGGGGCTAGGCTTATGGGCAGACTAGATAGACCATGCAGTTCCCTTCTGCTGTCACTTTCTATGTTTCTATGTAACCTTGTATTGGGTTTGCTACACAACTGTTATTCCATTTAAATGCACCAACGCTAACCATATGCAACTGTAATGGGCCAACACCGATCCAATGCCTGGATACCTGGGCTTTTACAGGAGCTCCCTAGGACTAGAGACAATTAACTGGTGCTAGTAGGGACTGGGGAAGCAGCCTAACAGTGCATTTGGGCTGAGCATTTTGATTAGTTGGGGCAGGCTGCATTATTTACCCAAGCTGTGAGCAGAAGGACACTGGCAGTGCAGTCAAAAGTAACCATTTCTGGAGTGTATTTTATTTGTCTTAATCCTTTCCTTTTATTAGGACCCCTTTCCTGACACCCTAATGAAGCTCTTTGTTATGTGTCTGTAATCTTATGTTGTGTGCCTATGATTAGTAGAGCATTAAAATTTATATTTGGGGAGCGTGAACAACTGTCACCGTGAATGGACATATTTCCCTCGAGCTCCTACGGAGAAGTTTTAACTCAATTTCTGTAACCTCACAGAGTTAGAAGATATTTGCCTCCTTTTTGCTACACTTAAGGCCTATTATCCTTGTAATACCTGCTGTAAAAATGTTGACAATCTTGGAGCTATGGGTAATCCACAGAAACATGCAGCAGATTGTGGCAAGAAAGGGTGTGCAGCAGGGCCCAGTGATGGGCAAGCTGTGGTGGCACCATCCAGGCAGGAGAATGTTGAGCCCACTATGTTTGATAATTTAAACGTCATTCAAGCTCTTGACACAAGGATGCTTGCACTCGACAACAAATTTCAGGACTTTAATGCTGGGATTATGACTTGTGAAACACAATCTGTGGCAGAACAGACAGAGGACAAAGAAGCAGCAGTGGCAGCATTAAAAGCAGCTAGGTGCCGGCCTGGTGGTGCGGAGGGTTGAGGCGTTGGACACCACACCTCGTGCCATGCTTGTGACCTGGGTTTGGGAACAGACTCGGGATGCCAGGGGCTGGCAGGGGAAGGAGAGGATTGAGCGTCCATAGGACTGCTCTCCTCTCCTGGGGAGGATTGTGGGGAAGCCTCTGGAAAATCAGATCAGAGCTTCCAATGTGAAGCTGTGTGGTTTGCCCAAAGATACAGAGAGCGATGATCTGGCAGCCTTCATCGAGAGGTGGCTTGGAACAAACTTTAACATGGAACCGCTCCCTGTTGTCTACCGAGCATACTGGATTACCCCAAGGAAGAGAATGGATTCCATCTCCCCAAGCACTATCTTTTTTCAATTTGAGGGACCACGCAAGTGAGACAGAATCATTACAGCAGCAAAATTAACTGGACCACTGGAAACTCCAGAGGGAGGGAAATTGTCAATTTTCTTGAACCTGAGTTTTACAATATGGAACTGACAGAAATCTTTTGATACTATCCATGCCCAATTGCAATCCCTGGGTGTTTCACACACTCTCTTGTACCCATCCCGACTTCGGATTATTTATATCAGTAAACATTATTTATTTTGCAATCCAAAGGATGCAGGAATCCTTCTCCAGAACATCAACAAGGATTTTGGCTCCTGTAGGACCCTAACTGAGGACCTTGAACTTTGAAATTGTGCCATGAATAGACTGCTGTGGAACGGGGAATATAGGCACCTGACTAATTACTATATTCATGTTGCCTATTCACATATTTGTTTATATTATAGTGAAAGCTGTTGTTAGAGTTTTTGTACCCTCACTACCAGCCCTGCCTCCTTTGGCTGTGGCCACATTTAAGAATGACACCTTGTGGTGTATCCTACCCTCCAAACAGTAACTACACAGCAGCTAATCACTTTGGGAGTTTTTCTTTCCGCACTAGCTCATGTTGGACACTGGATGTGCATGTGCTTAATTTTATCATTTCGCTGATTTGGATGAATTTGCTGTTGTGCTCTTCACCATGGTTTTGTTTTGTTTTGTTTAATTTTCAACATATTGTATTATGGTGATGTGGATAGTTTTATCTGCTGTTCCACATATAGCTTTGCATGATGCACTTAAAGAGCAGGTGTTTACTTCTAACAAATGCACAACCTATTATTTTATTTATTGTATTTTGGTGCATTAGTAATTCTTTTATAATAAAATATTTATTCAGGCAGTCAAACAAGAGGGGTTTTACCTTTTATTTTCACATTGCTAGTAAAAAAATAGTTCATTGGAATCTTGGTATTGGGATGTCAGAAACTGCCAGCTACTTAGGATCCCAATGTATTTCAGTGAGAAATTAAATACATCGTTCTATCTTTTTCAATAGAAACAGATGCTTCTTTCAGCAACAAACGTTGACTTTTATTTGTTTGCACTATTGTGGTCCATCTGCATGTTACAATGTTTAACAATAATTGGCTTTGTTTTTTCTCCCCAAGTGAAATCTGGTTATGAAGAAAATGTCACCTGCTAAATGAGATCAAAAGATCACAGGTTATCAAAAATCACATATTTCTATTAAATATGTAATATTTGGTAGTAGAAAGTATTATTTCGCTATAAAAACCTGAAAACAAGCATGCAGTTCCCCACTGAAATACTCTGCCCACCTTGCCAGTAAAGATTTTCTGACATCACAATACATAAATTTCATTACATTCTTTTTTGCTAGTAGTTGGCAAAATGTAAATAACATAATGAAAATGTAATTAAGGAAACAAACAAAAGCAAACAAAATGATTACAGAGGTATCGCAAGGCCCCAGACTTTCATTCTTTTCAGATATACATCCTTACCAAGCACCTGCTCTTTAGCTACAGTAGCATGACATGTTGCAGCCTGAATGTAATATAATATTCATGCTGCTATGTTTGGAGTCACGCTAGGAGAATACCATTGCCTGTTTAAAGCAGCTTATCTGTTTGTTTTTTTTGTTAAATGTAAGTTTCAAATTTGTTAAAGTAGTAAAGGGGCTTAACCTTTTGTCTTCATCTTCTCTGCTGGGTGGGAGTGGGATGCACACTTAATTACTCTGTGTTATACACTATCTATATATGGGACCACAAGGCTTATAGTGCATTGAGCCCTTTGTCACACTGTTGCTAATCTATATATTCAATTGGTCCATCACAGGCATGCTTCTTAGTTGGCAAATGAATGTTATATATGGCATTTCCACTGTCTACTTGTGTTTGTTGACAAAAATGTTGATTTCATCCCATATGTATAGGTACCCTGAGCATTACATTTAATCATCCTCCAATGAGCATGGTTTCTACAGTATGTAGAATAATGTATTTGCCGTGTAGTATTTATAAGTTTGATCTTATTAAATAAAAAGATTTTATAAAAAACATATATTTGGCAAACTGCTGATTGCATTTTAGGGATCTGGCCTGTTTGCACCAGTGGGGACCAAAACCAATTGGAATTGTTTGTCCATGACAGTACTAGCTTCTTACCTGACCCAATAAATATTTCCTTTGGTGGAGGTGCCACACAATTAACATCTGAATTTTTAAATGCTGTGTCTTTGGGTAATGAAATCCTACAGAAATTAATGACCTGGGCCCTGAAACCTTATTTCAATCTATAAGGCAGGGGTAATTTACTGACATCTACGGTGACCCTGTACATTTTCATTTGGAATTTGTTAACTGGGAAGGGCACACTGAGCTGAGACTCATTTTCAGGTGAGAACCGTGGGAGGGGGCTAGAACAGCTAGGTTAACACCAGGTGGATTAGATTGACTGTTAGTCTTATTCTACCTCATTGTACTTTCTCCAGGTTAAAATTCTTGAAGATAAGTAGCACCTTTTACAAGATTTTGTCCCATGTCCCACACACTGGAAAAATAACCTTCGTATAAAGGAAATGGCCACTGCTTCCATTAGAGTATTTCACTTTTCTTTACTTCTGCTCTTGAACATGTTAAAGAAAACAATTAAACTGAATCCGAGGAAGCACAATATTTCTGAAACTTCTTCAGTAATATTTAAATATTTTATACCTGTTCCTTTGATGCAATGTCAATCTCATCAGCAAGTGAGTGGAAACTCGACTCTGTTGTGCCAGGTGACTTCTCTTCATGAGAGCCCAATGTCATCAGCTCATCATTCAACTCCTCATTTTGAAGCTGAAGTTTTTTGTTTTCCTATACCAGTGCAGAGCGAGATGCAGTGTTAAAAGAGCAGTACCACGAGTATAATATCAAGAGATCAAGGTTGGGAGACTTAAAGAGCAACTCTGCACTTTAGCATGTGTGTTCATAAAATGATGTTTCAGTGATTACATTTTACTAGATGATACCATTTTTCATAGTCAACATTCCTTTCCAAGGTTTACAGCACATCTTGGTAGTCTATCCCAAATGTTTCTATAAAAATAATTTGCCACTCCCCAGTAAACCTCACAGCACTTTTGTTTATGACATCATGGTGCTCACCATGATAGACTATGAGGTCACAGACATCAATTATTAGGTCAGCAGGGGAGAGTCAGATACATTATGAAAGACTCCGTGAACTATGTAATGCATCACCTTCAGTATTTAGCAGCCCAACAGGGAGAAGTAAAAAAATAAATAAATAAAAAACAGAAAACACTAAAGTTAGAACATAATTAGGTAAATCTAGTGGTTTTAAGCTTTTTATTGTAGTAGACAGTTACTCTTTAATAAAGGCAATTATGAAATGGATGAATGGATACAACCCTAAAATCTGATTCGACTAGGCCACATTCAGCTGGGATGATGTCTCAGTACATAATTGTGCTCTGAAGTAGGTTCTGCCATGAGACACTTGACTTACTTTATATTAAGATGCCAGTTTGTGCACCGATTGCCCACAGAGAAAATGGCAAATGAGGCAAACATCAACAGGTGCAGTTCTTGTCTTGGAGTCCAGCAACCATGAGAATAGTTACAAGCCATCACATACAGTCTCATGTTAGATGTGTATTCAAACCATAGTTAAACAGCTCTGATCTGGCTAAACAATTAATTAATTAATTAATTAATTTGAGCACTGGTAACTTTAACAGGCACACTAAACCAAGGCTCATTCCCAGGTGCAACCAGGGGGAAAGGGAGCGGGAAGTAGGATAACAAAAACATCGACACTAGACAGTATTAATGTTTGGTACAAAATTAAATACAAACAGAGTACAATTTAAACACAGTACAAGTGCACATAAACGTAAACGGAGCTAAAAGTAAAATAGACACATAAAAGGAAAGAAGAAGCCTGATACAGGCTGAGAAAAAACCCAGGGGGAGGCCCAACAACAGGGATGGTGGGACTCTGATAGGGAAGGATCAGGGAGTGGGATGACCCGAGCAGGTGAGAGTGAGAAGGAGTTTTATCTGGTGTCTAAAGGAGACAGGGAAGGGGGAAGAGATGGAGAGTGAAGAGGAGCAGGCTCCAGAGAGAGGGAAGGTGATAGAAGAAGGCTGACTGCCTGGCAGCAGAGTGAAGGTGGAGAACTGTGAGAATCTCTATAGTGGAGGGAGTATGAGGCAGACGGAGTGAGAGAAAGGACTGTGGACAGGTAAGAGGGTGAGGTCTGTGGCGAGCTACCCCACTGCTAGTCCTTATTTGTAGATATTATTCTGTTGCATATATGTTTGTTTATGTAATTCTATTGTATTTGTACATGCACAAGAAATGCCAGTGTTAATTCAAGGCTCATAGGGTACAGACTGGATTTTGTTTAAAAGGGTTTTGACCTTCCTTTGACCTACAAGACCAGCCTTGCTTGCAGGAATCTGACACGTTCTTGTCAAAGGCTTTGGGGATGCATGATCAAAGGGGTATTTCCAAAAAAAACTGAACAAGGGAACCAGAAGTAATCACCTGTATAGTCATAATCCTTACATGGACTTCCTGGTAACAAGCCAGTTCAAAAAGCCCAAGATGTTTTAGCAAGGATTTGATCAGCAAATGTCAATTCTAACAGGACAGTGTAAATTTTATCTTATGGGTGTCAACTTTCTACAAGGGACTTCAAAGGCTTAGACTATAAATGCCAGGATTAGATTTTTGGAAACCGTGCCATCTCCTGGCCAAACAGAGTAGTTGCTCTGATAAGTGGACCAGTGTCTTTGGGAGTGGAATAACTGCTGACACGGCAAGATTACAGAAGTGTATTTAAACCCCCAGCTCATTGCATTTACATATTTTCATCTGGACACTCTGCTTGAAACACACCAGAAGCCAAACTGCTGATACCCAGTGTGGTTACAAGGACTTTTAAATCTTCATACTTAAGGTAGAGACTTAGTTAACCAGTTTTAGTGCATTTTATCCAGTATACTTTCCCAGTTTGTTTATTGTACTGTAACCTAAATTAGTATATTTCCTCTTTTAGTTGTAACTGCATTTATTTATTTTAGTAAAAACTTTTGCTTTTCTAAAGAAATTCTGTCTGCGTGAGAGTTCTTATATTGTATGTGTGACTGGAAAATTTATTAATAATCTGTGACAACTGTTACTTGCTTAGAGGGGCCACTGTAAGGAACCAAATTGAGAAAAGGATCAGTAAAAAGGACATCTGGAAGGAGAGGGAGAATACCAGAGTCTCATTTGAGTCTGCAGGGATTGTGAACTAGGCTGTTGCATGTCCTGTAGGGTGAAGGCCAAATCAGGTGTTGTGCTGCTACCCTGAAGAGAGTGTAACACCTGGGTCTTCCTCCTTTCTGTAGTAGCCAAGAAAAGGGTTTATATGTGGTCACAAGACTCGAGACTGGTATTGTACCCTGATCCAAAGTAAAGAGGAATGTTCTGGGACCGCGTGGTGAGTGATCCACTGTAAACTCAGTAAATACTTTGGAAGGACATGAGAAGGGTATCTCTGTTTTCCCCCTCCCTGTCATGAATTGCACTTAGGGGGGCACTGTGACCTCAGTGGACACTGACCCTCAGGAGTGGGTTAGTGACAGATCTGGTGTACAGTGTTGGGATCCAATAGATCTGGTTGCATAGTGTTGCAATTCAAGAGATTGGTGACACAGGCATAACAGTTGGATTCAAGCCCAGTGTATCAGATTGATAAACTGTAAACAGTCCACACACAATCAAGGCAGAGATTTAAAAATACATAATTTGGTTACAGTATAAAGTTCTCTACCTGTTTGTTTCTTGGGTAGAGAAAGCTAGTGTAGCAGTACTTATGGAAGAAGATGGTTTTCATCTACAGTGAATACATTGCAGAATACCTAAAGCAGTTGTGTCAGGAGAGAGGGGCAAGCCAAAAAGCACCTTGTGGAGGCTCTGATGGCAGTCGATGAGCTAGCGACTGCCCAGAACCTCGAGTCATGGCCAGTGACTAAAAAGGACCAGAGCCTGGGTTTGGGGGTGCCAGGATTTATCACAGAGTCTAGCCCTAGGGAGGTGGACAGTGGGACCAGAAGGAATCCAGAGCCACAGCAGCAGGGGAAGGTCATCACAATGCTGGAGACAGAGGGGATCAGGCTGTAGCTAGAGCTGAGGAGACTGGAACTGGAATTTGAGCAGAAAAGAGTCACAGCCCAGCAGCAAAGGGAATTTGAGCAGAGGAAGTTTGAGCTGGAGATGCAGGAAAAAGAAAACCAGCATCAGAGAGAGAGGCAGATGAAAAAGAAAGCCAGCTTCAGTGAGAGGCAGCAGGAAGAGAAAGGCAGCTCCAGTGAGAGACCGAGGAAAGGCAAAAACAGCGGCAGAGAGGGGGTGAAGAAAGAGAAAAACAGTAGCAAAGAGAATTTTAACTGGAGAAGCTAAAACTCCAACAACCAGCACCAGAGGAGGTAAGTGGCAGGGGTGAACCTGGAACTCCTGGACTGGGGTACAAGTTAAATTCTAAATTAACAGCTGAATTTAAACAGGGGGAGGATATGGATGCATTTTTAAATTTATTTGAAAAGGTCTGTATCCAGGCTAAAATACTCAGGGAGTCCTGGAGCTTCCAGCTATCCCTGCTGCATACTGGTAGAAGGCGTAAGGCCTTAGGCCAAATGGACAGTCAGGACAGTAGTAATTATGAGAAATTTAAACTGCATTGCTTAAAAAGTATGAATTAATGTCTGAAGCATACAGTGTTAAGTTCAGTAAACTCAGAAGAAGCCCCGACATAAGCTACAAGGACCTCGTCACAAAGTAATGTCAGTTTTTGAAACATTGGTGGAAGGGACTGGAAGCTGTAGAGAAAATTGAGGAGGTTGTACTTCTGTAGCAATTCTTTTGGGCTTGCCCAGCAGAGCTAAACAACTGCTTAGAGGACAGAGATCCCAAAACAGTGCAGCAGACTGCTGAGCTCTTGGACCGCTATGCCAGGAGCAGGCCTTCTCTGAAAGGAAGTGGGGTGGGTGATGCAGCACAAAAGGGGAAAAGCACACCTTCAGGGCAGCTAAAACCCTCACTGCCTCCACAGAAAGGGGGAGGCCCCAGGTTACAAAAAAGGGATGTCTCAGGTAAAAGAAATGATGACCGTTGCTTTTGCAGACAGCTAGGGCATCTTTCCAGACAATGTCCTAACAAGGCACTGAGTGGACAAAGTGGTGTTCGAACAGAGTTGGGTGCACTGTGTATTCCTGAAAGCATGCCTACAAACATGAGGGAGCACATACACCTGGTTACTGTAAATGGAGTGCACACACCCATGGGTTAAGGGACATGGGGGCATCTCTTACCTTAGTAAAAGGGGGTTTGGTTGAGCCTGAACAGCTTATATCTAATCAGTTCATAACAGTAAGGGGATTCACTGGGGAGGAAAACACTCTGCCACTTGCTAGCGTTCTCCTGGATTGGGGTGAGACAGGAGAAAGGGTAAAAAAAAAGGTGGCAGTTGTAGACAACCTCGCCCTGGACGTGATTATAGGGAACAATCTCTAGAAGGGGGTGGTGTGTGCAGTTACCCACAGTCAGATGGCAAAGGCTGATTGTGGTTCCCTGGAACCCATAGAAGCCCCTTTGGAAAACAATGGGAGACTGGTTTTCTAGCCTGTGTCTCCTGACATGAAGAGTAGTGGGGGGGGGGGGACTTCCCCAGCTACAGAAGGTTACTCTGAGGAGGGAAAGGGAACATTGTTTTACCAGAAGTAGCACACTGAGTTGAAGCATGTTTCCTGATGTGACCTGGGAGCACAAGGAAGTTAAGTGACTTGCTCTGAATCACACAGTTTGCACCTAAGTGGCTGTGGGATTCAAACCCAGGTCTCCAAATCTGCAACTCCGAGCCCTAATACACTGCACTATACTGCCCCTGAGGCAGGGGTAACCAATGGTTGGAAGTTTTGGGATGGCAGTGATCCTGAATGCTCTGAGGCTAGACCTATGGACCCCCAGTTTAGAAACTGAAGGGGACATGTTCCATGCTTTGGGGAAATGTAAAGATTTTGCAGCTGCTCAGAGGACTGACCCTAGTTTGGACAGGCTGAGGACTTGTGCAGAATCTGACGGGACACAAGTAGATAATGTGAGACAGAGTATTTTGAGATAATGGACTGTTGTATACACAGGATGTAAGGACCGAGGGAGGGGCGATGGGCAAGCAGCTTGTCATTTCCCAGGGGTACAGTGAGTAGTTGCACAAGATCAATCATGATATCCCCATGTCCGGACATCTGGAAATCATGTGCACCATGCAGCAATTGGCCCAGAATTTCTATTGGCCCAACTTCACCCAGCAGGTGAAGGAATATTGCAGGTCTTGTCACCGGTGCCAACAAATAGGGAAAGCAGGTAGTAAAACCAAAGCCACCCTAATTCCCTTGCCTTTTGTGCAGGAGTCATTCCAGAGGGTGGAAATGGATGTTGTGGGACCCTTGAGTACCCCAAGCTCCTCCAGGAAGAGGTTTATCCTGATGGTGGTAGATTATGCCACCCGATACCCAGAGGCAGTTGCCCTATCCTCGCTGAGGACAGACAAAGTAGCAGACACCTTGCTAGGGATTTTCTCCTGTGTCAGGTTCCTGCAGGAGGTTATCACTGATCAAGGGAGTACCTTCATGTTGGACCTGATTAAGTGTTTGTGGGAGAAGTGTGGGGTGGTGCAGAGGTGCACAACACCTTATCACCCGCAAGCCAATGGGCTTGTGGAAAGGTTTAATGGTACCCTAAAATTGATGCTCCAAGCATTTGCTGAACAGCATGGGAGGGACTGGGAGAAATACCTTCCTCGTCTGTTGTTCACATACAGGGAGGTGTCCCAAGAGTCAACAGGGTTTTCTCCCTTCGAACTCTTATATGGACATAGGGTGCGTGGGCCCCTAGACTTGGTCTGGGAAGATTGGGAAGGCAAGCATGCCACCCAGGGAACTCCCATAGTGGAGTATGTCCTAATGTTTAGGGAAAAGCTGATGATGCTTATGGAAGTAGCCCAGAGCAACCAGTCAGCCGCCTAGCAGAAGCAAAAGTTCCTGTACAACTGCAGAGCCAGAGTCCACTTGTATAGTTTGGGACGGGGTATGTCCCTGTCACTGTAGTAGGACCCCTTTTTCTCTTTATGGTTGCAACCACTCTTTTGCTCTCTACTAAAGCTATCCATTTCTTTCTCGTCTGAGGGTAGGCCACCTTCAGACAAACCTCAGTTCTTCTCCTTTATATGTTTCCTTTCTTCCATGGGTCCAAAATGCAGGAGGTCAAACTGGCAGTGACCTCTTGGTCTCAGGCTGGCTGAGACACTGACACTAAGCTAGGCATGTAAGCCAGTAAACCGATGCCATGACTAAACAGCCAGAATGAGTAAAGGTAAGATATTATGAAATGAAGGCTGTTAAGAGATTGGCTTGTTTTATAAATGTGTAAAACAGGACATGTAACTCTAAGAAAGTGTTATGTTATAAAGTAAAAGACACAGGCAGCAATCCCTTTCCTTTTTATTTTCTGTTCCCTCTGTGCCGCTCCATGTCTAAACGTACTTAGCCTAGTAAAATAGTACAAAGGAAGAAATATATTGTTCGCAGGCTAGGCGCTATGCTGCTGATGTTGAGAAGTAGTTAGTGACCTTAACATGTGAGAGGCATTCGACGCTTCCTTTCTCTGCTATTTGCAACAAAAATGTAGCTATCCCTGGCAGCTCTCAGCTGCATGTCTGATAGCTCTCCTTGTTCTCTACAAGCCTAAATGCCACTGGTAAAAGGGCCTATTCCTGAGGAAATCCAGAGAAGAGAGGGCTTTTTGTTTCTTCTGTAAACTGTGTTGCTTTATGTAAATCCTCTCTCACTCTCTCTCTTGCAAATGTCCCCATGTGTGCTATGCGCTTATACGAGGAGACTTCCTCGGTCTCCGAAAAGGGAACTCAGTAATGGGTTCAGGAGACACAGAGGTCTCAGTCAGCTCCCCAAGAGGTCAGTGTCTATTAACAGCCATTCTATGTACACCCGAGGTTTTATAAAAACTGCCCCACTCATCCAGAGAGGCCAAAAAGAAACAAGAAGCAGACAACTAGAAAACTGCAGCCATCAGCACCCAGGGCAATATAGAAAAATACAATTTATATACATCCCACAAGGCATAATAGAATGGGGGCATACGTATTAAGTGAACAAGCATCAATTGTTATGCTTATTACAGGTTTATAGAACAGTCAAACAACTTGTACAAGTGAAGAAATTTACAAATACAGTATTTACCCCTGTGGGTTTCTATAGTTCGTTTCAGCCCTTGTGTATGTAATCCTTCAGAATAGAAACAAAGAACATCTTGCTTAAATATGGGGAAGTAATAATTTTAAATATTAGTTGCTGCTCAGAGCTCTTATATTTAGAGGTATGCACTCACCAAAAACTCTGGACGTCTAGAGTGCCTATAGGACGGCAACAGCCCCTAGTGGCCATATTTTATACATGGCTAGCTGACAATCATTGCTTAGTAGAAGGTTTTCCACCTTCACATATGTATACTTTCATTTCAGTCAGGACCTTTTGTTTTCTGAAAGCCTTTTTGGATAATAGATGTGTTTAAGAAGACCTCAAGATCTGTATAAAATAAAAAAGGGGCTTAAATAAAATGTTTAAAAATTGTATGATGCAAATTCACCTGACTATAAGTGGGTGGATATAAAAGGTCTACCTGAAGCAGAAGATAGACAGGGTTAGTCCTTTCTGACAGAGTGTAGGCAAAGAACTAGGAGGGTCAGCTGCTACACCGAACAGAGTGTGGAAAGAGTAAATGTTCAGTATCATTTATTTTGATTTGTTTTCATTGTTTTATTTAGAATTTTATGGTGCAGAAGTTATTTGCTGTTTATAAGAAAAATAAACATCCTGATAAGAAAACAGTGGGTTGCACCTTATGAACTTGGGTTGTCTCCATCTGTATTTCCCGCACCTTTACACCATGTAAGCTGTAGGTCAGGAAGTCATGGTCCTAATCCCAGTCCGGAAGGATAAGCTGCAGGCCAAGTGGGCAGGACCATACAAGGTAGTCCAACAGGTTATGAACTATATTGTAGAACTGCCTGTCAGGAGACATACCCATAGAATGTACCATGTCAACATGATGAAGCCATATGCAAATAGGGCTGACATGGTATTTGCAGTGTGTTGTCCTGGACAGGGGATGGATGAAGAAGACCACCTACTGGACTTGCTTGAGGAAAGCAAGTGGGAGTCATCAGTGGAGGCAATCAAACTGTCATCCCAGTTTACCCCCAGAACAATCACCAAGAAGTGAGGGAGGTTTTAGAGGACTTTTCCCCTTTGTTTAGGGCCAAGCTGGGATATACTCACTTAGTGACACACAACGTAGATACAGGAACACAAACACCCATCTGATGGACAGCTGACCGGGTGTCTGAGGCCGTCCTAAAGGACATTAGGAGGGAGGTTGAAGAAATGCTGGATTTAAGGCTAATCCAGAAATCTCACAGTCCCTGGGCCTCGCCTGTAGTCCTTGTTCCAAAGCTGGATGGCTCTATTCACTTCAATGTAAACTATTGTGGACTCAACGCAGTCACAAAATCTGATGCCCACCCAATGTTATGGCTGGATGAACTACTGGACAAGTTGGAAGGGACGACATACCTCACCACTACTGACTTGACAAAAGGGTACTGGCAGGTCGATTAAACTGCCAGAGCTAGGGAGAGGTCGGCCTTCATCACTCCAATAGGATTATTTCAGTTCAGGGTAATGCCTTTTTGAATGAAGAATACCCCTGTCATTTTCCAAAGGTTGGTCAACCAGGTGTTACATGGTACTGAAGAGTACACAGTGGTGTATCTGGATGATATTGCCATCTTCAATGCCAGGTGGAAGGAACACCTGTCCCACCTGATGGAAGTGTTGGGAAGAATACAGAAGGCAGGGTGTACTGTCAAAGCTGAGAAGTGCCAGACGGGCATTGTGGAAGTGGCATACCTAAGACATGTAGTAGGGCAGGGGCAGCTTTGCCCTAATCAAGTCAAGATTGAGGCACTAGAGGCATGGCCTGGGCCTGAAACCCAGAAGCAGGTTTGGAGTTTCCTAGGGACTGGGTACTATTGGAAGTTTGTACCAAAATGACAGTACCCTAGTAGCTTCTCTCTCTGGCCTGTTAAAGAAAAGAATACCCAACAAGGTAAAATGGGAGCCAGACTGAGAACGAGCCTTCACACAGCTGAAGGAGACACTGTGCAGTGCCTCTGTTTTGGCCAGTCCAGATTACAGTAAACCATTTGTAGTCCAGACAGATGCCTCAGATGTGGGGATTGGAGAAGTCCTCAGTCAGACCTCTGACCAAGGGAAAGATCACCCAATAGTGTACCTTAGCAAAAAGTTGCTTCCCCAGGAGCAGGCCAGTTCCACAGTCAAAAAGGAATGCCTTGTGCTGGTATGGGCCCTGAAGAAACTACAGTCATATCTCTACAGGAGGCACTTTGTAGTATAAACCAATCATAACCCCCTGGTGTGGCTAACTCAGATGGGGAAAACAAATGGTTGTCTCTTAAGATGGAGCATTGCCTTACAGGGCTACACATATGAACATTACCCACAGGGCCAGATCGGCCAATGCAGACAGGTTATATCGCTAGTTAGAGCAACAAACAGAATTTGTGAAACTCATACCATGCCTAGGGATGCATTCCCACAAATTCAGTCTAGGAGGAGGGAGTGTTGTGAGTTCCCCCCACATTACCCACTACAGAACTAAAAAGTAAAGGGGGAGGACAAGAGGCACTCTGGATCACCTTGGAGACAGGGAATGGCATCACAATCTGCACAGGGGTTGTATACAGACCCCCCGTCTCAAGGGGAGGAAATGGACAACAAAATGATAGAGTACATTCTCAAAATGGCTGAAAAAGGGGGGATACTGTTGATGGGGGACCTGAATATGCCAGATGTTAACTGGATAACAGGTACTGCAGCCACATCCAAGAGCAGGGTCATTCTCGATGCCCTGCAGGGGGCAGGCTTAGGACAGCTTGTGTTGGAACCACCGGAGGGAGCAATATTGACCTGGTACTCTCAAATAGAGAGAGGATCACAAATTTAGAAGTCAGTAGACATCTGGGAACAAGACCACTGCACAGTGTGCTTCACAATGAGCACAACCATGGAGATAAGCCATACAAAAACAAGGATACTGGACTTTAGAAGAGCTGACTTTGGCAAAATGGGTGAATACCTGAAAAATGCACTAGCAAATGACCAAAAAGGAGGGGTGGAAGAACAATGGAGAAAAATCAAAACTGCCATCATAGAGGCAACAAGCCTTTGTGTGAAGCAAATAAAGAAAACAAAGCAGAGTAAAAAACACTATGGTTTTCAAATGAGGTGGCAGGGAAGGTTAAGGAGAAAAAGGCTGCATTCAAAAAGTATAAGGAATCACAGAAGGAGCATGACAGGGAACTGTATCAATTAAAGCAGAAAGAAGTGGGGAAGGCAGTCAGACTAGCAAAGGCCCAAACCGAAGAAAAAATAGCCAACTCAGTTAAGAAGGGGGATAAAACCTTTTATAGGTACATTAGGAAGCATAGAAAGGTTAAGGGAGGGATAGTGAAGATTAATAAAGGAGAGAGGAGGTGGGCAGAGGGGGACAGTGAAAAGGCAGAGATACTGAATGAATACTTTTGCTCAGTATTTACAAAAGAGGATGAGGAGGAGTTACCTAAACCAGACAATAGAAGCACTCTGGGTAGGGGGGTTGACACCAGTCCATTCACAGAAGAAAGAGTCCTGAAAGAACTCCTAAAACTCAAGGTGGACAAAGCAATGGGGTCTGACGGGATTCACCCCAGAATCCTAAAAGAACTAAGGGAGGACCTAGTGACACCACTGACCATGCTTTTTAACAGATCATGGCAGGATGGGGCGGTACCTGAGGACTGGAGGAGGGCAGATGTGATTCCCCTTCACAAAAGTGGGTGCAAGGCAGAACGGAAACTAAGACCTGTAAGTTTGACCTCAGTGGTATGGAAAATGATGGAATCACTTCTGAAAGAAAGAATTGTTGAGTACCTAGAGGCCAGCAGGGCACAGGACCCAAAGCAGCATGGATTTACAGCAGGAAGGTCATGTCAGATGAATCTAATTGATTTCTTCGACTGGGTGACCAAAGTAATAGACCAGGGAGGGGCTGTGGATATGGCCTACCTAGACTTTAGCAAGGCATTTGACACAGTCCCACACAAAAGATTAATAATCAAGTTAGCCAGCCTGGGAGTGGGTCCCAGGGTGGTAGCCTGGGTAGCAAACTGGCTGCACAACAGGACACAGGAGGTAATAGTGAATGGAGCACATTCCAAAGAAAGGAGGTTACTAGTGGAGTACCTCAGGGCTCAGTACTGGGTCCAGTCCTCTTTAACATCTTTATAGGTGACATTGCAGAGGGTCTGGAAGGAAAGGTATGCCTCTTTGCAGATGACACAAAGATCTGTAACAGAGTTGATACACAAGGGGGGTAGAAAAGATGAGAAGGGACTTGGCAAGGTTGATGGAATGGTCAGACATGTGGCAACTTAGATTCAATACAAAGAAGTGCAAAGTAATGCACCTGGGAAACAAAAACCCAGGAGAAGAGTACACAATAGCAGGGGAGGTACTAACAACAACAAAAATGGAATTGGACCTGGGGGTAGTCATATCAGATGACCTGAAGGTGGGTAAGTAATGTGAAAAGTCGGTAAGGAGAGCCAGGGGGATACTGAGATGCATAGGAAGGGGCATCACAAGTAGAAAAAGGGAAGTGGTTATCCCTCTGTACAGACAGTTGGTGAAACCCCATCTGGGGTACTGCGTGCAGTTTTGGAGACCTCATCTACGCAAGGACATAGACAGGATGGAAGCAGTCCAGAGGAAGGCAACTAAAATGGTGCAAGGTCTGCAGCAGAAGCCATATGAAGAGAGACAGAGAGCTTAATATGTATACTCTTGATGAAAGGAGGGACAGGGGGGACATGATAGAAACGTTTAAGTACCTCAAGGGAATCAACAAAGTCCAGGAGGGTAGCATCTTTCAGAAAAAGAGATGTGTAAGAACAAGGGGGCACAATTTAAAGATAGAGGGGGGATGGCTCAGGGGCAATGTGAGGAAATTTTGTTCACAGAGAGAGTGGTGGATATATGGAACAGCCTTCCTGAGGAGGTCATTGGGTCTAAAACAATGGGAGAATTCAAACATGCATGGGACAGACACAAGGCAATTATAGTTGGGGGTGGCAGGAAGTAGGCTGTTGGTTAACTAGAATCTGCAGCTTATCCAGTAGGTAGGGAAATGGGCAGACTGGGTGGGCCAAGTGGTCCTTATCTGCCGTCAAAGTCTATGTTTCTATGTTTCTGTGTTTCTATGTTTCACTGCTAGCCCTTATTTGTAGGTATTATTCTGTTGTATACTGTATAAGTTTTTTATGTAATTCTATTATATACTGTATGTACATGCACAAGAAATGCTGGTGTTAATTCAAGGCTCATAGGGAAAAGACTGGATTTTGTTTAAAAGGGTTTTGACCTTCCTCTGACCTACAAGACCAGCCTTGCTTGCAAGAATCTGACACGTTCTTGTCAAATGCTTTGGGGATGCATTATCAAATGGGTCTTTCCAATAGAAACTGACCAAGGGAACCAGAAGTAATAAATCGTCTGTATAGTCATAATCCTTAAAGGGTTTTCCTGGTTACAAGCCAGTTCAAAAAGCCCAAGATGTTTTAGCAAGGATTTCATCAGCAGATGGCTATTCTAACAGGACAGTGTACATTTTATCTTATGGGTGCCAGCTTTCTACAGGGGATTTCAAAGGCTTAGACTTTAAATGCCAGGATCTGATTTTTGGAAACAGTGCCATCTCCTGGCTAAACAGAGTAGTTACTCTGATAAATGGACCAGTGTCTTTGGGACTGGAACAACTGCTGACACGGGAGGATTACAGAAGTGTATTTAAACCCCTAGCTCATGGCATTTACAAATTTTCATCTGGACACCCTGCTTGTCACACACCAGAAGACAAAATGTTGAAACCCAGTGTGGTTACAAGGACTCTGAAATCTTCATACTTAAGGTAGAGGCTTAAGCAGTTTTAGTGTGTTTTATTCTGTATACTTTTCCAATTTGTTTTTTATACTGTAACCTAAATTATTATATGTCCTCTTTTAGTTGTAACTGCATTTATTTAATTATTTTAGTACAAACTTTTGCTTTACTAAAGAAATTCTGCCTATGTGGGAGTTCTTATGTTATTTGTGACTGTGGAAAGTTTATTAATAATCTGTGATGACTGTTACTTGCTTAGAGGGGCCACCGTTAGGAACCAAATTGAAAACAAGGTCTGCAAAAGGGACATCTGGAAGGATAGGGAGAATACCAGAGTCTCATTCAAGTCTGCAGGGATTTTGAACTAAGCTGTTTCATATCCTGTAGGGCAAAGGCCAAATCAGGTGTTGCGTTGCTACCCTGAAGAAAGTGTAATGCCTGGGCCTTCCTCCTCTGTGTAATAGCCAAGAAAAGGGTTCATATTTGGCCACAAGACTCGAGACTGCTATTGTGTCATCATCCAAAATAAAGAGGGGCACTGTGGGACCTCGGAGTTAGTGTTCCGTTGTAAACCCAATGAACACTCTGGAAGGACACAAGGAGGGTATCCCTGTTTTCCCTCTCCCCATCATATATTGCCCTTAGAGGTGGGCACTGTGACCTCAGTGGACCTTGACCCTCAGAAGTGGGTTCATGACAAGGATCAAACCAAAATTTTGAGATGAAGGAGGCACAGTAGGACTGGAGATGTGAAGGTAGGGAAAGGATGGACGGGGAGTGGAGGCAGAAATGAGGAGTATGAGGTGTACCATACTTTGCCACAGTGCCAGTGCTCTAAACAACCAGACAGATGAAGGAACCCCTTGATAAAACACCTACGTAGTTCAAATCACCAGGGAGTTCAATTTGTGGCTTCTCAACTTATCTGTTACCTGTGTACAAACAAATAACAAGTTCACTACTTTCATCTACCTAGTTATTCGGAGTGCTGTCACTGTGATAAAGTATGGTACTTACTATTGTGGCGGACTAATACCAGACACATAAAAGCAGTGAGTGTTAGTACATTTCTTTTTTTTTTCCAAACCCAGATGAGTATGAGGGGGGAAGTTAGTAACAAATGCAACAAAAGGCACTGCAGTGGGTGTCCAGTCTTACAAGGAAAGAGTAGGAGGCAATGCCATAGACTACATCTGCACAGACAAAACTGGGAGCACCATTTTGGTAACTCGTGCATGGTGGACCTGTGGAGACAAGCAGTCTTTGTTTCAGTCCAAAGAACCGAGTTTGGGGTGGAGCTTGGAATGAATGGCATCAATGTGGGCAGAGAAGTCAGGCTTACTGTCTAGCCTCCCCTCCCCACCAAGATACTTGAAGGAAGACACCACTTCAAGGAGGGAGCCATCCAAGGTGGAGAAGGCAGAGGGGGAAGACTAGCCAATTTATTGTTTATTTCTGTTTGTGTACAGTCCTTATTTATATATTGTTGAATGGAAAGGAAGGATAGGCAGTTCTGCCTATTTTCAACCATGTCCCGGGGGGTGGTAAGATACAGATAAAAAAACAACTGAAACTGAACCAGATTAAGCAGTTGGTGGTATTTGTTGTGAATGGGGAGAATCTGGCCAGGACTCCAGGGAAATCTGCCCACTCTTGGGAGAGGACATTGTTGGCCTGGTATCCAAGATGGAGGATCTAAAGGCTGCAGAGGAGGTGAGCTGCAGCAGGCTGTGGAGATGTCCTCCCTCCCAGCTGGTGTAAGCTACGAGGACAGTGGTTTTCGGATTCAGACTGTGGTCAAAACTTCCAATTGAGTTCCAACTGAGGATGACATAGATTCAGAAAATGAAGTGTTTCATAACACGGCAGTGGGTGATATAGCTGCTGCTGAAACACAGCTAGAAAAAGAAATGTCTGAAAGATGGAAAATGCTACTGACAATACTAGCAGTGGATGAAAACCGCCACAATAAACAGAAAGAAGCTCCAAAGAAAAAAGAATACCTTTGAAGGCAGCAAAAAGCAAAGCTGTTCACCCTTGCCAGAAACAAAGACTGACAGAAAGTTTGATGCTCTGAGGAGTGCTTCAGTGAATTAGGAGATAATTGACAAACAGCTGACTAAGGAAGATCAAAGCACACCTATGTTAACTAGGAAGAGGATTACTGCAGCATTTAGAATTCAGGAGCCACGTCTGACAGAGAAGCCCTGGACACCAGAATGAGCCCTGAAAGAAGCAGGATAGAAGCAAACCAAAGAGGGTAAATGGATTACACACCCAGACTGGGATGTGACATTCTCTCTACAATCACAAAAAAGAGCAACAGCAGGGTTTTTCCAAAATGGTTGTTACTGCAGGGGAACCAGGATCGAGTGCAGAGAGAGATGAGAGACAGACAGGGTCAGCAGGGAGTGCGTCGGACTGCCAGGTAATAAAAAAATTTTGAAATGTTTTCAAATGCAGGGGAAGACATAGGGATAGAAACGCCTGGTGGGGATAGGGAGTGCTATGATAACTAGTAGAACAGCTGATACACAGGACCCTGAAGTTAAACATTAAGAACTCAACAGACCAGAAAACAAGGCGGAGAAAGATTCCAGAAGTGGGAGCATGACAGTGATACGGGGACATTCCAAGAATATACAGAAAAAAACAAAACAAAGAAACCTAAGAATGTTGAAGAATCCTTTGAGCAAAGAGAGCAGCAGGAGAATGAAACAATGAGTAATTCAAGGCAGCAATCAGAAAATAAACAGCAAGATAATGTTACTGATTTGGAATAATCCACAGATAAGGAAGAGAGGGAATTTTCAGAAGACTCCACTAAACCCCTTCCCCCCACCCCCGACAATGGCTTAAATTAGCGGATCTTGTTAAGAAGAGGGCAGAACCTGCCCCAAGGAAAAACGAAGCGCATTAGATATAAAGGGGCTTTAGATCCCAGACCAGATTGGATTTTTGTGGGAAGAACGTTGCTGAAAGGATCACTAAAATTCATGGCATCTAAGATAAGTTTGATTCATGCATTTGGTGAGGATAATTTTGATGTAAGTTTTAAAACCCAGCAAAGCTTGGAACGTTTTTAGTTGAAATATAACCAGGTGAAATTCTCTCCTCTTTGGGTGCCTTTTATGGTGATACCCCTTACTAAACAAATAATTATGTTTCAAAATGAGGGAGTCAATGTTGGGGCATACATCATTGGTTACAGCAACAATGTAAAGCTTTGGGCCCACCAGAAGGAAATTATTGACTCAGTTTTTCTGGACTGGAGGTTGGCATTTTAGAGCAAAGTTAAGACAAGATGAGACAGGTATTCTACATTTACTTAATAGTATTTTTCTTGTGAGAGACAGAGACAGACGAGTATGCTTTTATTCAGGACAACCAAAGGCCTGCTATAAACATGGGGCAAGGACACATCTCTCCAGTGCTCGTGTTAAACTCCATTGTGGTCTTTGTGGAGAATATCGCTACGTCAGTACACATTCCAGAAATTGTTATGTGATGGAAGAGGGCAAGTGTTTCAAAATTGCCCTTGGATGACACACAACAGCGCTGATGGGGTGGATATGGACTATTTGATTAGTACTGCACAAAGAAAATGCCCTGCTGGTAATACAGATGTAACGCACAACAAGACCCTTCTAGCATTTCACAAGTGAGTCTGATACCACTTACATTAGACAGTCAAACTGTGTCATGTTGTTACAGCACCAGTACAGAAAGACAATGTGGATGAGACCTCTCAGCCTGCAGCAGACAAACGTATGGAGTGTCAGGATCAAGTAAATATGACTGGGGTATAGTCAGGGGAAGAAATAAGGTTTTGCCAATATAGGGAGCCAAGAACAGCTCCTGATCATCAACAAATTTTGGTCACCCAGAAGCTACTCAGACCAATCAGGAGATATTGCCTAAAAAATGAAGAAAGAGTTAAGTAGTATGAGGAAACAACAATATTTATTTATTTTTGTTTTGCTTTGGCAGGGATAAAGAGCTAAGTATAGCAGTAGGCAGAGCAAGAGTAGAGTACCAGGAATAGAGAAGAGAAAGCAGAAGACCAGATTTGGGCCAGAAAGATAGACAAAGAACAGAGTATGTGGAAGAAGGCAAGAGAGCATGAAACAGTTACTCAGAAATGTTGTTTGGAAGATTATAGACCAACTTCACAAGATAACAGACTCTCATTCATTAAATAAAGAATATTCCAACTGTGTGGTGTCATTTTTTTGCATATTGTATTTTACACATTTTGTGAAATGCAAGTCATGATGAGGAGTAGGGGGGGGAGAGTTCAAGTGGTTTAAAAACAAACAAGTATCACAAGCAGCTAAATATTCACCACACGTTATTAATCTTCATCTGAATTTTGTTCAAAACATGATAAAGGTCCTCCTCATTCTCATTTTCACTAGAAGATGTGATGTGAACTTCCTCCACTACTGAGAGTTTGCTTTGGTCTGCTGATGAGGACTTGTGAGGTTTTGCTCCCAACCTACATTTTGTTTTTACAAACCACTCTTTTACTGATGGTGTGCTGCAAGAATCTTGTGGGTCTGGGACCTCCATGGAGATTAAAAGTACTGTAAGTCTGCTATGGTGCTGGTCTTCGGGTTAGCTCTCCAGTCAGAAAAAAATATTTTCATAGCTGAAAATGCCCTTTCTAGTGTAACATTAGATATTGGATACACAAGTACTATAGCTATAGGTATGACATGAAGAATGTTGCTGAAGTATTGAGATTTTCCCTGGAAAATTATTGTCATACCTCAAGGAATAAGAGCTGCCTATGATACTTTCTAGTATTCTGCTTCAACAGTTTCCATTCTGTCGTTGCAGTATACACATTGCACATATTCTGCAGCAAGACAGGAGAGAAGTGGTTAATAAAAAACTGGATCTCCTCATTTCCAGATTCCATAAGCTCGTGATCATTGTCAGGCCAGTGTGCAGGGTCAGTGACAGTGCCATTCGTTAACAGTGGAAATTCACATCACTTTGCAAGGGCTGAAGGAGCATCCCTTATTTCCCCTTGGAGCTGAATTTCTTTGAACACTGCAGTCCCGACCTCATTAATAGCCATTTCTCTCCTGAACTTGGCCAGTGTGGTTCCATCCTGTATCGTTAGATTTCCTATTTCCAAGAGTACTGTACTGACAGTGTCCATTACAATTGGAAGGGATACATGGGCATCCTGGAATGCACGGGAGACAGTTGAAAGACCTGCGAGTATGTCAAAATAGAAGTGTGAGAAGATCAGGAATTTTACATTGCATATTTGTTTTCTAAATCCCTTAACTTTCGCCTTGTCTGCTGCTGGACTATCCCATCTGGTGTCAGACACAAGCTCACCCCAGTGACCCAGTATGCTGCTGTAATTATGAAGCACAGCATGGAGAGAGTCTTTTTTATGTGAGAATCATCGTGTTCCTTGTGATTTATTAAATGTGATGCAGGTGGTTCGATTAGCGTCAGTCCCTCTTTAACGCTAACATTTAGGGGAGTTCTCATAAAAATATAATATTGATATTAATATGCTGTCAATGGTCTGCAAAAATAGGTGTTCTTAAAAGCGTATTTTGTTGTTAATTCATGCCTATGAGAAACACAATCAATGGCAAGAAGCAATGGCTACCTTCTTTCAATAATGCCATCAAACCCACCCTTATTTCATCCAGAGTTGATGGACACACCATCTGCTCCTGCAGCAATGCAGGATAACTGTTTTATGTTGACCATCCTGTCCCAACAATTGTGAGTATCCGGAAGTCATTGCAGACCTCAGACCACTTGCATCAGCAGACTCAACATCAATTAATCCTATAAACTTCATAGTAGGTTGCCCATCTTTGAGAATTTTGGCATAAACAATCTCCTTCTCCATGGTGATCCTGTCAGTTGTCCCATCCATAAACACAGAATGATATCTGTATGGTGTTGCTTCTCACAATTGGTTTTCTTAAGTGAGCAGCAATAGTTGAGTCGAATGTGGCACACACTTTCTCATTGGTATAAGCTTTGCCAAGTTCAACACCATGTCTCTTTTCCAGTGATATTAGTCCCTTGAATTTCAGGAAGGGGGCCTCTTCTTTAGCCAGGTAATAGCCAATATCAAAGAGTTTCACTAATTTGTATAGAGATTTTTTATTCATTTTTAAGATGCATTTTTCTATTTCTCCACCTGAGGCCATATTATCAGCTAAAGCAGCAGCGAGTGATTATTTATGGCCTTCTGATACAGCATGCCTCTCACAGTTTTTTTCACATTGTTGGTTCCACTCACTTTTAAATCCACATTGCTCATTTTACCAGCTCTAGCTGCCCACTTTCTGAATAGGTCTGGTTTCTCTTGACAGTACTTAAACCACATTTTGGTTGTAATCCAGTCTTTTGCTTCAGATTGTAACCTTGACAAATCTGAATTTTCCTTTTGGCACTGCCATGAGCACACTGTGGCTACGTGAAAGGAATGGGCCTGTTTTTTTCCTTTTCCTTTGTGTTAGCAGTCATAGTACTAGCACTATCTGGTGGTGTTATGGTCAGTGACGTCAAAGAAGAGGATGGTTGTTCTGTTGCATCAGGTCCAGGCTGCTTGCATTTTCATGAAACACTGAATCCAAAACTTAGAAATGACATGATGACCACCACGGGAAGGAGATAGGTTGGGCCTTGATGTAATTGTAATTAAGAAATTTTATTTCAGTATGAACAGCTGAACCGTTCAACAGAATGAACGGACATTTTTGTTTAGGTCACGATATAATAAAATGAAGAAAATTATTTCATTGCCTCTCTTTTTTTGTTAAAATATAACAAAGGGCCAGCCCGGTGGCACAGAGGATTGAGGCACTGGACGCCACACCTCGCTCCATGCTGGCAACCTGGGTTCAGGTCACCGGGGGCTGGCTGGGGAGGAGAAGGATTGAGCAGCCAGCGGCTTGCTCTCCTTCTCCTGGGAGGGATGGGGAGTTCCCCTCGCTGCTCTACCACCACCACCTGGGGATCTCAGGGGGTGCCGGTGTGGTCTGGGGCAACAAAGGAGAGGCTGACGCTAGCAGAGGACAGGAGCTGATGCATGTCTCAGCGTGCACTGGCTAATTGGTCCTCATTGCACGCTGGCATCAAGGGAACCAGAAAAAAGAAGGGAAAATCCCCCAGACAGTCCTAGCGATGATCCTCCGCTCCCATGAAGCCAGAGAGCAGACTCCACTGTGTGCGTGTGCCTCCCTTAGGTCTAGGGAAGGTAAGGGGAGGCCTTCCTTACCCCACCTGGGGGGTTAACAGGCAGTTAACTGAGGCGGCATGCACTTTAGGGGCAGATTCCTTGGTGGGTTGTTAGTGGCAGCTTGGGGATCTGAGAGATAGGAGGGTATGGGGCAGTAGGTGAATAAAAAAAAAAGAGTAAAAAAAAAATACAACAAAGGGCAGGGATTTATCTCACCACAGGAACCTCAGTGCTCACGGGGGACGTCCAGAGTAAACTACTGTCAAATATTTTTTTAAAACACGTGTAATTACAAGAACAGGCAGGGATTTAGTTCCCAAGGCTAAGGCATCTGTACTGGACTGTGTTCACAGGGTCCAAGTAGTGTCAAGGGATGTCCAGAGCAGACTAAACTTTGTCAAATATTTTTTTAAACACGTGGAATTACAAGAACGCTAAGGCAATGATTTATTTCCCAAGGCCAAGGCATCTTTGTCAGAATGTGCTCACAGGGTCACATAGTGTCAAGAGACATCCAGATAGGACTGAACTTGCCAAATAAATTATTTTTTTTAATTATTATTATTATTATAAACACGCTGAATTACAATAACACAAGGCAGGGATATATCTTCCCCCGAGCTGTCAAAGAAACCACTAAGGCACCTTTCTTCTGTGGTCACAGCATCTGAACTATTACAGCAGATTAATTTTTTCTACGCAGTGTAGTCAAAAATAGAAGGTGGGTAAAGCTTCAGAAAGGAAAAAAAGTCTGGAACCTATCTCCCAGGCTACAGGCACCAAGATGATCAAAGTATAAAAACTCTGATGAAGTTAATTTCACACAGAGTACAAAATGAATCCTCTCTCGACCACTCTCTATATCAAACACACCATGAGTAAGACCGCTTGACCATGTATTCATGCATGTCCTGGCTTCCAAAGTCATGATTGGCTGAAAGACAGTGTGTGACAGATGGGCACACTAATAGTCTTCACACACTGTCTTCTGCCAGCGGATCTGCACCCCCGATTGGCTAACACAATATGCCAGCATGTGATCGTCACTGTTCCTGCCAGAACTATGGAGCAAGTAACCACCCCCACCGCCACCCCCAACACATGTAGTCTGCATTAGCTCAGCCACTTGCAATCACATGGCGGCACTCGGTCTCTTCCTCTCCCATCAGCCACTTAAGTCAGCTCTGGGCATGCCTGCTCCCCCCGCTCCCCAGTAGCTTCAGAAAAAAAAATGTGGCATCCAAGGTTTATTATGTTTGTAACAGCAGACACCACCATTTAACCTGGCCTGAAGGTGTAATGGACTCAGACTATTTCTCAGAAGGAGAGGTATATTTGTACATGAATTCTGCACAATAAATGAACTGACAGCTTGTGTCCACAGCGTCATCACTTAAGCATCCATCGTCTAGTTTATACAATTTCATGCTGATCTTAGCTGAGTAGAGGGACTGAAAACAAGACATGGGGCCACAAGCTGTTGGTTTCTTTATGCACAGCAACGTAAGCATGTTACCCCTGCTGAGGATGCGAGCTGGAGCCACTTGTCCATGCAGTGAGTCCACCTGTACATTTAGCCACTTTATCTTGAGTGTCCACGTTGCTGCACCAGACAAGTAGAGCAACTGAAGAGTAAACAAGCATTTGTCAATGCTGAATGTTGGCTTGCTGGCATTGGCATTGGTAGTGCAGGAGTCAGAGAGATGCATAATAGGAATGGCAGTGAAGTATTGAACTGACACCACTCCCACCCTGCAGAGACTGACAGGCATTGGGGATGTACCGTTGGGTCATCGGGCATAATGCTCACACAATTTCACCTCACCCTACCCTGCAGACACTGACAAGTATAGCTGCATGCCTTGGGGTCTTTAGGCCGTATACTCATCCCATTCCATAAGGAAATGCGCTGAGATGGGTGTGGTATAAGAGAATGGGGTGAACATTAGTGCTGAAGACCCCAAGGCACACCTTGATGCCTGTCACTGGCTGCAGGGTGGGGGTGGAATGGCGTGAGCATTATGGGCGATGATCCCAAGTCTCACCCCTGACACCTGTCAGTCTCTACAGAGTAGAGCGTTATGGTTGGAAACCCTAATGCCCTGGCTGTTTGTTGGTATTTTCACTCCAGATTTTGAAAATGGGATTTTTGTGACCCCACCTCATAAACTGTGGCACTATCATTTCGTCACTTAATCCCAAAAGGTGGTTTTGCACAGTGACAGCACCATTTGGCACCACAGGTGTGAAAACATATTTCTGGCAGGATATGAAAAATGACAGCTGTACTGTTCATGAAGTGGTGTTAAACAAATGGCAATCTTGAAAATCTGGAGTGAAAATATGAAAAATTGGCGAAGTTACGAACGTGTGTAGAAACTGCACAATGCACGCCTGTAACGCAATCATTTTTTGAAATGTTTTCACCAGATTTTCAGCATGGGCATTTTTGAACCTCTCCCCATGAACAGTGGCACTGTGATTTTGTTACTGTGTCCCAAAAGTTGACTTCCCACAGTGACCACGCCATTCTGTGCCACAGGTGTGAAAACACATTTCAGGAAGGATGTGAAAAATGACAGCTATAACTGTTCATAAGGAGGGGTGAAAAAATGGCAATGTTGACAAATCTGGAGAGAAGATATTAAAACTTGGCGAAGTTACAAGCGTGTGCTAGAAACTCTTAGCAATACGCTTGTAGCAGTCATTTTATGGAATGTTTTCACCAAATTTTCAATGTGGTCTTTTTGGGACCTCCCCTCATGAACAGTGGCACTGTTGCTTCATTAATCAGTCCCAAAAGGTGATTCTGTGCAGTGACTGTGAAATCACCTTTTGAGACTGAGAAACTAAATGACAGTGGCATAATCATGAGGTGGGGTCCCTAGAACTCTATGTTGAAAATCTGGGGCCAGAATTTCAAAAATGGCTGAGATATCAGCCTAGTTGAACTCCCAATAGCCTTCCATTATAAAGCTTACTGTCATTTCTTCAATTTGCAGTTCGGCTTTGAAGAGTGCAGACGTGTCCCAGTTCAGAGCAGAACGCAGCTCCCAACATGTGGAGGGTAAGTATAGATGAGGGGGTTGCGGGGATGTGGGGATGCAGAGAGGGTGGGGATGGAGGAGGGGGATGAGGGAGACAATGGTGGACTGTTTTCTTATTTGCAGGGAAAAAAAAAGACAGCGAGGGAAGGTTTTCTTCATTTACAGGTTAAAAAAAAAAAATGGGCACACTGGGTGGGCTCCCAGTGTGCCACAATTCTTGGGGAGATGGCAACATGGGAATTGGGCACCCTGATGTCAGCAAGGCATATAACGGGGGCGATATCCAAAACCAGGAGTGGGCATCCTGGTGTCAGAAAGGAAAGGGGAAACTGTTTAACCAGGATTATAAAAAGGGTCTCAGAAATGCTGCAATCTGATTGGCTGTTAGGATTCTAACAACCTTAAGTAATCCATGTTATACTGTCATGTACAGCCTGATCACCATGGAACATTGATTCTTCTTTTCAGCATTCCATCTTGTAGCACTGCTGAATGACTGGAATGCTGCATTCTGATTCTGAACCAGCATTCGTAAACTGTTGGTGGAAGAACTATTTTATTAAAAATCTCCTTCTAAATGAAGAAAAAATTCAAAAAGTATACTTTTAACACTTTTCTTTTGGAATACATTTTTATAATAGCAATAAGGCACTCTCAGGAGTTAGATTAACTGTCAGTTAATCACCTCCTAGGGGCAATATGGCACTCGGCTGCACCTCGTGCCACATTACACCCCAGAGGGTGATTAACAGACTGTTAATCTAACCCCTGGTCATGTCTTATTGCTTAAAAGACACACTAAGAGGAAAGACGCAGTAAGAGGGGTATGCTGACATGGGGATTGGGCACCCCGATGTTGGCTTTTCGAGAGTGTGTGGTGGGCGGCAGGAGCCGCCATGTTACAGTGTTCAGCATAATGTGTGTGTGTGTGTTGGGGGGGACATGCTGACACAAGGATTGGACACCCCGATGTCGGCTTTCTGGGAATTATGTGGTGGACTGCAGGAGCCGCCCTTTTTTTTCTGAAATTTTTCACAAGGAAAGGCAAGTAATGGAAGCATGTCATCTGCCGCTGCAATGACAAGTCTGTCTCTGATGCAGCAGCAGATTCATTTCAACTCCATGGCTCTCCCTGAAACTGCTGTCATCAGCAGCATGCTCACTGGTTGGCGGCTGAGGGATGCACTCGCTAAAGCATCCCCTGCATTCACCACAACACTGACACACCTCTGAAATGCTACTACTGCAAGATGTTGCTTGCACATGTGTGCGGGCCAACAGAAAAATGTAAATGAGCAGCAGATCTGTCTTTTTTGACTCACCCTCCCCCCACCCCCCGTCCTGGAGATTTGATCATTTTTCAACAGCGGCAGAAGTCCTTTCTCTGCCCTCGCTCCTTTACCCTGCCCTTGAATGCTGTCTCTTACCACTCCCCACTGTATGATTGTGCCAGGTCAATCTGAAACATCACTTTGAATGATTGAATTAACACTCCCCTGCTCCTTGAGTGACAGCACTCTCGCACTACTGCTGATTTGGTTGAACGAGCTGATTACTCCCCCTCTCTCCAAATGACAGCACTTTGCACTGATTGACAGCACTGGTTACCTCTCCCCCTCAGATAGTGATCTGTGTGTGAGTGCTGTGGTCAGCGCCCCTGCTTCACAATCAACCAGTGAAGCAGGCACTGAACCAAGCAGACTTGGTGCTAATTGGTGCTCAGTGACCCCTTAATTCAGACCCTGTATAATACTACAAGAGGATGGACAGGCACGGTCAAAACCAATTAGGGCCACAGAGAACACTGATAATAGGACGTCAGTCTCCAGTACATCTACTTTTCAAGACCTTGATGAAGGACTAGTAGGTCGCTCTGATATGCTTCCTCCACATGGATGGACACTGCCTGTTACAAGAGGAGTTCCCGACTAAAACGATACCAGATAAGCAGTATATTCCTTTAGGAAATAGTTCAGTTCAGTCTTTACTAGGGAAAGGGATGGGCCATTGCCACAGGGAGGAGGCAGGGAAGGAGGCACCGGGGGGAGACACTCACGAATGGGGAGATCCAGGTAGGGAGGGTGAGGGAGGGTCTCAAGTCCTTGAGGACAGACAAAGATCCAAAACCAGATGACATCCACCCCAGGGTTCTGAAGGAACTGGCAGATGTCTTAGCAGCTCCAATGATGAATCTATTCAATTCCTCCCCCCAAACAGGATATGTGCCTCTGGACAGGAAGATGGCACTTGTCATGCTCCTCCACAAGAGTGGACCTAGGGATGAACCAGGGAACTACAGACTAGTCAGCCTGACATCCATAGTAGGACAAATGATGGAGGCCATCTCCAAAGAATGGATGGTGGAGTTCTTGGAGCTAAATGGTTTTCAGGATGACAACCAGCTTGGTTTTGTCCTGGGGAAATCATCATGTCAAACCAACCTAGTCAAATTTTTTGATTGGTTGACAAGATCCCTGGATGTTCTGTATCTAGACTTCAGCAAGGCTTTTAATTTGGTCTCGCATGGAAGGCTGATTTGGAAATTGAGGAAACTAGGGGGTGGGTGTTAAATTGGTGGGGTGGGTGGCAAACTGGCTTAAAAATAGACAGCAGAGAGTTGTGGTAGGGGATAAAGCCTCGGATACCAGAGGGGTCATCAGCGGGGTCCTACAAGGTTCAGTATTGGGCCCTATCCGGTTCAATGTGTTCATTGCAGACACAGGAGAGGGAGTTGGGAGTAAAATGAGCCTGTTCACTGATCATCCCAAACTGAGGGCTGAGGTAGACAGCGAGGAGGGAAGGAGGGCTTGGTGAGGCTGGAGAACTGGGATCACATGTGGCAGTTAGGGTTTAATGCACACAAGTGTAGCGTTCTGAATCTGGGTGTTAAGACCCTGGGTATAGCTATCACTTGGGAGGAATAAGGCTGACTGTCTCAATGATGGAGAAGGATCTGATGATGATGACTGATGCTAAATGGAACCACTCAGAGCAGCGCAGGAGAGCAATGGCTAAAGCAAATAAAATGCTGGGGTGTATAGCCAGAGGGATAACATCCAGGACCAGGGAGGTTATACTTCTCCTGTACAGCTCTCTGGTAAGGCCACACCGGGAGTATTGTATGCAGTTCTGGCACCCTCACCTGAAGAAGGACATCACACTACTGGAGAGAGTCCAGGGAAGGGCAACAAAGATGATCAGCGGGCTGGGGAATTGTCATATGGGGACAGACTTAGAGAACTGAACATGTAGGTCTGGGGATAGAACAGTTGCTCTAATATTATTGTGAAATAGTTTTATCTATTAGAATATGTCTATATATGTATTTCTCATATGAGACTTATTAACTGTGTATAAATTATCACATCCAGTGGTCTAGATTTATGTTGGATGTGTGTTAGCATATTCCTCATGTTTAAATGATTAGGCGAGGTAGGCTGTTTAAATGTTGTTTAGATTGTATTTGATTAGTGGGGTAAATTAATTTGTTTTATTTATGGGGGATTGTTAGGGTAATTTATCTGGCTTAGCAAATTGTTTTCTCAGTTTAGGATTTAAGATCTAGTGATGTGTAAGGGTTATTTGGGAGGGCCCATGGGGACCAGGATTATGTATGGGAGCTCCTTGCTGCGTGATTGCGTCCTTTTATCCCCCTCCCAGTTTCAGACATCACAGGGAGACGCTGTCAGGAAGTGGGGATTAGAAGGGACTCGAGCTGATCATGGGCTATGGGGTGTCTCATGCATATCGGAGGGTGGCAGGATAGGGGTTATTGGGTCTAGAAGGCGGCCTGGGTTACGATGGGCTCCTGGGAGAGGCCAGACATGGTTGGTGCCTGTCTCCAGGGAATCCACCAGACCGAGTGGTCAGTTAACCCAAAGGGCTGCTTCACCCTCCAGTTCCCTGAGGGCAGTGCTATGCAATGCCAGATTGATTAGAAATAAAACAGCAATTATTACGGACTTGATTTCTTCAGTCAGTCTGGCTTGCATTACGGAGACCTGGGTTGGGGATGATGCGGGCCCAGTTTTTGAGGCCACAGTCCCTCCTGGGTATACCGTAGTGCACTGCCCCAGAGTGGAATGCAGGGGTGGCGGTGTAGCTATCTGTTTTAGATCTAGTTTGGCCTTCACCGTGCACCCAGTGGGAACTCCAGGTTCACTTGAATGTGTGGCTGCTCATGGGGTCCAGGTACAGGCTGCAGGATTTTCCTTATCTATTGCCCTCCTGGGCCAATGAGAAATTTCCTGCAGGAGGTCGCTGAATTCATCGCCGGCGGAACATTGGAAGCCCCCAGATGCGTTTTTCTGGGGGACTTCAATGTTTGGGCTGACGACGAGTATCATAGGTGTAGTCATGATTTTCTTGGGTATGACACAAGCTGTTACTGCAGCAACTCATCAGGATGGCCACATGTTAGACCTGGTGTTCTCACTGGGTCTTGAGATTATTACTCTCAGGATTGATCAAGCATCTTGGTTCGATCATTGCATGTTGCAGTTCATGCTTGGGGCTCCCACCAGAAGCCCTTCCCCTGCTGAGATGATGTGCTGTTGACTTTTACAGGGTTTGACCCCTGAGGGTTTTCTGGTGGCAGCCCAATTATTGAGTGTGGGTGTTGCATGCATCGGAGGTGTTGGTGCTGGGGTTGACACCTATAATAGGGTGTTATCTGACACCATTAACTCCCTCGCACCTGTCCATGTACGACCCAGATCTTCATATCTGAGGTCCCTGTGGTTTGACGGGGATCTCAGGGAGATGAAGAGGAAGGGTCAGAGGTTAGAGCACTGCTGGAGGAGATCCGGCTTGGAGGGGGACAAACTGGCCCTGCGTGTGCATTATAATGCATACCAGGGGGCAATCAACCATAAGAAGGCAGTGTTCCTGTCCAGGGAGATAGCTGCTAGGAAGAACTGATCAACTTCTCTTTTCTGAACTGTGGACAGGTTACTCCATCCTACCTGTCTGCAGCCCGGGAAGGTTTTTTCTATACAGAGTGTGAAGAGTTTGCTCAGTTCTTCTCGGACAGAGTGTCCGGCATCCAGCAGGTGACTTCTTCAGCCCGCAATGTTGTAGCTGGCAGTGGTCACTTAATGTGCTCTGAGTGCACTCCGCCTGGTTGGGGGGGGTGTTTAGACCGGTGGAGGTAAGTGAGATCATTGAGGTGGCAACCAATCTGAAGCACACCTTTTGTGAGCTGGACCCGGTGCTGACACGTTTCTTAATGAGATGTGTTGACTCCGTTGGCCCAGTGTTTGCTCTGATTGTCCAGTGTTCCTTATCTGAGGGGGTCTTTCCGGATGCCTTGAAGGAGGCATTAGTGAGACCCCTCTTAAAGAAACCATTTTTGGACCCGGAGGTCAGGGCAAATTACCGTCCTTTCTCCAACCTTCCCTTTTTCACAAAGGTTGTTGAGAAGCTGGTGGCACTTCAGTTGGAAGAGCACCTCATGACTCACAAGTTATACGAACCCTTCCAGTCGGGATTTTTGGCTAGGCATAGTACAGAAACTGCGCTTGTTCAGGTGCAGAATGATCTCCTCAGGGCGAGGGATCAGGGGGATAAGACAGTTCTTGTCCTCCTTGATCTCTCTTCAGCATTTGACACTGTGGACCATTCTGTACTGATTGACCATCTTAGGGAGCTCTGTGGACTCACTGGTACTGTCATCCACTGGTTTGAGTCCTTTTTTACCAACAGGAGGCAATGGGTTGTGATGGTGAATTCTTCATCCACTCCTAGCCTCCTATCTTGTGGAGTTCCTCAAGGGTCAGTATTAGCCCCAATGTTGTTTGCAGGGTACATGTTACCCCTGGGAGGGATCATTAGGAAGTATGGCTTGGGTTTTCATTGTTATGCCGATGATACCCAGCTACATTTGTCCTTTGCCCCAGGAACATCCAACGCAGCAGATGTGCTAAATATCTGCCTGGCTGAGATCATCGACTGGATGGCCTCCAGCTGGTTGCAACTTAACCCTGATAAGACGGAAGTATTGGTGGTGGAGTCAAATGGAGCGAGTGATAGGATGGCCTCTGACTCAGCAACTGGACTTGTTCTAGGTGCTGTGTCATTGAAAGCCTCCTCCTGGGTGCAAAATCTTGGAGTGATTCTGGACAGGAATTTAACTATGAAGGCACAAATATCATCCACGGTTCGTCCTGTTTCTTCCGTCTTAGAAATATTGACAGGATAAAGCCCCTTGTTTCGCCTCTGGACCTCCCTACCTTGATACATGCCTTAGTCACATCTAGGCTTAACTACTGCAATGCACTCTACCTTGGGGGTCACAGGGGAATCTCTCTGCAGACTGCAGCTGGTGCAAAACACAGCTGCCCAGTTACTTACTGGGCAGCAGAAATTTTGCCATATTACACCGGTGTTGCATGAATTGCACTGGCTGCTGGTCAGGTGGAGAATCCTCTTTAAGATGGGTCTTCTCACCTATAAGGCCCTACACGGGCAGGGCCCTGGTTATCTGTTAGACCTTCTGGTACCTGCTCTCTCAATTCACCCTCTCCGCTCTTCTAGTGGGGTCCCCTGGTCATTCCTAGAATGAGGTTAATATCTGCTGGTGACAGAGCTTTCAGTGTCGCAGCTCCAGTCCTTTAGAATTCATTGTCAGCTGGGGTCAGGGGAGCACCCACTGTAGACACTTTTAAGGTCCGCCTGAAGGCCCTCCTATTTTCTCAAGCTTTTTTGGAATAGAACTGAAGATTGTAGTAGAAAGTATTTGCTGAGTTATTAATTTTATTTTGTATCTTTAGGAAAATTTGTGATGTATTATGTCATTTGATGATGTATTTATCTACTTTGTACAGTGCCCAGAGCCTCTGAGAATGGGCGTTTTTTTAAATAAATTTTGCCTTGCCTCCCTGGAGGACAGAAGAGATAGGGGGATATAATAGATACCTTCAAGTACCTGAAGGGAGTCAACAGAGAGGAAAAAGGAGGGACTGATCAATTTGAGGGGGGAGGGAACTATGAGAGGTCATAGTCTAAAACTGGCAGGTGGGCGGTACAGAAGAGAGGTGGGGGCATTATTTCATGGAGAGGGTGGTGGCCCCCTGGAATGCGCTGCCAGATGACCTGGTAAAAATGGATACTGTTGGAGGTTTCAAGAGGTGTTGGGACAAGCACAGGGACATGGTGCAGGTTGGTGGCAAGGTGTAACATTAGAGGTATGCAGGGAGGGGAGTGTGGGATGAATCGTGTAAATAAAGGAGGTACAGCAGCTACTGTACCTTACCAGTGAGCTGTGTTGAGCAGACGTGATAGACCATTAGTTCTAATCTGCTGGCAACTATGTATGTATGTATGTTGATTCTTCATTTAGTTGGAACAGGAGGAAGGGACTCTACCTGGTGAGTTTGTAACATTTTGTAATTGTATTTGAGGTATTTTCTTAACTGCCATTTCTGTGTGTTTGTAATTGTGTTTGAGGTCTTTTCTTAACTGCCATTTCTGTGTGCTTTTCCATTTAGTTTTGGTAGGATTGAGGGATTCTAGCTAACAAGTTTGTGAGCGGAATGAGGGGTCACTGCCAGAGGACTCCTTGGCTGACTGTTTTTGGACACAGCCTATAGTGTAGTCCCACCCACCCCAAGGCTCAACCTACATTTATTAGATGGGTCTCATAGGGCCTTGCAACATCCTACATCCATACAGAATGTAGCAAAGAGAGGAAGGATAACAAGACACAGCAGAAATAAAACAAGTATTATTGATTGAGGAGGGAAACAGACATGACAGGAGTGGTGCAGCGCAGTAATTGTGGAGCAGCTGTCTTCAGGGAGACATTCTGGAGGCTGCGATGTTGCCCTATCTGCAGGCACATCTCTGGGCAGAGAGGAGGTTGCCTGTCTCCTAGCAGATACGGCCAAGGTGAAAGTGGCATCCACCCCCACCCAGAGGCCACCAGGTGCACAACGTTTACCTCAAAGTATGCAAGGGAAGAGGAGTGATTGGACTGCAGTGGGCTGAGGGAGTGTGAGGGAGGGGGGGATCGAAAGCACATCCCCCAACTGGTCCCACTTAGTAACTCCTACACTGTTTTGGAAGAACAGGAAAGACCCACTCAGGAACCCGAGGGCGGGAGGGTACTCCAGGATGGAACCCCAGGGAAGGGAAGCAGGGAACCCTGGAGGAGGGGGAAGCTTCTCCTAGTGGGGGACTCTATTGTCTGGGGAGTGGAGTTAGGGTCACCTAGCAGAGGAGAGAGGGAGGTCAGGTGCCTCCCAGGAAACACTGCATGGAGGGATGGGAAGCAGATCTATAGGATCGATATGGCAATTGGAGGGAGCAGCTGAATGTCACTGTCTTCTTGGGGACCAATGACCTGGCCAGAAGGATGGAGTTAGTCAGAGTCCAGGATGATTTCAGGAAGCTGGGGGAAACCTGAAATAGATAGCATGCTCCGTCTCATTCTCGGAGGTGCTACCTGCCCAGGGCACATGGGAAGCTAGAGCACTCCACATCCATACCTTCAACTCCTGTTTGAAGGATTGGTGTGGAAGGAAGGGTTTTGGCTTCATAGGGGACTGGGGTCTGACCTGGGCAGATGCATGCTTATATAAGTAGGACTGCCTGCATTTGTCCGAGAAGCAGACCTTGGTCCTTTGTAAGAAGTTTAAATGCTTCAGCTGTGAGCATTTAAACTGGCCAAGGGGTAGAGCTAGGAGGGTCAGGAGGCTTAGGAACACCCCCCATGGGAGCATGCAGGAACATAAATTGACTTCAGTAACAGCTAAACAGACAGGGAGGGGCAGGCAGGTGAAGAATGTATAACGAGTGATATGGGGGGGGCAAGAGTACATAGGAAAGGAACCTGGGGTGGGGGGGAGACACTGGAGAGGAAGAGCAGAGGGAGAGCAGACTGTGAAACATGGAAGGTCATGCTAATGAATGCCCATAGCCTAGGAAATAAGGTTTCAGACCTAGAGGCCTTGTTGGCAGATGCAGACCTTGACATAGCAGCAATAACAGAGACATGATACTCTGCTAATCATAGCTGCGAAGTCAATGTACCAGGCTATACGTTGTTCAGGAGGGACAGGGAGGGTAAAAAGGGTGGGGGAGTTGCCCTGCACATCAGATATGGTATAAAGGCTACAGAAGTTCAGGGAAGACAGGGGGAGGCTGAGGTAATGTTGGTCACCCTGGAGCCAGAGAATGGAACAGCAATACGTTCAGGGGTGATCTACAGACCTTCAGCACAGAGGAGGAGGAAGTAGACAGGGAACCAGTGGAGAATATACACGACATGGCAGCTAAAGGCAAAATCCTGCTACTGGGAAATTTCAATATACCAGACATGGATTGGGTCACCCAGATGGCTGTTTCAGCCAGAAGCACAGCAATCCTTGACTCCCTGAAGGGGGTAGGACTCAGGCAGTTGGTGCATGAGCCAACCAGGGACAAGCCAATTTTGGACCTGGTATGGACCAATAGGAACACAGTCAAAGAAATACAGGTGGAAGGCAGCTGGGGTTCAGTGGCCACCATGTGGTGTGGTTCAGCATGGAGACATGGACTCAAGCCACACAAGAGCAAGAGAATTAGATTTCAGGAGGGTGGATTTCACTGAAATGGGTAGATGTATACAAGCAGTCCTGGGGAAGGGAGGGGTAATAGAGGGGGGTGGAAGAACAATGGGAGAAACTGAAAGAAGCCATAATGGATATAACAAACCAATGCATTAGGACAGTGGCCAAAGGGAAAAGAAGAAGAAGAAAACTACTATGGTTCTCCATATGGAATCCAGTGGTGCTCAGGATCTGAGGCAACATGGATTCACAGCAGGAAGGTCATGTCAAATGAATCTAATAGTTTTTTTTGATTGGGTGACTAGGGAACTAAATCAGGGAGGGGCGGTAGACGTCGCCTACCTAGATTTCAGCAAAACCTTCGATACCATCTCACATAGAAGGCTGATTAAAAAGATGGGTAGTCTGGGCATGGGAGAGAAGGTGGTGAACTGGGTTAGGAACTGATTAACAGACAGGAGACAGAGGGTGGTGGTAAATGGGGTACAATCTGGAGAGAGGGGGGTAACCAGTGGAGTACCACAAGGATCAGTCCTGTTCAATGTCTTCATTAGTGACATTGCAGAGGGGCTAGAAGGAAAGGTCTGCCTGTTTGCAGATGGCACCAATATCTGCAACAGGCTGGATACTCCAGAAGGGGTGCAGAAAATAAAGAGGGACCTGGAGAAGCTTGAAAGATGGTTGGAGATGTGGCAACTGAGGTTCAATGCAAAGAAGTGCAAAATAATGCACCTGGGTAGTGGAAACCCTTGGGAGAGCTACAGGTTGGGGGGGAGGAGCAGACTGTCACCAAAGAGAAAAGGAACCTAGGGGTTATCATCTCTGATGACCTTAAGGTATAAAAGCAGTGTACAAAGGTGGCAGGGAGGGCCAGTGGCATACTGGGTTGCATATTCAGGGGTATCACTATCAGGAGGTGGGAGTTGGTGATGCCATTGTATAAAACATTGATAAGGCCTCAACTGGGGTACTGCATGCAGTTCTGGAGAACACACCTGTGCAAGGACATAGGTAAGATGTAGACTATCCAGAGAAAGGCAACAAAAATGGTGCAGGGCTTACACCACAAAACATATGAGGAGAGACTAAGGGATCTCAATATGTACTCACTGGAGGAGAGGAGACAGCAGGGGGACATGATTAAAACTTTCATGTACCTCAAGGGCATAAACAATGTGCAGGTGGGGGACATTTTCCGATGTAGAAAAAGTACTAGAACAAGGGGGCACAATATGAAATTGGAAGGGGGTAGATTAAGAGGTAATGTGAGGACGTTTTTCTACATAGAAAGGGTAGTCAATGCTTGGAACAGTCTGCCACAGGAGGTAGTGGGGGAAAGCACAGTGGAGGGGTTTAAGCATGCCTGGGACAGGCACAAGGGAAGCCTGAGAGGAGAGGGAGTGATGAAAAGCCATTGATCACATAGGGTCAGTGACCACATACAATGTATAGGGCCTACAGGCAGACAGGATGGGCCTAGCGGTCCTTATCTGCCGACAATTTCTATGTTTCTATGTATGTATGTATGTATGTATGTTTGTATGTATGTATGTATGTGTGTATGTGTGTGTGTATGTATGTGTGTATGTATGTATGTATGTATGTATGTCTATCTGAGAAGAGCTGGAGGATCCTTACATGGGGGAGCAAGACTCGGATGCATCCTCCAATCACTCCTCCCAATCATTGCCAGGAACCACAAAGATATTAGAAAAGCAGAAGAAAAAGAACAAACAACAGGAAGAGACACACATAGGAAGAGTGACTTGATGAAATGCTTAGACAGAATGGAAATGTTTACCTTTTTACACTCATTTTTATGGTGCAGTTTAAACTTGCTACCTTAAATATTTGTAGTCTATGAAATACTCAAAAAGGGCAGGCAGCATTTTCATTATTATAAGAATGAACCCTACTAGATGTAATATTTTTACAAGAAGCATGGATGTCTTCAATATTTTCTCTAGGACAAGCTAAAAGACATTGTGTATGGAGACCATCCTTTTGGACAAAGCAAATGGGGTGGGAATCCTACTTAAGGGTAAAGGATTTACCTTAAATAATAGACTTAATACTTGGTAAGGTGTTGATTTTAGATGGAGTTTTAGCAAAAGCAGCTTAATAGATTTATAAATGTTTAAGCACCATAGATGAATCACAAATAGTAGCATTATTTGAGAAAATACAGCCCTTTTTGCCAACAGCTAAACAGATATTTTTGGGATGGAGATTTTAACTGCACTTCGGATTTTGATGTAAGATATGCAAGTGGTAAAAAGGTGTAGTGTGACTCTGTTGCACTGCAAAAATGTGTGGCTGTGGCTGGATTGATAGACTGTTATAATGTACAAGGTACAGGGATAGGGGCACATACATCAGGGGACAGATAGCCACAAGGATAGATTATTGTATTTATTTCTAAGAATTTATAAACAGTACAGGTAAAAACAATCCCTATAGAATTTTCTGACCACCTGATGTTAAAGGTGATGTTAGATATGAAGAATGAAGACATTAAACATAGTGATAGGTGAAGGATGAATGTCGCTCGTTGAAAAGAAACAGTAGTACAACATGAAATTCGGAAGTTGACAGCAACAAGACAATCAATCAGTCATTTTTATGAAGATGCAGGCATACGGTGGGAAGAAACAAAAACAGAAATAACAGTCTGGTTCCAGAATTTTAGTAAAAAAGGGTAACATTTTTTAAATATTTAGAATAAAGAAATCAATTACTAAAAACAAGCTCCATAGCATATCAACCGGGGAAGGATTTCACAGACCAGGTTAGAAAACTGAAGCATGAAATGAAGACATACCAATATGGCAGAGCAAATACCCTGCAAGCACAACATCATTATGGTACTCTCAAAACACCTTATGGAGATCCTCGTACAGCTTGTAAAGACAGGATGTGTGCCTCGAGTTGCACAGTTTTACAGGATTCCACAGGAAATCTTGTAACGGACAGGGATAAAATAATGAATTTAATAGAGCAACATTTAGGAAATGCTAGTGAACCAGGGAAAGCAAAGAAAGATGACAAACAATATTTGGGGGGGGGGTTGTTGAATGCAGGGTAACTGACACAGATAAGGGAAATGTGGTATCCCCACTGGGGTAAAAGAACTGTCTAATGCAATAACATTTTTAAAGTTAGAGGCATCACCCAGATAGGATGGAATGCCAAATGCATTTTATGAAGTATTTTGGGAGGACATAGCTGAACTTTTGATGTCAGTATTTCTGCATTTTTATGTCAGAAATAGACACCATCTGCTTTTACAAAAGGTTTAACAATTTTCTTATTCAAATCAGGAGACAGAATGTCAATTCAAAACTGTAGACCAATTTGCTTATAAAACACGGATTTTAAAATTCTAACCGTAATATTACACAATAGGTTTAGGGAGCCAATAGGATATTTGATCAGTTTACCTCAGACATGTTCATTACCTAATATTATGAAATGAGTCTCTCCCCCATTCAGCCCCTGGCATATCAGTCCCTGCTACTGCTGACTACACACTCATCACCTAAAACTGAAGGTTTTTTTGGTTTTTAAATTATCACGCGCACATCCTTTTCCATTCACCACAACATGTATGGGGGGGTGCACTTCTCAGGTGGTGGAAGCACTTTGCTTCACCTTGTGCTTGAACCCACCTGAGGCATGCCATAATCTCAGCACAATGCACACTCTGTTATGCCTCATTTCTTAAGGAAAACTGATTTAGGATGTGACACATATGTGAATATTGTACCAGAACCAATGGCTCAGGTTATCTTTTTTTTCTTTAGATGATAGCAAAGCCTTTAATACAGTTAATTGGGATTTTCTCATTCAGGTTTTACTGGAATAAGTAAAACCTGTAGAGTTGTGTAAGGTGTCACCAGATTCTATATAGAAAGGCATCAATGTTACCCTTAATGTTAGGGGAGGAAGGGTACGAAATACAGGTAAAGGCAGGGGGTAAGAGACAAGGTTGCCCACTCAGCCATTTGTTATATATCTTTACACTCGATCCTTTTCTTAGAGGAAATTATAAAGAATGAAGAACTTGATGGGATTGATTTCCCACAACAGATAGGGGGTACTAAATCCATCACTTATACAGGTGACATTTTGTGCTTCTGTAAGTAATGAACCATGCATCTTCAGTATTAGCGGTTATAAAAGATTATTATACAATGGCAAGAAAGAATGCTGGCCTGTGACTGATCAGTCTGGGGCTGGACCCATGATGTTATCCCATCATCTGTTCTTGTCAGCATGGGAAGACAAACCCCTGAAAGTTACACATTGTTTGAAAGTTCCAGGGTTTTTAGTACCAGCATTACCTATAATTGTTCAAATGGTGGGTTCAGAAAAGGCATATTCTAACTTTTACTCAAAAACAGGTTTTCAAATTGGTTTTGAAAACAATAGGTCCACACGAACCAGAATTTAAGTTTTGTAGTCCAGAGAAATCCTTTCTAGTTATCAACCAGTTAACAAACAACAGGACACCAAGATGAATGTGGACTATATTACAGCTTAGCTCGTATGGGACATTAAAAGAGCCAATAATAAACCCAAGGTGATTAAAAACAAGAATGTGTCCATATCCAAAATGTAAGGCAGCAATAGAAACTATGGAACATTTTCTTTTAAAATGTAATGTTGCTTTGAATTTATGGACATTGTTATATACAAGTTTTAGATACCAGATGGCATCTTCCTTGTTTGAAAAGACTCTCCTATAGGTGTTTCATTCTTGGCGACTTTCCACACAGTTTGCAGAAGTATAATAATTGCACCATATCAGTGTTCTTTTTCTACCTTACATTTTATTCATGGCAGGTGAGATGTAAAATAGTACTGCAACAGCAACGCGTGGCATATATTTCTATTGGGAAGTTACGCGAAGCTGCTCAGAGAGAGATCTATGATGGAGATTTACTATTTTGTTCACAACAAGAAGTACAAGAGGGGTGAAAAGGGTTTACATTTATTAAGAGGTGTAACAAATAGAGAATAATGCATATATGGGTGTGTGATGTGCAGTTTTTTTACACACCCAAGGTGTGTAAAAAAATTGCATATTACAAACCTATATATGTTTTATTTTTTTATAATAACTGGTGAGGAAGACCTTAACACAAGACGAGAGCTTACTGTTTTTCTAACGGTATTCTGGTTCTGCTGTTCCACTGTGAATTTCTCGTCACTGCTGCAGGCGGCCATGAAACAGTTCTCCATTGTGTTTGCTTTTATTTTATTGGATTTATGAATGGTGAAATTAGTGCCCGATGCGTACCTCAGCAAGGGAAGAAACTGTATATTTATGGGCAAGTGATACTGTCAGTGACTCAGGATTGTGCGTTGGAGAGCCATCCCACGAAGGCTCAGACTGTTTCATTAGGCTACACTATGAGAGACAACCTGGCGCGAGACTGTAAGAGTCGTTATCAACTCGTGGGTTGCTACGACTTTCAATATCAACCCGCGGGTTGATATGACTTTCTACAGAACTCGAAAACAGGTTGATATCGGGGGTCACCAGTTATTATTACTTAATACTGCCTGTATGTTGTTTGGCTAGAGTAAACAGTTAGATTTGAACTGTATTAAAAGTGCCATAGTGAAACAGGTTTGTCAATAATAGTGAAAGATATATCTAAACAGATTTAGAGCTAAATTGTTCTTTATTCTGTTAGTTCATTGTTGATGAAAAGGGAGGCGTTGGTTTCTTCTGTTGTTTGTTGATGCAATTGTATGCCGTTGTATGTGTATTTTTAATAAAAATTCCCCTACTCTTTTTGAGAAGTGTCTTGGGATCTTTAATGTCTGCCAGAACAGGCAGATGGGACCTCAGTTTAATGTCTCACTTGAAAGATGGCACCTCAGGAGTACCACATCCCCCTCATGTTGCACCACAGTGTCAGTATTCGGTTTTACCTCAAGTTCTTGGTGTGGGGCTAGAACCCACAACTTTCCAGTCTTCAGACCCCAGAGGTGAGTATGCAATCTGCTGAGCCACTGACACAGGGGTATCACCAGAGATGTGAAATTGTGGGGCTAATGCCCCGCAGTTAAAATCTTAAAACTATGGGGGTCTGGGAGCATGCTACCCTGGAAAATTTTGAAATTTCTACCTTCAAATGGTGGCTTTTCCTACATTTTAATGGTGAAAAAAGTGTTTGAAAAGCCTTGTTATCACCTGTATTTCTTACACATGTCGAAAGATTTGGTTACAGGACCTCACCCCAGATGAAACAAACACACAGTGCTCAAAGACAAATATTTTGTTCAGGGTCAGGTAATTTCAGTTTGAATTCAGCTCTCATGCCCTGCATGCCTACCCTAATTCACCCTGTATAAAAACAAGCAAAAAAAAAAACAAGGGTTATTGCTTAGGCAGTAGTATCACGGGCTGCCTGAACTTGCTTGCCGCAACCCCCTGTTTCAGAGCCTGGGTAATGCACTTAGAAAGTGCTGGTAATAATATTTATCCCCTACAGCCTTTCCAGCGCTCAGACATGCCTAACAAATGGCACTGTTCTGAGCCTTGCCTTTTTGCCACAGGAAAGGGCTGACCACCTGGTGGCTCAGTCCCAGCTGCTCTACAATAGCAGACATGTCTCGGTCAGACCTTCCTGCAGCTCTTGGGCCTGAGTGGCTGCAGCCATTGTTATGGTCCCTCTAGCGAGGCTGCGTACACGCATCTCTCACTGGACTTTGAGGATCCCATGAAATCAGCGTATTACCAATCTAGAGCGGAAGGTTCCAGTAACCTCATCTGTACAGAAAGGTACTTCTGTGGTGGATGGAACCCAGCAGTTTGCTCAAGTGGGGGGTGCTTCTCTTTCCGCCCCATCATGTGATCCTCACCTCAGATCCTTTGGGGTTGGGCTGGGGCGCATCAGGGCCCTGATCAGACCCAGGAGCCATGATCCACAGCAGAGACTTCTCATGTTGTTGCCCTTGAGAGGAGACCTGTCCTCTATAGCCAGCAGACCTTTCAGAACACCTTTTCCTGGGTCTCTGCTGCTGCCACAGATGAACTACATCATGGTGGTGCACTACACCAACATGCAACTGGGAAACCAGTCGTTTCCCCCTGTGCAGGGAAGCATTAAGGATTTGACACTGGGTTCTATAACACAATCTGGAACTGTTGGCTATCCATGTTCCAGGTATCCCTAACATCCTGGCAGTCAGGTTACTCAGGTCACAGTCCTGGTTGAGTGAATGGGGAGCTGCTCACCTCTATGGTGGAACACTCTTGAACAAGTGGGATTGTCCAGAGTTGGACTTTTTTTGTGGTCCCACATAATGCAAAACTACCACTTTTTTCCTGCTCACTCAAGCCAGGGCCTGGAATTTTCTGGAGAGCTGTGTTATCCCTCTCCTGGAAAAGGGTTTTCCTCTACAATTTAGAGGATGCTAATCAAGCTCTGAATGGAGGGAACTACTCCGATTCTGGTGGCATTCTCTTTGGCCTTGTTAGATATGGTCCACCACTATAATAACTGGTGGTGGAGCCTTCCGTGCCCCTGCCTCTGTGCAAGGGCTTACCGTCTCAGAGACAGGGAACCCTGGTCCACCCAGACCTCAGGTCACTTCATCTTCATGCCCAGTTCCTGAAGGCATAGCCCTTGCATGGTTTGGTGTTTTCCCTAAAGTGCTGAACCCTGGTGGACACCAGGAAACCATTGCACCAGGACTACTTCACCTATGGAGTGAAAACACTTTGCTCTGTGTACCACACATCACCTGGATTCCTTCACTTGTCCAGTGAACCAGATTCTAGAGTAATTACTGTCCTTGTCTGATGTAGGACTGCAATACTCTTCTATTAGGGTGCACTTGTCAGCCATATAAACCTTCCATGTGACCACTGATGGCTGTATGGGGGCCCATCTGGACTTGCCCATAGCTTTCTGTGAGCATTATACATTTGAAGCCTCACACCTGCAACTCAGTCCTGGCCTGGGACCTGCATTTCATTTTGCTATGGCTTACTGTGACTCTTTTTGAGCCAGCCATGACTTGCGAACTACGCTTTCTGGCATGGAATGCTTACATTTTAGTTGCTGTTATTTCTGCTTGCGGGACTTCAGAGCTGTAGGCTCTCATGTGTGAGCAGCCTTATTTGATTTTTCACAAAGACTGTTCATATTATGTCTTTGCATATTAACCCTTAGTTTTATGGTGAATGGTGCCTGGTTTACTTTCAATCAAACCATCCCTCTGCTGGTTTCTTATCCAGAGTATGCCAATCTAGGGAAGGCCTGACTCCATATTTCAGATTGGCTGATATGAACATATGAAAACTGCCAGCAGCAAAAAGCCATCCTGATCTATCTAGGCTGCTTGTGAATGCAGCTAGCTCCGCGTTCAGCAGCTGCCTGAAGCCCTCTCCCCTTACCTCCCTTTACCTTCCCCTTTGCCCTGTCCCACCCCTTCTTGAAGCATTCCACTGTGGTACATGCCACCACTTCAGCTGGTAGTGCATTCCACTTTGCCACCACCCTCTCCGTAAAGAAATGCCTCCTGAATCTACCCCCCTCCAATCTCATGTCAAGGCCCCTAGTGTCTCTCTCCACCCTCCTCCTGAATAGACCCTCTGTGTCCATTCTGATTATTCCTTTCATTTATTTGAAGGTCTCAATCATATCTCCCCATCCATCCTCTCCTCCAGTGTGTACATGTTAACTCTCTTAGTCTGGCCTTATATGGCAATTCCCCCAGGTGCTGAATCATCTTGTGATGTACGACCACAAATTTTCTGCTGCCAGAGGTCAACCTCCCACCTGGATAACCAGTCTCCATTGAGAAAACTTCCCTAGCAGAAGAGAAATGAGAACAAACAAAACACCAGAAGACCCCAAATGAGAAACAACCGACTCCTGAACAACGCTCAGTGTAGAGAGTCAGGTACCAGAGCATTGCAATATATACATTTCAAAGGACATAAAATGAATACAAACTGATACTCAGAAGAAAACCAGCCTATAACAACTCCATCCCAACAAACAGTCTTGAAGAGAATGAAGAAGAAAGAGAGGAAGGAGAAGGAGAAGAAGAATCAGCATTTGTATAGTGCTTTTCATATACAGTATATCCCAAAGCGCTTTACAAACAATGCTAGACTGGTAGTGAAGTGACTGGATGTGTGGTGGCGGCCATATTGCACATCAACACCCACACACAGCCTGGACAATTGCATGAACCAGTTTTATGGGAAGTAGAATGTTGGTCAGGGCACTGGGAATGTCCCCTGTTCTTTGCAAAGAATGCCCTGGGTTCTTTTACTTCCACCTGGACACCCACAAGGACAGCACCAGGATGGGTAGTAGGAACCTTGGTTTAACATCTCATCTGAAGGACGGCTCACCCCAGCAGTACAGCACCCCAATACTGCACTTGGGTGCCAGTGTTTTAGGTACAAGTCCAATCCCAGTGTGGAACGAGAGGCTACAACCTTCTGGTCCAGAGGCGGATGTGCTACCAATTGAGCCACACTGACACTTTAATAATAAAACAACTAAGCGGTCTCAAATAGTACTTATAACACTGAGAATTCTGCCAAAGTCATGCTGGAGGTATGTTTATAGTGGCTGCTTGTCTGTGTCTGTAGCTTAGTTTTTGTGGATTTACATGGTTTTCTGCTTGGAGTAACTACACCATTCTTGCTCACTACATCCGTGAAAGTCTCCTGAACTGGATTTCTGCAAAACATCACAACCAGGTATCTGCATTTTTCATTTAAAAATCAACTTTTTGGAAGCTATCCCAAGAAAAACATAAGTCAAGCAGTTAACTCTGACAAACTCAGTGACTCTAGGTCTGCTTGAATCCACATTTTCATCTGACCTGCTCCATGATCTGTATGTTGGCTTTTCAACCTCTTTGAATGACAAAGAAGCATGCAGACAAAAGGATTTCACATCCTGCATATGCACAGGCACAGTTCATCACCTGCAGGAATTCTAACACATTCTGTGACTCTGGACCTCAGCTGTTGATAATTTCTTTTGACTTATGACTTAACCACCAGGTATCTACAAGATGCTGAAATCCTTTCTCCTACAAATTCTCCTTATGCTGCTTCTGCTCTCAGGAAATGTTCACCCCAACCCAGGACCACTTGGGCGGCCAGCAGTGGCACCAAGCAGAAGGACAGGGACACTCACCATGGCATCCATCAATGCCTGCAGCATACTCAACAAACCTGACTCCTCAAACATGGATCCTACAGCACAACCCTGATGTCCTCTCAGTTGTGGAAACATGGCTAAACCCTAAATCCCTGATACCTCAGTCTCTATCCTAGCTACTGCATTTTCAGGCAAGACAGGATTGCTAAGCCAGGCGGGGGCTGCGCCATCTATCTTAAGGATACCCTTATGGGTCACATCATCCCATCCCCCAGCCTGAGCAACTCCTCTCAGGTCCTCACAATCAAAATCCTCCTTGGTGCACATAACAAGGAACTCACTGTCATCTCGGTTTACCTACTCCCAAGAGACCAGGCTGCTGGCATGCATAGCATCATGGAATATCTAAGGGTCCAGCAACATAATTCTGAAACCATAATCATGGGTGATTTTAACATTAACTGGCTTTCTCTGAGGCCGCTACCTATAAGGATGCAGCCGTGGTGCATCACCTCACTCAACTGGTCAATGCCCCCACTAGGTGTAACTATAGGGCAGGCTCCCTTACGCTTCTAGACTGGATTCTATCCAACCACCCTGAACGCATCTCCAATGTTTCTGTACTCCCAGATACAATAAGTGACCACTCGCCTGTCATCTGTTCCTGGTCAAATAAATACCACAAGCCCCCTCCCAAGCTTATCTATGCCAAGGTTATCAAACAAGGGCACCTCCAGCTGTTAAAATCCCATCTAACCAGGCTGAACTGGGCAGTGCTTGGCTCCCTCAATGGACACCAACAAAGCTCTGGACCTATTTATCAAGCGTTCCAGAAGCCTGTGACATCTATGCACCAGTGAAAAGTTGAAGGTCAAGGACAGACCAACCCCTGGGTTACTACTGACCTTTTAACTCTGCTCAAGCACAGAGACCACCTCTGGCATTGTGCTCGTGCAACTCGATGCAAGTAAACACAATTATACAAAGCAACCAGAAATGATTGCACTTTCGAAGAATACGGACTACTAGCGCAGCTATTACAAGAGGCTCTGACCAACTCTTGGGGCCAGGAAACAAATTCTGGAACAACATGAAAGAACTCACAGGCAAGGATCCTAAAGCACCACCCACTATGCTCAACCTTCATGGCACTCCTACACTCGACCTAGGTATCATCACCAGCACTTTTAATAATGCATTTACAAACCTGGACAGTGTCCTTCCACCAAATGTTTTCGACGATCTCCCCTCCAGCTCCTCCCAAGTTACCCTCCAACTAGAACGTACAACCCCAAAGTTTTTTTTTAAGGAGGTCCCACCACACATAGCTAGAAAATACATTATAAAAGGCCATTGGCAAACAAGGGTACAGTGGTGACTCCCTTGACCTGAAACTGCTGGCACAAGTCCTCGACGAAATCTTAGAACCACTTACAAAGATCTTCAATCTCTTGCTTAGTTTGGGCCATTTCCCCTCTCTCTGGAAGAAAGCCACTGTCACACCGGTTCACAAAAGCGGAGATAGGACACTGCACACCAATTACAGACCTATCTCACTCCTCCCCCCACTATCCAAAGTGCTGGAGCGAATAGTGTCGGACCAACTAGCTGAATTCCTGGATAAGTACAATGTACAGTGCCCAGAACAGCATGGCTTCAGAAAAGGGCACAGCACCACCACTGCACTACTGGAATTTACAACCTTCATCCATGCCACGCTTGACAAAGGGAATTGTGGAGGGACAGTATTTATAGACCTTACCAAGGCATTTGACACAGTTAATCACCCCCTACTACTCAAGCAACTGTCCTCCATTGGGATCTCCAGTGATGCCCTTCCATGGTTCACCAGCTACCTTGATAATCGGATCCAACGTGTAAGGATTGCAGGGATCTCTTTGGATGAGAAACCGGTCTGCTCCGGAGTCCCCCAGGGGTCTATTCTGGGACCTCTACTCTTCTCCCTCTTCATTAACAATCTCCCCAGTGCCTGCCACCAAAAAATATTACTATACGCAGACAATGCAGTCCTGTTTTCCAGACACCAAGACATTACAGTCTTTGACTCCCAGCTGCAGCTCGACTTCAATCGCATCTAAGACTGGTTCAATTCTCATAAACTTGTCCTGAACCACAGCAAGACTAAAGCCATGTCCTTCTGTAACCAACAGAGCAGGCACAACTCTCTGTCCCTCACCATCAAGAACCACGCTGGGAACCCACTCGAACATGTCAAGGAGTTCAAGTACCTTGGTATTACCCTGGATAGTACCCTCTCCTACACTCCGCATATTGACACTGTTGCCAAGACCACCAATATACGGATTGGACTACTACACAAACACAAGCACTGTATACCTGCGGATGCCCTTAAACTAGCCATCTACAGCTCTTTCACCTCTATCATTGACTATGGCTTTGCCATCTATGGCTCTGCCCCAACAAGTGCCCTCCGCAGGATCTCAGTTGCTCTCAACAAAGCCTGTAGACTACTGACAGGTGCAGCCCGACTAACTCACACCTGTGACCTCTATGCACAGGCCAGCTGGCTACCCCCAGCGCAGAATACAATACCAGACCTGCTTACTTACCAAAAGATTCTCCTTGGTCTCATGCCACCTGGTGTTAGCTCACTCCTTACTACCTACAGTGGCACTCAACAAACACGTGGTGCCCAATCTCTAACCTTTCAGGCTCCCAGATGTCGTACCTCCATGGGTCAGTGGTCCTTTATCTATAGAGCTGCTCAATGGTTCAATTCCCTCAATAAAGAATCACTTTCCTCTACTACATTTGGACCCTTCAAAAGGAATCTCAAAATTTACCTCACCTCTACCACTCAATGTGACTGCTTTGTTGAACAGAGCTCTCTCTAAACACCTCCCAGCTCACTCATGTCTCACAGCCCGCCCTTTCCCAATCTCATTCCCTCTGGCACTGGGCCTTCCTTATGACTCCTTTCCTGCTTCACATCTCCACTGGTACAAGACATTTTCCACTAACATCGGACAGTGGCCCATTAGCCTGCCAACTTCCTCTCCCGGTCGCATGCCTGCAAAACTAACTGCCTATGGTGCCCTCTTTCTCTTATTGTTACTGCAGCCAGCTGCCTACTCAAGCTGCTCGTTTTATGAATATTATCTCAAAGTATGTTATAACTGAGTATCTTTTTTTTTCTTTTAGTTGTTTTGGTTGTTTATTGTGCATTCTTTTACTACCTCTGTATGTATGTTGACCCTCATCCTTTGACGTGGAACCTTTGTAAATGAGCAGTTTCAGCTCAAAGGTATTTGTAATCCGAGAATTTAATAAATAAATAAATAAAACGATTAATCATACAATCACCAAATAACAACAGAATCTGTGCCTTTATTTAAACAGTCCAGCCAACTCAATGGACCATATTGTTCTGCCTGCCTTAGACCCAGGTTCGTCCATAAAGAGAAGGGTCTCTGAGCACTGTAAAGGTTGCAGGTGTAATCACCTTTACCAGGTGAGTAAATACCATTATCCCCTGCAGCTTTTCAAATGCTCAGACATTCCTCACAAATGGGACTTTCGGAGCAGTACCAAGCGAAATATGTTCAGGTGGGAGGACAAACATAAGATTCTCAGAAATCCAAAGCAGTCAGAAGCCCAGCTCGGTAAAAACTACACCTACAGGCCAAAGCAACATCCCGTCTGTAATGACATACCAAGGTATGCACAGAGGACCAGGGCGGCACAGTACAGATACCTGAACTGAGGTCCCCCCTCTGTCTCTCCAAGACATTGACCTAGGAGATTGTGTTTGAAGGCCGTGTGTTCCAAGCAGTGCTGCACAGGAAAACAGTCTAGGTGGCTGGGAGACAGAGGCCTAAGAAAGAAGGCCCTGCAACACAGCTGGGCCAAAACCTGCCCTTCTTGCAGAGGCAATGTCCAGACTGTAGTGCCTTGTAAAAGTGCAGGCAGTACTCCAAGTTGCAGCAGCACAAATCTCAGCAGCATGTCCCTAATGGAATGTCCCTCAACAGCCCTGGGAAGCTCCTTACTATGCATCCTGTAACCCAAAAATAATAACTACAAGGACATCTGAAGTCTTTCATAGGGTGTGTATAGTATCTAAGTATTCTATGCACATCAGAAGTATGGAGCCAGGCCTTCCTGGATTGGCATGCTCTGGATAAGAAACTGGCAGATGGATGTTTTGATTTAAAGTAAACCCAGGCACCACTCACTGTAAAAACTAAGGGTTAATATGCAAAAACATCCCATCTTTGTGAAAAATCAAATAAGGCTACTCCCACATGAGAGCCTATAGCACTGAAGTCCTGCAAGAAGAAGTAATTGCAACTAAAATGTAAGCGTTCCATGCCAGAAAGCGTAGTTCACAAGTCATGGCTGGCTCAAAAGGAATCACAGTAAGCCATAACAAAATGAAATGCAGGTCCCAGGCCAGGACTGGGATGCAGATATGAGGCATCAAATGTATAATGCCTCTCATAAACCTATGGGCACATCCTGCTAGGCTGCCATATGGCTATCAATGGACACATGGAAGGCTGATAAGTCTGACAAGTGCACCCTAATGGAAGAGTTTTGCAATCCTAAATCTGACAAGGACAGTAATTACTCTAGAATCTGGTTCACTGGACAAGTGAAGGAATCCAGGTGATGTGTGGCACACAGAGCAAAGCAATTTCACTCCATAGGTGAAGTAATCCTGGTGGAATGGTTTCCTGGCAGCCACCAGGGCTCAGCAACTTTTGGGAAAACACCAAACCATGCACGGGCTATACCTTCAAGAGCCAGGCATAAAGATGAAGTGACCTGAGGTTTGGGCGGACCAGACTTCCATGTCCCTGTGATGGTAAGCCCTTGCACAGAGGCAGGGGCACAGAAGGCTCCACCACCAGTTGTTACAGTAGTGGACCATATCTGACTGGCCAAAGAGGATGCCACCAGAATCAGAGTAGTTCCCTCCATTTGGAGCTTGATTAGCACCCTCTGAATTGCAGAGCAATCCCCTTTTCCAAGAGATGGACAACGCATCTCTCCAGAAAATTCCAGGCCCTGGATTGAGCAAGCAGAGAAAAAAAAATTCCAGTTTTGCATTATGTGGGGCCACAAAAAAGTCCAACTCTGGACAATCTCACTTGTTGAACAAGTCTCCCACCACAGAGGTGAGCAGCTGCACATTCATGCAACCGGTACTGTGACCTGTGTAGCCTGACTGGCAGGACGTTAGGGGTACTTGGAACATGGATGGGCAAAAATTCTGGATTGTGTTTTAGAGCCCAGTGTCAAACCTTCAATGCTTCCCTGCACCGGGGGCACGACTGGATTCCCCATTGCATGCTGGTGTAGTGCACCACTGTGATGTAGTTCATCTGCAGCAGCAAAGGGCCTGGGGAAAGGTGCTCTGAAAAGTCTACCGGCCATGCAGGACAGCTCTCATCTCAAGGGGTCTGACATGGAAAAGTCTCCGCTGTGGGTCATGGCTCCTGGGTCTGGTTAGGACCCTGATGCACTCTGCAGCATAACCCCAAGAGATCTGAGGTGAGGATCCAATGAGGGGATGGAAAGAAAAGAAGAACCCACTTGAGCAAACTGCTGGGTTCCATCCACCACAAAAGTACCATTCTGTACATTCAAGGTTACTAGAACCTTCCGCTCCAGGTCACTGATGCACTGATTCCATGGGCTCCTCAAAGTCCAGTGAGAGATGCTTATATGCAGCCTTGCAAGAGGGACCATGACAATGGCTGCAGCCACTCAGGCCAGAGAGCTGCAGGAAGGTCTGACCAAGACATATCTGCTGTTTATTTTATTTGTTTATTTATTTTATTTAGCTTTTGTTAACTGGGTAAGTGCACTAGCCATAAAATTACTATTTTCAGGCACGACCCAGATGGTTGTAGAGCAGCTGGGCCTGAGCCACCAGGTAGTCTGCCCTCTCCTTGGGCAAAAAGGCAAGGCTCAGAACAATGCCATTTGTGAGGAATGTCTGATCACTGGAAAGGTTGCAAGTATAATCACCTTTACCAGGAGAGTAAATACCATCCTTTGAGCTCTCTCTCTCTCACTCAGCTCTAGTTGTTTCTGTAGCTCTGTGATTTTAGTGAAGTAAACTAAATTAAATCCATGAGCGGTAGAATTGCCATACGACAAATGGTCCCAGTGCATAAGGCACAGACAAAAGGCAGCGGAGACAAAATGATGCCGGGCATACTGTCGATAGTTAAAGTGGTCGAGAAGAGTAAACGTCTGTGGTAAAGTCGTAGACATTATTGAAAATCGGACAAAAAGTCACCAAAATTACTTACAGCACTTTCCCTGTTTCATAGAAACAGAAGTTGACGGCATATAAGGACCTCAAGACCCATCCAGTCTGCCCATTTTTTTTCTGTGTTATCAATGTGCCATCAGCCCTTGCTCTGTCAATGGCCTATCTATTCATACTCATCTGTATTGCTCCCTTATGCCTATTCCATGCCTGTTTGAAGCCCTACACTGTATTCATATCCAACACTTCATGAGGTAGGTAATTCCATGCATCCACCACCCTTTCTGTGAAAAAGAACTTCCTCACATTACCTTTTAATCAGCCTCCCTCTAAGCTCATGCTGTGTTCTCTTGTCCTGCTATTTTTCTTATATAGAAACATGTTAGACTCTTTCACCTTGTTAATTCCCTTAAGGTGTTTGAATGTTTCGAACATATCACCTCTCTCCCTCCTTTGCTCTAAGGTATACATATTGAGCTCCATTAATCTGTCCTTATGTTTTCTGATGCTGTGCTTGCACCATTTTGGTTGCCCTTCTCTGGACTGCCTCAATTTGGTTAATGTCTTTGTGCAGGTGCGGCCTCCAGTACCGTATGCAGTACTCCAGATGGGGCCTTACCAGTGTCTTGTAAAAAGGGATTATTACCTCCCTCTTCCGACTTGCGATACCCCTACTAATACACCCTAACATCCCCCTAGACTTACCTACTGCTTTAGTGGTCTGCTTGGATGATTTCAGGTCACCGGTGATGAGATGATGCCCAAGTCTCTTTCTTCCCTTGTGATTGCCAGCAACTCCCCTCCAGCCTATATGTGGCTTCAGGGTTTCTCTTCCCTATGTGCATGATTTTGCACTTCTTTACATTAAACCCCAGTTGCCACTCTTCCGACCATTTTGCTAGTTTATCCAGATCTCTTCTCATTCTGCCCACCCCATTCCCTGCTTCCCCTGCTCATCCGGTTTCATTCTTCCTGTGTGTTATGTTTTTCCTTCCCCATAGAAACAGTACAGAGATTCAAAAGAGGTTTCAAATATTTCAATTTCTGTATTTAATCCATACATATTAAAATGAAATAAATCAGACGATAACAACAATGAGCAGCTTATCGGGCTCTCATGTGCTTTGTGTGCTTTTGTATGTACAAATTAGCAAGTGTGCAAATAAGCAATTGTGCAAAAAAGCTAGTGTGCAAATAAGCTACTGGTCACAGAAAGTAATCTGCTAGCTGTTCAAAGTATTCAGTTATGTGCAATACATTCAACTATGTGCAAAAACGAATAAGTGTTCAAAATGCTTTCATGATGCATGTATTTCTATGCTGTTATGCTACATTTATTTCGATGACTGTCGCTATGTCCTTCAAGTACTGCATTTCCAATCTATTATTAAAATCATCACAAATGGTATGAAAAACTTTGTTCACTCACATGTACTTGTAATGTTTTCTTGGTGCCTGCTGTCCAAGTTCTAGACACGTGGCCTGTTTACACCGTTCACTAGGGCATGAATAGTGTAAAACTGATCGTCATCTCTAGGGGCCACTGCAAATGTACCATCACAGAACAAGTGCTTTGATTGTTTTAGCACTGATAGATCTGTGTCACTTGCAAAGATCGACATTTTGGCTTCATTTACAGACAGAAAAGGCTCATCACTAACAGTGAGTGAATACTGCATGACATCCACATCATTGTGCCCCACCCCCCCGCTGCCGCTGAACATCTCGCCATAGTGTCTCTTGTGTGGGCAAAATGTGGGCATGACTGACAGAAACCTGTTGTAACTCTTGATGAACCACATTTCTTGTAGGCTCTTCTGAGTCTGCTGCTCGCTGTTTCATGACAGCATGAGCCAATATCACCTCAACGCGTCCATGAACAGGCACATGATTGTGTTGAGAGGGTGGCAGAGTTATGGTGTCCCCCAAAGTGTGAAGACTGGCACAGCAAGTTCACAGTTCACATCACCAAAATACCTTGTCATGGGCTCAGTCTTTCTCCTTTGTGTATAAGAAGTTATCCAAGACAAACTTTTGCTTGCCCTTCTGTGTTGGCTCAAATTCCATGGCAAAATTCTGTTTAATGACAAGAAACTGTTCTGCTTCAGCATATATAGTGCCCTTGAAGTGGTACAGACTACCAGAAAATACAGGATTCCAATACCAGATAATACTGGATGCAGCATAACAACACCACGTTGTCACTTTAAATTTATTTACTGATGGGGATGAGGGAGTGAAATTACAGATGCACACAGAAGGCAGCAAGGAAGTGCGTAGAGGAAAAGATGACAACAGTGAACAGAAGACAGTGCCATACTGAGCAGTGAGAGCAGAGAGTAAAACCTTTAACTGGTAACTGTTTTCAAATTGTATTTTATGCTGCAGTGCCATTAGGTTCATTGTCTCGGGACAGTTGTTGGTTGTTGTGCCTAACTGTTCGTGACCAAAACTCTGGTGACAACATGTCTTTATGACATTGTGAAGACTACTATTTGACCATAACTATTAATACCGCGGCCTTCTGTCCATATGCCCCAAAATCTACTTCTCTATTAAGTGCTACTGTGCTGGTAATAATATTTCTTTCAGCTGCCTCTCACTCTCAGCTCTCTAGCTGTTAAAGCCCTGCGATTTAATGAAGTAACAAAGTTAAGTATTAGTCTACTACTCTATTAAATGCTATACTCTACTGTGATAATAATATTTCTTTGAGCTCCCTCTCACTCTCAGCTCTTTTCTGTAGCCCTGTGATTTTAGTGAAGTTACTACTAACAGCACAGCAGTACTTAAATTCAGTGCTACTGTGCTGGTAACAATATTTCTTTTGATCTCCCTCTCTGCTCTGTTTCTGTAGAGCTCTGTGTTTTAGTGAAGTAATAAGTTAAGTCTACTGTTCTATTTGACAAATGCAGAGCAGAACAAGAACAAGGCAGACACAAGCCGCAAGCACAGACTGTTCTACTCTCTTAGAGCCGCCAAACAACTGCATCAGAGACACTCTTGCTGCACAGCCTTTTGGACTACTGTCAGGGGAGTAATTATAGGGGGGGACGGGGGGCACAAGTCCCCCCAACATTTTAATTGAGCACATTTGTGGCCCCAACATTCAGGCCATATGCTGTTGCTGCCTGCTGGTGAGCTGGGAGGGACACAGGAGCCTGCTGTTCTGTGGGCGGGGGTTGAATTTTACTGGTGGGTTGGGTCAGGTCCTGGGAGTGAGAGCCCCAAGAGAGTGCAGCGAGCTATGGCAGCCAGACAGTTATAAGACAGAGGGGGGGACCAGTGCTATGCAAGTGGCCTGGCCAGAACCAGGAGAAGAGTGAATTGTAGCAGGGAGGGAGAAATTGATGGCCCACATGGCACCCGGAAGTAGCATAAGCGCTTGCCACCATCAATAGTGAGGAGTTGGGAGGAGCGGGTGGGAGACTGACTGCTTGCATTAAGGGAAAAAACTGCGGTGCTGCCATTGATGTGTTTGCCTGCTTGGTGCTGCCTCATATCCTGTCTCCTCCTCACTGTGACTGTCATGTCCTGAGACTCCTGGGAGTTTGGGGGGGGAGACTGGGATTTTATGGCCTGGGATCGAGTGGTTCAGGGCTGTGGGCATCAGATGGTTGGATCTGTCGGGGCGTCAGTCGGTCTGAGCCTGCAGTGGAAGTGTGGAAGACAGAGCAGAGGACAGAGGAATATGGACTGCTGGAGGTTGCTGCAAGCAATGTTGAAGCAACAACTACCTTGGAGGTAGGACTGACTAGTGGTGCTGCAGTGTAGTGGGTGGGGGTGAGTAGTGATTGGGGGGCAGCAAGCCAGCAACATCATCAAGCCATAGGAGCATTTACTCATAATGCTGTATGCACAAATTTGCAAAACAAGACACAGGCAAACAAGCAGAGGAGGAGGTGGTGAAAGGGAATTCCAGTTTGCACAGGGCAGTTCTAAACTGGCAGGGGCCACACTCTATTGGCCATTTGATTTGGCACCTGTCAGGATCACGGAGTGCCTGGGAAAAGAAGCCTGCTGCAATCTGTGAGGCATTCTCTTTACTGTTTTGTCTGGAGTGGGCCAGTGACTCTACCAGTAGACTGTGACCAACACAATCAGCAACCAGCACAAAACTGCTCAACGTACGCTAACATAGCTCTAATAATCTACAAAATGCAAGGGTAGGTGATGTTTCTGTTTAATTATGTTTATTGGTGGTCTGTTCTGCTTTGCTGTGTTGGTTATGTCTGTACTGCCTACAGCCAGTGTTGGATTTAAAATGCTGTGCTGGCTAGTGTCTCTCCTGTGTGCCACCTGAGCCTGACTGTTGCCTGCTTTGGTAGGGTAGAAATCTGCCGGCTGAGGGGTGGGGTGGGGTTATTATAGTTAGCCTAGTGTGTAACTCCAGTTTTTCATCTGTATTACCAAAGTTAAAGTAATTTCAATGGGCTTGCACAACTGGATGAGATGTATACTTGTGTGACTTCAATGCATTGTGGCTGTTCTCCTCTCTATCCATGGGATATACCATCCTGTAGGGGTATGATGCAAGGAAACCTAGAGGAGGGTCCCCTCCATAGATGCCGCAGGAATAATTTCCTTGGCTAAAAGTAGCTTAGCAAAAAGCCCACGGGAAAGAGAGATGAGTCGCTGGAGGAGGAAGGGTTGATGGTGGGGCAACAAAGAAAACAAATGAGGAATGGCCCGGAGGAGGGCCATTTAAGGCCTGGTTGGGGGAGTGGTTTTCTCTGGCCAGCCGTCAGTTTCAATGGGCTTGTGCAACTGGATGAGATGTATGCTTGTGTGACTTCGGTACATTGTGGCTGTTCGCCTCGCTATCCAAGGGATATACCACCCTGTAGGGGTACGATGCAAGGAACCTAAGAGGAGGATTCTCCCCCATAGGTGCCACAGGAATAATTCCTTTGGCTAAAGGTAACTTAGGAAGAAGCCCAAAAAGAATGCCCAAAAGGGTGTCGAGCATCGAATAGGCGAGAAATCAGAATATATCGAGACCTGAAATTAAGGTGATAGACATAGATGAAAAGGACAGGAGAAGAATGAGACATGAAAAGGATGATGAATGAAATGAAAGCAGACAAGATGCAGAAGGGCAGACTTCCTAAAGAGAGAGGGAACAGCCAGGGCTACCATCCAACTCCATCCAACAGCGGAACTAAACTACGGAACCTAAGGAAACTCTAACCTATCTAATATTATGACCATTGGCAAGGACAAGAGGAAAAAAAAAAACCTTTGAGGAGGAAACCTCTGGGGATCCAAAGCCTAGGTCGCCGTCCCTCCAGGCTGATGGATGTTTTGATTAGTGATGGCTCAGCTACTGCAATTTAGAGTCGAGATAGCGTGAGTAGGAAAACATTTCAATTTAGAGGAAGCTCTTGCTCTGTCCTTCTAAATGAATAACTGTTGAGGGTTACTAGCGATGTCTCTGCAACTAGATGCTCAAAAGCAAGAGAGGAAAGAGATGACTGCTAAGGCACTCAGCTGGCTAATTGGAGCCTATGAAACAGACTAGGTGAACCAGAGGTGGTCCTGAAGAGAACAATGTAGAGGGTGCCTCTGAACCCACTCAGGCAGCCAAAGGGGCTCTGATGATGAGAGCCCCACCCCTCACAACTAGATGGCATAAATTCTACATCCAGAGGTGTTGCCATAATGAGGTATGACTGAAGGTCCACCCAGAGTGAAGACATTCTCACTATGGGCCAGGGAGAAGGACCCTGCTCTGAGCTTTGCATGCTCTAGATGCAGACTTTGTGGGTGCAGAGCGAGACCGTCGGCTACAGGCTACAGTCTCGAGCCAAGGAGCAATGGACACAGAAGGCATGTCTCCGAATGGAGAGCAGTTTGATGAGGTAGCATAAGACCCAATGAGAGGTATGCTTGATTAATCAATGTGACTTGAGTCGACCCTGAGAGCGGACTGAGTGAAGAAGAACCAGACTCATGTCATGAGGAAGCTACCCATGATTGGTAACTATGGGAGCGCATGCCAACCGGGTCCATTGAGAGCCAAATTAGGAATGGACAGAATTGCATGAAGGTAGGAGCAAGAGTGGCCAAGTGAAGCCAGCAGTCAATGGTGAGGTAGGTAGTACCAGTACGACATCTGAATAGGTTTGATTAGAATGAAGGAATAGGGTCAGAGGAGGAGGAGACAAGCAGGCAGGGTGATATGCTGTAGGGAATATTAGGTGATGTGAATGAGTAGGGTATGGTGGTATAGTGGGATGGCAGGATAGGGAAGCCCCCAAAAGAAAACAGAGGTCAGAGAAAGAGAGGAATGGAGGATGAAGGGAATGGGAGGAGGAGAGTGAGCACCCACCATGGGGAAGCACAGTCTGGGATGAAATTAAGAAAGCACATCATGGTGTAACCAAGAACAATGAGCAGCAAAGGCCAGCAGGGGCAGGGACAAATGGCAAATCACAGAGGAAGACTGCAGAGCACACCAGCCAGGCGTTCAGTCCAGGTGGATTGATAGTCCTATGATGTGAAACAGAATGGGTGACAAACAGGTTGGACTGAGGTTGAGGAAAGAAGAGTAAGCATACCAGGAAGAAAACGGAAGGGAAAGGGAAAAGGGAAGGTAAGTGGAGACCAGACAAGAACCGAAAGTAGGAGTCGCAGTCCCCATAGAGAGCAACTTCCCCTTTAAAGGAGCCAAGGAACCAATAAGGGAGATCGGGATCTGAACCACAGGACAATAACAGTAGATGTGGTCTAAACATCAAGACAGGCCATCGAAAATGAAGTCCTGGAACAGGATAGAGGTCAGGGGGTGAGCATCGACCAGGAGGAGAACAGAAGTTGAGAGGAGTGAAGTAAACACTGTCCCCCAGCTCACAGGAACTGCCGAGGAGCTCAACAGCACAGGGCACTGGAAGTCGCTGTGGAGAGAACTATAGCAGAGGAGCAAGGCATCCTCTGTAGCAGTGGGGATGAGCACAGTGGGCAAAAGGGACAGAGAGAGAGCAAAGAAAGACAAATCGAGGGAGAAGGAGAAGTGGGGAATGTACGATGGAAAGCTGGGCAGTGGCAACACCAGTACAAACCTGGAAGAGGGAAGGTGACAGAGACAGGAGCAGCAAATGGAGAGAGAGAGAGAGTGAGACAGAAGGGGAAATGAAACTATGAAAAAGGTACAGGGGAAACAGAGCGAGGAGGAGGGATGGGAGAACCAAGGAGCCACAGACAGCCACTGAGCAGCGAGACAGGAGAAGGAGCACAGGCAACAGAAAAGATGGCCCCACAGAGTTGCGTCAGGGAGGTAAAACTGGCTAAAGAGGCTACTGAGCATACGGAAAGAGGATGGAGGTATGCAAGTGAGGAAAAATGAACACTGGACTGGAGGAGACATGGGGAATGGGGGTCGGGTGGAAGGGAGAGAGAGAGAGCACCACAGGCCAGTGGCAGAGAGCAGTAGGATGAACAGCAGGGAAAAGGAACAGAGCCGGCGGTCAGAGGTGCTGCTGAAATGCAATAAACAAAGAACAGGAGAAGAGGTATGAGGAGCAGCGCCTCTGGCCGCAATGAAGAAAATGAATGAGGACTGGCCAAGGGGATGGCCTTTTAAGGCCTGGTTGGGGGAGTGGTTTGTTGCTTTGCCCACTGAACTCCAGCCAGCCCTCAGCCATCAGTAAAAAAAAAAAATCAAACCCTTACCCTGCAGGTGGGTCTGGGTGGGTGGATGGTTCAAAGGAGTCTTTATGGAAAGGAAGGGGGGAGGGAGAAAGAGCTGTAGATCAAGTTGGGTCTACGGACCATGGTGATAATGTAGGCAGGCAAAATGGGTATACTGGTCAAGTAAAGCAGTTCTTATCTGCCATCAAATTTTATATTTCTGTGTTAAAATGAATTAACAGCTGTGCAAAATAAAAAACAAGCATTTGTCACTGCCAAATGTTTGCCATTTGCATTGCTGTTGTGCTGGTGGGTCCTGCTAGTTTGTATACATATTTAGTATATATTAAACCAAAATAGACCAAATGAGATGTACTCTGTGATATGTCATTTGTAATTGGGTTCTGATGTCTACTGCATTTCCTAGGATAGTAGAGGTGAGATGCAATATCTTGTTTTTTTATTTTATTTACTTTTTGTTGACTAGGTGAGGCACAGTAGCCATAGAGATGACTATTTGCAGGCACAACCTGGGAGGTTACAAAGTAGAGAATATACAGTACACAGCGAGTACAAAAAAATGAGGTAAATAATGCAATTTCCCATGATGGCAGAGACAAATAACATAATAGGAAATAAAGTCTTGACCTAGTTATACAATGTCATTCTTAGAAAATGCAGGCACATAAAACATTGGAGAGTAGCACTGAGGGTACAATGTAAGGCAAAAATAAACAGTAGCATGAATAGGAAGGAGGGAACAAAGGGAAGAGATCCAGCTAAGCAAAGATACAATGATAAGTGCACACAGTAATGAACAATAAGGAATGAGTGGCGGTCTGGCGGAGTACAATTTTCAAATAGTAAGGGAACCAAACAATGGCAGAGACACACAGTGGTTTAGCACCAGGTAAGTGCAAGCAAAGAAAATGAGCAGAAGGATAAAAGGGAGATGAACTATTTGGGTAGAGTCAAAATCAACAGAAAGTTTAAGGTAGTAGGAGGACATGTCAGCGAAGCAAAATTAGAATGGGTTAGGTTATCTGGGTAAGGATAGGGCAGTAGTAAGTGGACTAGATAGAGGAGGACCAGGTAGGATCAAAGCACAAACAAGGGAGAGATTTGGTTAGGACATTTTGCAGCTCCTTTTTAAATATAGCATGAGTCGGCGAGTGACGGATAGCAAGGGGGAGAGAGTTCTAGTGCTTCGAGGCAGCGTGAGAGAAAGCACAGGTACCCTTTGAGGTTTTACATTAGTGTTGTCCTGCTTGTGTAATGTATTTATGTACTCACTTTCAAAGGTATGTTGATAGAAATAATGGTATTTTTCCATAGATAATTTACTTTTTGCTGGGTAACATAGCACTCGCAATTCGAGGCAGGCTGAGAGTGATGTCCCCCCCCCAACCGTTACACCAAAAATACTCCTCTGACTACTGAGTACCACATGTGTATCTGAGCAACACACCACATATTTGTACACTGACTGGGTGTGCAGACAATGCTGACTGTTGGCACAGCAACTAAAAGGCAGTCACCAACATGAACTCCCCCCCCCATGTCAATCACTCCCTCTCAGTCCTTCCCTCTCCTGGTGTCCCCTCCCACAAGCAAGGCATGCCCAACCCCTCACACTGCTTAACAGAGTGGAGTAGCAGAGGTAGAGCGTGCTTGTAATCCCCTCTCCCAGCACACACTGTCAAATTGGTCAATTAAGACAATCAGATCATCCAGATTCCAGAACTAACCTAAGAGTGACCCTGTCGCTGACAAATAAATCCCCAGCCCACCCAAGCTCTACGCTCTGCTCTGCCATGGTATCCCAACTCCCAATCTCCTCTCAGTCAGCTCAGACAGCACAGTAGCCAACCACCTGCATAGCCACGAGACTTGCTTTCATTTTTCCCTGTCGGAAAGTGCTCGAGTGGTACAGATGTTTGCTGCTTCTTTATCCTGGGTAAATGCGGTATAAAACTGTGTAAAATCAGGATCTCGTGGAAAATGATAGAGTGCATCTCATCTGGTCTATCTTAGGTAAATCTATAGTAACAAGCATTTGTCAATGCCGAATGTTTGCTTGCTGGTATTAGCATTGGAAGTGCTGGAGTTAGACAGATGCAGAATAGGAATGGCAGTGAAGTATTGAACTTCACACCAACCCCACCTCCACCCTGCAGAGATGAACAGACACTGGGGTGTGACTTTGGGTCATCGCCCATAACACTGATGCCATTTCACCTCACCCTATCCTGCAGACACCGACAAGTGTTGAGGTGTGCCTTGGGGTGTTTGGCTTTACAGTCACCCCATTCCATAAGGACATACACTGAAATGGGTGCACTATAGGAGAATGGGGTGAACTCTGAGGCTGAAGAGTCCAAGGCACACCGCAATGCCTGTCACTGGCTGCAGGGTGGAATGGCATGAGCAGTACAGCCAGCAATCTAAAGGGACACCCCGATTCCTGTCAGTCTATACAGGGTGGGACGTTATGGTTATAAACCCCTAATGCCCCTGGCATTTGTACTACAGATTTTCAACATGGCCTTTTTGTGACCCCAACCTAATGAAAGCATTTCGGACCTCTGCTCATGAACAGTGGCACTATGATTTTGTTAATCTGTCCTGAACGTTGATTTTCCACAGTAACCACGTTATTCTGTGCCAGATGTGTGAAACCACATTTCGGGCAGAATGTGAAAAATGACAGCTATATTGTTCATAAGGAGGTGTGCAACAATGGCAATGTTGAAAATCTGGAATGAAAATATTAAAAATTCTTGAAGTTATGAGTGTGCATGGAAACTGTGCAATGCAAACTTGTGACATAGTTATTTTGTGGAATTTTGTCACCAAATTTTCAACATAGGCATTTTGGGACATCCGCTTATAAACAATGTCACTGTAATTTTCTTAATCTTTCCCGAACATTGATTTCCCACAGAGACTGCTCCATTGTGCAGCAGATGTGGGAAAACGCATTATGGGCAGGATGTGATCAATGACAGCTGTACTGTTCATAAGGAGGTATGTAAAAATAGCAATGCGGAAAATCTGGAGTAAAAATCTCAAAAATTCTCAAAGTTACGAGCGTGAATGTAAGCTGCACAATGCATGCTCGTAACAGTCATTTTTTGGAATTTTTTCACCAAATTTGCAACATACGCTTTTTGGGAGCCCACCTCATGAACAGTGGCACTGTCATTTCATTAATCAGTCCTGAGAGGCGATTCTGCACAGTGACCACAAAATTACCTTTTGGGACCAAATAACGCCATGACAGTGACCGAATTCATGAGGAGGGGTCTCAAGAACCCCATGCTGAAAATTTGGTGCCAAAAGTAAAAAAAATGGCTGTGATATCCAAATAAGTTGACCCCCCCCATTTATGCCATTATACAGCTTACCGGCATTTCTTCAGTTCACGGTCAGCTTTGAAGAGTGCAGCTGTTTTCCCGGTCCACCGAAGATGGTCGTGCTGGGTCCGGAGGCAAGTATGGGGTGAGGGGTGTGTGGGGAGGTAAGGTATGCGAGGAAGTGGGTGTGGGTTGGGGGAGGAACCCGATGGCGAGGACCATTTTCTTTGTTTCAGAAAAAAAAAAAAAAAAGCGTCGCGGGAAGGTTTTTTTTTGCAGGTTTGCTTTTGCACACTGTGGTGGGCTCGAATGCCACCTGTGTTTGTGGGAGGGACTTAAGCTACGAGGGACTGGGCCCCCATCAGCAAGAAAGCCTGCTGGGGCATGATGCCGAGGGGATTGGGACCCCCCTCGGCACACAACAAATGGGGACATTATGCTAACGGGTATTGGGATTCCCTATCGGCAAATGAACTGGGGCAGGGTATGCTGACAGGAACATTTGGCACCCCTATCGGCTTTTATGGGGACTGTGAGCGGATGGCGACAGCTGCTTCCATGTTGTTTTGAAGTGATACACCAGGAAAGGCATGCCCTACCATGAGGAGTTGCTCCCTCATTGCAGCGGCTAATTAATTTCAAGTTGGTGGCATGCTGGCAGAACTAGTGTCAACAGAAGCATGCCACTGCATTGGAAAATGAGGGCCAAGCCCAAGAATGCAGTGGTGGCACTGGCCGCCACAGTGCCGCATCTCCAAAACTGCTTCTCTCCTAAGCTGCCACATAATGTTTCTTGCGCATGCGTGCAAGCAAACATAAAAATGTGTACAAGCAGGACCCAGTACAACAACAGTGCAAGTGGCAAACATTTGGCACCGATAAATACTTGTTCCTCTTGCAATCCTTAGCATCAGGGCTTCACCTATTGAACACTCTGTACGTTCTCTGAGCTGGATGATGGCTTGGAAGCTTTTTCTGTCTCTGATCAGAGACTGCGGCTTTTCTGTCATCTTAGACTTCACTTGAGGAGAGGTACTGGAAGATACGCAATTTTCTACTATCTGAGGTACTTCCCTCTATTTTCTTTTTGGGAGGGCTGCTAGGTGACTTGGTGGTAGATTGAGCCTCAGAGTTTTGTCCTTTTATTTTCTGTTTCAGGGCAGAAAAGTTTACACAAATCACAATTTTAAAAAGCCATGGTCTAGGCCCAAACAATCAAAGCACATATCATGGCAGACTGCCTTCATTAAGACCTTTTGACAGGATTCTCAATTTTTTGAGTTTACTTGTGCTCATGCAAGGAATGCCATGGGACAATATGGCATTTGAGAGGTGTGTCACACTCACTGCCAAGCCAATTACAGCTGAAACTGCAATGCACTTGGCAGTGTACACCAAATGACCAGGTACTCTGGTCATGACACCAGTTCAGTTTTGCTGACGTGGCATGTGTTGGACTTGCAAAGAAATGTACTGCTCCAATGGGAGCACTTCATTCTTTCTGTAGCCGAACCATGGCCATGCGCACTAGAGTGCACACTAATGCATGGCGGAGTTCTCCATCATTATTCTCTCTCTCCCCATCCTTACTCCCTCTGCCCCCAAAGGCTTTAACATTAGCCATGGAATGGCTTTCTGTCCCAGCCCTCACTCCTCTGCCCCCCTTCAACATCAGCTGCAGCCCACAGTGTGGTTTTCTCTTAAAGCAGACATCAGGGTGTCCAATCCCTGTGTCGGCAATACATACTCCCCTGCACCACCACTGAGGGGCACTGGGGAACCTACTCCCAGTGTCCCAGTTATTTCCTCCCTCCCCCTTGCTGTCCAGGACACTGGGGAGCCCATTCCCAGTGTCCCCATATCTATACCCCCCAATAGTCCAGAACACTGGGGAGTCCACTCCCAGTGTCCCCAAAATTCCTTTGCAAATGTACCTGTAAAAAAGAAAACTGTCCCCCTGACATCTTTTTTACCTGAAAAAAGAAAAGAAAACAGTCCCTCCTCATCTCCCTGTCCCCTCCCATCCTCCCTCCCTCTGTGCACCCACCGCCCTGCACCCCTCCTTACCCTATACTTACCTCCAGAGGTTGGCATCTGCAATCTTCTCTGAACTAGGAACATCTGCACTCATCAAAAGTCAAACTGAATGGAGGAATCAAGGTAAGAAGGCAAGCACCCTATAATGGCTGTCAATTGGGTTTTCAACTTATGTTGATATCTCAGCCATTTTTAGGAATTGTGACCCCAAAGTTTCAACATGGGGTTCTTGGGACTCCACCTCATAAACACTGGCATTGTCATTTTGTTACTTGGTCCCAAAAGGTGATTTTGTGGTTGCAGCACAGAGTCACCTTTCAGGACCAAGTAACGAAATGACAGTGACAGTATTCATAAGGGGAGGTCCAAAAAGGCCATGTTGAAAATCTGGTGCAAAAAATTCCAAAAGTTACTGCATTACGAGCGTGCATTGCACAGTTTCTACACACTCTTGTAACTTCACCACTTTGTTATATTTTCACTCCAGATCTTCAACACTGTCATTTTCTTCACACCCCCTCATGAACAGTACATCTGTGATTTTTCACATCCTGCCCAAAATGTTGTCTCGCACCTGTGGCGCAGAATGGCGCAGTTGCTGTGCGAAACCAACTTTTGGGATGGATTATAGAAATTGCAGTGCCACTGTTCATGAGGTGGGGTTCCAAAAAGGTCATGTTGAAACACTGGTGGAAAAATGACCAAAAACAGCCACCGTACATGCATGCGTTGTGCAGTTCCTACTTAGGCACATAACTTCCAATTTTTAATATTTTCACTCCAAATTTTCAACACACACATTTTATCACACCACATCATGAACAGTACAGCTGTCATTTATCACATCCTGTCTGAAACATGTTTTCACTCCTCTGGTGCAGGATTGCGCAATCACTGTGTGAAATCACCTTTCAGGACTGATTAAGGAAGTGAGAGTGCCAGTGTTTATGAGGTGGGGTGCCAAAAAGCCCATGTTGAAAATATGGTGGAAAAATTCTTAAAAATAGCCATGTTACACACGTTCATTGAAATTTTCCTACACACGCTTATAACCTTGGCAATTTCCAATAGTTTTACTGCAAATTTTCAACAGCCATTTTTTCACATCACCTCATGAACAGTACAGCTGTCATTTTTCACATCCTGCCTGAAATGTGTGTTCATACCTGTGGCATGGAATGGCACAGTCTCTGTGTGAAATCACCTTTCGGGACTGAGTAACGAAATGATAGCGCCACTGTTCATGAGGTGAGGGATCCTAGAAAGTCCATCTTGAAAATTTGGAGTGAAAATACCAACAAACACCCAGGGTGTTAGACTTTCCAACCATAGCACCTCCCCCCCAACCCTGCAGAGACTGACAGGCATCAGGAGTGTGCTTTGGGGTCATCGGCCTTAATGCTCACACCATTCCACCCCCACTCTGCAGACAGTGACAGGTGTCAGGGTGTGCCTTGGGGCCTTTGGCCTTAATGTTCCACCCATTCTCCTGTACTGCACCCATCTCAGCTTATTTCCTTATGAAATGGGGAGAGCATTAGGGCTGAAGACCCAAAGGCACACCATGATGTCTGTCGGTGTTTGCAGGGTGGGAGTGGGGCATTAGGGTTCAAAAGCCTAATGCCAGATTAAGGAAGTAAATCAAGGAAGGGCAGTTAATGTCCCCTACCTTGACTTCAGCAAAGCCTTCAACATCATCCAACATAGATAGCTGAATAACAAGATGGGTAGTCTGGCCATGGGGCACAAGCTGATAAACTGGGTTAGAAACTTACTGATGGACAGGAGGCAGGGGGTGGTGGTAATGGGATCCAATCTGGGGAGACGGGGGGTGACCAGCGGGGTACCTCAGGGATCAATTCTGGGACCAGTCATGTTCAATGTCTTCATTACAGAGATTGCGAAAGGGCTAGAAGAAAAGATCTGCCTGTTTGCAGATGACACCAACATCTGTAATAGAGGGAATACTCCAGAAGGGGTGGAGAAAATGAGCAGGGACATGGAGAGGCTTGAAAAATGATCTGAGGAGTGGCAACTGAGGTTCAATGCAAAGAAGTGCAAAATAATGCACCTGGGAAGAGGGAACCATGGAGAGAGCTACAGGATTTGGGGGGAGGTGCTGACAATCAGCAAGGAAGAAAGGGACCTAGGAGTTATCAGTTCTGATGACCTAAAGGTGTTAAAACAGAGCACAAACATTGCAAGGACAGCCACTGGCATGCTGGGGTACATAGGCAGAGGTATTACTAACAGAAGGCATGAGGTGAAATGCCATTGTATAATGCACTAGTGAGGCCTCATCTACAGCACTGTGTGCAGTTCTGGAGGCTGCAACCTCACAAGGACATTGACAGGGAGGAGGCAGTCCACAGAAGGGCAACCAACATGGTGCATGGCATGCAACACAGAACATATCAGGAGAGATTAAAGGACCTTGATATGTACTCACTGGAGGAAAGGAGGGAGTGGGGGGGACATAGACATGTTCAAGTACCTCAATGGCATAAACAAGGTGCAAGGGCAGACATCTTCCAATGTAGAAGGAGTACAAGAATGAGGGGGCATGATATGAAATTGGATGGAGGTAGATTAAGAGGAACTGTGAGAACAGTTTTCTTCACAGAGAGGGTGGTGGTCACATAGAATAGTGTGCCATAAGAGGTGGCAGGAGCAAGCAAGGCAGATGGTGGTGGTAAATCAGATCAATTCCAGGGAGAGGGGAGTGACCAGCAAGGTACTCCTGGGACCAGTCCTGTTCAGCTCCTTCCAACATTTACGGTGCAGCTTCTGCCAAGCAGCGCCCATTGCTCTCACTGCTGCCTCCTTGCTTATCTGAAGCAAGTACCAGTACCAAACATCACTGCAAATACCTGCAAGTGAATGTTCGACAGTGACAAATGCTTGTAAATCCAGTAGACCCTGGCCTTTTCTTAGGATAAAATGAATAATAAAAAATGTGACTCAGCCAATGGACTGGGAAAGGGCTCCAAGGTGACTGCATTCTTCAGTGGAGGAAACAAATCTGACATTAGAGCACTACTAGGAGCATCAAAAAACATCGGAATAGAGTTCTGATCCTTCATTACTATTCTAAACTCCGAGGCAGCATCGCAGAGTGCTAATAATACATTTATGTATGGCATCACTATTGGACTTATGTTACTAGAAAGACTCGATGTCTTTATTCAGAATTATATTACATGTGGATCCTTTCTTCCATTCAGAAGCCAGTTGCAGTTTATTCCACAGCAAACTCACAAGTGTCATTTTATTCTCAGTAACATGACTGCTGAGAGCTCAGAACAGTCATTTTATTCTCCATAAAATGCCAGAAGTGACATCCTCCTCCTCCTCCTCCTCCTCCTATCTTAAATTCTGATTGGTCTGTTTTCACAGCACTCACATCAGCAAATGAAAACAAGTGCAGTGCAGGGAAGGGAGGACTGGTGTTACCACAAACATACCCAGAGATGTGATTTCCTCATGAGGATAAAGTACTCTGCCTTCTGCCTTGTACTTTATGTAAGCAATAATACCCAACAGGGCGGGCAGTATTGGGCATTATTGCACTTAGAAATTGGGCTGTCTGTGGCAGTCTTGTATGTGTTTTTACAAAATTAAAGAAAAAATGAAATATATTGTAAGACTGACTTTTAAGTCTTTTGCTTATAAAGTCATCTCTTCCATTGTATGCTGTTCCATCTCTTGTTGCCACGCCCCACAGAGCTCCATTCTGGTACTTATCCCCACTCTCCCCCAACCCACTTCCTAACAGGACGCTGTGCTATGTTTTCATCCCCAGCTTGTTAGACCTGCCACATAAACCAGGAAGTTGGAACACAGCATTGCGATCATGGAAATTAGAATTAGAGGTAATTTTATTAAGTTATTAGAAGGGGATTTGTGTTTAGGAAAAAAAAAAAAAAACACAGATCTGTTGTTTTACTGGGATGGGTTATGTGAGTGAGGTGCTGTGAGCTTGTTGGATTTCACTGCCACATAAACCCGGAAGTGCAGAGGAACAGACACAATGTGGCGGGGCAGCACTGTAAATTTGTTTCTCCATTGCCATTCTTGCAGACATGCCATGAAGAGGATTGGTATCGGGGATCTGTCCAGGGGTGATGGAGTTACAGACAAAGGTAAATGTCAGGTGATAGTTCGAGTATCAGGTTTGTCTGTTGGGACGCCACACCGCGATCAGAGAAATTTACTTCAGAAGGAACGGTAATTGCGTAAAATCAGCAGAAGGGGAATTATGTTAGAAAATCTCAGATCTCTATGTGTTTTTCTGGAGCCATGTCTGTGAGGTGGCCCGTGTCTTGGTAGCAGAACTTGTGTATTAGGAGAAGCATGCACTGCGGTTTAAAAAAAAAAAAAAATACTGGCTATGGGGAGCTGATCGCACTGACGGCTTACTTGGTATTACTTGGTATGAAAGAACAGAAGAAGGCCAGAGCCCATTGAGACTGTTCCCCACACTATGTGGGGTATTATTTATCTATTATCCCTCAATCAAACATCTAATTTGTTTTTAAAGACAGTGGCACTAGTTGCCTCTACCAATTCTTGTGGCAAGGTGTTCCATACAATGGATGCTCTTATTGGAAAAAAGTTTCCCCTTTTGCTGGTTTTATAAGTTTTTTTCAAGCTGTTTATTATGCAGTCTCAGAACATGTCTCCTTTTGGAGAGTGTTAGACCACATTTTTCCATTAGATCTGGTGAATTTATTAAATTAAAAACCATAAGCATATCACCTCTTAATCTTCTAGTTTGAAGAGAGATAAGACCAGTAGCTTTTAATCTGTTCTGATAATCCAAGTTTGTTAATCTTGGAGTCATTCTAGTTACTCTCCTTTGAACCTATTCAAGAATTGCTATGTCTTTTTTTTGGTTTGGATTTCAGAAAGGGGAGCCATAGTCCAGATACGGTCTAATGTATGCCCTATACAATGGAATAAGGCATTGTTCAGTGCGATTAACAAAAGTGCGTTTTATTTGCCTCAAAAGTATGTTGGTCATGCAAGCAGTTCTAATAACAGTGATCATTTGATGTAAGTTTATTATTAACATATATCCCTAAATCTTTTTCACAATTTGATGAGTGAAGTGGTAGTCCGTTTATATAATATATAGTTTTTGGATTATTTACACTGAAATGCACTACTAAACAATTGTCTTGATTAAACTGCATATGATTTTCATTTGCCCAAAGTGTTAATTTTTCCAAATCCTTCTTTAATGCAGAAATATTTTCTTGATTATTAACCTTGCCTCCCAATTTAGTATCATCTGCTAATTTAACCATGAAGTTATTTGGCCCTGTTTGTAAAATCACTGATAAAGAGATTAAACAATGTTGGTCCCAAGACCGACTCCTGTGGTACATCGCTTGTCACACTACCTGAATCAGACAAGATGTCATTAATTCTGACTCTCTGAGAATGATTTGTCAACCAGTTTAAAGTCCAGTTGACAAAATCAGGTGACAAACCTAGATTGTGCATTTTAGTAATGAGTTTTTCATGTGAGACTTTATTGAAAGCTCTACTAAAGTCCAAAAGAATTACATCAGTAGGGATACCCACATCTAGTAGAGTACTTATATTATTGTAAAAAGATATCAGATTGGTGGTGCAGGAATACTTGGGAGTAAACCCATGCTGATTTGAATCATAAATTCCTAATTTTTTACAATCTTGATCTATTAGAGACTTCATTACCCGTTCCATTAATTTACCAGCTACTGAGGTCAGGCTAATTGGACGATAATTTTGCACAGAACCTCTATTGCCTTTTTTAAATATGGGAGTAACTATTGCTGAACGCCAATCATTTGGATCAATGCTTTCTTTTAAGTATTTGTTGAAGATAATTGACAAAGGTATTGAAATATTTATAGAGGGTTTGATCAGAAACCATGGATGAATACCATCTGGGTATTCATCCATAGACTAGTGGGTTTTTTTCAGTTTTTTGATAGCCTGTATAATGTCAGTTGGATAGAACCTATGATAATCTACGTGGTGAACTTTAAATGTACTAATAGGTGATTTTTGAGAGAAGACAGAACAAAAGTACTTATTAAAGAGACTCGAGGTTTCTATATCAGATAGAGAAGAGCCATTGTTATAATGGGACCAATGGTCCTTGATACACCTTTTTTACTATTTATATAGGAGAAAAGAGATTTGTGACAGTCTTTTGTGTGAGCTAGTTTAAATTCTAGCTTATTTTTTGCCAATTTAATAGAATTTTTTAAGTTTTCACAGTAGTCTGTATTTATGTGATAGAGTAGTTTTAAATGGAACAGAACTATTCTTAAGTTTCCTAAAAAGTTTAATTTTTATTTTAATCTGATTTTTAATTGTCTGGTTGAACCAAGAGGGAATTTTTCCTTTATTATTAAATTTCCTCTTAGATGGAATAAAGGTATTTTCCAAATAATGTACAATATTTTTAAAAAAGTCCCAAGCTTGTTCTGTTGTACAATTAAGAAGATTAGATTCCCAGTTTATGTTTTGTAAGTATTCATTGATTTTAGAAAAATTTGCTTTATTATAATTTTTTGTACAGTATAACTTCCTTTGTGTAGTTTTAAACTGTTGAATTTCAAAAAGAACAGATGAATGATCACTGGTCCCAAGTGGATCCCAGATTGGTAAATTGCTAATTTGTTGCTCTATGTTAGTAAATAATAGATCCAAAATATTAGGACCTCGAGTGGGTTCAGTAACAAGTTGTTGTAATCCAGTACTAACTACCACATCTATTAGTCCTTTCTCGGCATAGGACTGTCCTGAGAATGAGTCCCAGTTAATATGAGGGAGGTCAAAGTCATCAAATATTACAGTATCTTGAGATTCTGAAAAATGTGTAATTTCTTTAAACATATCAGTTGTGTAATCTGAATTTGCAGATGGAGGTCGATAGATGTTACCAATAGTTATATAGGACTGCTCCTTCAATAAGATTTTAACCCATACACTTTCCAAAGGAAAGGGAGCACACACCTCAAAAGAAGTAATATCATTTTGTATGTACATACAAACTCCACCGCCTTGCTTATCTAATCTGTTTTTATGATATAACTTTTACCTGGAATTTCTCTGGACCAAATTGAGGACGCATCACATCAAGTTTCAGTTACTCCCACCACACCTATATTTAAAGTTTTACATTTGGCTTCAAGTTCTACTAATTTGAGTTGGTTTAAAGATCTTGCATTCAAAGCTAGGAATTTACATTTAGTTGTAATAATATTTTGGTAAGTATTTAGAGACTTGGTAATAGACCCATTCTCCCCCACTGTTTTTAGTTTAAAACAATGATTTATGATTTTAGTGATACTTTTCCCCATAAGTGTACTACCCCTATGACTGAGATGTAAACCGGCCCAGCAAAACAAGGAAGAACAATCTGAAAATGATTCCCAGTGGGTAATACAGGGTATATCTTGCTTAAAACACCACTTTCTCAGCCATTCGTTTAGGGCTTTGATTTTCTGCATCATGGTAGACGTTGTTCTCGGGACAGGTAGAATTTCAGTTATACATACACAGCATCCCCTATCAAGCAACAGGTTACATAACGCCACATAGTCCTGTTGTAACTGATTAAATGGGGTGTTGTTTATATCATTAACACCGGCATGTATGATAACCAGTGGATTTTCCCGCATTTTGTAAAATTTTAGGCATCATGGGTAATGTCAGATACCTATTTACGGAAACTAGAACAAGTGCGGTTGCTCTTGTCACTATTGCATACCACCCTGTCAATGTGCTTAATGATTGAATCTCCCAGGACTAACACTTGTTTTGAGACAGTAGGGGTACAAGAATCAGAAACAGGTGATTGTTTAACATGCACTCTGGAGTGATTAATTTAATAGGTATTGATTTGGTAGCTTGAGCCTTACTGGGACAAATATTCATGGGCATTAACTCCTGATTGAAAAGTGTTTTTAAACCATTATTATCAACAGAGGGTGATGCACAGGATAAATCATGTAGCACTTCATTATTTGATACAGTCAATTGCTCAAACCTATTATGAGAGTTTCAATAGGGGCACTATTGTGTGTTGACCGCCTCTCCTTTTTAAGAGCTTTGTGACAATGGTCCAGTCATCATTATCATGAGAAGAGGCGGATAATCATCCACCTTATAAGAGGGACAGAGGCAACAGGTATACTAGTACTAGTTGTTACAATTGTCTCCTCATCAGGAGGCATAGAAATGCTACCTAAATGTGAAGGAAATTGTTCATTACAATGAAGTTGTTCATCCATAAGATCAATGTAACTTTCCAGTTCCCTAATATAAGTAGAAACTGGTTTAATATTAAGCAGAAACGCTATCTCTGCTTCAAGAGTGGTAATCAGATGGCAATTAGCACATACATACTCACTCCCATACTTTCCCTCACTATACATCAAACATTGCATACACTTACTAAGTTCTTTTTTCATTATTAACGGTGTATATTTACTAAGTAGAGGATATGAGAAAATTATCTTATCCAAGTTTGTCTAATGCCAGCAATTTCAGTGTGCACAGCGGACACAGCAGACATGCGCAAACGCACGCGTCTCTGCGCACGTCTCTGCGAGTGGCCCCACGCGCGCTCGCCTTGCTCACTAGAGGGGCTGGTTTTAAGCAAAAACTGGAAGTAAGTGTCCGTTCACTTCTGGTTTCAGCGCAAAGTAAAAATAACAATATTTACTTAAATTCAGCAAGATTCTGTGAGTTGAAGGTTTAAAAGTCCTTAAAAGGGCAAGAGATCCACCAGGCAACAGTGCTTTTAACAGAGATATGTTGTTTTGGGGTAGGAGGTATACTAGCCTATTGCTAGTCCTCCAGGTTCCCACAATGCTCTGCTATTCACTAAAGAGTCAGTTACAAGCAAATGGTACCACACAGGGTTGACAAAAACCAATGTTTCTCTATGATCCTTCCCTTCCTACTGCCAAACAGGAAGTTCCTGTTGACAGTCAAATCCAGTGGCTATAAAAGTAGAACTGGCTTAGTATGGGTGGGTGGAGGGGTGGGATGGAAGGCAATTAGTAGGAAAAACGGCTAGCAACAGGAAGTTGTAATTTGAGTCACCTGCTTTTATAGTGTCAAAGCCACACCCCCAATTAAGTTATCTCTCCTTCTACTGGTTAAGCAAAGTAAATTGATACAGTACCCTTCACAGCACAGAACACACACTGATTTTCTTTCTTTTCTTTCTTTTTTTAACCCTAAATAAGACCCCTTCTACTTCTAATAATGTATCTGTCTGCTTAATCTCAACAGACCCTGAATCCTGCAGAGATACAAGTGTTAAATTAATAAGAAAATGTAGCTTCTTTTAGTTAGCTGCTTTCTGCTCTACAAGCAAGGTTAGCAACTGAAGTTGTAATTTTGAGTCACCTGCTTTTATAGTGTCTAAGCCACACCCCCAATTAAGTTCTCTCTCCTCCTACTGGTTAAGCAAAGTAAATTGATACTTACGCTTACTTTTGAAATGTGTGGTTTTGGTGTCATTTTTTTTTTTATTGTGTGACAAGTGAGTGATGCAGAGGCTGATGTGCAAATTAAGGTGTGTTGGTTGGGTAATATCACTCATTAAGCGAGAGAGAAAAATGGTGACAGTTTTAAAATTGAATAGGGTACTTTCAGCCAATGGACAATAAGGGTGGGCACAAGGATTCTTGAATGGGCAAAGGGGCATTTGGGCTGGAACTTTTTATTTCCTGGGCATCTATTGAAAGTTAATGTACCTCTCTGGCAGGGGTATCAGTCAATCAGAGCCCAGGAAATAAAAAGCCCATTTTCTAATCGGTCAACAATCATATTATTTTCTGGAGTTCTGGAACTGGAACCCTGAGTGCTTTTGAAGAGGAAATGGTCGTTTGATTAAACAGTTTGGCCTGGCTGTGGAGTGAGAGAGGACACGGGTGTGCATCGGGCACTCTGCTTACCTGGCCTATTGAAGTGGTCCCGACAACTCCTCTGGTGCCTCTCCTCTGGCCAGTGAAGAGGTCGGCAGTGTCTTGGTGGTCCTGTTGTGCCACTGCCTGTCACAAAGAGTGCCCCATTTTGCTTACTTTCCTTCTCCCCACCACATCGCAATGAAAGCCACCAGCCATCAGAAGGACCCGCAAGGTCTCCACCTCCCTGCCTGAAGCCCTCCCTCTGTCTGCAGCACCTCCTGCCTTCCAAAGCAGCTTCCTTCACCCAGGGCCGGGGTGGTGAGTTGGTAGCAGTACCAGTGCCAAGGTGCTAACTGCCTAAAATCTGTTTAAAAAAAAATATTGTTTAAGTCTCAGGGCACTGTAAAAAAGGCCGTGTACCATGGAAGGGGTGGGCCAGAAGGGCTCTGAGATATTGAAATACTGGTTGGGGCTAGCAATGCCCAGGGGAGGGGCCAGACACAGAGGCCCATAGTAGTTTTATTAATATTCATAAGGGGAGCAGATTTAAGGTGGGGCAAGCCCTGAATGACTGACAAAAAGGCCTTGAGGAGGCCTATAGAATTAAAGGGGTACCGTCCAGCCCAAGGGATTTAAGGGGTGAAGCAAGCCCCAGAGAAATAAAGGGTCCATCACAGGCCCACAGAAGGTTCAAACGGGCCCAGCCTCTCAGGGTTTGAAGGGGCACAGCAAATAGGCCTACAGTTAAAGGGGCAGCGTTAGACTCACAAAAGGATTGAAGGGCAGCAAAGGCCCTAGGTACCTAAAGGGACCCATCAGATAAACCCTCAGTGTTGAGAGATTTAAAAGGGACCCAGCTGTTATGAGGGCGAAGGGGAAAACCCAGAGTGGAAAGGGCATTCACTCAAAAGTTTCCAGAGGGGTAGCCAGATCCTGGTGCAAAAGGGACCCACAAGTGTGGAGGGTCAGAAAAGGGGGTGCTTAGTACATAGCTGCCATCTAATGACTGTCAGCTGATGAAACTGTGTATTGACCAGTATCAGAAATGTTGGGTTGATTGCAAAGTACCAAGACTGTATTATACTAGGATTGTGGTTATTTGCCCCTGCCACAAACAATTGCCCCTGCCATGAACAATTGCCTCACACTTTGTTGATTTGCCCCTGCTCCTGGAAAATTGCCCCTGTAATGAACAATTGCCCCAGATTTCAGCAGCTTGCCCCTGCAACAAACAATTACCCCAGATTCCAGCAATTTGCCCTTGCACAAGGCAAAATGCCCTCTGCCACAAACAATTGCCTCAGACATTGGTGAATTTCCCCTGCTGCAAGCAAATTGCCCCTGCTTCTGGCAAATTGCCCCTGCAATGAACAATTGCCCCAGATTCCAGCAATTTGCCCCTGCTCCAGGCAAACTGCCCTCTGCAACGAACAGTTGCCTCAGACTTTGGTGATTTGCCCCTGCTCCTGGTAAATTGCCCCTGCCATGAACAAAAACCCCAGCAACCACTAAACACCACGGTGTAGTGCAAAGTGGAATTACCAGTGTTCTTAGTGCAAAGTGTATGAACTCAATCTTCTGCCTCAACACCCCTGGTGTGGTTGTTTATAGCTGATTCTTCACCAAAGCAGTTTTCAGCCAGCAAAGAACATCACAGCCATTGGTTGGAGTAGACATAACCTGGTGTGACTTGCGACCGCCGGCTCCTGGTTTCCTTGTGGTTCAGTCAGCCTGGAAGGCGAATGTCCTGAAAGAAACCTCGTTTGTCACTCTCTGCTGTTCGCTGAAAGTCGAGTCCGATGTGGCCAGTGTGTATCCACTTCCACCAGTTTGTTGTTTTTCTGGTTCTGGACAGTACAGGGCTCAGATCTTCATCCTACATCCTACTCTTCCTGCTTGTTTTGCTCTGCTTGCACCATGTTGTCTTCTGGGATTTAGCTTGATCTTGGTGGTCCACCTGTGGCTCCTTCGCCAAAGAAGCTTCAATGTACCTTCATCCGTGGCATCCTTGCAAGTGGATTCTACACCAAATCTTTGTCCCTTCATCCTTGGCAGCCCTGGTCAAGGGTTTGTGCTGGGGAAATTGTCACAAATCTCCACCCTTGGCAATCCTTTCAAGTGGATTCACGGCTAAGTCTTTGTTCCTTCATCCTTGGCAGCCCTAGTTGAGGGTTTGTGCCAGGGACGAGTTCAATATCTTGTGCTAAACTACTCCGGCCACCTTAGAGAGTGGGTTGGCCGAAGAATCAGGGTCTGTTTAAAAATCGCTAACATCCCCTCTAACCTCTCCTAGGTTTTCTCAGGTGTAGCTTGGCCCCAAGTAGGAAACCCCATTTTCCTTTTACCCTGTTACTATTCCATTCTTCAGTTATGTGCATGAAGACCGCAGGAAAAGTTTGGCCTTCCTTTAACATCATGAACTCTTAGAAAGTAGTCACGCGACCTGATCCTTCAGGGTCTGCACTGGTACCCATTGTTCACTGCAGTGATTGTCGCACCTCATTACAGAGTAACAGATGTCTGAAATTTTCATTAGATTGTTTATAGAAAGCCTAGCATACAGTCTAATAGATAGAGGCCTTAGGCCGGGGTGCACCTCTCAGTGATAGTAGAAAATGCTGTTTATTGTTCTTGTGAGGTTTGGTTCTCCTCTTTGCTTGTGACTGTGTCTAACTTTCCTTGTGGTATGAATAAAGCTCGTTGGGCATCAGACTTATAGATTGTCTCTTGCCTCTCCTTACCGGGTGCCTCCACCCACCCAACCCCATTCGAACCACAGCATTGTCTCACCAGTCCACCTGCTTGAGGCGACACTGGTGGTGCAGCTGTGATAGGCGTTCTTCGTGGTCAGCTCTCACTTAGTTCACCACATTATTACTTGGTTAACCCCCCCGTGCCACGGTAACTAGGCCTGCCTGCTGCAATGTTGTACTTGAGCACATAAATTGTTCATGCTCACTGGCACTTATCAGTTATACCTACCTGTTGCACTTTGTATTTATAGTACTATACGACTGCCTTCCTCTCAGGTGACTATTGTAAAACTGACATTTATTCTCCCTTGCACCCCATCCCCCAGAATGCATTTGTAAATGAACCATTTCCTCTCAGCGTGCTCTTACTGAAGAATATGTTTTTAAAACTCAATCAATGAAGAAATGATAACCTCCATGTTCTGGCATTTTCAATAACAAAGAGACTCTGCATGGAGTATTTAGGACATTTACTCATTAAGGCTGCAGGAAATTGCAGAGTTTATAGCTCACAAGATTCTTGTTATGCAACTGTAAAAAAAAAAATCTAAAAAATTCAAGAAGTTGATGGAAAAATTCTCAACATAAAACTTGGAAATGTTATTTCCCCCAACAAAGCACCAGTCTGAAAAATTGGTGAAAAGGTAAATCTAAACTCTGCAAGTGCCTTACTTGGAGGTTGTAGGCAATTGTCCCCTAACAGAGACCAATTTGCAGGAAAAACTTTCACAAATCTCACACTTTTTAAAAATGGAAACATGTTTCAATTATTTATGTAGAATTCTGCATCCCCCTCAAAAAATAAATAACTAAATTGTTATTTGCAGGAATTTCACCCTAAATAGTGGTCAACACACTTGTCTGCAGCTCAGCACACAGTAATTGATTACTTGTAAATTCTTTGAGATACTTCTTGATGGTGCTTTGAAACTACTTAATTATATTGTACTCAAAAATCCTTTGTCTGGTTCCTGCCTTAAGCATTCCCATGGGTGCAAGCAGGGTGGGAGGAATTCGAGGGGTACAGCCCCCCTAAACTTTTTAGGCCCTTCATATTGGCCAATAACATTTGTTTCAACAAGAAAGGCTCAAGTAGTTCCATGCCCCCCCCAACTTCTTCACTGTGGCTGCACCCATAAGAATTCTCCTCCCCCAATGTGGGCAACTACTTTAGAGTCCAAGCCTTTTGTTAGGTGCACTGAGATGCAGACACTGCCTCTTATCCGATTGATTTATTGCAGCAGCATTACCTGCTTTAACCTTTCCAGCTCCTGCTCCACTTCACTCCACCGCGTTTCAGCATCGGGCTCCTGTTTGCTACAGCTGGGTGTGTATCTGCTGTCTCTCGAGTTTTTCTGTAGGGCCTCGACTTGGCTTCTAAGCTCCTCCACCAACTGAATAAATTATAAAAAAAAAAATAAAAATAAATACAAACAGGCACGTAACATCAGACAAATGTCCAACAGATCCCAAAAGTACAGTTGCGTAAGAACTTACCGTAACAGTAGATCTTTTAGAGAATCTAATGCAGCAGGTCACACTTACAGGAACTTCCAGCTGCAGGCATTGTTTCCTACCGGAGGATTTTACAAGCAGTCGACTAGGGACCACCCATGACGACACAATGTGTCATGCCCAGAGACATATAAATGTGGGTGGTCCTAGATGCTCCTCATTTCTTTTCTCCATTAGTGATTGTATGTCACTTATATCATGTAAGAAGTCTCTGAGGTGAACCGAGGAGGAAATAGGTGTGCCCCCTCAGTAAATTAGAGTGTGACCCCCTTGTTACCCGGGGTTACTAGAATCCCAGTAAGACCTAGTGGTAGGCAAATAAGGCAGCTTGTGAAACTCCAGTTAAATGGATTTCACACTGTCTCACTCTGTTCTCAGTTTCAGCTGAGACTGAGGGATGACATCATCATAGAACTATTGCAGCTGCATGAGCCACAATGGAATCTGCAGCAGGGAGTTGGAGTAGAATGTTGGGAGGTTTGAACAGTAGTCTGTAGGTCAGTTGGAGTTTGGAGCTTGCTGAGAGAGGAGCACAGCAGCTCTGTGTTAGGCTTTTGGAGCCTCAGCCCTGACATAGGGCTACATTTAGGAAAAAGGTGTGTGTTTCCACCTAGAGAGAGACACAGAAGCTAGTTTTAAAGTGGTGGAGACCGCTGTTTCGGGTCTCAGTGCCCCATCCCTCAGGGGATGGGGCAGGAAAGGTTGTCCTGCATATTTCAGGGGCAACCCCCTGGTATTCTGCTAGTGGAGAAGCTGCCTATTTGGTCCAAGAGTTTTGGGAAACAAGAAGAATTAGTGATTCGCCTGTGGGGCATCTGCAACCGGAGGGCGAGTTTCTGCTCTTTCTAAAGGGCCCATGTTTTCACCCTGGGACTTGTGTAAAAGTGGGGATTGGACTACTGAAATAGTGGGAGGCCTAGAGTAATAGGCTTAGCCAAAAGTAAATGTATGTTCAAGTCCAGCACATAGTGGAAGTCAAGACATGTAGAGGAGATGTGACATATGTCTACCCAGTAATCTACATTGCCAAGCTTTCAGAAAATAGTTGTTTAGTTTCCAGAGAAATGGCCGGGTATGGATTGTGGGAGCTGGAGGTGGGAGACCCCCCATCTTTAGTGACCAGGTCCACCTCTACGGATTTGCTCTGTGGATTTCTACTTTGCCTCATGCACTTGGCCAGTGATGAGGGAAGTACCCAGATGTGGGATTGGAAGGAAAATTCCCTCTAGGAGTCGAAGGCTCTAAGGTGGTTTGGGGAGCCACCAATTGGATAACTGGTTCATTTCCCAAAATGGACCGCGGATCAAGTGGCCGACAGAGGCCAGGCCAGTGGGGAAAACCAAGTAGTGTACAAGTCGGGCTATGTACCCAAAGCTGCGTGCAAGTCCGGGCTGTGTGCCTGGTGGGTTCAGAGCCTGAGGGCTGGAAATGTGAAGAAGTGTTTTGTTGTCTCTAATCTGCATTACTAGGAATGTAGCCCTGTGGGGGTCCATCTATGCTTTGTTTGTTCAGTTTGGATGTGAATAAAAGCCACACTGTAGAATCCCATTCCTGGTTCTGGACATTACAGTTATTGCTTCCTGTGTTTGGATTTACTTGGGTGCCCCTGTGCACAGTAACCAAACCTAGGCCCCCTGTGCAGAGTAACCTTATCCTCCCTGAACCCAGTCCCCACCAGGCACTGCTGTCAGCTTCAACAGCATACCACCTGTCATTTTGCAAAAAGGCAGGGGTCCGGGGGTTACAAGAGAGCTTGAGCAGGTTTCTCTCCTACAGTGGGACGCGATGGGGATGGAGGGAGGGAGGGGAGGGGCAGCATGACATGCTGCAAGAGATTCTCTCAAAGATCTACTGTTACGGTAAGTTCTTACACAACTGTACTATCTTCATCGAGGATATCTCTTGCAGCTGGTCACACTTATTGGAATACGTTCCCAGCAGCTGGGAGGAGAAAAGCTGGTTGGAGGAAACCAGAAAAACAAAAAATTTGGATAGCAGGCCTTGTAGTGCTGCTTGGCCAGAACTGGTCCTTCTCTTGGATGCTATGTCCAGACTGTAATGCTGGTGAAGGTATGAATTGTCAACCAGGCTGCTGCTTCACAAATTTCAGTTGCAGAGACACCTCTAAAGCATGCTGCTGAGGTCGCCATCCCATGTGTGGAGTGGGGCTTCACCACACCCGGAAGTTGTTTATCTTATTTTTTTAAAACAGAAAATAATGCAGCTGGCCAACCAAGTGGACACGCACTGCTTTGAAACCAAATTGCCCCCTCTTCCTGAGGTGAAAGAAATAAAAAGTTGTGCCGTCTTTTTTATTTTCTTTTGTTCACAATAAGTAATACTGAAAAAGTCTATGTGCATCTAATGTGTGGAGTAACACTTCTCCTGGATTAGTGAGTTCAGCGTAATAAACCGGTAGGTGGATAGTTTGGTTCAGGGTGAATTCTGACACCACCTTCAGAAGAAAATTAGTATTTGTTCATAATGACAATCTGTCTTTATGAAAAATCAAATAGAGTTCCTTATATGTGAGGGCTTGTAGCTCAGATATTGTCTAGCCAACGTAATAGCAACTAAAAAAAAGGAGATTTCCAGGAAAGATATCTCAAGTCACAATGAGTTGCTGGATCAAAGGGTGGCAAAGTAAGTTTTTCTAGTATGAAATTCAGAACCCATGCCCTCTTCTCACCATGGCTGGTCCCTCTCTCCAGTCTCGCAATGCATCCTGTCAGGCTATGCCATGGGGACCAGGGATTGCTACTATAGTGCTCCACTCCTATACTTCTAGAGATCCAGTTAACCCCCTGGGGTGCGTCAGAGGTGGCTTTTACCTCTGAGCCTTCAGGAGAGCATGCAGCTGGAATCTTTCCCCGGTTCCTCCGTGGTAATCGTTGGTGCGGGAGACCTTCGTCCAGACCAGCCATGGGGTTTTTCCTAGTTTTGGCCCTCCCCTGCCTACGCCAGTGCTCAAGGAGGACCAAGGAGACAGAGGCATGCAGAGACGCACCTCCACTTTGGTCCTTGGCTGACGTCTGCCCCTCTCCTCAAGATTGCCTCCTCGGCCACACCAACACCACCCATGGTCACCCAGGTGATGGCAATATTACAGCGAGACCAGGCAGAGAACAGCAAGAGGAAGGAGCTGCTGTTATAACTATACTTCTCTACCGGGACTAAAGAACTAGAACTCTACTTCTGGAACCTTCAATTGAGGGTAAAAAAAAAAAAGTGTGTGCTTGTCCGAGTTGGCTGAAGTGAATGGTTATCTTTGCAGTTATCTAGATGTTTGTCTGAGTAAGCTGAAGAGAATTGTTATCTGTACAATTAAGTAGGTGTACAAAGAGCTGTAAATTAGGGCACGTGGATTAGGCCCTGTCTACACTACACTAGAAAAACTCCTCTGTGATGTTACAGAAGGCTCAAACCGTTTCCGTAACGGTTTGTGTTTACACTGGTAACGTTACAGAAGGTATTTTCGGAACCGGTACAGAAACCTGTTGTGAGGTAGTTTCAACAACGGTTTCTATAATGGCTGCAGTTCTGCAACATTACCAGTGTATGTCTAAATGCTCCACCATGTTGCCTGCGGTCCCACACTATACCATCATGCGTTGCAGCACTGAGAAATGTCCCATGCAAGCATGGGTGTACACCTTTACCTGCCTGTGTCATGCGCTCTACCCCTGGCAAGTGTGGCAAGGAATCCACAGTACACGTGTCTGTGTAACGCGGTGCTGCATATAAGCACACAGAAGCTATATGTCTGTACATCCCAAACGTACATTCCCATCACACCTTGCTAGCCAAATCCTCCTCACAGCAGTACTCGGTCCACAATAGCACCCACCCTGATCACATGATGCATCAGTTGACAGCCCACTGGGCACAGACCTCATAAAGGACCCTAAACTGGCAACGTTCCCTTCTGAGGCACTGACTCCACAACCTCCTCAGGAAGGCTGTTCCATGCATCCACAACTCTCTCTGTGAAAAAATACTTTCTAACATTACCTCTGAGCCGCCCCCCCATCTTCAAATTGTGCCCCCTTGTTCTGCCACATCTCTTCTTCTGAAAGATACTACCCTCTTGTACCTTGTTAATTCCCTTGAGATACTTGAAAGTTTCTATCATGTCCCCCCTCTCCCTCCTTTCCTCAAGGGTATACATATTAAGCTGCTTTAGTCTCTCCTCATATGTCTTCTGGTGCAGGCCTTGCACCATTTTGTTTCCCTCCTCTGAACAGCCTCCACTCTGTCTATGTCTTTGTGGAGATGGAGTCTCCAGAACTGCATGCAGTACTCCAGATGGGGTCTCACTAACTGTCTGTAGAGAGGGATAACAACTTCCTGTTTCCTACTGTTGATGCCTCTCCCTATGTATCCCAGCATCCCCCCAGCCCTCCTTACTGCCTTCTCACATTGCTTGCCCACCTTTAGGTCATCTGATATAATTACTCCTAGGTCTCTTTCAATTTTTGTTGTTGTTATTAACTCACCCCTTGCACTGCACTTTGCTAGAAAGGATACAGTGTGACAGTAAAGGCCCCTAACTAGTGTGGGTCTCAATCTGAAGCAAAGATTCCTTCAATTGCAAGGTCCTGTTGCTGCCGCCACTGCATTATGTCCTTTCTCTGGGTCACGAATGAGAAGATCTCCTCATATCCCAGCCTCTGCCTGCTAGACTTGATTTCTCATTCATCTGCTCACTACTGCCTCATTCTGCTGTGCTGCTCTCTAAGCACAGTAGCACACACAGACCACTTTATCCCGTCTCGTGTGCCTGGCTAGCTCGACACTGCTGACCCAGTAGAGCAAGGCATGGTCTCTACTTCAGAACATGAGAACCCTAAACCAGCCTGAAAAAAAGATGTTGGTGGCTTTGGTTCATAGTTGCATGCTACATTTAGAATGCAAGGAAAGGAAAGATAGTTTACTGAAGAGAAAAAAAAATGGTGAGACTCACAGTTCTCAGTTTAAAGGGGACAAGAATTGATTACGTATGTGCAGCTGTTTGAAATGTCTCTATTTTCATAACTTATATTAATACCGCTAAATGATCCCTGTTTAACTGTGTCTGAATAAAAGCTGAAGCTGTCAGTTGTGTTTTGTATTGCTTTCTTTGTATGGACAACATTCTGTGCAGTTCCTTTAATGGAACCAATCATTTGGAGTTTTGACTATGTCACTTCATGGTTTCAGAACCACGGGCATTGTACTGATAAGTTCATGCTCACATTTCTGAAATCATGAAGTGACATTGTCAAAACTCCAAATTAACAGTTCCATGAAAAATTCCACACAGAAATATTGTCTATAAAAACATCTAAATAACTATTCAACTCAACACCTGATTAACACAGTAATAGGATACTAGAGAGGTATTAATATAAGTTATGAAAATAGAGACATTTCAGACACCTGCACATAAGTAATCAATTCCTTTCCCCTTTAAGTGACCTAGCTAAGGATAATTTGAAAGAAATACAAAGTCACACATGACCCCACAATGCAAAGCATCATGGGCTGCATATGCAAATCACCACAGAATATTATGCTGGTTTAACTTTAAGCAGAAATGCATGGTGCCGAAAGGCCTCTCACACAGTTTGCAAAGGGTGCCAACAGATGACATAGACATGTGTTTCGTCCTACCAGGACTCATCAGTATGCCAGTCTGCTAACTAACTCTTTGTGGAGGTTTTATTTTTTTGTAACCAGTGGAACACTACCTTCTTGGAGTGGCAAGGCAGTTTGGACTTGCATTTAGACTAGTAGGGTGTAGGTAAATGGCACTGGTTCAATTCTGCCTCCCCCCATTTGAAATATATTATGAGTAGGACCTGGTACAAGCCTCTGAACAAATGTGTGACCAGCTGTATATAAGGGCTCTAGACACTTCTGAGGGCGCTCCCCCACTTTTGAGACATGGACACTGAGGTGGACACCTTTTTATGTTTCCTTGCGCTTGCATGAGAAAAGTTTTGTTACCAAGAACAGCATTTCAGGGGTGTGTCACTGACCAGTTCAATGCAGAGCAAGCTACATTGGGCTCATCCCTGACAGACCAATGGCCACCCAAGCTAAGTATCATGGTGGTCACAGTTTCATGGGTGGAAACTTTGTGTACTTAAAAGGACTGAAGTGCTCCAATGAGAGAGCACATCAGTACTCTCACTTGCATAAGGCCAGTCGCCAAGCAGCTGAGCAGCTTAATAACTTTGTGGATCATGTCAATCGAGCCAGACACTGTCAACTTTGTTTTGTGGTTTAAGAGTGTTCCCCAATATGTTATTTCTGTCCCTTTCACAAATACTGTGCCCCCCAAATTGAAACGTGTACTTTGATTTGCCTAAATATTACATGTATCAATTATTTTGCTGTGTACCCATAGTTGTACCCTATATGCCCTGACAAATCTCTTCACCCTGGATGAAAGTCTATTGTATCAAACATGTCTCCTCACAAAGAAAATACACCTGGGGCTTACCCCCTTAGGGATTTCTGCCTGTCTTCTATCCTTCCACACCTTGGTGAACATCCGCACTGCCAACCAACAAGTGTGGTCCATCCTGAGGGTTAGAAACTCCTTGGCCCAAAGGTCATGCACACACAGGACCCCAGTCTGGTACAACAAACTCCCCTCTGATGTCTCCTCCGTCTCCAAATTAGGACCTTTCAAGTCAGCTCTCAGAGAGCACATTCTCGCTTCACGGCACTACCGATGTACCAGCTAGTGCTGGGTCATCTATCTATCATCTTATGGGACCAACTTGCCACTGAGCTCCTACCAATTGGGCTACCAAACATTACCTATTAACAGTGCCTCCTTTGGCTGCACTCACAAGATATCTGTCTAGTTCTCTACTTAGCTGTAAATATCAAACCTGTTACTCCCTCCCTCTATCAGCAAACTTATTGCTCACTTGAAAACTGTAAAAGACAGCTCTCGGTAGCACGTTCAATGCAATATTGTATAACTGAAAAAACTGTAACCTTTAGTTGCCATTCGATGTCTGTATGTATTAAGTGTTTGTGTTGTTTTTTTCGGACGCAGAACCTTTCTAAAGGAGTCCCTGACTCAAAGGTTGTAATCCTGAAGTCTATTAAATTAAATTAAATTAAAAACGCATTTAGTTCGGACTGACCTTAGTTGCTGCTCCTGGGCATCCACTGTGATGTCGACGCCAAGCCAAGGTGTACACTCATTCACCACTGTGATGTCAATGCCAAGCCAAGGTGTACACTCGTTCACCACTGTGATGTCGACGCCAAGCCAAGGTGTACACTCGTTCACCACTGTGATGTCGACGCCAAGCCAAGGTGTACACTCGTTCACCACTGTGATGTCGACGCCAAGCCAAGGTGTACACTCATTCACCACTGTGATGTTGACGCCAAGCCAAGGTGTACACTCGTTCAAGCACAAGTGTGAAAAAATATCGCTGCTGATTAGAATGCATTGCCCATTACTAAATATTTTTCTGAACTGCACAAACTGATGGCTTTTTCAAACCTAGCGCTATAAGTGTGGTAATTTACTTTTTTTAAATGCAAGCTGAGAAAGATGGCAGAAGCTACATTTTAGGTCCCACCAGTACTGTTTGGTCCAGTTTGCAGTCTAGGACCAAGATAGTGGAGACAAACAAAACAGTCCTTGCTACAAAGAAAGCAGGTTAGACAAACTACATTATCATTATCACTCTAAATAATTTTCAGTAAATAATTACATCTTTCAACAGAGCCGTAAGACAGCAAGTAGCTAGAAACAGCTTACTGTAGATAAGGAAAGACCATGCCAGCCAATTAGGAAAGAGGAGAGAGAGATAGAGAAAGAGAGTCCAATTACAGCTGTTGGCTGTAGTCAGAGGATCAATTGGCATCCCAAGTTTGTATGCCGGGTGTTCTGAGGGTCCTGTGGTGTTCCTGGAGCATACCTGTGCAGCTGAAGCTTCGGGCAGGTGGGCTGTGGAGACATGGTCGGTGGCAAAGCAGCAAAGCAGCCAAGCAGCGACCGCTATGGAGCCGGAGTTTTGCCTGGCAGGGCAATCTAGAGAGATGAGGTTACTGGTAAACAAGTGTCTGAAGGTCACATGGAAGAGCTTCTGCAGGTCACAAAATATATAAGAAACAAATAAATTACTACTAAGAACACTTAGAATTCAATAAGAATGAGAAAAGAATAAGAAACATTCTATTAAACTAATGTAATTTGTTGTTGACTCCAACAGTTTTCTTCACAGAAAGCTAGTCAGGCTTCTATCTCCTCTCCTACACTGAATAACTCACATTGCAAAACCTTAAAGTGAAACCGTCTTCCTTTATAGAGACGTACTGTACCATGTGACCTGCAGAAGCTCTTCTATGTGACCGTCAGACACTTTTTTATCAGTAGCCTCATCTAGACTAAAATTCACCCTGGAGTGCCCCAAGGGCATAGTTACAGGTGGAGTTGTCAGGTGCAGTTGCCAAAGGTAAATCTGCTATTAAATAGTAAACCATTTACTAATTTTTTCATGGAGGCGAATTTAACAAATTCGCCTCAACTCCACCAGTGGTTTTAAAACTGCCATACTCTTGACCACTCCTTGAGTTCCCCAAGATCCCGACCTATTATCTCCACCCCCCCTTGTCAACCCTATTACAGATGATGTGTCGTCTGCAAAAACATACCTTCCCTTCTAGTTCTTCTCCAATGTCAATTATTTTTTTCTTCCATAAAGCTCCTCCAGTGTCACTTATGAAGACACTGAAGAGGACGAGTCACAGTACTGAGCCATGTGGCACCCCACTGATCACTATCCCATCAATAGAGTGAGTGCTGTTAATCACCACACTGTTGCCTATCCATTAACCAGTTTCTAACCCAATTGGCCACTTTTAGATCCCACCCATAGGTTACTCAATTTCTTTATTAGTTTCCTGTGTGGCACAGTGTCAAAAGGCCATGCTAAATTCCAGGTAGGCCACATCCACTGCCTTCCCCTGATGCATTTCCCTGATCACCCAGTTAAAGAAATCTGTCAGCTTCATCTGGCATGACCTCTTCCCCGTGAATCCATGTGGCCTTTGGTCTTGCAACTCATTGGATCATTGGATTCAAAATACTCTTCTAACCATTTTCTTTAACTGGGTTTCCATTAAATTTTCCCCACTACTGAGGTGAAACAGACTGACCTATTGTTGCTAGCCTCCTCCATGCTGCTACTGTTCTGTAGAGTGACCACATTTGCTCTTCTCCAATCCTTTGGAACCGTGCCTGATTCCAGTGAGCTGTTGAGCAAGGCCATCAGTGGTGTCTGCTTTTTCTTGATCCATACTGCATAGTCTCCTCCTGCTGCCCTCCTTATCCTCTTCTCATCCCCTTTAGCTAATCATTTGGCTATCCTTTCCTCTGTCTGTGACTTTCTTCCCTCACTGGCTTTCCCACTTTCTTCTCTTTTACTTGGTACACCTCCCTATCTTCCTCTGCCTGTGTTTTCATATACCTCCTGAATTTCACCTTTTTTTCCCCTTCACCATCTTTGTCACTTCCTTACAGAACCATAACAGACGCTTTTTTCTTCTGATTTTACTTACTTCTTTTACACAGAGGCTGGTTACCTTAATTATGCCCCCTTATTTGTCCCCACTGTGCCTCTAGAAGGCAGTTTCTGAGGCAATCTCCCGTTTCTTTAAAAACCACCCTTGTAGAGTCTAGGACCCTCATCCTCATACAATGATCTCTGGTATCTAGGGTACTGCCCACTGTGACATCTGCAATGCCATCCCTGTTTATAAGCACCAGGTCCAGCACTGTCTCATCCCTAGAGGGTTCTTTGACTAGCTGCCTGAGAAAAGCTCCTCGAAGGGAATCAAGAATGGCCCTGCTCCTTGCTGAGGCTGCAGTTGGAAGGCTCCAATACACATGTGGCAGATTAAAGTCACCAACTAGCAGCACCTCCCTTTACTTGCCATCTTGATGATGGCTTCCCCAAGTGCCTTATCTAATTTCTTCCTTGTGCTTGAGGTCTGTAAACTGCCCCTGTACAGATACTGGCCCAGCACCTGTCACCAAGATGATCCACAGCACCTCTAGCTATTTATTTTCCTCCTGGTGCCTCTGTACTTCCATGGCCTTGATTTCTTCTCTCACATATAGTACAATCCCTCCTCCCCCCCTCTCCCTTCCCTGTCTCTTCTGGACAGAGAGTGGCCCAGTATGGCAATGTCCCAGTTGTGGCTGTCAGTGCACCACAACTCTTTATTGTCACCAAATCCAGGCTAACCTCTGCCATGATGACGTCCAGGTGTAGAATTTTATTTTCCAGACTTCATGCACTGGTGCACATGGCTCTCCATACTTTACTGCCTGTCGTGGCCCCCTTCCTTGCCTCTCTCCTCTGGCCTGTGCTATTCCCTGAAGCACCCCCGACCCTCCTTTTCTCTTGTTCACTTTTCTGTTATATATCTCCTCTGCTCCTTTTTTTTTTTCTTTCCTGATTTTTACCCCTCTTGTTCTCTGCCTTGTCCCCACCCTGTCTTCTTGCACCCTAACCTGGGGGAGCCAACTCCCAGTGTGCCTTCCCTCCCTGTAGCATTACCATCGGGGGGGCAACTGTTGTCTCCCTTTGTTTTACAGCCTCCATATGGCTAGTTTTAAATGCTCATCCAAGTATCATTTAAACCTCCCACTAAGGACTGTGCTCCCCTTCCTGAAAAGATGCAAGCTGTCTCCCCTACAGAGGCCCATATTCTCCTAGGTTGGCCCCCAGTCCCCAATGTATCGGAAGCCCTCCTCCATGCACCATGTCTTCAACCAAATGTTAAAAGCCCCAGTGCATAGTGCCCTTTCCTCTCCCTGGCAATATACAGGTAAACACCTTAGGAAAAAGCCACTATGCATGCCACCTCTGAGGCCTTACCCAACTCCCTGAAATGTTCCTGCACTATGCCTATCCTGTCCCTTGCCAGGTCATTTGTGTCCAATGCAAATGTACCATGTCTACCTAGGTTGCTATTGTTACTACTACAAATGAATGTTGCTTTCCCTTCCCCTCCAGTTCATATACAGTAGTAAATAGTGTCTGGTTTTGTTTCAGTAGTTGCTCAAGCCTATGGAATGTGGGTTTATATGCCCGCAACCAGGAAGTGCTCAGAATTCTGAGTTACTGCTCTGTGCTAGCTATCATAATTGATGGACCAGTGGGAGAAAAAAACAAAACAGTACTGGTCCTGACACGGTCAATGCCGTCTCAGATTCTGCAGAAGCATTAAAAGAGCTGTAGGGAGTTTTTCATCACCAGATATCAACATTGCACAAATCACTATGTATTTTGGAAATGGCATTTCTCCATTGTGCTGAGTCTATGATTATGTACCCTACTTTCTGATCATTCCAATATTTATAATTTCATTGATGGAATTTAGATTAGTTAGACAGATATATAACTAACATAGAAAACAGATTAACTTGATATATTAGATAGTGTATATATCATTATTTTACTGTAGTGAATGTGAATGTTTAGGATACCATTGAAAATTAGTCAAGGCTCAATCAGGTATTCCTTTTCAGAGATTTTGTGAATAAACATCTACTACTACTACTACTACTACTACTAGACTAGCTTCATCACTGTATTCCTGCATTGGTGGCACTGCTCCAAATTACAGTGGTAAATTTCATGATGAAGAGTATGTTGACTCAAAGCACCAGGGCTCATTGTGGGTGAAGCTTCCTGTTACATTGACCCTTGATGTACCTTAAAACAGATTTCTACTAAGCTACTTCGACTGCAGTGTTTTTCTTTTATCAGTTACAGTATTAGTGCAAGGTATTCCCTGATTTTGGTTGTTGTCTAGGGCTGACTGCCCTTTGCCCTGCACCCACCCAGCTCTGCAGTGCTCACAGATGTCTCTTACCTGGACTTCATAAATTTCATGAGCCCTGGTACTCTTTCCTTTATAAATGGATACAAGTCAGGCATCATCTTTCAGGTTATGCTGAGCCACAAGAGATTCTATGGTGTAGCTTTAATTGGTGAGAAGTCTCAGGAAACCAGTATCCTCCACTATGGGAAAGGACTACACATTATTGCTGGCAGCTCAGCTATATCCTGGGATAGCCCAAGAGTAAATGAATGGTTGCTGTCAAATTTTCTGCTGCGCTGTAAGCACTCCATGGTTGGTGAATTGAGATCCACTGATAGAAAAAGAGGACGGAGTGTAAAAGAGGGAGGAAAGAGGAAGGACTGAAAAAGGAAAGATGGAGTCAAACTTATGATGGTTCAAATCCTGGATTATGATGTCACACTGCCAGATGGCGCAGCACACGCATCATGGTGAAGGACATACCACATCTCCTCAAGGAAAAGCTGCTGGTTCTTCAATAATTTAATCTTATTTTATTCACTTGAACTAACACTCTGGTGGGGGTCCCCCCATCTCCTTCTGTAGTTGGGAAAGCTCCTCTGCAATGCTCGTCAGTGGTTCAGGTGCCAGTGCAAGTCCCGGTGCCAGTGCTGGGCAGGTGCTGGAGCTGATGGTGCAGTCCCATGCCCATCACCATGCCAAGAATGATGGAGATGGACTATGCACTCCTTTGTGGGCAGGTACTCTCCAATGGGTAGAACAAACAGTCCACCACCCCCATTGTTATGTACCTCTCACCATCTTGCATCCCACTCCACTGGGTGGCAGATCTTTAGATCCAAACCTGAAAGTAAAACCATCTTGCTGTACAGAGAGATGTACCATATGACCTGTAGAAGCTCATCCATGTCACCTTTAAACACTTGCCTACCAGTAAATACCTGTCTACCAGTAAATACCTGTCTACCAGTAACCTCAGTTGGATGAAACTTTGCCTAAATGGAGCTCAAGGGTGAAGTTGCAATTAGATAGCAAAAATGTGTTACTTTATCTGCAAAGGTGAATGTGATGAATTTGCCTTGACTTTGCCGGTGGATTTAAACTTTGCAACATCTCTAGTACCAAGACATGTAATTTTTTTCATGACAGGCATGGCACGGGAAAGGGAACTTTGAAAAACTTAAAAATCCCGTAGCTTCATTCTGGAATGCAGGAAAAAAAAATAGGCATATTGAAGTTTTTGTTGTGCAACATTATTATTGAAAAAACTACACACTGACTAACACATAGTGGTAATTTAACTTGTTTTAAAGGGAAAAGTAAAAATCATCTGAAGGCAGGTGAAAATATCTTTCAAATGAGGCAGTGGGCTTACTCATAGATGTTAGGAGTCCTCAACTAAAAAATATCCAAATCATCCATAAACTAGCTCAAGGCAGTAGCCATTTCATGGACTCTTAAAACCGAAAACAATATCATTTAGGTGTAAGCCATGATTATTGACATACAGCTTGCCCAATGACATCACTTTCTGATGTCATGAAATGGCTGCTGTCTTGATTTAATTTACAGACGATTTAGATACTTGTATCTCAGGATTCCTGACACTTACAAGTAAGCCCAATTTCTTGTTTATGGCTTTTATAATTTGAGTGACCTAGCAACATTTACTTCCACTTGAAAAGCAGTTGACAGTGGAAGCAGTCTCCATAGTTAATGGTAATGCATTTCATAACCTAGATCTATCAACAGAAAAAGGATTTGTCAATTGCAGATTTCAGCACTGATTTACAAATTACCAGTAAAATATCCTACTGAATGCAAATCTCTAGTATGCTGCCGAGTGATCAACAGGTCATGGAGCTAGATGCAACTCCCCCCACAGATTTGGAGTTTACCCAATGTCTTCCTGGGCTTCCTAATGCCCACTGTCAGGCTGGTGTCCTGTAATTTGTGTGATCCAGTTATTTAGGTGAGAGTGCCATAGTAAGCCGCACCTGTCCCTTTAAGAGAATAGCTAACCTGTGTTAAGTAAATGGTCTGTGCTGGGTCCGAGCAATTTAGGGCTTGTGACCGGCCAGACAGTGCTCTGTTTTGGCCCACTCTGCAGTCACTACTTGCGCAGAGGGAGCTTATGTAGGAACTGTGCTTATTTACTGTTTGTGCTTCTTCATATTTGAAATAGAGAAGTTTGTCTAACCTGCTTTGTTTGCAGCTTGTTCATGTGGATGGGAGCCACCATGTTAGGTTCAGGACTTCCAGTAATTGGACCAATAGAACCCCTGGGGACCTAAAATGGATCCAAACTCCAGTGTTCCATGGGAAGGAAATTCTGTAGTTTTGCAGTTTTTGAGTTGGCGCCAAATTGACCTGGAGGGGAAGCCCTAGCTGTAACTGACAGCTCCTTCAGCCAACCAAACACCTGGATTTACAAGGGAAATGCTCAGTGTGCCAAGAGACAGTGGATCAGTTAGAGTTGGAGATTGAAGTGTGAACAGCTTGAGCTTTCGAGCAGCTGCTCTCAGAAGGAGTGTAGGGGAATCAGCGGAAAGAGGCCCAGCTTGCCTCCCTGCCACCTTTCTCCTGCATTTTGAGAATGGCTATAGCAGAAGTCGGACTTGTCCAATTCCAGCCTGGAACTGCAGCAGAAGAAAAGAAGAAGTCTATCTGTGTTACTTTCGATTTGGACCAAAGACTTGCTCCTGAAGCGATCAGCCCAGTTTGCATGCGAGTCATACTCAAATGGAAAGGGTTGCTCAGTAAGGCTGCTGAATTGCAACCAGACTATATCCAAACTGTACCCTGAGATGGCTGTTTATTTTGAATGTGCACATATGTTACATGGATCGAGACCTGCTTACCCACAGCCAAACCTATTACGCCAGCTGGAAGCATCACCAGCAGAAGATTACGAATGTTGCCAGACTGCTCATCCTGCCTGGGCCTTGCCAATTTGGCTGAGGCCACTACTCCTGCACCAGAGACTGTTTCGGCAAGAGACTGGCTCAGGGATCTAGCCCCTGTGTAGCAGCAACATGCAGGCTGTGGCCATCTGGAGGAAAGGCCATGAAGAGGAGGTGTTGTGTTAGCCCTGTTTCCCCATGCTTAACTGTCAACACCACGAGGTCTCCATATCACCTGCTTTGCAGCAGAATCCTGGTAGTGTGAGTACAATCGGGGTAGCTCCCTGCAACGAGCATTTAAATCATCTGTGGTACCATCAAATTGTTTCACTTTCTTGGGTTTACAAGGGACTGAGCCAACTGGCTTGGATTACAAATAATCTGGGTGTTTTGCATGTTAACTGTCTTTCTTTCCACCAAGGGCCCCAACATCAGCTGCAATGCTGGCCACCCCCAGGCAATGCCTCTGGCTAGCCAGACTTACCATCCTGGGTACCCTGTGCTGTGTGACTGTCAGTGAGGGACACAGAGTGCATGCAATCCCTGAACAAAGTCAGATTACAAATTGTTTGACTAGATTCATGCCCCATCCTTGTTCACTGCCCCTAAATAAACCTGATTATAATGTTTCATGTTTAACCTGGCTAGTGTGCATATTATCAACTGGGTTACAGTATTAGGAGTGTGCTACTGTATTGCTAACCTTACTTTACAGGGGGTCTCAAAGGAAGTTGCTGCAAGTCCAAACCTGGTAGTAAGTGTGAAGGGTGTGTGCATATTATTGCTGTTTCACACTGTCTGTGAATTCACTACTGTGTCAGGTACTAGACCACTAGGAAGGCTGATGGGTGGTTATAGCTTCTCATAGAGCTATAGCAGAACAGATAGACACCCCTATACTGTTACTCTGGGTGGAGGCACCTTATTAGTGAACCCAAGCCCCTCAACCTGTGCACAGCCATATAGGCAGGGGTAGTACCCTTGGAATAGCACCACCTAGGGGTTACATAGAGAAGACCCAATTCATTCATGACCTTAAATAACAAATGTTATTAACCTCTTAATTATACTACCTGTTGGTAAAATGCCTAAATGTTGCCAGAGTCTTTGAGTCCAGAACGGACATTCCTTTTTAAATACGCTGGTACTATAACTCCCCACTGGACAAGACACAGAGAAACAAAGATATCTTTCTACATGGTCATCTGCTTCTGATCACCAAGCAACAACACTATAGTGCAAATTAGCATTTTTGTTTTACTCGCTACACTTAGCAGCGTTTAGACCAGTGCTGCTTGGATTCCCAGTCACAGAATTGGATTTGTTGAATTCTAACGTGAGTTTTGGAATTAAGATTTTTGGAATTGCAGTCCAAAACATCTTATTCTGAAATTCAGGGATTAAACATGTTTTTACTTAGGGATTTAGAATTTAGGAATTACTATTCTAAATCTAATTCGGATTCCAATTTTGTGATCCTTTTTGGAATCTGATTCAGAATCTGGAATTCCTAAATTTCTAAAAAGTCCTATTAGATCAGAATCAGCCAGTTCTGATTATACTGTCTTTGGACTTGCTCTCTTTTGTATATTATTTATCGTTTCACAGAAGTACCTCTTTCACTGCTTCCTTCTCTTCGAGGTATTTTTGACTCTCCTTATGAAGTGTCTCTTTCAGATTTCTGCTCCTTTCCAGCTCTGTGTTTAGCCTGTCTTGCATTTCCAACATTTCTGCTGTCAAAGACTGCACTTCCTGTGAAACAAAAAGCAAGGTCAACATTAACAGTTAAGGAAACATTTTCTGGGGAGCTTCTCTCCACACAGAAATACCTATTTGCGTCAGTTCATGTGCCAAATGTCCTACATTATAGTTCGGTTAATGTATTTTCCTGCATGCCTATCTACCTTCATCCCACTGATCTGTTCTCAGAGGAAAGCTTGTGTTAGTTTCTAGGTTCAGTTGGATCTATGTTTTTTCACTTCAGAGTTTCACGGAAAACAAATTTCCGAGAATGACATTTTGGAGAAAAAAATGTGATTTGTGTATCAAGGAAGTTCTACATCAACAACTGTTTCTGGCAGCCATATAGAACCATCTAAAAAGTACAGTATACAAATAATTTCAGTTGTTCCAGGTTTTAATCCCATTGCACCCACTTTCTATAAATTCCTCTGAGATTTCCTTGATGGGATACTGCCATGCATCTCCTGGGCCTCAAAAACTGCTTCTAGTTTTAAAAACAAATTTTCTGATTGTCCACCTTCAGTGGAATGTGGCAATATATTGTAGCAGGTTGTTTTTATCCACTTCCATTTTGTCGGTGAGAGTAGAAAACAGCATTGATGTCATCTTAATAAAATGTGTTTGTATACAATATTTGGTCACCTTTCACTGCAATGCCCCTAAACATTCAAAAGTTTATTTTAATTTTTTGCATTTTTTTGACCAGGTAGGTACTTTGAGCCTGTGCCCACTTGTTTCCATGCATGTTCTGGAGTTTAGGCTACATAGGCATGTGTTATCGATGGGGGAATGCTGGGCAGGATAGCAGGAAAAATCTCCCACTCTTATGACCAAAATATGTTCGATCAAAGCCTTGAATGTTCAAGATAACCTGACCTTTGTTAGGAAAATTGTGATCGGGGCTGTAGGAGGCATTGGAAGGCTTTATTTTCTTACTGGATCAGGATGAAGCAGTTGAATGGTGCTACGTAAGGATTTGGCAGAGTATTGCTACATTATGGATTCCTCTCAGTAGTCATTAAATGGCACAAGAACTTGTAGAACATACGAGGTGTACGCCCAGTATTAATGGTTGGTTGGGGTGGCGGACAGGGATGTATTCTTGCTCTAGTGCTTTATGTTCACAGTTTGGACCCACTTTTGAAGAATACAAGCCAAACATTAACATTCATGGGTTAAAAGGAAAGAGATTGCATGATCTCTTAAAACTGCAGCGTCTGCTGATAGTTGCTCGTTTATGAAAAATGAAAATTCTATGCATTAGGTAACTTGAAGTTTCTAAAGTTTCAGGGTCAAAAATGAATTTTTTTGATGTCCATGACACATGTGCTGTCCATAGTGAGCCAGGTGACAACTGAAACAATACAAATTTTGGAACCAGTATAAATTGGAGGGATTAAAGGTGATAGGAAACTGTCTGTACATCTCTAGATGCCTTCCAGTTGTTCTTTTATTGTCTACCCAGTACTCTGATACGTTTTGACCTTTTTTGTTAAATCAATAATCTAACTTTGTTGCCTTTTTAACTTTCCTGAATCCCTCTCTTCTCTGCAGCTGCTGCTCTGTCTTTTCATACTGCCTGAACATTCTATGACATCATAACACCATTCCAGGCCATTCAGATGAATAGCACGGAATGGGAGTTACTGATGTCACAGAACATCTTAGAAATATGAAAATAAAGAGCAGTAGCTGGTGAGGAGAGTGGAACTCTATGTAGATCTGCGGGCACCCCAAAGCTAGATTATTTATTTATCAAAAAATCATCAAAGCATATCAGAATACATAACTGGATGAAAAGGAGATGGAAGGGCAATTGACTATGTAAAAATCATTTCCTTCTTTAAATTAAAGTGGAATGTGAGAGATCCTGGGTTGTTTATACTGGGACGAGAAATTGGAAATATGTGCAGGTAAAGTAAAAAGGTGGAAGAGTTAGCCATTAACCAAATAGAGAAAATCAATTATCAACCCCCTTCTGGTTAGTTTCTCAGCTATGTGTGTACCCTCATAATGTATAGTGACAAGGTTTTATAGCCTGTTTTTCCAGATGCTGTGGGGAGCAGATTAAATCCTATTAAGCAAAGAACAACTTATTTAACAAAGGAATGTGAATGTTAAGATTTGATGAATCCATAGTATTCTCCACATCATTTTTATGTTGTCAGATTGGGGTCCATGTTAAACCCAGAATGAGACACAGCGGGCTCCATACATTCATAGGCTGCTAGGCCCCGCAGTGCCAGCATGAGGGAAGATTAAGTTGGTCAAGGAAGTTATTGTTAATTCTATTTATTTATTTATTTTGCAGACTTTAGGATCACAACCTTTCTAGGTCTTTTCCAAAATATATTGCACATCCTTTTGAGTTTGTATGTAACAGAACATCAGTACAAGGCTTAAGGGACAAGGAAAAGTTTGCACAAATGTTTCTTGTCGACTGCATTTTATCAGTACAATTTAGGGGTTGTCCAAGATCAGAGGTTAAAGGAACCCTGTTATTATTAAGGGATAAAAGAATTCTGATACAGAGAAATATGAGATGCTGTATGACTTTACTGCCATGGAAGATTGAAACTGGAAGTCACTCTTAAACGGAAGCACCAAGTTTTCCCATCAGCGAAGACGCCAACCTCCCCCACAGTGATGGCACAATACCAACGCAGGTATTGTGCCACCTCTTGACCCCTTGTTTTCTGTGGGGGGCCCCTGGACTCTAAGATTCCAGGTCAGAGTTGGTCCGGGAAGGGGGCAGAACACTGGGGGAAGGCGAAACAAGGAAAATGGACTATTACCGCGAATGTCGCCATAATGGTCCTTTTCCTTGTTTCACCATCGGGGTGTCGACAAAAAGGGGTGCTATGCTCTTAAACATAGAAGATTGCTTGTATCAGAAACCGGGATGTCACACAAATGTTGAAACATTTCAACATCTTTTTATGGACTGCTCATACATTTAAGGTTTTTGGGGCTATATTTCAGAAATCTGGAGAGCAACAGACTTAAAAGTCCAAAACCTATGAAACCATAGCATTTGGTACATTTCTGCAATTGCTAACAATTACAGTCAAAGCAAGTTTGTGTTTGCCAGCTTCAAATTTTACGTTTGTCAGCCAGGTTGCCAGTTAGCCTCACATCAGAAAGTGGTCTCCTATTGGAATATTCTCATGCTGGCTACAATTTCATAGATTATCTATATTTAAAAGGAAAACATTTCAATCCCTACAACAATTTGAGGTACTATGGAAAAACCTTGATTGGATTACAAAGGGGATATCTAGAGTACAACAATGGTTTCCGATTTTTGTTCTAGTGATAAAAAATAGGTGGAAAATTACGTGAATTGTACAATGTACTTTAGAATTTGTTTCTTTTCATCTTTTTATAAAAGAACTGTCAAAGGAATGCTCGACACAGGACAAAACTGTTTACCTATTTCAAAAGAAGAAGCACAGTTATGTACCATTGCCAACAGTAGTGTTTTGTATATAACTTTGCCTTTTCACAAAAGTGCTCCTAAGTGTCTGTACTAATAGCATAGAGGTACAATGGTATCCTGTGATAAAGACATCTGTTATTGAGTGCTTACAAAAAGGATGACTCAATAGCGGCGCCTGTTCACAGGGCTACTGGACAGGGCGGTGAATATGGCTATAGCGATATCCTGTCACTGTATGTACATGTGTGGGGGGGGAGAGTGAGCACGCTGTGCAATGGGCGGGAGGGGAGGAGAGTCTGTGAGGTGTAGTGCAGCGGTAGGCTGCCCAGCTGGCCATGTGGTGTGGTGGGTTCGTGGCAGGCTAGGGTTGGGGGGGTGTTGTTTTTGATGTTGGGCGCATATATAGCTTTGCACCGGTCCAGGATTTTCATTGTTTTTTTGTGTTTTCACCCCCTCAGACATGCACCCCTCCTGGAGCTGAAAATCATGTAATAGGAGGCTGCGGGGGGCACAGCCCCCCACATAAACATAAAAAACCCTGTTTTTGGCACCCTTTTGGTGTGCACCGTGAGTGTACATCACCGGTGTACACTTGCCCTAGTGGCGATCGCCTTTCCACGATCGCCGTTATCACATAGAACCAGGTACAACATTTGTACATCCCTCTGGGAGCTTGTTGACATGTCCCAAAGGACTGCCGTCGTGAGAGGGAAGCAGTGATGATGCACCATCGGCCCCGTCTCCCTATATGTTGAAGAGGCAGAAACTGCAGTTTTGCTCTGGTTTTGTAAATAGTTATTTTCCTACTTTTTGAGCATTGATTAGTCTTTTGTAAGGACCTAAAGACTCAGTCACACTCAGAAATGCTGCCAATTCACCACTGACTCTCCACCACTTTACCTCAGTCTTTCTCTTGCTCCTCTTGCGTCCCATCATCTTTCACGTCATTCCTCTTTTCTCTTCAAATACGGACATCTCCCCCTCTCTCTCTCTCTCTCTCTCTCTCAAATCCACATACTGCTGTGCTTCCTCTCAGTCCTTCTCTGTTACTTGTTGTAAAACTGTGATTGGACAAAGTGCTTTCTTCATCCACCCTCCTCCCGGAACAACCTACCCCCCCTAGCACCACCTTTCTCCTTTTTCTGCATTCTCAAAGAGCTCCCAAAGGCTCACTCAGCTCCATCCTATTCCTGCACCAAACTTTACTCCATCTCCCCATTTCAGCTCTGGCCACATAGCACTCCCTCTAAATAGTAACGGACTCTTGGATGCTTTTTGAACTTCATTTGTAACTTGCCTGTGATATTGTTTTAGTTCTCTTTACAATTTGCACAAAGAATAGTTACCTGCCTTAGCAGTAGCTCTTTAACAGAATCTCTTCCATTGAGCCACTTCATGGAACTATGAACAATCAGTGTCAGGACCACCTGGAAATTTTTTGCAGGCTGGGACAACCCACATTGATGTATTGATGCCTATAGAATGTGGGAGTCCCCAGCATGCATCAGTTCCCCAACAGAGACAAGTTCAGAGGATTATCAGACTGGCAAGGACCAAAGCAACAAGGGCCACAGCAGGAACACAGGAAAGGATATAGAAGCCTGAGTATGGATACCCTAGGGAACATCAGAGGAGAAACAGTTTGTGAGAGTGGGTATTATAGTCACCAGTCACCCAAAAAGGGTGAAGGTGAGAGGGAAAGCTGTAGTTCAACAGAAGAGATTCTCTCAAAGATCTATTGTTATGGTAGGTAGCTATTCGATCTTCTTTGAGGATATCTCCCTCCACTGAGCCACATCATGGAGAAAATCCCAAGCAGTACCAAGCACTGAGGGAGGATGGCAGGACCTAATGATCTTGAGTAAGGAGGCCTTGCAGAACATTAAGGCCAAAGCCAGCATGTCTACATGAGACAATTTCCAGACTGTAATGTTTAGTGAACATATGAATAGTACTCCAAGTAGCAGCAGCACAAATGTCAGCAGTGGACACATTCTGAAAAAAAGCCACCGAGGTAGCCACTCCATGGGTGGAATGAGCAGGAACAGGATCAGAAAGCTGCTTACCATACTTCTTGTAACCACATGTGATACTCTTGGCCAGCCATTTGGACAGGCCCCTTTTAGAAATCAGTGAGCCCACCTTTCTGGGGGCAAAAACAATAAACAATTGAGAGGATTTTCTACCATCCTTTTTATGATCCAGGTACATATGCAGCATCCTATGGGTGTCAAGTATATGTCGTTGTAGTAGCAGTAGTAGCAGCATCAGTAGCAGTCGCAGCAATAGTAGTATCAGTAGTAGTAGCAGTAGTAGTAGCAGCAGCAACAGCAGCAGCTGTAGCAGTAGTAGCAGCAGTAGTAGCAGTAGCAGCAGTAGTAGCAGCAGCAGCTTTAGAGATTAGAGCAGTAGCTGCAGACACTGTGTGATATACTATTTTTGCTCATGAAACTGATAACTGCAAAATTGATTTAAAAACTGTATTGTACTGAATACTGTCATGAGAGGGGTGCCTTCTTGTTTAGAAGCAAACTCTTTAGCAGTGTACCATTAAATCCTGGGACATTAGAGGACTCTGTCCCACCACCACTTCCTGGTCCTGTGTTCTGGCAGCTTCACAGGCTATCTTAAATCAGCCTCTCTGCAGGCTAAAATACTATAAAACAACAACCGAAAGCCTTCTTAAAGGCTGTTTTAAGGCATTTGGGGCATAAAAACAACATCGCGAAACCGGAAGTAGCACTGCAACGTACTTCAAGTTTCTGTCTCCTTAAAACGCTCGCACTAGCGAGCGGGGTGAGCGTGCGTGGGGCCGCGTGCAGAGACACATGCGTTGTTGCGTGTCTTCCAGGGCAAAGGGACTGAAAAAAAATTACTGGGACTGACTCAGGTAATTTCACTTATCTCATTGTTGAACCGCATGATTTTCTCATTCAGAGTGCTGTCCTAGGACTAACATTAGTTTAAACCATCACAATGAAGAAAGCTAATAAAATGTGTTCATCCTGTCTCATGTATACCTCAGGGTAACAGACACCTAGTTTTGTCTGTGATAGATGTCTACTGGTAGAAAAACTTCAGGATGAAATTAAACGCTTGCTACCTAAAGATAACTTGCAACCTGAAATAAAAGCACTTGAGGAATATATAGACCAAATGTCTCTTTTAGTTGAAAATAATGCATCTGTCACTCGAATTCCTGAAGATCCACCACACCCTGACAAATCATTAAACAAATACACTTTTACTAACCTAGCAGAGTCACCAGTCATTTCCTCTACCCCCTCAAATTGCAAACCTGATGAAAGCTGGGTTAAAGTTCCCCCCAAAAAAGCATACAACAAAAAACAAACACCTATGTATAGATAACCAGGAGTTGGCCCTGCATAACTCGTTTGAAGCTTTAAACTCTGAAACAACTGATAGATATAGGTTAGATAATACAAATACTCCCTCAGACACATCAATTTTCTTTTCATCCCAACACGACAAACAAAATTCTCATTCAAATCAACAATCAAAAAATAAACTATTTGCAAAACCCAATGTAATAACAAACGAAACATCCCCACCCCCCCGGGCAAAACAGAAACTAAACAAAAACAGGTTATTGTACTCAGAGATTCTATCATCAAATATCTTGATCGACCAATATGTAACCCAGACAAACAACAGAGAATGTGTTCAAGTTTCAGAGGGGCTAAAGTAGCAGACATAACAAGAATGGTAAAACCAATATTAACCAAGGCAGGCAAAAATCCTGTAGTGATAATCCACGCAGGTACTAATGACATCAAAGATTCAAACCTTATACAAATCAAACAGGATTTTGTAGCACTAAACAACATTCTAAGTGAACATGGTTGCTCAGTATACATCTCAGAGGTGCTACCCATTCCTAGAGCCACTGGATATACCACCACAAAAATTAAATCTTTAAACGAGTGGCTGCAAAAATGGTGCTATAAACAAGACATCAAACGCCTATCGCACTGGGAAGAATTTGAGAACAGGCCATCTCTATACTGTTGGGACGGGCTACACCTCAGCAGAAGAGGGAGTACTATACTAGGACAAAAAATGAACGCCTACATAAATACTCATTTAAACTAATAAATAGGGGGGAGTCTGGGACCTCATCCCATCCTCTAGCTAATAATGTCAAATCTCCACCAAACTTCAGCTTCAACATTCTCACTTTTAATGCTAGATCAATGACTATTCCCAAATATGCTGAACTAGAAATACTATCGCATACTTTAGAATTAGCAATTATTGCTATAACTGAAACCTGGGGAAACACAGAAAAAATCTGGACAACAGAATTACCTGGCTATAAACATTTTTACAAACATAGAGACAACACAAAAAGAGGAGGAGGGGTTAGTTTATATATAAGAAATGACATAAAATCTTACCAAAAAGACTCCGATCCCTGTTTAGAAAATGTTTGGGCATACATCCAAGTTACTTGTTCACACAAAATACTGATTGGAACCTGTTATAGACCACCAGCCTCAGATTTAAACACCACCAGGTTGTTAACTGAGGAAATACAACAATTTGCTGATAAAACGATGTATTAATATTAGGAGATTTCAACCTACCAACTATTAACTGAAGTTACTATCTGGAATAAACCAGCACGACAAACAATTTTTATTTGTTGTAACTGATCAAGGCTTAAAACAGATGGTAAAGGGAGCCAATTAGGAAAATAATATATTGGACCTTGTCATTACCAACTTAGAAACCCCAACATCTGATATTACAATTTTACCACCAAAGAAACAGCGACCATATGTCTATATATTTTTCAATCCAAGCTACCTCACAACCAAAATAAACAATATTAAAATAAAACAATATCACAAAGCAAACTTTGACCTTATTAAACAAGACTTGGGGAAAGCTAACTGGGAACAGATTCTCCCCCTAAAAACAAATGAAGCATGGGAAACAATAAAACAAAAAATATTACAACTTGACAAACAATAGATCCCTGAAAGACTCAAATACAACAATAAAGGAAAAATCCCACAATGGTTCAACAAACATATAAAAACTCTAATGACTCGCAAGAAAAAACTTTTCTCTAAACTTAAAAAAACACTGGCACCACAAATAAATAAAATATTAACATCTTATAGACAAACAGTCAAAAAATTAAAAAAGCATATAACAATAGCCAAACGTAAACTGCAATTTAAGATAGCGCACACAAAGGACTCCTATAAAGCTCTATACTCCTATTTAAATGAAAAAAAGAACTGCAATAACCAAATTGGACCTCTAGTTATAAACACGCATACCATCACGTCAGATATAGAAACAGCCACTGAACTAAATAACTATTTTTCAACTGTTTACACACATAAATCAGATTTTACTCCCATTACTGTACCCTCTACCACTGATATAAAAACAGACAGAATTTCAGAAGAAGAAGAAGTTAAAAATGCACTAAACACCCTAAAAAAATACACAAGTCAGGACGGATGAAATTGGTTCTAGATTCTTAATAGAAACAAAAGATGTCATTATTCAACCATTAAAAATATTATTTAACAAATCCTTGAATGAATCATCAGTGCCAAATGAATGGTGTACCGCAATAGTTACACCTATTTTCAAAAAAGGCTCTCATTCAAAAATTGAAAATTACAGACCCATAAGTCTTACATCCATTCCATGTAAACTCATGGAAAAGATTATTAAAATCAAAATAGAAGATGAACTAACAACATTAAATATAATTGACACATACCAGCACGGCTTTAAACAGGGTTTCTCATGTGTAATAAACCTCATCTCCTTCTATGAATACATCAGCTATCACTTGGACAATAACACACCTATGGACGTCATACTACTTGATTACAGCAAGGCGTTTGACAAAGTTTCTCATTCTTTATTAATCAAAAAACTTATTAAAATAGGGCTGTCACCCACATTAACTTCCTGGATTAATCAGTGGCTAAACAACAGAACCCAGAGAGTCAGGGTCAATAATGTAATGTCCAAGGAAAGGGGAGTGAACAGCAGGGTCCCCCAGGGTTCTATGCTTCGGCCGGTTCTCTTTAACTTGTTCATTGGAGATATGTATATATCAACAAATACTAAAATGGTAAAATTTGCTGACGACACTAAAATTGGGGGAAAAGCTATCAATCAAACCAAAGATTCTGGTCTACAAACAGAACTATTACTAATCGAGCAATGGGCATGTATGAACGAGATGCACTTTAATGTCACTAAATGTGCAACTCTTCACCTGGGAAGAAATGATCCACTACAAACATATTATTTAAACAACATGGCTATTAAAACTTCTACCATAGAAAAAGATCTAGGCATCCTGGTCAATAATAAACTGTCTTCCACTTCACATTGTACCAAGATAGCTAACCAAGCAAACGCCACTCTCTGGAGGATTAGCAAAACATTCATAAACAAAACTGAACAATGTTTACTGCCACTCTACAGATCTCATGTAAGACCATTTTTGGATTACTGTTCCCCCTTCTGGAGCCCCTATTTAATTTCCGATATTAATAAGATTGAAAGCATTCAACATAAAGCAACAAAGCTCATACCTCATCTTTCTAAACCTAACACTACCAGATTAGACACACAGGTTTCTTACACTATCCCAAAGGAGACTTAGGGGGATTTGCTACTATTATTCAAAATTACAGCAAATACAGAACAGATGCAAAACGATTGGTCTCAAATACTCTACTAGAAAAACAGCTGCAAGACTGCATAACAGACAACTGGAGATCATGAGCAAAACAAACAAAAGAATGAACTTTTTTTACTATAAGCGCCCAGAATCTGGAACAAATTACCACGAAATAGTCAACTCCTAACATATTGTCTTTCAAAAACAAACTGGACAAATGGTTGACCAATTAGGGACTCACTAAATGATCCTGGCGTGGAGGACAATCATGATGGGCTAACCGCCTTCTTTTGTCCCATACCACCAAAGTACCAAAAGTACCAAAGCAGTAGTAGCAGCAGCTGCAGTAGTAGTAGTAGTAGCAGCAGATTGTAGTAGTAGTAGTAGTAGCAGTAGTAGTAGCTGCAGCAGTGGCAGCAGTAGCAGTAATGTAGTAGTAGCAGCAGCAGTGGTAGCGGCAGCAGTGGCAGCAGTAGCAGTGGTAGTAGCAGCAGTGGCAGTGGTAACAGTGGCAGCAGCAGTGGCAGCAATTGTGGTAGTAGCAGTGGCAGTGGTAGTGGCAGCAGTTGTAGTAGTAGTAGTAGTAGCAGTGGCAGTGGTAGTAGCAATGTGGCAGCAATGGTAGTAGTAGTAGTAGCAGTAGCAGTAGTGATGAGTAGTAGCAGCAGTGGTGGCAGTGGCGGCGGTAGTGGCAGTGGCAATGGTAGCAGTGGTAGTGGTAGCAGTGGCAGCGGCAGTAGTGGCGGCAGCGGCTGCGGTGGTGAATAGTGGTAGTGAGTGTGGTAGCAGTGGTGGTGGTAGCGGCAGCGGCAGCAGTGGCAGTGGCAATGGTAGTAGTAGTGGCAGTAGTAGTAGTAGCAGCAGTAGTAGCAGTAGTAGTAGCAGCCAGTAATAATAGTAGCAGCAGCAATAGTAGTAGTAGTAGCAGTTGTAGTAGTAGCAGTAGTAGTAACCCAGTAGCAATGGTAGCAGTAGTAGCAGCAGCAGCAGCAGCAGTAGTAGTAGTAGCAGCAGTAGTAGTAGCAGCAGCAGCAGCAGCAGCAGTAGTAAAAGTAGTATTAAAAATGTTATTTATGATTTTTAAAATACTATGAACATGGTCAACCCCAATTGAGTGACTAGCTCATTTTCAATGGGTACCATTAACACATACATTAATGTGTAAACAAAGTTCCCCACTATCTGTGGGAGACAAATGCTAAACTAAAAGTTCTATACTCTGATTTAGTGTTCTTTCAGATACAGCCTTTTGGACAAAAACAAGGACTGGTACGTAATGTAACCTGATCCTTGTGAAAAATAATAAACAGAGGCTCTGCCACCAGAACTTGCAACTCTGAGATGTGTCAAGCAGATGTCATTACTACTAGAAACTGCATTTTCCAGCAATGGAAGAGTAGCTCACAAGTAGCTGCAGGCTCAAAGGGAGGTGCAGTGAGGGTCTCTAGGACCAAATTAAAATCCCGTACCAGAACCAGATCTCAAACTGAGCAGTGAAAAAGGAGGATGCCCCTTAGGAATCTACAGGAAACCTCCCGCTGGTCCACAGTCTGGCCCTGCATCAGGGTGTGAAAGTCCAACAGAGCAGGAATGTGGACCCTGTACTGAGGAATACCCCAGTTCTGAGTCTTTAAGGGTCAAGAGGTAGTTCAATATTTTAGGAAATCAGCATGTAAAGGGATTGAGAGCACACCCAGTGTACCATTCAGTAAAATGTTTCCATTTTTGTGAGTAAGTGTACCAGGTAGATGTCTTTCTAGCCACCAAGAGAACTTCAGCCACTGCCTGGGAAACCACGTAGTGGGGGAGTTCTATGTCCTCTTGAGCCATGTGTAAAGGTGCAGGGACTAAAGATCCAGGTGCACCAGAGCACCCTGCTCTGGTGTCAGAATTCCAGCTTGTAGAGGAAGTGGGACAGGAGGTTCCACTGCTGATTGCTGGAGAAGCGGAAACCAAATTTGTCTGGGCCAATGAAGAGTCGCCAGAGTTGGGGTGGAATGCTTAGCCTGCAGCTCGACCAGAACCCTCTGTATTAGAAAGAACAGGGAAAAGCATACAGAAACTTTCTTTTCCAAGAGAACTTGCCAGAAAACTTCAGGCCCTGGAGCAAGCAGAAACACAGCAGTTTGCGGTGTAGACACAAACAGGTTTATGTTAGGACAATCCCCATTTTTCAAACAGGCTTGCCATGACGGACTCCAACAGTTCTCATTCATAGCAGAGCTCACTGGATTGACTGAGGTGATCTGCCAGTACATTCAGGGTCCCTGGGAGGAACCCTGCTGACAGAAATATGTAGTGTTCCACCACCCAGTGCCAAACTCTCATTGCCTTTCTGCAGAGCACGTATGAATGAACCCCACCTTGTTGATTGATGTAATACATCACCAACATATTGTCTGTGTGTGAATCAACAGTGGATTCCTTGGAAGGAGGGCTGAGAAGGCATTTAGGCCATGCAGCCCTCATCTCCAAAGTACTGCTGTGAAGCATTGTATCCAGAGGGCCCCATTGGCCCTGGCTTCTGAAGGGGCCCAGCTGAGCACCCCAGCCTGTTCCTGAGGCATCCATGGTCAGCACCAGCAGAAGGATCGGCCTCAGGAATGGGGACTTTTTCTCAAGGTTGAAGTGGTCTAGCCAGCAGAGGAGGGAACAGAGACAAGGAAGAGTGACTTGTATGAGATGCTGCAACTCATCTGAGTGCTGAGCCCATTGTGCTCTAAGGAACCATTGCAGGATTGTCATATGGAGGCAGGCCAGTGGAACTATCAGAATGGCAGCCACCATTAGACTGATTTGTCTTAATAGACACTAGGCTGACACACAGCCACTGGAGGTAACCAGCTGTGCCTGTGCCACCAGGGCCTTGGCATAGCTGGAGGGCAGGAACACCCAACCAGGACCATTGTCCAGTATGGTTCCTATGTACTGGAACCACTGGCAGAGGATAAGGACCAACTCTGGCTTGCTGACCAGCATGCCCAGTTGGTCAAACAGCTGCTAGGTCTGAAACAGTGTGTATACAATGGCTTCTCATGATGGGGCCTTTAACAACCAATTGTCTATGTAGGAAAGACATGCAAACCCTCCCTGCAGAGGGCCGCTGCCACCACTGCAAATACTTTGGTAAGGCTATGTGGTACAGAGCATGAACCAAAGGGCAAAACACAATATTTTCTGTGTGACTTCGGATCTTGATGTGAAGGTATGCATCCTTCATGTCTAATGTAACCATCCAGTCCCCTTTTAATAATAGGGGCAGCAGAGACTGCAGGGAGACTACCCTGAACCTTTTTGTATTCTATGAACAGGTTCAGACTCCACAGGACTAGTACTGGCTTTACATACCAGATCCACTGTAAGTCCCAGGAACAAAACCTTGATTTATTTCTGCAGCTAGGACTCATTCCACAGCTTTTTTGCAGAGGATGGATTAAACCTCCTTCAGCAGAAGGGCAAAGTGTCCTGGAGGGTATCTGTTTGGCAATGGGGGAAGGGAGGAGGGAGGGTAACTGGAGAACAGTAAGGGGCTCTTGGGCATGTCCATGCTGACCTATCTCTAGAACCCAGACATCTATAGTAATCTCCCTCCACTTTAATAGAAAGAGGAAGATATGGCCCCCCTACCAGAACCTGAGGCAGTGATGCCAGAGGAGAGGAAGAGGAGTCAGAAGGCACTGGGGGTGGCAGGGGAACCAGTAATTGTCTGTCCCTTTGTTAAGTGTGGCATGGGCACCTGGGGACAAGTTTGTGGTCTGGGTTGTTGATGGCTGAGGTCCTTGGGAATCACAACCTGGGCCTCTTGAATAACCCCAGCCAGAATGGGCATATGGCCTTCGAAAAGAACCATGGCCCCATTCCCGGGATTTGGGGTTCAAAGTATGCGGGGATCTGAGAATCATTCTCAAAGTTTGCAGATCTTACAAAAGTATTTTCTGTGTCATTGTCAAATAGTTGCTTATCCTGAAAGGAACATTCATTACTGATTGTTACGATTCAGAGGAAAAATCAGCCACCTGAAGCCAGGAGTGATGATGGATACATATCCCAGAGGCAGCAGCCCTTGCTGCAGCATCAGAGGCAGATCCAAGTAGGTGTCTACTTGCCTCTTGGCCATTAACTATTGTTTGCTGAGCCAGTATTTCATCCTGGCCCTCAGGTAGTTTTTTTTTGTTTTGTTTTTTTGTCCCCCCCCCCCACAAGATCCTCCCAGTCTTCTCCCTCTCCACTCTCATTTGCACCTATCGTATACTCGCTCTTCACCTTATGCATCCTATTGCTCTTGTTCCAACTATTTTGGCTGTAGTTTCTCTACTTTTAATGATTTCTCCAGGTTATGTTTATAAATATTACCTTTTAATGTCTTATTATGAGCACTATATACCACATGTACCATATACTTTAATGTACCAAGATTTTATGTATGTAATTTCCTGTCTGTATACATTACTCAGGACCTCCTTGTGAATGAGCTTGCTCAATGGAGCTTTCCTTCAATAAACTTGAACTTGTTTTCCAAAAGTAATTCTGGTATTTAATTGTATGTGCTTGATAGTTTGCAATTCTGAGGCCTAGGGAAGCAGAGGAAAAAGTCCTCTTTCCCATCGCATCCAGCCTCTTTAACTCCTTATCAGGAGAAAGAGAGAGCTCAAGTGATCTATCATGAGCAGCCATTATTACCACAGAGTGTGTTTCAGACTGTGAAGAATAATAAGACTTTGCAGCAGGGGCTGCATATTGTTTAACCGTCTTCCTGGGAACTGCCAGCAGTTGTGCAAACCTGTGCTAGGCTGCCAAAGTTGCATCCTCAAGTGCAGAATGCACTAGAGGAATAATCACTGTAGAAGAGGCTGAAACCTTTAAGAACTCAAAAGATTTTTCTGAGCCTGGCACTATGGTATTTACAAAAAAATGAAACATTGATGATAAAGTTGATGATGGGCCAACTAGAGGTGCCAACACGGTAGCTGACCGCTGTAGTGGTAGCAGTCGCCGAAACAACTCTGACATTGATTGATACAATGCCTGTGTGTCAGCGGAGCTCAAAGAGGTTGTCAATGGCCAAATCGCTGACAGGACAGCGCCTGACAACAGAAGATGCTGTGAGTCCCTGAGTGGGGAGGACGAGCTGACACCAGACCCTTGGTGTCTGAAACAGACAGTCAGGGGATATGGCAGGTCCCATGGCCAGATCCTGGGACCCATCTTTATCAGTAGACTTACTCTATCTACTAGGTGAATGGGAATGGTTTTGAGAAGCACCTTTTTCCTTTCTGTGTTTCTCTTTGTCAGACTGGTGGTGTTTTTCCTGCTGACTTTGATGATTATCCTTTTCTTTGATGAGTCAACGATGGTCACCATTGACCACAGAGAATGACAGGCTGACAGTGAACTGGGAACAGATGCGGTCAACAACAGTGAAGTCGCCTACACTGTAACCTCTTTCTCCATTTCTTGTTTTAGTAGAAACGTTTTTAAAGCTTTCTAGTGACGTCTCCTGGTTGCCTGGTTAAAGATCTGGCAAATTAAGCAGGCTTTAGCATTGTGGTCTGTACCAAAGCAACAGATACAAATGGAGTGGTTGTCATCCCTATAAATCTCAACATCATCACAACGGCAATATCAGAACAATGGTTCTTTGTCCATTTGCAGCATAAAAGTTAAGGTTTAAAATAACAAATTTAAGGAAGTAGCAGCTTTAGTGAATACCAAGACAAAGCCTAACCCAAGGCTGCTCCACTAAACCCCACCAGGGCCCACTATCCTGTCTCTGCTGTCTTGTTATTCTGCTTAGCCATCACTGTGTGTAAGCCTGCATCACTGCATTGCAAAGGATGCATGTAACCAATAATATAATACTCTGTATAGGTTCGCACCAATGTATTGTAATGCCTGCACTACTGCACTGCAAAGGATGTATGTAACTGCTTAGCTAATACTCTGTATAGGTACTCATCAGTGTATTATAATGCTTAATAATGTTTGTACATCTACCGTCCGACTAGTTATGCAACGTTGTCTTTACTGTATCACTGTCATGTCTGTATTTATGTCATCCGAATAGGAGCCTTTGGAAATGAGTCTATGACTCAAATGATTGTAATTCTAATATTCTAATAAATAAAAATAAATAGAATACTTGCAAAAGTTTGACAGCGTTCTTCAGCATCCATGACCAACAAGCGGCTGACAGCAGGAGAAAGAACTGAGGCATGCTGGTGCTGCCAACGTTATACTGGTGCTGATGAGGTGCGTCGATGTGGGTGGCTCCAGCCTGCAGATATTTCCGGGTGGTCCCAACACCATCAGCTTACAGTTCCATGATGTGGCTCAATGGAGGGATATATCCTCAAAGATGGTCTTTTTGTTTCCACCACCTCACTGTTAAATCTCATTTATTTATTGAATCACATTATACTTTGTTCTCAGCCTAGTTTTGCGATGTTTCTACCTCTACTGACTTGTTTGTGCTGTACTGGGATCCTGATTTGCATTTGCCTATCCTGATTTTTATTCTCCCATGTGCCCTTCCTCTGAGTCGCACATGGCAAGGAACCTAGGCTCAATGTGTTTTCATAGCCACCAGTTTCTAACCAATTTAATAAATAAAGAAAAACATCTTCTTGTTCAAATGATGGTATCTCAGCAGTACTGTTACATCCCTAGTGCTGCACTTCTTTGTTAGTACTGGGTATTAGCTCATGTTCCTGGTGTGGGTCTAGAAACCATGCATTTCTGATCCACCAGCCCCTAAGGGGATAGTGCAACCTACTGAGTCACTCACCAAAAAACAGTCTAGTCGCTCATGATTCAGGAGACTACTGCCTCATGAGTGGCTAGATGCTATGTTTAGTATTGCCAGTGTTCAGAAAGGATGAAGTGGGAATAGATCAAGGAGAAAAAACTAGTGAGATGGGTAGGGAACTGGTTTCAGGGAAGGCAACAGAGGGTGGTGGTGGGTGGGGAGTGCTCACACCCAAGGGTAGTGACGAGTGGTGTTCCACAGGGCTTGGTGTTGGGACCAGTGTTGTTTGGGATATTCATTGCAGACATATCATTGGACATCAAGAGCAAGATCAGTCTGTTTGCTGATGATACCAAGGTAGGAGCAGTGGTGGATGACCTAGGGGGATGGCAGGGGTTGCAGGATGATCTGGCAATGCTTGAAACCTGGTCAGACACCCGGCAACTGGGGTTTAAATGCCAAAAAGTGCAAGGTGCTGCACTTTGGGATGAAGAACCCAAGGAGGAGTTACAAGTGCGGGGAAGGGGGGAGTGCAGCTAGCCCAGACAGAGGAGGAGAAGGATTTGGGGGTGCTCATTACAGGGTCAATGAACAACTCGGCACAATGTAGGAAGGCAGCTGCAAAGGGCAACAAAATGTTGGTTTGCATTGCAAGGGTTATATCCTCAAGGAGGGAGGAGATAATTCTGCCACCGTATAGGTCATTGATTAGACCACACCTGGAGTACTGCGTGCAGTACTGGTGCCTGTATCTGAAGAGGGACATTAAGTTACTGGAGGGGCTGCAACACAGGGCGACAAAGATGATCAAGGGGCTGGGGGACTTATCATACGAGAGGAGGCTGAGGGAATTGAACATGTACTCGCTGGAGGAGAGGAGGGATGGGGGGACATGATTGAAACCTTTAAGTACATGAAAGGAATAAACAAGATGGGTACAGAGGGTCTGTTCAAAGTAAGGGAGGGGAGGGACAACAGGGGCCATGATATGAGACTGGAGGGAGGAAGGTTCAGAAGGGATATGAGGAGACACTCTTTTTTTTTTTACAGAGAGGGTAGTAGCTGGGTGGAATGTGTTACCTGCAGAAGTGGTATCCAGTAGAACAGTGGACTGCTTCAAAACGGAATGGGACAGGACAAGGGGGAGGGTCAATGTAGGGGAAAGGTGGAAGGGAGGGGCTGCTGCAGAATCAGGGGTGCTAGCTGCACATTCGAGCAGACTTGATAGACCTCTAGGCCTTTATCTGCTGGCAAATTTGTGTATGTACGTATGTTTTGCTCAGTTTTACAGTGGAAGGTGAGGGGCAGGGGCCAGAACTCAGGGGATTGGGAGAGGGAGGGGGAGGTGGGATTAACCCAAACCGTTTGGTGTCAGAGAGGATTGGGGAGGAATTAGGCAGGCTGCGGGCGGATACGGCCATGGGTCCAGACAGTCTGCACCCTAGGGTGATCCAGGAGTTTGGGGAAGAGCTGGCTGCCTCGTTGACAAGGCTGTTCAACCTGTTGCTGGATTCGGGAATGGTGCCAGAGGACTGGAGGAAGGCGAACGTGGTGCTGTTGCATAAGAGGGGGCAGCTGGGAGTTGAAAGAAAATTACCTTCTGGTCAGCCTCACCTCAGTGGTGGGGAAGGTCATGGAGGCACTTATTAAGGAGAGGGTGATTGAATACCTAGAGGACAATGGACTCGTAGATGACAGACAGCATGAGTTTACTAAGGGAAGTCATGCCAGACAAACCTAATTGAATTCTTTGACTGGGTGACACAGGTAATCAACCAAGGGGGTGGTGGATGTGGCCTACCTGGGTTTCAGCAAGGCATTCTACTCCGTCCCCCACAGGAGGCTACTGAACAAGTTAGAAAGCACAGGTGTGGGTGATAAAATAACCAGGTGGGTAGAAAACTGGTTGGCAGGTAGAAGCCAGAGAGTGGTGGTAAATGGGTCTTACTCAGGGACAGCACGGATGACGAGCAGGGACCTCAGGGATCAGTACTGGGTCCCCTCCCTTTCAACATCTACATAAGGGATATAGCGGAAGGACAGAGGATGGGTGGGCCTTTTTGCAGATGATACAAAGATCTGCAATTGGGTGGACTCAGCAATTGAGGTGAAGGACACGAGACAGGACTGGAGGACTTTAGAAGGTTGGGTGGAGACATGGTAGTTGAAGTTCAATGTCAAAAAGTGTGCAGTGATGCACCTGGGGCACAACAACCCAGAAGCAAGATACACACTGGGTGGGGGGGTGCATTAGGATGACAGACCAGGAGAAGGACTTGGGAGTAATAGTATCCGACAACCTCAAGGCTGGCAACCAGTGCAGTGGGGGTGGTGAGAATGGCAAATCGGATGCTGGTGCATCTTGGCAGGGGTATCACTAGCAGGTTAAGCGAGGTACCGATGCCCCTTTATAAAGCCATGATAAGGCCGCAACTGGAGTATGGAGTCCAATTCTGGAGGCCACATCTATGCAAGGACAAAGACAGGTTGGAAGGGGTTCAGAGGAGGGTGACTAAGATGGTACAGAGTATGCAGAGTAAACCGTATGAGCAGAGATGCAGGGTACTGGGGTTGTACTCCTTGGAAACTAGAAGGGAAAGAAGGGACATGATTGGATTTTTCAAATATGTCAATGGGATCAATAGGGTTAAAGCAGGGAGCCTATTCCATAGAAAGGATGGTGCAGTAACTAGGGGGCCATAGTTTGAGATTACGGGGGGGGGTGAGATTCAGGGGTGACATGAGAGGGCAGTTCTTCAGAGAGAGGGTGGTGGAGGCATGGAACAGGCTTCTGGAGGATGTGGTGGGGACAGAACAGTGATGGAATTTAAGATGGTATGGGACAGGCTTAAGGGGCTGTGTGGGAACACGAAGGGAGCTGCAGGGAAGAGGACAGAATAAACAGGGTAGGAAGGGCAGACTAGATGGGCCTGAGGGTCTTTTTCTTCCGACAAGATTCTATGATTCTATGATAAAGCATTTGGGAAGGCAGTGTGTATGAAATGCACTATATAAAACAAAGCTTCTTTCCTTTCCTTTTGTCCAACCCCGATCTCAGTGAAGCAGCACACAGTATAAGTAAGCATTGACCCCTTCTGGCAGCAAGAGGTTTGCAACACTACTGCCATTCCCACCTCCACCCACAACACAGGCCCATCAGTGCAGATCAGAATGCAGAAGCAGCTGCTGCAGCAGTGCCTGGGTTCCTTGCAATGTCTCTTCACTCTCTTGCAAGCACTCGCTGTGATTGCGAGTGACCCTGCTGCCAAATTCCCAGGAACTGGGAACTGACTGTGATGTTGCCAATTTCTAATTTTGCCCTGGCTGCTCAAATCAGGGTTGGGGCTCAACTGCCAGCATGGTCTGTAGGTTTTCAGTGCTTCCTTGAAAAACTGATGAAAGGGCCACCAGGACTTTGACCGCTGAAAATATGGGTCTTGTCACCACTGAGCCAACAAATCTGAAGAGGTTTTTTGACACTTTTTTTGCTGTGCCAGGATTGTATTGGTGTGGTGGACTTCAAACTTGGTCCAGTTTTAGACAGTCCAGTGGCTGGTCCACAGCACATCCTTCAATAACATGGAGACCATAGCCCAGTCATGATCACCCTTCTCTTGCTAATTTGAACAGCGGAGAATGGAGTGCTTTATGGAGTTGATGAGTACAGCCTCTGGGAGGTGGAAGAGTGCGTCATTCTCCAGTACTCTTAATGGCTGAGTAATCAGTGATAGACATGTAGGACTCATGTGATACATCTGCTCAGCCACACCTCTCCTAGATGAAGGTGGGTGTTGCAGAGTGACTCAGAGTCATCAGGGAGTGGCACATTTAAAAACAACCATTTGTCAATGCAGAATGTTGTCTTGCTGGCATTGACATTGGTAGTGTAGGAGTTAGAGAGATGCGTAATAGGAATGGCAGTGAAGTATTGAACTGACGCCAACCCCACCCTCACCCTGCAGAGACTGACAGGCATTGGGTGTGCCTTTAGGTCGTCGGCCATAATGCTCACGCCATTTCACCTCACCCTACCCTGCAGACACCGACAAGTGTTTCGGTGTTCCTTGGGGTCTTCGGGCCTTACGCTCACCCCATTCCATAAGGAAATACGCCAAGATGGGTGCAATACAGGAGAATGGAGTGAACTTTGGGGCCGAAGAGTCCAAGGCATGCCTTGATGCCTGTCATTGGCTGCAGGGTGGGGGTGGGGGTGGAATGGCGTGAGCATTATAGCCGACAATATCAAGTCACACTCCTGACACCTGTCAGTCTCTACAAGGTGGGGCGTTATGGTTGGAAACATTAATGCCCCAGGTGTTTGTTGGTATTTTCACTCCAAATTTTCAACATGAGCTTTTTGTGACCCCCACCTTATGAACAGTGGCACTCTCAGTTCGTTAGCCGAAAGGTGATTTTGCACAGCGACTGCGCCATTTGGCGCCACAGGTGCAAAACACATTTCAGGCAGGATGTGAAAAATGACAATTGTACTGTTCATGAGGAGGTGTAAAAAAATTGCAATTTTGAAAATCTGGAGTGAAAATATGAAAAAGTGGCGATATCACGAGCGTGCATAGAAACTGCACAACGCATGCCCGTAACACAATTGTTTTGGGTATTTTTTAACCAAATTTTCAACATAGGCATTTTGGGACCTCTGCTCATGAACAGTGGCACTGTGATTTTGTTACTCTGTCCCGAAAGTTGATTTCCCACTGCGACCATGTCACTGTGCACCAGATGTGCGAAAACGCACTTCGGGTAGGATGTGAAAAATGACAGCTGTACTTTTCATAAGGAGGTATGAAAACATGGCAATGCTGAAAATCTGGAGTGAAAATATTAAAAATTGTCGAAGCTATGCACATGCGTGGAAACTGCGCAATGTACGCTTGTACCAGTCATTTTTGGGACTAGTTTCACCAAATTTGCAACATAGGCTTTTTGGGACCCCACCTCATGAACAGTGGCACTGTCATTTTGTTAAGCAGCCCCAAAAGGTGATTCCATGCAGTGACCACAAAATCACCTTTTGGGACCGAATAACGAGATGACAGTGCAAGTATTCATGAGGTCAGGTCCCAAGAATCCCATGCTGAAAATCTGGAGCCAAAATAAAAAAAAAATGGCTGACTATCCACCTAAGTTGAACCCCCCATTGATGCCATTATACAGCTTACGGCATTTCTTCATTTAGCAGTTTGGCTTTGAAGAGTCCAGACATGTTCCTGCTCAACCGAAGATCACAGTGCCAGACCTCTGGAGGTAAGTATGAGGTGAGAGGGGTGTGGGGAGGTGGGGTGCGCAGAGGGTTGGTGTGAGTTGGGGGAGGTGGCACCATGGACAAAGAGGGACCATTTTCTTTTTTTCAGTTAAAAAAAAAAAAACAGCAAAAAACGGATATCGCAACACGGTTAGTTGGGCACACTGGGGTGGGCTCCCAGTGTGCCCCATGACTTTCGGGGGGGAGATGTTGGCCACACTGGGGTGGACTCCCAGTGTACCATACAATGGGGTTGGGGGCGAGGAGCATGCCGATACGGTTGGCTTTGTGTGAGCAGTGGCACACTGGGGTGAGCTCCCAGTGTGCCACATCAGTACGTTTACATGGCGGTATTGTTACTGGGTAACATGTTATCAGGGAACCCCCGACTTAACCCAATAACTCTTTGATGCATGTTTACATGTCTGCCTGATTAGCAGAGTAGTCCCAGGCACTGCAGAGTTGTGCTTGTATCAGGGTAGTTACCAGGTAACTATACCGTTATCCAGGTATCTTTACCCGGTAACTCTTTACCTAAATACTTCCTGACATTGTGTATACATGGGCTTCGGTTACCGAGTAAGAAGCAAAGATCTCTACTACTGCAGCAGTTACCCAGTAACACTCTGCGCATGTAAACGTTGGGGTGGAGGTGGGGGACATGCCGACATGGGGATTGAACCCCCAATGCCTGGGCTTTGTTTATGGATTGTGTGATGTTTATTGAAATGTTTCACCAGGAAAGACACGTACGGGAGGCGTGTCATGTCTGTCGCTGCATGATGAGCTTGTCTCTGATTGCAGTGGCAGATTTCTTTCAAGTTGGTGGCACTTTACATAATTCTTGTGTCAGCACTAGCATGCTGGCTAACTGGGGAATGAGGGCCGCACCTACTAAAGCATGCCCTGCATTCGCCGACACTGACACATGTTGCTAATACTACTGCAAGATGTTGCTTACGTGCACGTGCAAGACAACGTAACAAGAAAATCTGCAGAACTTATAGTGGTCTCCATATTAGCCCTTGCCCTGCAGAATGTGGGTGCTGTAAACCCATGTGTACCTTTTCCAGTTTCTTGTTTTGTTCCCTGAGTGGAGCGATGCTGGAGGAGAGATGGGCACATTCTTCTTGTAATTGCTGCAGTCTGTGGAAAAGAGGAACAGTGTTAACTCTGATGGGGACGGTAACCTATTCCTGGTGTAGAGATGACATTTTAAAGACAAGTTGCCCAGACTGTACCGACTGACAAACAGGACATACCTAGCTAAACTAGATTTTTTGTTTTCTTTCAAAGGACTCTTGTCCCAAATCCCCAAACATTTTGCAGATAAGAGTTACCTAACTTTAAACCAGATGTGAAATGTTAGGTCCAGGACTGATTAACACATGCAGTTACACCCTATATGTAGTCTAGGTGATAAATACATTGAGCTGCGTAATAAGTGACCCACACATCGCAGTCATGAAGCACTGAGCATTACAGCTGTATTTAACGGCACTATTTAGGAAACACTTTTTTATGTTGTTAATTTTGCTTTATTTGGCTTTAATACTCTATTCCTAAAAACAGGTGCTGAATCAGGAATGGAGTAAAACCATAATAAGAGTGCAAAACTCAAAACAAACATTACACCGAGGAAATGTTGCATGACTAGCGGGGTAAATAAAGGCCATACATCCTTAGAAAACCTTGCAACAGCAGCAAAAAAGCAAGATCTTGCAAAACTTATGTAAAAGGCAACATGAAAAAAATTCACATAACTATAAAACTGATATTAAAAACTTCATCTTACATTTCACAAGTTGCCATTCCTGCCACTTGGTTGAAAATATACCAGTTTGCCAACTTATGAGATTCAGGAGAAACTGTAGTAGCGAGGTAATGGACAGGCAAGGAGGTAGTACCCCAACAAACCATTTCAGGAGCAGGAACTATAGGAAGAACTCTATTAAAGTGGTAACTGACATAGTAGAGACATTGAATAAGAGTCAAATGTGGGTAACACAAGTAAACTCAGGATGCACAACTGAACTTTCTTACTTTGTTTACTCCACAGGCATATTTAATCAAACAAGTACTGGAGAAAAATTGACACATTTTGAGCATGGAGCCCAAAGTTGAGGAATGCATTGCCCAAAGATCTCAGATGGGTTATAGATGGGACAGAAATTTGGCACTCCAGCTACTGAGCAGTTTACATCCCAGCCCCGAGATAAAAAACATCAGACCTCTTTTGCCTAAAGGTAGTTTTCAATGTGAATCATGTAGATTTTGCCATGATCCTTAGGTTGTGACACCTTCCAGCAGCCAGTCTCAGGTGAGACGTACCAGGTACTAAATTTTAAGAAATGTGATACGGCTCTACGATGCCGGTTTGACAACACTTTCGTCGATCGGCATCACAGCGACAGGATTTATGTCAAGACAATCGCAAGTCACGGTTGACATAAATCCCGATGGTCTCCTGGTCCTGTTTTCATCGGGGGGCTTTGCCCCTGAACCCTCAAGCGGGGGCTCTGCCCCACGCACATACTATAGATTATCAACTCTGGGTCAGAGTTGATTCCAGGGAGGGGTACAGGACCAGGAGGCAGTGTGCTCCCATGTCAGGCGCACCAACACAGCGACCTGTCGGCGAACTGTCGATTTTTTTGTCGACAGGTGTGTAGGTTGCTGTGTTGGTGTCACTAATCCTGGCACATGCCCTGCAATATTTGTGCAGTGGATGGTGCACATAGTCTGTAGCTGCAAGCCATTTTATTTTGGGAAAACCTCAAGGGAGTTCAGCATTCATGTGAGTGAACATTTGCTCTTGCATAGCACAGAAAGGGAAAGGGAAGGGAACATTGTTTAACCAGCAGTAGCACACTCAGCTGAAGCTTAGAGACCTGGGAGCACAAGAAAGTTAAGTGACTTGCTCAGGATCACACAGTATGCATCTAGGCAGCTGTGGATTCAAACCCAGGTCTCCAGCTCAGAGCCTTAACCCACTGCGCTATACTGCCTCCTCCAAAAGAAAATGAGAAGAAAAATGCATTGACCTCACATGTAATAAGACATAGACATGGATATCATTTCAGCTTTCTGGGTTTGAGGAGGGTGTAAGTGAATACTGGGGGTATTTGGGGGGGGGCTGGAGATTTAGACAATACGCTTCTACAGAGAGAAAGTATTTGGCAGTACAAATTGAAAAACCTTTCTCCCCCAACTCTAAATGACTTTCTTTAAGTTGTGATTCTTCTCAAACTAAATGAATTCAAAGAATTGTTCTTAGGAAATGATTAACTGTTTTGTTTTGGGCTCTCCTCTGTGTCTTATGTTATGTATATAACAAAGGTTGGATGGATTAGAGGTTCTAGTATCTGGGGTGTACACTCTTACTGGTGGAAAAGGTTCCAAAGTACTGCGGTTCAGGAACAGTAACTATATTACATATATTGCAAAAAAAATGCCGTTAATGCATCAGTTACAGTTTCTATTACAGCAACAAAAGTTTGGAAATTTGGTGTTAGGTTTACTACCCCCCCCCACACACACACACACACACCAGCAACAGGTGCCGGGGTCGTGATCCCTAACTCTCACCCCATTCCATTTATAGGTAAGCTGAGATGGTACAGTATAGGAGAATGGGGTGAGAGTTAGGCTAGTCAACCCCAAAGCACACCCTGACACCTGTTATTGGCGTGGAGAGTGGTCATGGGGGGGAGGGGGTGGTAGGGTTGGTAACCCCAACACCAAATTTCCAAACTTTTGTCGCTGTAATAGAAATCCTAATTAATGGAGTTTTTTTTGCAATGAATTTCCCTTCTTTTTTTGAGAAAGTGTAATGTTACCCCTATGTGGTTGTGGGGTCCTGTGCTCCCATCATACATGCATATTGCAATTGTCTCTGGTTTTCATGATCGGGCCCTGAGCTCCCATCTATCCATAAGTGTAGAGACATTGTAATGCTCCCAGTACTGCATAATGGAGGGCCCTGCATTTATTTATTTATTTTAGTTGTTTAACCAGGAGTAGCACACTAAACTGAAAGCTTTTTACAGGAACAACCTGGGAGCACAGGGAGGTTAAGTGACTTGATCAGGGTCACACAGTATGCAAGTGGAAGCTGTAGGATTCAAACCCAGGTCTGGTTGACTGGATGTCACCAGATTTGCAGCTCAGAGCCTTAAACCACTACGCTATACTCCCAGTATTGCATAATGGTATCCGCACATGTCATAGATCTCTTCAGAGATTAGAAGACCATGTCCATTTTGCTTGCCCTCAATGATCAATGGTATTGTAATGGTCCATTTTGTCTACAGTATTTGTCTAGCTTCCCTTTGAACTAATTTATGGTAGCACTACCTACAGTGACCTCCGGCAGTGAATTCCAAAAAGATACCACTTGTTGGCTGAACCAATTTTGGCATTGTAAGGGACGGCAAATGTGTCCCTTTAACTGAAGGGTGTGTGCACATGTGTTGTACATAATATTCCTTAATTCCAAGCCCAAGGTGTCCCACAACTGCTCAACTGTTAGTGCCTTATACAATAAACATGTCTCCCCGTAGTCTTCTGTACTCCAATGAACACATGTTCAAATCCATCAGTCTATCCTTGTAACTCTTTCCTCTCTGACCCTGTGTTATCGGTGTTGCCCTCTTCTGCACCTTCTCCATCATCTGTATTTCAGTTTGCTTGTATGGTGGCCAGACTTGTGAACAATACTCCAGATTTGATATAACCAGAGATGCATACAATGGAATAATGACTTCTTTGTCCCTGCTAGAAATATGTCTAATTATACAGTTTAGTGTTCTATTTGCCCTTTGGACAAGGCTATTGCAATGTGATTTAAATTGTAAGTCTTTGGATATAATGACCCCCCAAATCTCTTTCTTCTGAAACAGGGAGGCAGTATAGCGCAGTGGTTTAAGGCTCTGAGATGCAAATCTGGTGACATCCAGCAGACCAGACCTGGGTTTGAATCCCACAGCTTCTACTTGCATACTGTGTGACTCTGAGCAAGTCACTTAACTTCCCTGTGCTCCCAGGTCACTCCTGTAAAAAAGCTTTCAGCTTAGTGTGCTACTCCTGGTTAAAACAACTCCTCAGTAGACAGCCATTGATGATGAATTTTTATTACCTGAATGCATTACTGTGCACTGTGTACAGTGTTGTGGTTAAGTTTGTATTTAGCTGCTCACACCTGGAAAAAACCCAGAGCATCCTTTAATTTGACTCTGTCCTCTAATGTGTTAGTTACAGCCCTCAATCTGCAATCATCAGCACATTCTGTCAACCATAAGCCTTCACATTTGTACTGCAATGAAGTGACATACCATTTAAACAAGCACGGTCCCATCGGGGACTCCGCTAGTCACCTCAGCTCAGTCTGAGTAAATTCCTTGGAAGCTCATTCTTTGTTTCCTGCCATCAAGCCAAGATGAAATCCAGCCTATAATCATTTTTTGTGTAAACCAATACAGATAAAACTTCTATCAGTTCTAGGTGAAGCAGCCTATCAAAAGCTTTAGTGAAATCCCCAAAAATTACATCCACAGAACCTCCCCCATCCAAGGCTTCGCTGACCCTACCATAGAACTCCAATATATTTGTCTGACAGGATCTGCCCTTTGTAAAGCCATGTTGTGTTTCATCCATTCTATTTGTGTCTTGTAAGTACTTCATTGCATCACGGCTCCGAACCGGCAGGCCACCGGCCCACATCCTTGGAAGCAGCAACCAAGCCAGGAAGAGCCCTTGCGCTCGCGGCATGGCTCCGAACCGGCTGTCTGCCCACCCACATTCTCAGACGCAGCAACCAAGCAAGGTACAGAACTGGTTTCAGAAGCCGCAATTCTATTGGATCAGGGCGGCATCTGAACAATTTCTATTGGCTAAATCTCTGCTGAAGGCTATCTTTGTCTCCTACCAGTCCAGATCTGTAACTTTGGGCTGGCTGCTGAGTTTCCTGTTTGAATTTTGCTTGATATTATAAGACTATCACTGCAGTTCTAAATTTTGTTCTAAATTAGAATATTATCACTATGGTTCCTAACTGTCCTCTCCTGTTCAATATTTACTTTAAATTAGAAGGTCATAATTACAGTTCCATCTGCCCTTCCTGTTGAAATGGTATTTTAAATAAGGTCATAATTTACAGTTCCTGTCTCTTACTATAAGATGCTGCATGGAAAAGGAATAGAATTTATTCTCCTGTAATCACCGCGTTTACAGTAGAAACCTCATTTCAAACATAGCTTATATTTACAGCTCCTGTTTCTAACTGCTGCATGTATAAATTATTTTCCCCTGCAATTTCCTGTAGTAATTTGTATGTTTTGCTTTTACATTTGTGATCACAGCCCTTCTGTGAAATTGTGCTGTGCCCTCACTTCGCTATAGCCTTCCCTCCTTTCCTTATAGCTAAAGCCTTTAACCAACATTTGCCTAAGCTTTCTTTCTGTTAATGAATACGGAGCCTTTCTCTTACTTGTGCTACCACTCTCAAGAGCCTTCTCTTCCCTCCTAACTGTAATGGTTTAAACCTCCTTTCCCTTCTAAATCTATAATTCCAAGCTCCTAGCCTTAAACTTCTATATTTTTTTTCTCTTATTTTTTTTTTTCTTTCTGGACACTATCTTCCTCGGACCACAATCCTTGTATTACCGGCCTTGGCACAGCGTAATAAAACCTTCCTTCCCATACAGCACTCCAAATCTCTACACAAACTACCCTGCCTCCGCCCTGCCTCCCCCCCAATCCTGCACTTGTCTTCTATTGTTCTCAGGTGATGTCGAGCTCAATCCTGGACCTAATAAGAGGCAAAAACAAATCTACTTAATGAGGCCATTATCTGACCCCCTAACCGCTTGCCCTGACTGGATTAAATCCAAAGGACTCAAAATAGCACACATGAACGTACAAAGTATTAGGGGAAAATGGCTGAACTAGAATCATGGTCACAACATTACAAACCAGATATCCTCTGCATAACCGAATCATGGCACAAACCTTCCATACTGTCCCATGAGATCGCTCTTCCTGGCTTCTCTTGCTTCAGATGAGATTGGGTCACTAAGAAAAGAGTAGGGGTACGAATCTATGCTAAAGCTGATTTGATAGTCAATGAGCTAACAAACTTAAAGATCAACCCTGTTGCAGAGAACATTTTTATCACAGACACCCTTGGCCAAATCAAGAAAGTAACTATAGGTTGCATCTACTTACCCCCTAATCTTGTGTCCGTCTATGCTGAACTGCTCAATAGTGTGGACTCCCTCCCTAAGAAAGACACCATATTGTGTGGTGATTTTAACCTAAACTGGTTTGGTCCTCTTAAAGCACAGTATCAAACCGCCCTTCTGGATGCTAAACTGGAACAGCTCCTAGATGATCCCACAAGACTGAATATGAAATCAGGTAGGCACACTCTCCTGGACTGGATATTAACTAATACTCCGACCTCTATCAAGGCTGCTGGAATCCTCCCTGATGCACTCAGTGACCACTGCCTGACCTACTGCATCTGGAAAGACATCTTCCTGCACCCCCCCGCCCAAATTTCATGTAACCAGGGACTTAACTAACTTCAGTGCTGAAGTCTTTTGCACAAATCTTGCCTCAGCTGACTGGTCCCCAATAATCTCCCTACCTGACATAAACCAGGTGTTAGAATATCTGATCAACACCTTTACCTCCATCCTTGACTCCCTTGCCCCTCCCAAACTAAGAAGGTCAAAAGGTAACCACTCTTCCTGGCTCACCCAGGAACTGAGGCACCTTATGCATTCCCGCGATAAAGCCTGGCAAGCTTTTAAAAAATCGAAGGCCCAATCAGACTGGAATTCCTACCGCCAGCTCTGCAATAGCAGTAAAAATAAAACTGGCAAAGCAAAAATGGAGCATCTTGTAACCCTGTAGGAATCTCACCTTACTAACCCCAAATGTTTCTGGAAGGAAATCAATGCTCTCCCAAAGGATAAATAAAGGATCCTCCCACAAACAATGACAGCTAAAGGCTCCACCTAAGGAGATAGCTGCAGGACTGAACCTCTTCTTTACAGACCTTAATGCCTACAAAATCAACCTTCCTGGCAATTGCCCTGTGCCACAAGCCAGCCACCCTGAGGCTCCATATCCCCTCTTCCACCTAAAAGCCGCCTCCCAAAAGGAAGTCCTTAAACTTTAAGGGGTCTCAACCTGGATAGCTCTCCTGGGTTTGACTCCCTACCACCCAAATTCCTCAAACTAGGTGCACCTGCTCTTGCCCACCCTATCTCCTGCCTAATCAATAGATCCTTCCTTATACAAGCCATCCCTGACAAATGGAAGACTGCTATTGTTGTTCCTGTGTGCAAAAGTGGTCCGACCAACATCATTGAAAACTACAGACCCATATCAAAATTATGTCCTATGACCAAAATCCAAGAAATAATTCTCTACAGTAAATTATACTCATATCTAGAACAAAACGGTGCCCTTACCAGCCACTCGCATGACTTTTGGAAAGCTCATGGGACAGCAACTGCCCTGCTGCAGGTCACCTCTGGTATACTCCAGGCTATGGACCAAGGTAATATGATTGGAGCAGTCTTTGTTGACCAAATGAAGGCATTCGACCTAGTCAATCACTCTCTTCTTATCTCCAAACTTTGATACCTTGGACTAGAGAGCAACTTTCTCTCCTGGATCTCAAACTACCTAGAAAACAGGTTTCAATGTGTCAAATGGGCCGGTAACATCTCTACCCTATCTACTATCACAGACGAGGTACCCCAAGGATCAATCCTAGGGCCTCTCCCATTCTCAGTATTTATCAATGACCTGATTCTGAACTGTGGAGGGGCATTGGTTCAGCTATACACGGATGATGCCATCCTTTATAGATCCTCCAGTGACATCTCATGTATCATCGCCGATTTAGCAAATGATTTTCAGACTTTAGAAACTAGGTTTGAAAATAACCTACTAGCCCTAAATACCAAAAAGACTAAAGCCATGTTGCTCCACCACACCTGCTTCGACACAAGCACCCAGCCCCCCTCCCACCCTGGTGATCAAAACATCCACTGGCATACAACTTGAAAAGTGTCACCAACTTCAAATACTTGGGAGTAATGCTTGACAAGCATCTATCCTTCAATGCACAGATAACCAGTGTCACAAAGACTACTAATCAGAAAATAGGCCTCCTGTATCTCACATCCCCCTATCTTTCAATCTGTGCTAGGAGTACGATTGCCTCGGCACCCTTCTCCCCTGCCTCTTCTAAGGGGCCTCAATAATCCACTCCTCTAAACCTGGACTCCTGAACAAATTCAGTATGGCCTACCACGGGATTGCCCACTTTGCCATAAAGGCCTCCGCTCGTACCCATCACTGTGTTGTGTTAAACACCTTGGGCTGGCCATCTTTTAAAGCCAAACTTGACTTCCCAGTGCACTGCACTACCTTCAAAACTAATCCATCTCCCCCACCCCCAAGTCTATCTAACATTATTGCCCTGAAACCCACCCCTCAAACACTCAGGACCTCACACCTCCCACTATTAAACCTACCCAAGACTCACCTAGTTGTTGGCAGAAGGTCCTTCTTCTCAGCACCACAAAAATGGAATGACCTTCCTCGCACACTGCTCTCATGTAAGTCTCTTCCCATCTTCAACAGACTATACAAGAAAATCTTCTACACGTCCTCTGTCTGCAATGGCAACTGTACCTAGACTTCTCCCGGCCACCACTACTCCCACTGCCCGATTTTTGTTACCTCACCTCTCCTTTTCTGGTTGGTATCACTATATTCTCCTCTTTTCCTCCTACTTTCCACTGCTATCCTCTATTAATAACAATAGGTCATATGTAATTGTCATCCTCTTACACCGATGATGCAGCTGCTGTTGACATCTGTTATGAGCTATCACCATAACGTATATTGATACCTAATTTTCAATGTATGTAAGCACCTATCAAGGTCATCTGTAAATTATCCTCTGAATATTTACCCGTGATACTTGTTACACCATGAATGTATGTTTCAAGACTAGCATATCTGTAATTATCTGCAATTGTGTGCGTTTTATCTGTATGGAATGTTCTGTTTCCCAGGTTGCCCCTGAAAAAGGGACTTGATTGTCTCAGTGGGTCTCACCCGGTCATCAAAATTTTAAATAATTAAATGTTTGATTATATAGTCCTGTATAATATCCTCCAAGATCTTGCCAATGACTGATGTGAGGCTTACAGGCCTATAATGTTCCAGCTTCTTTCTACAGCCTTTTTTAAGTTCATCAGCGCACAAGCACAAATGAATTTGTTGATATGAGAGTTGCTAAACAGGGGTGTGAGGGGTGCCAGCCCAATGACCAGTGGTGCTGCAGGGGCTGATCTCTGACCGACTAATCAGCAGGCAGTGTCCTGATGACACTGTTTTGCTGAGGGGGCTGATCTTGGCAAACATTTGAAAGGACAGAGACAACGCTTCGCACGACTCTGTCCTTTGAAATGCGAGCCCTTCAGCTGCAGCCCCTTAGTGTGTCTCTCTGTTCAGCAGTTTCCCCGTAGGCTGCAGCTCAGCGCATCATTCCTGGTGAAACAATTCCCCTGGTCCCTGCAGCCCCACAGCATGTCTTTCCTGGTGAAACAATTTCCTCCATCTCTGCAGCCCCATAGCATGTCTTTCCTGGTTAAACAATTTCCCTGGTCAGTACAGCCTCATAGCATGACTTTCCTGGTTAAACAATTTACCCAGTCCGTACAGCCCCATGTGTCTTTTCTGGTTAAACAATTTTGCCTTTCTGACATTGGGATGCCGTCTCCCAATGTTGGATGTGCCCCCGTTTATATCTGTAACCAACAATGGGGTACCCAATCCCCCTGTCGGCAATGGCACGCCCACCCCACCCACACACACACACACACACACACACACACACACACACACACATTATAGCACACCGGGAGCCTACCCAGTGTGTCTAAATATACAAAAAAAAATCCCTAGCAAAATAAAAAAAAGTACGGCGAAGTCTTTTTTGTTTAATATATACCTGTTAAAAAAAAACCTGCGTCGTCTCCCCAGTCCCCCTCCCACCCAACCCCTCCTCTGTGCCCACCTCCCCGCACCCCCTCACTCATACTAACCGTCCGAGGTCGGAGCCACAATCTTAACTGATCCGAGATACGTCTGCACTCTTCAAAGTTGAACTAGGAACTGAGGAATTGGGCAAGCCTGTATAATGGGACTCAATGGGGGGTTTTAACTTAGGTTGATATCTGAGCCATTTTTAGGAATTTTGGCCCCACATTTTCAACATGGGGTTCTTGGGACCCCATCTCATGAACGTATCAGTGTCATTTCGTTTCTCTGTCCCAAAAAGTGATTTTGTGGTCACTGTACGAAATCACCTTTCGGGACTGATTACTGAAACGACAGTGCCACTGTTCATGAGGTGTGGTCTCAAAAAGCCTGTGTTGCAAATATGGTGGAAAAATTCCAAAAAATGCCTGCATTACCAGTGTGCATTGTGCAGTTTTTACTCACGCTCGTAACTTCGCTAATTTTTTATATTTTCACTCCAGATTTTCAAAATTGTGATTTTTTTACATCTCCTTATAAACAGTACGCTATCAGTTTTCACATCCTGTCCAAAATGTGTTTTTGCACATGTGGCCCAGAATGGCGCAGTTGGTGTGCGAAATCAACTTTCGGGATGGATTAACAGAATCTCAAAAAGGCCATGTTTAAAACCGAGTGAAAAAATTCCACAAAATGCCTGTGTTATGAGCGTGTGTTGCGCAATTTCTACGCACATTCATATCTTTGCCAATTTTTAATATTTTCACTCCAGATTTTCAACATTGCCATTTTTTTCACACTTCCTTATGAACAGTACAGCTGTAATTTTTTTGCATCCTGCCTGAAATGTGTTTTCACACTTTGGCACAGAATGGCTCAGTCGCACTGTGAAATCACCTTTCAGCACGAGTGAACAAAATAACACTGACTTTTCATGAGGTGGAGTTCCACAAAGGCCATGTTGAAAATTTGGTCACACAACTCCAAAAAAAATGGCCAAATTACCCCCGGTCATTCACAATTTTCTATGCACTCATGTAACTTTGTTCATTTTCAATATTTTCACTCCAAATTTTCAATATAGCCTTGTTATCACACCACCTCATGAACAGTACAGCTATCGTACAACTTTCTATTGCTCATTATCAATAAAACTCTTCCTGCACTACTACACTCTTACACACTTCCTTATCTCTACGCATGACGAACTTTCAGCATTGACAAATGCTTGTTATGTAATGGTATAATTGTAGCTAACCTCCAGGATTCTATCACTGTCCCATTATCCAAAGATGTCTGAAAAATATGTGCCAGTGGTGGAACTAATTCCATAGCCAGTTTCTTTACAATTCTTGGATGGAATCCATCCGGTCCTGGAGATTTGTTTGGATCCATCTTACTCAGTCTATTTTAAACATCCATTATACTTACATTTATAGGGTTAGGTGATTCAGTCAAACATATCTTTCCCTCATTTAAATTTTGTTTTTCTTTAAATACTGAAGAGAAATATACATTTTGCACTTGTGCCATTTGTTTAATATCAGTTATTACTAATCCAGCTTGGTCAATCAATGGCGCAACTTTAGTCTCATTCCCCTTTTTGCTGTTAGTGTATGAGAAAAAAGATGCATCATTATCCTTAGTTCTTTTTGCTAATCTATTCTCATAGTCTTTCTTGGATTTCTGGATAGCGTTTTTGGCTATTTTCAGTATTCTACTATATTTACTTCACCCACTTTCTGTGTTACTCACGTTTGCTTTTTTAAATGCCATTTTTTAATGTGAGGGCCCTGCGCTGCCATCTACCCATAAGTATGGAGACATAGCGCAGGCCTAGAGACATTCTAAGTAACCCTTGTGCTTCAAATGGGGCAATATGTCAGTAACCATGTAATATCAGAAAAAATTCCACCACAGCTGTCATCATGGCCTGGCAAACTGCAAGCATGCTTTGTAAGCTGCACTTAGCAAAAAAATCTGCATCTTGAACAGTTTTTGAGCTATAGGGGCCGAAAGGTACCGCGGCCGCCATGTCACAGTGTCATTCTATGGGAAATCTTTTTTTTTTTTTTTATATTATTATTTATTTATAGCCTCAACTGGGGCTTTGTACCTTTGGTTCCCCCATCCAGCCAGCCCTCATGGCCCCTGCCCTGGCAGCAGTCAGAGCTCACCCCTCTGCCGCATCCCTTCCCATGTCACCTCGCAGCAGGTACTTACCCCACCACCACGGAGACATGGAGGGCAGGCACAGGTGGGAACTGACTTGAGCACGTCTGTGGCAATGTCATCGGGGCAGCCATCATGCCGCCGAGGGGTTTTACTCTTTTTGTAGTAGCAGCCCCCTACCTGTGCTGGCATGCAATAGCATCAAGGACGCTGCAATGCATGCTTCTGTACAGTGCACATCTGACACTGCCAACGCTATACCCTTCTGTTGGCCCTCAGGGCTGCACAGCCCCCATCCACCGCCAGGAACCGGCACTTCAGTGGACATCCCCACTCGCCCTCCCCAGAGATGGAGAGCTGTCCCTGGGATGCTCAGTCCCTCTTCTCCCAGCCAACCCCCAGCGGCCCATGCCCGCTTCCGAACATGGGTCGCTGGCATGGCGCGAGGTGTGGCGTCCAGTGCCTCAACCCTCAGCGCCACTGGACTGGCCTGTATGGGAAATTTCTATATTTCAGAATGTTATAACTATGGAAGCAATGTAAATTTGATCACCAAACTAGCAAAAAGGTACTGTACATCTCTGGTGTACGCCCTTCCTACCTTGTAAATTTCAGCCCAAAAGTCCTAACCGTTTATTTGCTATGAAGTGGCAAAGAAACAGCATTTGTTGGGTGTACTTTTGCAAATTTGTGAATGGTTCGCAAACGTACTTTCGTAAATTCGTAAAACTTCCAATAGAGGTATTGAAAAAAACATATTTACGAGCATTATTTTCGAAACTAATGTTAGTATCATGTTTCTCTGGCCCCGGTTAGGTAAATACAACCGTTGGTATTTAACAAGGGCCAGTATTTTAGTTTTGAATTACAGCATTTTATCAGCGTCACTAACTAAAACAAGTTGGCAGATTTGCGACACTACAAAACCTGTCTGCGAAAGTCAAAAGTGCTTTCACAAAAGTACTTTCGAGGTGGATGTATATTTTTTTTTCCATAGGCTATAATGGGAAACTTTTACGTTTTATAACTTTGAAACCGATTCATATTTTTTCACTAAACCTTCAAAACGGCACATTAGTGACCCGTACTCCATACACCCTAACAATTTCAGACCACATCCCCAAAGCGTTTTGGACTTAGAGACGAGCAAAGAATTTGTACCAAAATGGTAAATTTCAAATGTTTGGCACTCCGCAGCTCCGCAACCGCACATCCAACCAGAACTAAACTTGCCAGATCCAGATATCTATGATACCAGACAGTGCATGCAACATTTCAGTCAAATTGGATGAATGGCTGCAAAGTTATTAAAGTGCAAAATTTGGGGTTTAACATAGAAATGGCCGTGCAACCCTAATTATAGTGGCACTACCGTGCCACTATATACATATAAATATTCATTGCAAAAAAAACTCCATTAATGCATCAGTTAGGGTTTCTATTACAGTGTCAAAGGTCTGTATATTCAGGTATTGGGGTGTGCCTTGGGGTCATCAGGCCTAACTCTTACCCCTTTGTCCTATACTATACCATACCATCTCAGCTTGTTTTCACATGGAATGGGGTGAGAGTTAGGCACAATCACACAGTGTCTTCTGAATACAGCATGGGGAGCAGTTCCACAGAGTTTGAGGAAAGTGAGCCAGAGCCTTTTTTAGGAGTGACTCCTACTGGGCAGGAGCAGCCCAGGAGGAGTGAACAGAGGGGTTCCATGACACCACAGCGACATTTCTGATCGCGACGTCCCGCACAGCAATGGATATATGGTGACATCCCAGACACTGACACTACTCGACGACAACTGGTAATGCCACCACACTGATTGACACAGTTGTAGGAAGCAATGCGGGGGAGCTGCATCCCCTGCACCCCCCCCATGTGGGGGAGCTATGCCCGCCACACACACTACTTTAGATATCTAACTCCATATCACACAGACAGTGGAGTTAAGATACGTGTCCCCCGTCACTGCAATGTCTGTCATTGCAAAACACCGATTGCTGCAAAGTCCGTTGCCTTTGGGGTGTTGCTGTGGGGGGTTCACTGTAGGGGGTTGCTGTACGGTCAACATACGTTCATATTCAACACAGAGCCTGGAGACACAGGACGACACAACAGGGAAAGAGGAAGAGGGCGAGGCAGAGGCAGAGCACCCAGAATGACCCACAATAACCGATATTGAATGTGATTAATTTATCCAAGAGGACACTAGGCGAACTTGAGATAAAAATACTTCTAAAAGTTTTATAATTTGTACCTACATTTTCTGTCGATAAATTAAGTGCCTATATTGACATACAGAAGTTTGTTAGAAAACTAAATTTGTAGGCAATTTTTGCAAAACGTAGTAATGTAGGTGTGGTTTGGGGAAGTAGCACTGAGAGTGTAGAGACACATGACAGCAACGAGGATGAAACAGATGAGGCAGATAATGTTCCTGCTTTTAAACCTACTTCGACTTTCTGCCTTCCCCTTCACTCTATGGTCAAGAAATTTTTACAGGGTTGCCTACGTGACTTAAATACATTATACACATGTGATTTGCATATGCCTCAATGTAATATAACTAAGTTAGAGAGGAAAGCTTTAGAAAATTTAGCAGCAGACCGTAAAATTGTGATTAAACATACACCACTGACAGACATTACATGGAACTTACCTTGATTCTTCAGTTCACGGTTCGGCTTTGAAGAGTGCAGACGTGTCTCTGTCAACAGAAGATGACAACCGACAGTCTCCAGTGGTAAGTATAGGGCGAAGGCGGGGGGACTTGCTCAGTGGGAGGGTCAAGATGGGGGAGGGGGACAGGGAAGAAGATGAGGGACTGTTTTCTTCATTTCAGGTTAAAAGAAAAGACAGCGGGAGACTGTTTTCTTTTTTACAGGCACATATATGCAATATTTTGGGACACTGGGGGTGGACTCCCCAGTGTCCCACAGTACTGGGGAGTGGACAACATAACTAGAGACACTGGGAGTGGGCTACCCAGTGTCCCACACTGTTGGGGAGAGGGGGGTAGTGTAAACACAGGATTGGGCATCCCGATGTTGGCAGAAAAAAAAAAAAATGTCAGGGGATGGGTTTCTTTGTTTCAGGGGAAAATGTGTAAATGTTTGGGGACACTGGGAGCTCCCCAGTGTCCCACGGTACTGGGGAGTGAAGAACGCAATTGGGGACACTGTGAGTGGACTCCCCCAGTGTCCCACAGTAGGGGGATGTAGGGTATATCTGACAATGACCAGCACAGGGATTGGGCACCCCAATGCTGGGATATGTAATTTATTAAAAGTTAGGATTCCTAGGCCTCCTTTCCCGTATAGGCTGTCAAAGGGGAAACACTTTTTTTTTTTTAGGTAAGCACTTAGTGTATACCTAAACAGGAGGCTGAGGAATCAGATTCTGGGGTTCTTTTTCTTAAATAATGGCCCAAAGTGTTTTTGGTGTTTTCCCTCGGGGCTGATGTTTTTAGTGGGTAGTGCCACAAATTTGTGGCAGTGATTATGATAACTTTCGCAAATTTACAATACCACGGTTGTGAAACCGACACAATTTGCAGTACTTTTGCAGCGGTAGTGTCAGAAATTTGCGACATTTTCAATGGCCAAATGCCAAAAACATTTCCGACCATTATTTTGAAAATCTAACAACAGGATTTTGTTCCTTGGGCCCGAAGTAGGTAAACAAAACTGTGGGTGTTTACCAAGCGGCAGCCGATTTTAAATGATATTGTTTTTTCAGTCTCATTAACTGAAAACAAGATGGTGGCCACACAACAGTACTGGACCCATTTGCGATAGCTAACATGCTTTCGTGGATGCACAGTAGTATTGTCGCATGTCGCATATATTTTTTCACATAGTCCATAATGGGAAACCTAAATCTTTTATAACTTTTGAACAGATTAATATTTTTTTACCAAACCTTCAAAAAGCACATCAGTGACCCAAACCCCACATTCCCTTACAATTTCAGACCAGACCAGACCAGACCTCCAAACCATTTGGGCCATAGCCCTGAGCAAAGAATTTGCCAAAAGGTGGTATTTTTCACATTTGATGATGCTCCGCAGCTCTGCAGCTGCACATCTCATCAGAAGGAAATTTACCAGATCCAGAGATCTAATGTACCAGACAGCACAAGCAAAATTTCAGGCAAATCGGTCAAACAGTTGCAAAGTTATTAAAGTGCAAAAGTTTGACCACCCAGGCATCCATAACTATATTGCACTACTGTGCCATAGTAATTCATTGAAAAAACTCAGTTAATGCATCAGTTAGGGTTTCTATTACAGTGACAAAAGTCTGGAAGTTCGGGGTTAGGGTTACTAAACCTACCACCTCACCCCTACCCTCCACACACCAACAGGCTCTTGAGATTTGCCTTGGGGTCATCGGGCCTAACTCTCACCCCATATCATGTGTAAACAAGCTGAGATGATACAAGATCGAAGAATGGGTGAGATTTAGGCCCGATGAACAAAAGCACACCATCCTCTTGTGTGTGTGGAGGTGGAGGTGGGGTTGGAACCATAACACAAATTTCCATACTTTTGTCACTGTAATAAGAACCCTAACTATTGCATTAACAGAGTTTTTTGCAATAAATTTCCCTTTTTTGAGATAGTATAATAGTATCCTTATTTTACTGTTGGAACGCAGGGTTCAGTCTCTCTGTAGATGCGCATATGTATGTAGGTGTGGAAGTACAGGGCTCATGTGTCGAACAACAGTGAACAAATTATCAGCATAGCCATCTTTTTACCCCACCTCATGTATCCCAGTACAGAGAAATTGTGAAATGCAAGACAAAACATAATTATGGGCAACTGCAATGCCGTTCTGTGCCACAAGTGCGAAATCACATTTCAAGCAGGATGTGAAAAATGACAGCTGTACTGTTCATGAGGTGGTGTTAAAAAATGGCTGTGTTGATAATTTGGCAGCAAAATATTGCAAAGTACAATAGTTACGCATGTGCGTAGAATAAATTTGACGGATGCATGTAACTCAGGCATTTTTAGGAATTTTTTCATCATGGCCTTTTTCAAACCCCACCTCATGGATACTAGCACTGGCATTTCATTAAATATTCCCAAAAGGTGCTTTTACGCAGTGAGCGTGCCATTCCACAACACAGGTGTGAAAACACATTTCAGCCAGAATATGAGAATAAGCATTTGTCAATGCCGAATGTTGATTGCGTTGGTCTGTAGAGCACACTCACTGGCCCTCCGTCAGTCACTCAGTCTGTTTCTTCCGGTGCTGCAGGCTGCTCTTTTGTACTGGACTCCTGCCTGCATTGGCACCTTGTTCTGCCCACTAAGAAATCTGCAGCTGTCCCGACAAAGCTTCGTTGAGGTGGCGCAGTCCCCCTCTCTCACTCGCTCATTCGGTTTCTCGTGGCGCTGCAGGCTGCTCTTTCGTACTGGGCTCCTGCCTCTGTTGGTGGCTTTTTCTACCCACAAAAGAAATCTGCAGCAGTCCCGACACAGGTCTGTTGAGCCTGCTGACTCCCCCCTCTCACTCACTCATTCTGTTTCTGCCGGCGCTGCAAGCTGGCCTTTTGTACTGGGCTCCTGCCTGCGTTGCCGCCATTTTCTGCCAACAAAGAAATCTGCAGCAGTCACGATAGAGCTCCACTGAGCTCACTCACTCCCTCTCTCTCACTTGCTCATTGTGTTTCTCCCAGCGCTGCAGTCTGCCCTTTTGTACTGGGCTCCTGCCTGCGTGGCACCTTTTTCTGCCCACAAAGAAATCCACAGCTGTCCTGACAGAGTTCCGTTGAGGTCACTCACTCCCCCTGTGTCACTCACTCATTCTCTTTCTCCTGGTGCTGTAGGCTGCCCTTTTGTACTTGGCTCCTGCCTCTGTTGGCACCTTTGTCTGCCCACAAAGAAATCTGCAACAGTCCCGACAAAGCTCCGTTGAACTTGCTCAATCCCCTTCTTTCACTTGCTCATTTAGTTTTGGCCAGTGCTGCAGGCTGCCTTTTCTATTGGGCTCCTGCCTGCATTGCTGCCTTCTTCTGCCCATAAAGAAATTTGCAGCAATTACAACAGAGCTCCGTTGAGCTCGCCCACTCTCCCTCTCTCACTCGCTCATTCTGGTTTCCCCACCACTGCAGGCTGCCCATTTGCACTGGGCCCCTGCGTGCATTGCTGGCTTTTTCTGCCCACAAACAAATCTGCAGCAGTCCCAACAGAGCTCCATTGAGCTCACTCACTCCCCCTCTCTCACTCGCTCGTTCTTTGTCTCCTGCCGCTGCAGGCTGCCCTTCTGTACTGGGCTCCTGCCTGCGCTGGTGGCTTGTTCTGTCCAGAAAGAAATCTGAAGCAGTCCTGACACAGCTCCATTGAGCTCTCTCACCCACTTATTCCGTTTCGGCTGGCGCTGCAAGCTGGCCTTTTGTACTGGGCTCCTGCCTGCGTTGCCGCATTTTCTGTCCACAAAGAAATCCGCAGCAGTAACAATAGAGCTCCATTGAGCTCACTCAGTCATTCTGTTTCTCTTAGCGCTGCAGGCTGCGCTTGTGTACGGGGATCCTGGCTGCATTGGCACCTTTGTCTGTCCACAAAGAAATCTTCAGCTGTCCCGACAGAGCTCCATTGAGGTTGCTCAGTCTTCCTCTCAAGCGCTCATTCTGTTTGTCCTGGTGCTGCAAGCGACCCTTTTGTACAGGGCTCCTGCCTGCATTGGCACCTTTTTCTCCCCACAAAGAAATCCACAGCAGTCCTGATAGAGCTCCATTGAGCTCACTCAGTCCCCCTATCTCACGCGCTCGAACTGTTTCTCCCACCGCTGCAGGCTGGCCTTTTGTACTGGGCCCCTGCCTGCATTGATGTCTTTTCCTGACCACAAAGAAATCTGCAGTAGTCCTGACAGCGCTCAGGTGAGTTCGCTCACTTCCCCTTCATCACTTGCTCTCTTGTTCTGTTTCTCCCAGTGATGCTGGCTGCCCTTTTGTACTGGGCTCTTGCGTTGGGGTATTTTTCTGCCCACAAACAAATCTGCAGCAGTCCCGACAGAGCTTAGTTGAGCTCGGTCACTCCCCCCCTCAGTTGTTCGATCTTAATCTGTCCCAAACAGTGATTTCCCACTATGACCGTGCTATTCTCCGGCAGGAGTGCAAAAACATATTTTAGCCAGGATGTGAAAAATGGCAGCTGTACTGTTCATAAGGAGGTGTGGAAAAATGCCACTGTTGAAAATGTGGCGTGAAAATATTACAAAATTGCAAAGTTACAAGGGTGCGTGGAAACAGTTCAACGCACACTTGTAACACAGTCATGTTATGGAGTTTCATCACCAGATTTTCAATATAGGCATTTTAGGACCTCTGCTCATGAACAGTGCCACTGTCATTTTCTTAATCTGTCCCAAACACTGATTTCCCACAGTGACTGCGCTATTCTGCGCTGGAAGTGCAAAAACACATTTCTGCCAGAATGTGAACAATGACATCTGTACTGTTCACAAGGAGGTGTGAAAAAATGTCAGTGTTGAAAATCTGGCATGAAAATATTGCAAATTCGCAAATTTACGAGCGTGCATAGTAACTGTGCAATGCACACTCGTAAAAGAGTAATTTTTTGGATTTTTTCCACCAAATTTGCAACATAGACTTTTTGAGAGCCCACCTCATGAACACTGGCACTGTTGTTTGGTTAATCAGCACCAAAAGGTGATTCCGCTCAGTGACCGCGAAATCACCTTTTGGGGCCGACTAACGCCATGACAGTTCAAGAATTCATGAGGAGGGACCCCAAAAACCCCATGTTGAAAATGTGGTGCCAAAATTCCAAAACATGACTGAGATATGCATTAGAGTTGAAAAAAAAAACTATTTCTACCATTATACAGCTTACCGGCATTTCCTCAGTTCGCGGTTGGCTTTGAAGAGTGCAGACGTGTTCCTGGTCCACTGAAGATCATCGTGCCAGACTCGGAAGTAAGTATGGAGTGAGGGAGGTGTGGGGAGGCAGGGTGCGCAGTGGGTGGGTGGGTGTGGGTGGTGGGAGGGGCCAGGGAGACTGCGAGGAACAGTTTTCTGATTTCACAGGTTCAAAAAAAACAAAATCGGTGGGACAGTATTTTTCTTCACAGGGGCATTGGGCACACTGGGGTGGGCTCCCAGCGTGCCATCTGACTGCTTCTTTTTGGGGAGCCAGTAGCTGACGGGGGATTGGGCACCCCTGTCAGCATACAACTAAAGGGAAGGGGGTTCACATTATGCTGACAGGGACTGGGCACCCCGTCAGCACACGATAACAATGGGGGGGTTAACATAATGCTGATGGGGAGTGGGCTCCCCCGTCGGCACAATCAACATTGGGCCACTGAAGCCGATGGGGACTAAACATGGTGGTGGGGGGGGTTATATTGTTTATGATCATGGCGGCAAGCCGCCGCCATGTTCGCAAACAATATCAGGGTTTTTACATCCCGCCCTGCAATGAAGGGTCACTCCCTCATTGCAGCGGATGACTGACACTGCAATGATGAGGTGGCCCCTGATTGCAGCAGCTACTTTTTTTTAAGGTTGTGGCATGCTGGCTGAACTAGTGTCAGCAGCAGCATGCCACGGTATTGTGGGAAGCAGGACAAGCCTTTGCAGTCTGTGGGGGCATTGGCCACAACAGTGCCGTGCCTCCACATCCTGCTTGAGGAGAAAGCTGCCGCAACATGTTTCTTGCACATGCGCACAATCAACATAAAAATAACAACTATACGGTTCATGAGGTGGTGTGAAAAAATTATGTTGAAAATCTGGAGTCAAAATATTGTGTTATGAAGTTACACACCTGCGTAGAAAACTATTACTAGCCTGCGTTATTAACGTGCAATTCTTTAAATTTTTTCACCAAATTTTCAACATGAGCTTTTTGGGACCCCACCTCGTGAACACTGGCATTGTCTTTTTATTAATAGGTCCTGAAAGGTGATTAAGTGCAGTGACCGCGAAATCACCTTGCAGGTCCAATTAACAAAACAGTGACAGTGTTCATGAGGTGGAGTCCCAAAAAGCCCATGTTGAAAAAATTTGGTGTAAAAATACTAAACAATGGCCTAGATAGCAACATAAGTTCAAACCCCCATTGACAGCCATTATACAGCACTCACCTTGATTCTTCAGTTCACGGTTCGGCTTTGAAGAGTGCAGACATGTTCTGGTCAACAGAAGATGACAGCCGATGATCCTGGTGGTAATTATAGGACAAGGGTGTATGTGTGGGATGGTGGGTTGCTCAGTGTGAGGGTTGGGATGGGGCAGGGGGAAGGGGAGATGACGAGGGACCACTTTTTTTTTTTTAGGGGAAAAAGATGCTAGGGGACTGTTTTCTTTTTTAACAGGTATATGTTTATAATTCTGGGACACTGGGTTGGGCTACCCATTGTCCCACTGTATGGGGGTTAACTAACTTGGGTCACTGAGATATTGTGCCATAGGCATCACAAGGGTTCCTCGGAATGTCTGTAGCCCTGCACTGTGTCTCTGTACTTATGGGTAGATGGGACATATGGATACCATTATGCAATAATGGGAGTGCAGGGCCCTCCATTATGCAGTACTGGGAGTGCAGAGTCCTCTGGGCCCTGCACTCCTACAAGGAGATGAGGGTTCATTACAATTTCTCTACACTTATGGATAGATTGGAGCTCTCTCTCAAATGGATACCATCATGGAGTGATGGCAGAGTGATGGGAGGGCATGGCCCGGAGGGCCCAGTGCTCCCACAACCACATATGGATAAGATTACACTTACTCAAAAAGAAGGGAAATTCATTACAAAACACTCTGGTAATACATCAGTTAGGTTTTCTATTACAGTGACAAAAGTCTGGAAATTCGATGTTCGGGTTACCAACCCTACCACCCCCCACCCTCCACACACCAACAGGCATTGGGGTGTGCCTTGGGATCATCGGACCCAACTCTCACCCCATTCTCCTATTCTGTACCATCTGAGCTTCATTACACATGGAATGGGGTGAGAGTTAGGCCTGACTACCCCAAGGTACACCCTGACGCCTGTTGGTGTATGGAGATAGGGTTGATAACCCTAATATGAATATCTAGATATATCGCTTTCTCTCTCTCTCTAATACATATATATATATATATATATATGATAGATATCTATAGATAGATGTCTATAGGGGATACATGATGGGCAGGAGCGTGATATGTGAAATATCTTCATGAGTGAACAGTGACCTCTGGATACAAGTACTGAAGGCACGAGCGAGAGTCTTCAGAGGTCACTGTTCATGAGTGAAGATATTTCACATATCACATGATCTGCACATCATGTGTGCGATTTATACAATAGGCTTTTCTAAAGTGGTTCTGTGTTACTTTCAAACTGTATGCAAGATAGAACGACTTCTTCCACTTTCATTGGTTTTGTTTTCTTCTATACGGAGAATTTATTTATTTTTCCAGTATAGTTCAACTGTATCAAAGTATGTTTGTTGCTTTGAATCTGCATGGTTTGATATATTTAGCAGTCAGTGTTCTTTCTTTTTTTCTTCTAGAGATCTTCTCAGCATGTGAGAGTCTGTGAGACTGAATGCAGTAAACCTGTTGTTGGGGCTTCAGGTACTTGAAAGACAGGTGAATTCCATTTGTTTTAATGAGCTGAAACAAGTTGCAGCACTAAGGGAGAGTTAATGGTCTTTACTGTGACATCACCACAGTGAGAATAAATGCTGGTGAGGTAAGCACAATATGTATAAACAGCATTTATCATCACTGTGTTAGCCTGGGCTTGTATTTATCTCACTGTGGTAATAATACATGATTTTTTTAAAGTGAAAAATATAGTTCACTCCTATTGTATAAATATCTATATCTCTATCCGTATAACCTATACATACATACATATATATGTATATATATCTCTACACAGACTGGGGCAGAGTTATCTGCAAGAGCTTCTCCTTACCTATTGCCCCCTCTGACTGCTCCATCGATGAGGGATTGCTGGAGATTACCAGGGTCTTTTTGAAGACTTCTGGAGCTCGAGCTTTTGCATTTGTGGCTCCGACCCTGTGGAATTCTTTACCTCATCGGGTAAAGGGGTGCCTGAATGTGGAGAGCTTTAAGTCAGCACTGAAAACTTACTTATTCTGGATTGCCTTTTCTGACAACTAATCTATGAATGTCTGTTGGTTATGCTAGATTTTTTAAAAATGTATAGTTTTAAGGCTTTTAAATTCTGTAAAAGCACTTTGATACATGTTGCTTTGCAAGTGATACAAATAAAGATTATTATGAATATATATGTTCGGGTAATGTGGAATTAAACCCAGGTCCTACCTCCTCCATCTCGGCACCCACGGAGTCAGCACAATTAAAGGGGTAGAGATTTCTCCATATAAATGCTTGTAGCTTGTTAAGGAAGTTTGACTCCTTACAGTCCTGGATTCTGCATACAAAACCAGATATACTGGGGATTACTGAAACCTGGTTAGGTCCTCTACTAAAGACCATGAAATCAATGTCCCATCCTACACTGTTTTTAGAACTGATAGACTTACTAGAGGGGGAGGGGTCGCAATCTATATTTATGACAAATATACGGCAACAGTTATTGACTCCACTACTATGTTGAAGGAGTTTGAATGCCTCACTTTAAAGGTCCAACTCTTCTTTATTTCTCAATATCATAGGATGTTATAGGTCTCCTTCTGCAGGGTTAAAGGTGTTGAACCATCTGTGCAGCACTTTGGAAACGCCATCATCGGAAGTCATCATCATGGGCTACTTTAACCTTGATTGGTTCTCTCCTAGCTCCAAACCCTTAAAGGATATCTGTGACTCCTTTGGAGTTACACAACTTGATGCAGAAGCTACCCATCCTAACATAAAAAAAATCCTGCATATAGTACTTTACTAGACATAGTTCTAGTAAATAAACCCCACCCCTTCACTCATTCTGGTGTCTTCTTCAATGACTTAAGTGACCACTGTTCCAAAGCCTGTGTGAGGTTTGTACCTAAATCAGCCTTCACCTCTAGGTACATCTACAAAATAAGTCATTGAAATTATCAGTATGCCTTCCTTTCTGATCTTCAGTACTCCTACTGGCAAGACTTTTACCTGGCCCCCACTGTGATCAAGGCATATACGTTATTGCAGGATATAGTTCTTGAGGCAATAAATCCTCACGCTCCTATAGTCAAAATTCACACCAAGAAAAAAATCATGTCTGTGGTTCATAGCCAGCCTAAAAGCTACACTACTTCATAGATATGACCTCTGGAAAAAAGCAAGCAAAAGTAAACTTCCAGCTGATTGGGCTGCTTTTAGAGCAGCAAAAAATCAATGCACTAAATTTACTAGGGCCGAAAAAGCTAGATACTTCTGCACTGAGCTAAACTCCTCTTGCAATTGCCATGCAAAATTGTGGAAGACTATAAGGGAGATTGTATCAAATTAAAACATCTCCCGCATGCAGTCAATCAGGAACTAGAGGATACCGCGGCTGCCATCCGAAATAGGGGTTTGTATATTCATCCTCCCGCTCCTGTATGGAAGATCAAGTTGGCTATGAGGAGGGCCTTCTAGAAGAGTGAGGTGAAAAGGGGTTCCTTGGGCCCAGACAGGGTGGCGGATGCCACGACTACTGAAGGGTGGGGTGGCTTTTTGAGCACTTTAGGGTAGCACAGGGGGTTCTCTGAAGGGAGGACCTGCCTGGGCATCGGAAGAGAAGGTCCCGAGGTCCCCTTCTGGGGAGTAAGGAGAAGGCCCTCTAAGAAGAGGTAATGGAGGAGCGGAGAAGGACCAGAGCGTGACCTGAATCCACCAGTTTGGAGGGTATTGACAGGAGGAAAGAGATCTCTCCAATGGTGATCAAATCATTTCAGTTTTAACTTTTGCTACAGACACATCTGAAGCACTTTTCTTCATGTGCTACTGTTGCTCCCTGTGCTGTTTAAGAAGCAATTCAACACCACTGTGGCCTGTGAGAGATGACTATAGAGGTGTGGACTTAGGCCTGCTGTGGTGAGAGCACAGCAAGCAAGATAATTTGCACAACATTTTTGAATTTTTAGTCATTTTTTGTAAATGTGTTAATTTTATCTCGGCTCTTTGAAGTGATTGGATTTAGAAGTTATAAGGGGGATTTGTGATTTCATGGTCTGGGTGGGGGGGATCGAGAATTGGTTATTGGGGGGCCTGTTGGGAAGGGGTTTGGTCTTTCAATTGAGTGTTGTTTGTAGATTATATAGCTTGTGGTGCTTTTTTGGGGATTTGGGCTTTGTAAAGATTTAGTTTGCCGGCCAGGATGTGCTGGGGCCGTATTCCGGTTCACATGTGTTATAATGCTGCCCTGCTACAGGACCTTCACCTCTTTGTCAACTTCCTAGTTCCAGCTACTACAGCAAGGTGCTGCAGGGAGGTCAGGATAACCAGGTGGTGGAGGTGTCGTGGGGTTAGGGCAGCAGAGGAGGGGGCAGTTAGTGATATCGAGGTCATCCAATGCAGGAGACGCCCTGGGCATAAGCGGTGCCTGGAGAAGAGGCCAGACATGTTTTGTTTCCATGCCCAGGGTTCCCACCAGACCAAGTAGGCAGGTAGCTAGAGGACCAGTCATGTCCTCTAATCCTCTTTGGACAGTGCTATGCAATGCCAGATTGATGAGAAACAAGACCGCTATTTTTTCAGCTTGATTTCCTCTGTCGACCTGGCTTGCATTATGGAAACCTGGTTGGGTGATGATGCTGGCCCAGTTCTTGTGGCCGCCATCCCCCTCCCGGTATTCCATTGTGGACTGCCTGAGGAAGGAGTGCAGGGGTGGGGGAGTGGCTATTGTTTTTCGAGCCAGCCTGGGCTTCCCAGTGTGCCCAGTTGGTAGCACCTGATCTTTTGAGTACATTGCCATTTGTGGGGGTACAGGTGCAGGCTGCAGGATTCTCCTTATTTACCACCCCCCCTGGAGTGGGGGGAGATTTCCTGCAGGAGGTAGCGGACTTCATCGTCGACCAGGTGTTGGAGTCCCCCAGATGTTTAATCCTGGGGGACTTCAATGCATGAGTCGATGATGAATCCTCGTGTTTCGGTTACAACCTCCTCCAGTTGATGCAGTCTCTGGGCCTGACACAAGCAGTTGCTTCTGCTACTCACCAGCATGGCCAGACACTCAATCTGGTGTGCCAGCTGGGTCTTGAGGTTCATAACCTCAAGATTTATCAGGTTGTTTGTTCTGATCACTATGCCATGGAGTTCACATTTGGGGCCCCCCAGAGAGTCGCTCCCCTGTGGGAATGGTCAGCTATCACCCTTTAAAGGGTTTGGACCCGGCAGGATTGTTGGCAGTAGCTGATCTTTCTAGGGTTGACAGGGCATGTGTGCTTGGCACTGGGGAGGTGGTTGCTACCCATAACAGGGTGGTTTCCAATGCTCTCGATGTTGTGGCACCAGTCCGTTTATGACCCAGATCTTTGCACATGAGATCCTCTTGGTTTGTCGAGGATCTCAGAATGTTGAAGATCAGGGGTCGGAAGTTGGAGTGTCGCTGGCGGTAGACCTGGCTGGAGGCTGACAAGCTGGCCCGGCATGCCCACTATGGGGAGTACCAGGGGCAATCTCCTGGAAGAAGGCAGAATTTCTGTCCAGGGAAATTGCTGTGGGGAGGAACAGACCAGATCAGCTGTTTTGAACTGTAGACAGGCTTTTACATCCGGCCTGCCTGCAGCTGAAAAAAGCTTTTTCAACCACTTTGTGTGAAAAGTTTGCTCTGTTCTTCTCCGACAGAGTGTCAGCCATCCGGTCGGAAATTCCTCCAGTTAGGCTACTGCCTAGCAGTGGTTGGGCTGGGGGGACTAGAGGCTCTCTGCCTATCTGGGAAGAGTTTAGGCCAGTTGAGGTGTCCAAAGTGACTAAGGTGATCATACAGCTGAAGTACACGTTTTGTGGGTTTACCTAGAGCGCTTCGACAGTGCTAGCACCGACATCCCATATGGCGACAGCTACAATGCCAACCATTGGCACTGTAGCTATGGGATGTCGGTGCTCAAAATTGGGGGGCTGTACCCCCACAAACCCCCATGTTGTGGGGGGCTTCACCCCCCCACACACCCCCTGGTCTCTAGGATTCTAATTCCGAGTTGGAGTTGGACTGGGGTGGGGGGCAATCACCCAGCGAGGCAGTCCCGATCGGCACACTGACCACCGCAGCGATGGGTGGATTTTGCCTGATTCCTGCCACTGTGGTGGTGTTTGCTGTCAGGATTTCACAGCAGTGATGGTACACTCATTTTGTGAACTGGACTCAGCCCTGACATGGTTCTTAATGGGATGTGTTGAGGTTGTTGGTCTTGTGTTCACCAGGATTGTTAGGTGCTCGATGGCGAAGGGTGTTCTCCCAGTTGCCTTGGAAGAGGCACTGGTTAGGCCCCTCCTGAAGAAATCTTCCCTTGACCCTGATGTTCTGGTGAATTACCATCCTATCTCCAACCTGCCCTTTTAAGCAAGGTTGTTGAGAAGTTGGTGGCTCAACAGCTCGAGGATCACCTGGTGTCCATGGACATTTATGAGCCATTTCAGTCAGGTTTTCAGGGAGACAAAGCACAGAAACAGCTCTAGTGAGGGTGCATAATGATCTGCTCAGGGCTAGAGATATAGGAGACAGGTCAATTCTTATACTCCTTGATCTCTCCTCAGCTTCTGACACTGTGGACCACGTTGTGTTATTGAATCGGCTCTGTGAGTTTTGTGGACTTGCCGGTACTGTCATCAGGTGGTTTGAGTCCTATCTCTCAGACAGAGTGCAGTGGGTGGTTGATGGGGATTTTCTCCTCCTCCCCAATCCCTGTGTCATGTGGAGTGCCACAGAGCTTGATCCTGTCACCGATGTTGTTCGCAGTGTATATGCTTCCCCTGGGTGAGATCATTCGACAATACAGTGTGGAGTTTCACTGCTATACGGATGATACCCAACTGTATTTGTCATTTGCTCCTGGAACATCAGGAGCTGTCAATGTGCTTAACATCTATCTGGCTAAAATCAATGACTGGATGGCCTCCAGCTGGCTGAGACTCAACCCAGCTAAGACAGAGGTACTGGTGATCGAGTCAGGTCACGGGCATAATGAATTGCTGTCCGGGGCGGCTTCTGGCCTTGTGCTGGGATCTGCTCCACTGACTGTTTCCATGAGGTTATGGAATCTGGGCATGATCCTTGACAGCAGGCTGACTTTTGAAGATCAGGTGTCATCTGTTGTCAGTACTGGTTTTTACCATTTACAGAACATTGCCCAGATTAAGCCCCTCGTTCTGCCTGAGGACCTGCCAATGCTGGTGTATGCCTTTGTCTCCTCCAGACTCGACTACTGCAGCGCTCTTTACTTTGGGGTCACGGGAGGGACCCTTCACAGGCTGCAGCTAGTTACTGACTCAGTTACACGACTCAGTTACTAACTGGCCTTTCTAGCCTTAGTCATGCGACCCCTGTCCTACACACTCTGCACTGGCTGCCAGTCAGGTGGAGGGTCCTTTTCAAGGTGGGGCTTCTCACCTATAAGGCCTTAAATGGACTGGGCCCTGGCTATCTGTCTGAGATTCTTACACCGGTGACCTCTGTCCGCACCCTCCGTGCGACCTCAAGAGGCCTCCTGGCTGTTCCCAGGGTATGGCTCAAGACTTCCGGGGATCGTGCCTTCAGTATCTCTGGGCCATCCCTGTGGAACTCTCTACCATTTTCAGTCCAGGAGGCCCCCTTGGTGGAGGCTTTTAAGCGGAGGCTGAAAGCACATCTCTTTGGCCTGGCATTTAATGAGTCTTGAAATTTATTATGATGCCTGGTCCCAATGAATTTGTTTTTATTTGTTTTATGTATTAACTGTATTTATACTATTTTATATGCACGTTCTAATGCTTATTTTATTGTACTAAGAGGCGCCCAGAGCCTCTGGGATTGGGCGCCATACAAATAAATTTATCTTGCCTGTGTCCAGGGAAGTATTGAACAGATCAGTCAGCGGCCCTGCCAGGATCTCTGCCAGCTCCTTGAGTACCCTAGGGTGGATGCCGTCCGGTCCCAGTGCCTTGTCTACCCTTAATGCAATGCCAGGTCTATAAAGAACAAGACAGCAATTATTGCTGATCTTGTTGAGTCATCTGTCCTGGCCTGCATCACCGAGACCTGGCTGGCCGAAAATACTGGTCCAGTATTGGAGTTGGCGTTTCCGGCTGGGTACTCGGTGATACACCGCCCGAGACTGGATTGAAGGGACAGGGGTGTAGACATCTGTTTTAAGATGGAACTGGGCCTTGTGGAGGTTCCAGTGGGGATCACCAGATCCTTTGAGTGTATCCTGGGAGCAGGTGTGGGTAGCAGGATTCTTCTCGTCTACTGTCCACCTGGAGACGAGAAAGTTTTCCTGCAGGAAGTTGCATACTTCATGGTCGACATGGTGTTGAAATCCTCCAGGTGGTTGGTCCTGGGGGATTTCAATGCCTGGGTTGACGATGAACTCTCGTCTTTTGGCCAAAACGTCCTCCAACTGATGACTTTGTTGGGCTTTACACAGGTAGTTACTGCTGCAACCCATTTTCAGGGTCACTTCTTGGACTTGGTGTTCCTCCTGGGGATGGAGGCCGCTGATTTGGTGGTGGAACCAGTTGGATGGTCAGACCATCACTCTATTAGGTTCAGTTTTGCGGCTCCTCCTACGAGACCAGCCCTTTGGAGATGATCCAGTACTGCCCTTTGAGGGGTGTTACCCCAGAGGGTCTGCTGGCAGTGCTGGACCTATCTAGTTGGCCATTGGAATGCTTGGATCCAGGAGCTCTAGTAGTGCACTATAATAGTGTGGTGTTGGAGGCCCTGGATTCCATAGCTCCTTTCTGAGTTCGCCCTCTCCCTCTCTGTCCTCAATCCCATTGGTTTGATGGGACTTTGAGAGAATTGAGGAGAGTGGGTCAAAGGTTGGAATGGTGTTGGCGGAAATCTGGCCTGGAGGAGGACATACTTAGGTTGATCGCCCATTATTCGGACTATCAATCAGAAATCTCCCATAAGAAGGCAGAGTTCCTGTCCCAGGAGATCCCTGCAGCAAGGAATCAACCTGCTTAGCTCTTTCGGACCGTGGACAGGCTATGCAATCCAGCCGGTCTTCAGTGCTGGAGAACTTTTTCACAGTCTAAATATGAGGAGTTTGCTCAATTCTTCGTAGATAAGTTATCGTCCATCAGGTCAGAGATCTGGTCAACTCGTTCAAATGAGTACGGTGGAGGTTGATGCGAGGACACAGGCACCCGGTCTGTCTGGACAGATTTCGACCGGCCAGCGATCATGGATATTATGAAGATTGTTCAGGGCTTGTGACCGACTTACTGTAGTTTGGATCCTGGTCCAACGTGCCTCCTTGTGGGGTGCATAGATGGCATTGGACCGATTCTTGCTGAGATAGTCCGGTGTTCGCTGGCTCAAGTGGTGTTCCCCAATCTGTTAAGAGAGGTGGAGGCGACTCCCCTTTTAAAGAAATCATCCAGCAACCCAGACTGCCTTGCAAACTACAGACCGGTCTCTAACCTACCCTTTTTGGGTAAGGTTATTGAGAAGGCAGTCGTGTTGCAGCTTGAGAACTTTCTTACCGCCCATGAAATCTATGATCCTCTCCAGTCAGGTTTCAGGAAGAGGCACAGTACTGAGACAGCATTAGTTCGGGTGATAAATGTTCTCCTAATAGCGAGGGATCGGAGTAGTTCGATCTTGGTCCTCCTTGATCTCTCTGCAGCATTTGATACTGTGGATCATGGGGTGTTATTGGAACGCTTATGGCTAATCTGTGGACTATTGGGGACAGTCCTCAGATGGTTCCATTCTTTTCTCACAGGCAGGACTCGGAGGGTGGTGTCAGGATTTTTTTCCTCATCCCCCTTCGCCCTGCCTTGTGAGGTTCTGCAGGGTTCCGTACTGTCTCCCATGTTGTTCATGGTGTACATGCTGCCGTTGGCAGATATAAGGAGGCATGGGCTGAGTTTTCACTGCTATGTGGATGATACTCAACTCTACATGTCCTTTGAACCCAAACAGATTAGTGCGGTCTTGGTCTTTAACAACTGCCTCGCTGAGATTCAAGATTGGATGAGTGTTAACTGGTTGAAACTAAATCCAGATAAGACTGAGGTGTTGGTGGTGGACCCAGGTCAGTGGGTAGAGAAGCTGACTCTTGGACAACTGTCTGGCCTTGTGCTGGGGGGGTGACCAGTTGAGACCTTCTGAAAGGGTGTGGAATCTGGGGGTTGTGCTTGATAATGAACGGACGCTTAAAGCACAGGTGTCAGTAGTTGTCAAGTCCTCATTTTTCCATCTGAGGAACATCACCCGGATAAAGCACCTCATTCTGCCCGATGATCTTCCTATATTGGTTCATGCCTTTGTGTCCTCCCGTGTTGACTACTGCAATGCTCTATACCTAGGGTTACCAGGGGTAGACCTCTGTCGCCTGCAGCTAGTGCAAAATGCGGCAGCCAGGTTGTTGACAGGCCAGTCAAGATCTTGCCATATCATGCCTGTGCTTCGCGAACTGCACTGGCTGCCAGTGCCGTGGAGGATCACCTTCAAGGTCGCGTTGCTGACCTATAAGACCCTACATGGACAGGGACCTGGTTCTTGCAAGACCTCCTTCGGCCTTACCGCCCCCTCCGTCCTCTCCGCTCCACCGATGAGGGATTGCTAGAGGTTCCCAGGGTCCGTCTTCAGACATCAGATGCTAGGGCTTTTGCTTTTGTGGCCCCGACCCTGTGGCACTCTCTACCTCATTGGATTAGAGAGTGCCTGTCCACTGAGATGTTTAAATCCTCTTTAAAAACATATTTATTTGGGCGCACATTTAGGGATGATGTCTAGTTTTAGTACTGCTGCCTTTTAATCTTGTGTGTTTATTTGTGTTATGTTTGTTTTAATATTGTATATGCGGACCCTCCGTCCTTCCTAATCCTCACAATCTGGCCTTTGTTCTTCGTTCTTCCTTCTTTCTGTAATGTATCTGAAGAAGTCCTTTTCTCCTTCTTTAATACCATGTGCCAGCCTCAGTTCTCTCGAGGCCTTGGCCGCTCTGACTAGCCTGGTAACTTCCCTGGACTTCTTCGTATACTCTTCCTTAACCCCGCCCCCCCAATTTCTTGAGTTTCTGAAATACCCTTCTCTTGGCCCTTGCCCCTCCATAACCTCCAGAGTCAATCAACTAGGCTTTTTTGCCCTTCCCTTCTTGCTCCACGCCTTTGAACATGCCCCAGTGGTCTCTGTCAGTTCTCTTAATAACTTCCCACTTTTGACTAGCATCCATGTCCTGACAAATGCTTGCCAGATACTTACCCCAAATCTCCCCCATCCTACTAAAGTCTGCTCCTTTAAAATCAATCACCCTGGTATCCATACCCTCTGCTTCCCTACTCATATTAAGTGTGAACCACACTGAGTGGTGGTCACTCCCAGCCAGAGGGTCCTCCACCCCCAGATCCCTTACAGCCTCCACATTTGAAAGTATCAGATCCACAGTCCTATCCAGTCTAGTAGGCTCATGAACCAACTGCTCCAGGTAGCTGTCCTGAAATGCCTCCAGTATGACCTGCTCCCTCGCACTCGTGGTGGCAGGAGTACTCCACTCCACTCCAGGTAGATTGAAGTCCCTCACCACCACAGTGCTCCTCTTCCTACAGACCTTTCTGATTTGCTCAGCTAGTTCTCTGTAAATTTCCTCTCCTTGCGCCGTAGGTCTGTATACTATCCCCATCCTCAAGTGTTCTACCTCTTGAGTCCTGAAATTGCATCCATAGAGCCTCTGTTCTACCTTCCTCCCCCTCCTCCCTTGTACACCTTATCCCTTCTCGTACAGAGATTGCCACGCCCCCACCCCACCCCCTTTAGCTCTATCCCTCCTGAATAATTTGTACCCTGGGATCATCCTATCCCAGTCCTGGTACTGGGAAGCCCATGTTTCTGTGATGGCTGCAATGTCCACCCTCCTCACTGCCAAGACAGCCTGCAACTCAGCTAGCTTATTACCTAGGCTCCTCGCATTCAATGTGACCACCCTCCGGCCCGTATCCTTCCTTGCCTTACCCTGGGTTTCCCCTGCTCTCGCTCAGTGCCTCTACCCTGACTCCCTTCCCTGTTGGCTTGTAGGATAAGCTCGTTGGGCTCCCCTCTCTGGGTGCCCAGCCTACCAGCTGTCCACTTGCCACCCCCCCACCTAGTTTAAACTCACCTTTGTTGCTATGTACCCCTCTATCACCTGTTTTAATAATCTCCTCCCCACTCAAGTGCAGTCTATCTCCTGTGTATAGATCACTGTTGTCCCAGGTTCATCCCCAGTCCCCCACTAACCCGTACCCCTTGGATCAGCACCATTCCCTCAGCCATGTGATGAACTCTCTAATCCTCCTTTTTCTTGCGGTACTTCCGCACAGTACTGGGAGCACCTCTGAGAAGGTCAGCGACTCCCCAAGTTCCCCACACACCCTGCCAGGTCATCGAACCTCTCCTCACCACATCCACAGTCTCTACCACCAGGTCATTGTTCCCATGTGCATCACAAGATGCGGTTTCCTCCATCCCTTCTTGAGCACTTCAGAATTGACTGCCCCGCCCTGCTCACCGTTAACCCAGGTATTCACTCCACCCATATACGACTGTGCCTTTCCCCCTTACTGCCCCATCTCATCCCTTTTACTATAGAATCCCCAGCACTAGTATCCCTCCTCATCCTTCCTCATTCCCACCCCCACCTTACTACTCAGTATCTATCTCTGGACTCTTCCACCTTTGTTTCTCTGCCCTTCCCCCATTGCTCCCTCCCCCACCCAGTCATTTCCCCTCTCCTCCCACCCCATCCCTATCCTCCACTTCCTCCCAATCTCCCTGGACCCCAACCCCGCCTACCCCACCCTCTCTCCTTCCTTGTTCCTTTCTTCTCCTCTCTAGTCCCTTCTTCAGTTCTACCAGCTGTGCCCTCATCCCCTTATCTTTGGCGCCTCCTCCCCCCACTTCAGTCCCTTGTGCCGTTCCCTGCTCCCTTCAGGTGATCCTTCCTCCCCTCCTCCTCCCCCAATGTCACCAGGACCACAAATCTATTACCCGCTCCCACTGCCTTGTTGTGTGGCGGCTGTTTCCTCCCTACCGTGGCCCCTTTCCAGAGCCTGGACTCCTGTTCGGTTTGCTCCTGCCCTCCTCCCCATCCCTCCCTTGACCTGAAGCTCCTCCTGTGGTACACTCATGATCCCCACTGGGGTGGCCCACTTGCCCCAGTGACCCCTCTCCCTCCTCCCATCCTCTCCAATCCCTACCAAGCCACCTCACCAACTCCTTGAGCCTTCTCAGCATGCGACAGATTGGACACCCTCCAAGCTTCCACAAAATGTTCATCCAAACTGCTGCCCCACATCCATTACAGCTCACTATTCTCCCCATGCTTAAGCAGACTTAACTAACATGAAAGGGCAATGCGACCGAACACAGTATTGTAAATTAAAACAAAATTACCAGTAGTGGTTGTGCTATCTTAACTAGCCCTACCCCCAACAAAATAAACTTACCCAACTAACAGGAAAGGGCAATGCAAATCAACACAGCATTATCAATAAAACTAAATTTACCAGTACTAGCTGTGCTATCTTAACTAGCCCTGTCCCCAAAAAATACATTTAGCCGACAGTGATAAAGATAAGAATACAGTCCTATCTTACATTTTTTTTTCTCTCTCCTAGTCAAGGGGAGAAGGAAAAAGAAGCGTGAAAAGAGGTGTTGAGGAGGCAAGGCATGAAGAGGGTAGTGTAGGAAAGGAGGAGAGAGGGAAGTTCCAAGTGGCAACAAAGGCAGGAAGAAGGATGGGAGCAAGGTGTGGAGTGCCATGTATGTCGATGCAAGGAGTCTTGGAAATAAGATTCCAGACCTGCAGGCCATCATGACGGTGGCAGACCTACAGCCTGGGCCCATTACTGAGTTGTGGTGCACAAGGAGCCATGACTCCGACACGGCCATACCAGGCTACACTGTTCAGGAAGGATAGGGAGGGACGGAAGGGTGGAGGGGTTGTGCTGCATCTGAGAGAGGGTATCAGAGTGCCAGAAATGCAAGGAAATCTAGGATATGCTGGAGGTGCTGTGCATCACCCTGAAAATAGGAGCTGGAGCCACTGTTCACACTGGGGTGATATACAGACCTCCAACACAGGAAGAAGAATTGGATAAGTCGGTGGGGAAGCCATTGGCACAGTGTCAGAAATGGAGGATGTTCTGCTGCTGGGGCACTTCACACTGCTGGATGTAGACTGGAACTTCCCAATCATGGCTTCAGCTAGAAACAGGGCGATCCTTAACTCCCTGCAGGGTGAGTTTATTGGGCAACTAGTCAGCGATCCCACTCAATATGGGGCAATACAGGACCTGGTGCTCACAGAGACAGTATTGCGGACATCAAGGTGGGATGCCACTTGGGGACCGAAGATCACCGAGTTGTGTAGTTCAACATAAGGACAGTGGCAAACACAAACCACACAAGGACAAGGGTCCTGGACTTCAGAGGAGGGCAGATTTAAAATAAATAAATACTTAGATAAAAAATGGGTGAATGCCTTAGAGATGACCTAGCCGGGGAGAAAAATGACTGGGTGGGGTGGCAGAACAATGGGCCAAATTTAGGGATGGCATAGTGAAGACAATGAACCTCTGTGTGAAAGACCTCATCAAAAACAGGAGGGAAAAAAAAACAAAAAAAAAAAAAACGCTATGGTTCTTGAGAGAAGTCGCTGTGAAAGTAAAGGGTAAAAGGGTGGCTTTCAGAAGGTATAAGGAGACGCAGAGGGAAGAGGACAGGCAGGTGTACCAGAAAAAACAGAGAGAAGCAGGGAAGGCACTGATGAGCACAAAGGAAAGGATAGCCAAAGTGGTAATTAAAGGGGCAAGACCTTTTTTAGATACATAAGTGAAAAGTGGATGACAAGGGGAGGGATAGCGAGCTTAAGAAGGACAGGGGAAGACTGTGCAGAGGACGATCAGGAAAAGCAGATATACTGAACAGATACTTCTGCTCAGTTTTCATAGTTGAGGGAGAGGAAGATGGACTGCACAGACACAGCAGAGACACTGTGGGAAGGGAGGTAGACACAAGTTCATTCACAAAGGAAAGGATCCTGAAAGGACTTGTGAATATGAAAGTGGATAAGGCTATGGGGCTTGACTGGGTACACCTAAGGTTGCTGAGGGAGCTCAGGGAGGTACCAGCTGCACCTCTGACTCCCTAGAAACAGGATTGGTTCTGGCACAGATTCAGAAGTGGTCAAGGGTATGGCAGCTGGGTTTCAGTTTCAAAAAGTACAAAATGATGCACCTAGGACACAGAAACTCAGAGGAAGTGTACAAAATGGGAGAAGAGGTATTGACAGTCACTTAACAGGAAGGAACCTTGGGGTTATCATATCTAATGACATCAAGGTAGCGAGGCAGTGCGACAAGGCAGTGGGCAGGGCCAGAGGGATGCTTGGGTGCATAAAACGGGGAATCACCAGGAGAAGGAGAGAGAGGTAGTGTTACCACTATGTCAATCATTGGTGAGACCCCACCTGGAATACCATATCCAGTTCTGGAGACCACATCTCAGGAAGGACATAAATAGGGTAGAGACTGTTTAGAGGAGGGCAACTAAAATTGTGCAGGGGCTACATCATAAGCCCTATGACGAGAGACTGAGGGATCTCAATATGTACACACCAGAGTGGAGAGAGAGGGGGACATGACAGAGACCTATAAGTATGTCGGTATACTATGTACAAGGCGACCGCGATAGAGTGCTTTCAAAAGGGCGCTCCAATCACGGCAAGGGCTAGGTACAGGGCTACCCTGGCAGGTAGTGACGGATAAGGGGTAGAAGACTACAGTGACAGGATGTTTTTATATATACATGCACGGGGGAACCATGTCGTATGAAGGGCGGAAGGGAGGAGGGAGGGTATGTGGGGTATAGTGCGGTGGTTGGTTGCTGAGCTGGCCATGTGGCGTGGTGGGCAGGTGGTAGGCTGGGGTTGGGAGGGTGCCGGGTTCGATTCTGGGCGCAACTGTGTTTTTGCATTGGGTCAGGGTTTTTTTATTTTCTTAAAGTTTTACACATATCCCTCGACATGCACCCCTCTGGAGTCGAGACCCCTTTATTAGGGGGGTGCGGGGGGTGCAGTCCCCCCACATAAAATAGTAAACCAGTTGCTGGTTTTCCAGTCGCTGCGAGTGTACTTCGCCATAATTCATTTTCGACGATGTACACTTGCCCTAACGACGGTCACTATTCCGCGATCGCCGTTGTTACATGGAACCAATATGTCATGCGGGCAAATAAGTCACAGGTGGGGGAGTAGTTTTCAGAAGAGAAGGTACACAAGAACAAGGAGGCATGCAATGAAGTTGAAAGGGAGAAATTTAGGAGGGATGTGAGGAAGTACATCTTCACTGAAAGAGTGGTGGATGCCTGGAACAATCTTCCAGCAGAGGTGGTGGGGGCGAAAGCATTGGTGGGCTTCAAGTATGCATGGGAATAGGCACAAAGGAATCTTGGTAGGAAAGTGAGGGGAAAGGGCTCCAAGACGCCGGTTCGGCAAATATTTTGTCGACTGATGTTACAGCGATGGATTTATGTCGGCCGCAATTGTGGTTGGCATAATTCCATCCATGAGCATTTTCTTTTCTTCAGGGGATGAAGCCCCCTGAAACCCCCCATGTGGGGGACTCTGCCCCCCCCCCGCATCCCCCTGTGCTAAATATAATCAACTCTGAGTCAGAGTTGATCTGGGGTGGGGGTGCAAGAACCCTGAGAAAGCAGTGCCGTGGGCCTGCGGTGACAGTACAGCAATCCGTCGCTGTGTCACTGTACTGTCGTTCATGGTAATGGTGTCACAGTGTGATTAACATATGATTGGAAAGGAGCTGGAGATCAGGTAATGTCTGTGGTGACAGTATAGGCAGGGACAAAAATGGGCAGACTGGGTGGGCCAATTGGTCCTTATCTGCGGACAAATACTATGTTTCTATATTAAATTTAGTACCATGTGCTTGGGTCTTGACCAGCAAAAGCCCAGAACTGGCCAGACCACATTTAATTGCTGTATTTGTTGCATTTAATGTCAGCAAGGAAGATCCAGACTTTCTTATGCAGGTCACGTCACTCAGCTGCTCAGTCCCTTTCCCCTGGACAGCCAGTGGTTGTCTATGTGTGTAACAACTGTGTGATATTTGTCTCCATTTCTTCACATGCAACAGCCCACACTCAGATGTTGCAGTTTGAACTGATACAATATGAGACGTGCTTGAACCTTCCCTGGAACAGGTTTAGGCCTCATTTGATAGCCTGACTTCAGAGCTGGAAAAACAAGGGGCACAGTATATTAGTGGAACTGCCTGGTTAGCTCTCCTGACCTTCTGCAAGCTCTCTCCGACTAGGTAAGCCTGCGACCAAGACCAGAAACTCTTCTGGGGCTCTGATTGGTCGAAGCACTGCACAGCCCGCATCCCATTGGCTGCTGCTTTATGGCTTCTGCTCTGATTGGTCCACTCTTGGCTTCCACAGCTTTTCGACTTTCCTTGACTCTCTCTGCTCATTGCCTTCTGCTGTACTAGCTCATTTTGTATTTGCCCGCCCTCCCCCTAACATCGGCTGCTATTAAATATGCTACAAGCGCCGCTGCTTCATTCTCCATTGGCTTGTTAGTCATCTAACATGAAAGAAAACTACTGACAGCTACTCCCCATTTTGGCTGTGACCTGTTATCCTTCTCAAACCTCCATCTCACTTTATCAATTGCCCTGCTAACCTCTTCCTTTGCCTCTCTCTCTCTCTCCCCCCACCCCAGCCCTGTTGTTCCCTGCATCTGACCGCCCTGCCATTTAGGCTTCTATCATCCTTTTCCCTGCCTTCTCTCTCTCTCTCTCTCTCTTCTACCTTAACCCTGCTGCTCCCTTTCTCTTGCACCACAGTTTGATCTCTCTACATCTGTTCCTGGAATCTCCTTCCAACATTCTAAGACTAGTCTCCAGTGCATCCCTTTATCCCATTATCCTACTGCCGTCTGTACTGCAGCGCTGACCAGTTTTTTGTTGTGTCCTTACATTACCAGCCTCATAAAAGCACCCCTTTCCCATGTCAAATCTGGCCGGACTCCCCTTGTGTGCTTTTATATATCCCTTGTCTCCCTAAGCTCAACACTGCGCTCCTTGGGCTCTGACTTCACAAGCGTTTAGGCATACCTTTAAATACTTCTGCCAAAAAAATGCTCTCATCTTGTATCTCTTCATGGGTCCATCTATCTATTCTCCTCCTTCCAGCCCTTGCTGGTGATATTGAGCTTAATCGAGGGCCCTGTTGCCCTACCCAAATCCAAACCCGCCTTTCTACTTCACTTACCCTGTGTAAAGGGCTAACAATTGCTCATATGAATATTTGTAGTCTCCACCCAACAATGGCTGAACTCGAGACTTGGGCTACACAGAACCCCCGACATCTTATGCATTTCGGAAACTTGGCTCAAACCAGCAATTAGGCAGCATGAGGTGGCATTACAGGGTTATAATGGCTTCAGAAAGGACAGGGTGGGTAAAAGAGGTGGTGGGGTTCTTATCTACTCACAATCTGATCTGAATGTTGCCGAACTCTCTGTGCCCGACTCTGGCTCCCCCCCTGTAGAATCCATTTTCATCTCCCTTACCCTCAGAAATGTCAAGAAACTCTTCATTGGTTGTGCATATCTGCCCCCCAATAAGGCTACCCTAGGACTCCCCCCCTTCCTAACCTCACTAGTTAATCTCCACCCCCATGACCTTAAACTATGTGGTGATTTCAATATTGACTGGCCTCACCCTGATGCTGACAAAATGCGTACGACACTCGCTGACTCTAACCTAATACGACTCATTCAGGATCCTACACGTATCAGTACCAAATCAGGTAAACACACCTTACTGGACTGGATGATCACTAACTGTCCACTAAATATCAAAGCAGTGGGTGTCCTCTCGGATTGTATTAGCAACCATTCCCCTACATACTGTGTATGGAGGAATAACTGTCCTAGCCCCCCTCCCAAGATCTCCCAGATTCGGGACATGTCTAAGTTTGTTGTAAGCAGCTTCATCTCCTCCATCAGCACTGACTGGTGCCCCATTAAGACTCTTTCTGATATAAATCAAGCCTTGGACTTCTTAGTTTCCACCTTTACTTGTATTGTCAATATCCACACCCCTCTGAAAAAATGTAGGTCCAAGGGAATTAAGGCTCTCTGGCTCACCAAGCAAATTAGGAAACTAGTGTCCCATCATGACAAGGCTTCGTGGACCTTTAAGAAAAGTGGGCTGCCCTCTGACTGGCACATTTATAGGCAATATAAGAATACGTGCAAAAACTCACTCCATAAAGCCAAACGCCACTATTTCATATCCCTACAAACTGAACACCTCTCCAACCCAAAGGAATTCTGGAGACAGGTTAATTCTTTGATTAAAGGGAAGGTAGCTGAAGCCCTGTGATCCATCTCTGCCAGTGGTACAACCCTTGCAGACCCATAGTCCATCGCCACTGGAATGAGTATTTTACCAAACTACAAAAATATACCTTGCTCTTCAGTAACTCATCATCTTCCTCCTCTGCCCCACAAACCCCTGATGCCTGACCTCCATTCCATTTGAAACTGGCCTCGTTCAAAGAGGTCCAGAGGCTTCTCGCCAAATTAAAAGTGGAGGTCTCCATGGGCTATGAGTCTCCCTTGAACCTAGATTACTCAAGCTTGGTGCTTCGGCCCTTGCTCGCCCTGTCCATGACCTAGTCAACTGCCCATTCTTAACTAGTACCATAACTAACAAATGGAAGGTGGCTGTAGTTGTCCTTGTGCATAAGGGGGGATACAATACTATCATTGAAAACAACCCATTTCTATTGTTTGCCCCTTAGCTAAGATTCAAGAGTAAATCGTTTACAACCACTTACAGAGCTACCTGGAACTTCACAGCCTTCTATCTCCATATCAACATGGCTTCAAAGGTAATCACAGTACCCTTACTGCCCTAGTAAAAGTGACATCTGACATATTTCAGGCAATGGACCATGGTTCTGCCACTGTTGCTATCTTTGTCGACCTCACAAAAGAATTCGACCTGGTGAATCACAGTCTTCTGCTCCATCAGCTTCATGTTTTGGTATGGATTCCAGAGCACTGAACTGGGTCCAAAACTACCTATCCCTCCGCTCCCAAAGGGTTAAGTGGGCTGGTTCTATCTCTGATCTTAGACCCATCACTCATGGTGTTCCTCAGGGCTCCATTTTGGGACCAGTGTTGTTCTCGCTATTTATTAATGACTTACCCAACTTTTGTGGAGGTGTCTTTGTACACCTGTATGCCAATGGTGCCATAATCTATCGCTCCTCTCTTGACATTGCTCTGATTAATCAAGAATTTTTCTCTGGACTTCGCTTCCCTGAAGGGCTGGTTCAGGAACAATCATCTAGTCCTTATTACAAAAAAGACCAAAAGTATGCTACTCACCTACCTTCCCTGCACACTCATTCACCCCTTAGCATTACATTTGTGAGTGGAGACACCCTTGAGTTTGTCCATTCTTTTAAATACCTGGGCATTACATTGGACTCCTCGCTCTCCCTTAATATACATGTATCCAGTGTCACTAGATCTCTGAACCAAAAACTAGGCATCCTCCATCACAATGAGCAAAGAGCCTCTCAAACAGGGAAGGAGTTTTACCTGATAAAGGATAATTAGAACAAGAACTTAATCACAGAACTCCCCCCAGCATAAATAACTGCTGTCCACACAAAAATTTGTTTCAGGGCTACAGCAATTTACTCAAGGTGCTTAAGAACAGCTGTGTACCTCTCGCAGGAGGTAAAAAAATGGACTGACATTTCAACCCAGTGGTCTTTGTCAAAGTGTACTCCCCCTGTATGTTCATGTTATTTATACTTACTAGCGTTAAATTAAAGTACATCTTAAAGTGGCAGTGCTCTATATTGTAAAGAAAATATATAAAACTTACTTTCACTGTACAAATATGCAAATGCCCATACACAAAAAAATGAAAACTTTCGAGGTGTACAGAACTAAATCTACCTAAAATCAGACTGATTTGTAGTGTTCACAATCACATTTTATTATAAGCATTTCAAAGGCTTTTCCCTTTAATTGGCTAATGCAAATATGATCTCTATCAAGACTACCTTGTAATAAGCCTACACATACAATTTCTTAAACTAAATAGTATTTCTATGTTATTCCATATAGAAGGAGGACTCCTGGTGAAGACTGTCCACCTGGAGGGCTGCAGGAGAATGGGGGAGAACGGGGAGAAGGGAATGGGGAAAGGGAAGGGTAAAAGGGGAAAGCAAGGGAAAGGAAAAGGAAACACTAATCCATGAATTACTGTCCGGGCATCTCTCTTCCACTAATGCATTGTGGGAGGTGTGAATATTACCCCTATGTTTCTTCTGGCAGCTCAATAGTAAACCCATACAGTGGTGAAGTGGTTGAAATTAAGCAGTTTATTAATTGTGATACCATGTGGGTAGTATATCACACTTGGTGCAAGTGCGGAGCATATTATGTGGGATGCACACAAAGAAAACTGAAGGAAAGGGTGGGTGAGCATATGAGGGCTATTGAGAATGGCAACCAAGAATATGCATGGGCCACACACATGCTGAACGCACACAATGCAAGGGAACATGATCCGAAGTTCATTGGAATTGAACAGGTGATTCTTGGGCCAAGAGCTGGCAGTAGAGAATTAGCCCTAAGCAGGAGGGAGAACTATTGGATCTACAGACTGGGGGTGTGTACAACAGATGAGGATCTGAATGACCAAATAGAATTAGAAACATTTTTGATCAAATAAAGTAGCTCTGAATGTGTTTTTCAAAATAGTCCAATAGATGTCATTTATAGATTCATTGCCTTATTGTATTTTGTTTTCTTAACTTTCAAGTATTCCTCTTTGGAGAGCGTTGTGAACAAGTCACATATTTCCCCTTTTCTTAGGAGAGCAGACTATATAAACTTATTGGTGGAAGAGAGATGCCTGGACAGTAATTCACAGAGTAGTGTTTCCCTTGCTTCCCCCTTTTACTTCTCTTCCCCCCATTCCCTTGCCCTCCTCTCCCCCATTCCCTGCAGCCCTCCAGGTAGACAGTCTCCACCAGGAGTCCTCTTTCTATATGGAATAACATAGGAATGCTGTTTAATTTAAGAAATTATAACATTATCACAAGGTAGTCTTGCTAGAGATCATATCTGCATTAACCAATTAAAGGGAAATGCCCTGGAAATGCTTATAATAAAGTGCGATTGTGAACACTACAAATCAGTCTGATTTTAGGTAGATTTAGTTATGTACACCTGGAAAGTTTTCATATGTTTGTGTATGGGCATTTGCACATTTGTGCAGTGAAATTAAGTTTTATGTATTTTCTTTACAATATAGAGCACTGTCACTTTAAGCTGTCAATCAATCAATCAAAATTTGTATTTATCCAAGCGAACATCATTGAGCAAGCTCATTTACAAGATGTACTTTAATTTAATGCTAGTATGTATAAATAAAATGAACCTACAGGGGGAGCATACTCTGACTTAGAAAATGGGCTTTTTATTTCCTGGCATCTGATTGGCTAGTACCCTTTCCAAGGGCAAACATTAACTTTCAATAGATGCCCAGGAAATAAAAAGTGCCACCCTATACTGTCGTTTTACCAATGCAAGAATTCTTGTGCCCACCCTGCTTGCCCATTGGCTTAAAGCACCCTCAGTAAATTTCAAATCGCCGCCATTGTTTTGAGCTCGGTTAGTGAGTAAGCAGACCCCACTCCCCTCACCACATTCAGCGAAAGTACTTGCAGTCACCTAGTGTAAGAAAATGTATGTAAACATCCTTTTTATGCCCTAGTTACCTGTTCTGCACTGATTTGTTGAATGTTGCAGCCGTTCTGTTTCCATGATTTAAATAGCGGCAACAGGTCGCACGCTCCCCGACACCACAAGTCACCCCGCTCACCTTATCAGCAGGAACGTTTACAGAAAAATAAATCAAGCAGTGTTTTGAAGATACAATATGAAAAGGCATCATTGTAATTCTTTCAGCCCCCCGATCACTGGCACGCTTACCTTGTCTTAGGAAAAACTGCCATATCCGATCGGCCAAGACTTGAAACTCAGGGTTTTTTTTTGTCCTACCTACCGATGCCTTTCAATTTTAATGGCTGGAAATAGACTCGAGAGGGTCCCCTGTCTCCATCACACCGCTGCCTGACAGGGATGAGATGTGCACATGTAAACGGCTACCCTCACTTTTATTTTTTTGGCATGGGGCTAGAAACGCTTGGCTGAATAAAGGTTCCCCATCTCAACCCTACTGCTCTTCCCTTACAGAACATTAAAAGTCACTTGCCTCTTCTCTCCGGACATCTCTCTCTCTCTCTCTCTCTCTCTCTCACACACACAGACACAAGGGCTCAGAGGCTCAGAACTGCACAGCCTGCACTTCATGAGAGGCTGCAGTTTCTAAATCCCAGCAAATTTTATGCCACTCATACAGGTACTGTAACCAACTACAGCGTGTGTGTGTCTCTCTCTGTATATGGGAGGAGGGGGATAACCATGACAGTGAGCTCCCTAGTCCTCAGAACTCCCTAGTAAAAAAAACAAACAAACAAAAAAAAAAACAGCATTCTAATACTGGCGGAGGAACTATTTTGTTACTAAATAAATTACTTTTAGCATTTAAACAATTTTTTTTTTTTTTTAAATACACAGTTGCCCATTTTCTAAGTGCAATAATACCCTCCAGGGTGGGCAGTATTGAGCAGTACTGGACCTTCCAGGGGCTATAAGGCCCTCCACCTGTGGCATCGGGCCTCATTACACCCCTGGGCAGTCTGGTATTGCCCAATATTGCCCACCCTGTTGGGTATTATTGCTTACAAAGACCACTGGGTTGAAACGTCAGTCCATTTTTTCACCTCCTGCGAGAGGTACACAGCTGTTCTTAAGCTCCTTGAGTAAACTACTGTAACTCAAACAAATTTTTGTGTGGACAGCAGTTATTTATGCGGGGGGGGGGAGTTCCGTGATTAAGTTCTAGTGCCTCCCCTAACACATCTGCCCCCTTCTCTCTGCAGTCTCCTGCCTTAAAATTGCCACTTCATCCCTCCTTCCTCTCCCCTACTGCTTTCTACTAACTCCACAACTCTGTCTCTCCTCTCCCAGGCTTACCATAGGATTGACAGGTTTGCCCTGGGAGTTAATGCCTGACATCACCATTGTGATGTACTGTCCTCACTGGGTTGGTTGTTCTTTGAATTCAAGCTCAAGTATTCCTCCATGAACTTCATGCAAAAACTTGTCTACAAATTCACCCCTCCCAGCCTCAGTAAGCCCATACGTCTAAGACAAGTTCCTCAAGCCCTCAGGTCTGCCTCCCTTCCCCTTCTCAAAGCCAAACTTGCGTCTTGCTATTGCCCACAAGTCTTTCTCCTTTGCAGCAGTATCTGACCGGAACTTGTTCCCTCCACTCGTCCCAACTTTCCCCTCTCTCCCTAAGTTCCAATTGAACTTGCATGCCTATCTCTCCGGCTCTGTACCCTGCTCTTGCTTCCAGTAATTGCCTCACCTAGTCTCACTCTGCCTCTCTCCTCTCTCCTCCCCCCCTTCCCTTGAACCTTCCTCCCTCTTCTATCTCCTCCTCCTACCTTCCCTGTCCCCTCCTTCCTTCCTTCTCCCTTCCTCTCTGCCCTTTATCTTACTATTAGGTTTACTTACTTCCCCTGCTCCTTTGTTTTTATTCCCCTCTGCGCTAGGACTGCATTCCCGTGAACACAATTGTATTTAGCTGTTTATCTTTGCACATAGCGATGTTTGTTAATGCCTTTTTTTCCTGTTCTCTTAATGTATACAGTTTTTTGGTCTTCATTTACTCTATGCCCATTTTTATGTTTGCTTGCACGCATGTGCAAGAAACATAGTGCCTTCATCGGAGATTTCAGAGGTGTGTCACCTCCCCCTCCAATTCAGGCACTGTGCTGGCAGGTGCGGCCCCTGTATGCCAATGCATTTTGGAGCCGTCTATGACACACTCCAAAATGCAGTGGCATACAGTTGAAAGTGGGAGCTACGCTTGAGTGAGCAGCAATAAGAAGCTGCTCACGCGCAGCTCCCCCCCCAGCCGCAGGCGTGCCGCCCTCCGCATGCAGCGTATAGCCGACGGGGTGCCCAGTCCCGTCGGCTCCAGCTGCATCGTCTCGATTCCCAGTAGTTGATGCCACGCTGGGCCCACCCAGCGTGGCAATCCGGTCTTGTTGCTGACGGGTGCCCAATCCCCGATCGGCTGAGCCCTCCCCAAAGTCCTTGTGCCACGCTGAGGAGCCACCCCAGCGTGGCAAACAATCCGCATTTGTTTTTAATTTTTTTGCCCGACAAGTGCCCAATCCCGCTGGCTGAACACCCCCCCCAAGTCCTGGTGCCACGCTGGGAGCCCACCCCAGCGTGGCAAGCTGTCCCACGATGTCTTTTTTTTGTTTTCCTTGTAAAACAAAAATGGTCCCTCAAGCATCTCCCGAAGCCCCCTCCCACAACCCGCACCCACCCACTGTGCACCCAGCCTCCCACACCCCATCACCCCATACTTACCTCCGGAGCTCAGGCGCATGATCATCGCTGGACCGGGAACACGTCTGCACTCTTCAAAGCCGACGCTTAACTGAGGAAATGCCAGTAAGCTGTATAATGGGCTAGATAGGGGGTTTCAACTTTATGCATATCTCAGGCATTTTTAGAATTTTGCACCAGATACCAACATAGGAGTTTAGGACCCTTCTCATGAATGATGTCACTGTCATGGAGTTATCTGGTTCGGCGGGTGATTTCGCGCAGTGACCGCAAAATCACCCTTCAGGACCGAATACACCGCCATGACAGTGACATCATTCATGAGAAGGGGCCCAAACCCCCATGTTGAAAATTTGGTGCCAAAATTCCAAAAAATGACTGTTTAACGAGCGTGCATTGCGCAGTTCCTACGCAGGCTCGTAAGTTCACGAAATTTCAATATTTTCACTCCAGATTTTCAACATTACCATTTCACCACACTGTCTTATGAGTAGTACAGCTGTCATTTTTCACATCTCACCCAAAATGTGTTTCCACCCTTGTAGCGCAGAATTGCGCAGTCGGTATGCGAAATCAATGTACGGGACAAATTAAGAAAATCACAGTGACACTGTTCATGAGCAGAGGTCTTGAAATGGCTATGTTGAAAATTTGGTGAAAAAATTCCTAAAATGACTGTGTTTTCAGCGCTGCAGCAAGTCAGTTCCTACGCACGCTCATAGGTTTGCGAATTTTCAATATTTCCGCCTCCAGATTTTTCAACATTGCCATTTTTCCACACCTTGTTATGAGTAGTACAGCTGTCATTTTTCACATCTCACCCAAAACGGTTTCTACTATGTAGCGCACAATGGCGCAGTCGTTGTGCGAACTCAGTGTATGGGACACATTAAGAAAATCACAGTGTCACTGTTCATGAGCAGAGATCTTAAAATGGCAGTGTTGCAAATTTGGTGACAGAATTCCTAAAAATGACTGTTTTACGAGTGTGCGTTGTACAGTTCCCACGCACGCTCGTAGGTTTGCCAATTTTCAATATTTCCACTCCAGATTTCCAACATTGCCATTTTTCCACACCTCCTTATGAGCAGTACAGCTGTCATTTTTCACATCCTGCCCAAAACATGTTTCCGCCCATGTATCGCACAATGGTGCAGTCGGTGTGTAAACTCAATGTATGGGACACATTAACAAAACCACAGTGACACTGGTCACGAGCAGAGGTCTTAAAATGGCTAGTGTTGAAAACTTGGTGAAAAATGCATAAAAATTACTTTTAACGAGCGCATGCTGTACAGTTCCTATGCATGCTCGTAAGTTTGCAGATTTAATATTTTCATCTAGATTTTCAACATGTCCATTTATTAAACTTCCTTATGAACAGTCCAGCTGCAATTTTCATATGTCTCCAAAATGTGTTATCTCGACATGTAGCGTACAATGGTGCTGAAGGTGAAAGTAAAGCAATGTTTAGGCACAGGATTAAGAAACTCACAGTTACACTGTTCATGAGCAGAGGTCTTAAAATGGCTATGTTGAAAATTTGGTGACAAAAGTCCATAAAATGACTGTGTTACAGTGAGCATTGTGCATGCGTTCCGCATCCTCTTGCATTTCATGACTTTGTAATATTTTCAGTCCAGATTTTCACTAGTAGCATTTTTCAACACTTCCTTATGAACAGTACAGCTGGCATTTTTCACAACATGGCCGGCGGTGTTTTCACACTTTCAGTGCAGAGATGCGTGGTCGCTGTGGGAAATCATTTGTTCGGCACGGATAAAGAAAATCACAGTGACACTGTTCATGATCGAGGCACCAAAATGCCTGAGTTGACAATCTGCTATAAAATATCCCCAACCTACTTATATAACGGTGTGCGCTAGGCCAGTTTCTATGTACGCCGTACTTCTTACCTTTTTTAAAATATTTTTACTTACACATTAACAATATAGCCATTTTACACCTCCCCATGAAAGAGTACAGCTGTCATTTTTACAGCCTGTTTGAATATTTTTGCACCTGTGGTGCTAAATGCCATAGTCACTGTGCATAAGCAGCTCGGCTACCAAACTGATATTCCCCTGTTCATGAGGTGGGGTCACAAACCAAACATGTTGAAAATTTGGAGTTAAAATACCAACGAATGCCTGAGGTATTAGGCTTTTTCAACTAAATCGCCCAACCCTATAGAGAATGACAGGAATCAGGGGTGTGACTTGGGATTCTTGCCTGTGATGCTCGTACCATTCCACACCCTGCAGTCACTGAGAGGCATCGAGGTATGCCTTGGGCTCTTCGGCCCCAAACTTCACCCCATTCTCCTATATCGCACCCATCTCACCGTATTTTCTAATGAAATGGGGTGCACGATAAGGGCCAAAGACCCCAAGGAACACGCCACACTTGTCAGTCTCTGCAGAGGGTGTGGTGAAATGCGGGCCGTTATGCCTGATGACCCAAATGCACACCCCAATGCCTGTCACTCTCTGCAGGGTGGTGGTGGGGTTGGCTTCAGTTCAATACTTCACTGCCATTCCTATTACGCAGCTCTGTAACTTCTACACTACCACTGCCAATGCCAGTAAGCAAACATTCGGCATTGACAAATGCTTGTTATACTTAACTATGAATATCTGCTTGCCCTGTATGTACTGTACTTGATTGTCTCACTGTACCAATCTGTATCTGCTTGTTTCTACCCTGGGTCGACCCTGAAAAAGGGACTGTATTTATCTCAGTGGACTTACCCGGTTACCAAAACTCAAATAAATAAATAAATAAATAAATAAAAGTTCCCATCTCCAAGACCCCAAGATTGTCTGATTCAATTCCCGACTCCCCTTCCCCCTATAATAATGTTGTCATACACAGGGTGCTGTTAAAGATGTCAGCTCCCAGGGCCCAGGCCTGAAAAGGGGTTCTGTCGAGTCCATTGCTTACCAATCTTTTTCTAATATGTGAAAAATGCTTCAGTTTATGTCATTGAAGGGTTTTGTTTACCAAATGTGTACTTCTGTACACTTATAAGAATATTAAGTCCCAACTCCCTAAATGTACTGGCCTGCAATTATGCTAGTTTTATCATGTTGATGTAATCTAGTGTTGCCAAACTTTTTTTTTTTTTTTAGTAAACCACCCCCAAATTCCATTCTGCAGTTCCCAGCATCAAGCATGATCTGTGCTTCAGTGGAGTCCTCCCCCCTTCACTTTTTTGGGAACATTAGTTTAAGCACTTGTTAGGGCAAGAACCTTACAGGTTCAGACATCACATATGCCACTGGGAACGGTAGTGCAGAAACAGAAGAGGAATAAGATGTTATTTTGGCAATACTGCAGATTGTATTAACATGATACATTTAAAAAAAATTGCAGATTCTAGCCAGCACAGTGATAGCACTGACCAGTCACACTGGATAGTATAGTCCACCTTGCACCTTTAAAATAAGTCAGAAAAATACCAGGTGGCATCTCACTCCAGTACCTCAAAAGAACCAGAACCACACATATGGAGACAAACAGACCCACTTACCAGTACCATGTGGAATACTTTTTACTCAACTGGTATATAAAAACACCATCATCAGGATTGAAAACATAGAATTAATATTTTATATTCTGAACACATTAAAGAAAATACAAATTCTACTACCAACCAGAGAATATCTCCACCGAATACAAATAATTATACAAATAATACAATATGTTCCAACTTTAATACACTCCTGCATATCGGTAGCTGTCCCTTCCTCACTTAATAGATCTTTCTAAAGACACTATGCTATAATATAACTAAATATTATGTATCAAACATAAAGGAAGGGAGGGAATTGCAAGACGCCAATGGCACGCATGTGCATGCCTCCAAATGCACGCACATCTCCATACGTGCCCCAGCATGGGGATAATGGAAGAAATCTTAGGAAGAAAAGTGGTGAGGCAGTCAGGTATGATGTCCTGCGTGCTGACCTCCACCCACTCCTCCACCAGAGACCCCGGACTGCCAAGTACTGTATGTGAAGCTTTGGGGGGACAGCCCTCCCATTCCTGACCCACCACATGGGGGAGGCAATCCATTAGAGTCAGCTGACCAGTAAGTCCTGGAAGGTGGGAAATGATTGGGGCAGCGAGGACAGGGCCAAAGGGAGTCCTGTCTGCCTCAGCGACAGGTGGAAACCAACTTCATTAAAAAGGAAAATGCAGATTCTGAAGGTAACTGGCTGCTGAATGGGGGGAGGAGTAGTTCCTCAGGCATGCCATTCACAGGCTCACAGTTGCAATGGAATACATATTTGGTAAACAAATCAGAGTGAAACAAAACTGTTTCTTCATAGAACTCCAATGAAATGGGGTCTACATTGGTGTCCTTCCCAAACTTACTCTGCACCTGTACCTAGGGCTGTGCGAAAAATAAAATATCATCGGTGGAAATTCCATGAAAGTCTGAATTTCACTTCCATGAAATTTCAGAATGCACTTTGGCAACTTTCATGGAAATTCTGATTTACAATGGTGGTATGAGTTAAATTTCGGCAGAACTAATCACTGTCAGTGAGTTCTGCAGAATTAAATTCCACACTTTAATACATTAATCCACAGTTCTTACATTGATTCCGCTGTTCAGCGAGTCACTGAACTGTGGAATGAACATATAAATTGCAGATTAATGCATTAAATGGCAGAATAGAATTCTTTAGATCTGTCATTCTGCAGTTCATGTATATTATTCCATAATTCAGCCAGAAAATGTTGTGGAACAGGGAGAACATTAGCCAAATACATTTGGAAGATTTAGATTTTGCTAAAGTTGGATTTGGGAACATTTCTTATCTGCGAATTCAGAAGTTGCAGTTTTCACCCAGTCCTACCTATACTCTCTCAGTTGGGTCTGACCCTAGGGCTAAAAGGCAGGAGTAGCTTGATGGGGCAAACCCTGGACTTCTGGTTATCTCAAGTGGCTGAAGTGGAAGTGGCAGCTTTATCTGCCCAGTGTCCATCACTTTATCTGCCCAGTGTCCATCACATTTTCTTGTCTCTTACCACCTTTTGAAAAATCAGCTCTGGGTGCACCCCCCGGCACTGTACAGGCTTTCTAACTACACTCTCACAAAGAAATAATACAAGCACTTTCTAACTATTAGCTGCAGACATGTACAGCCAACATCAAGTTCCAAAATAAAAAAAAGTGCAAACTAGGGCTTGTATACACAGGTGAAAATTTACTAAACTGTGTAAAGCAATGCTCCAGGTCTTTGAAGCACTCTGTCTCTTCTTCAGGGAACATACACCTTGAGTTTTACACGGTTTAATAAATGTACACCTGCATACACAAGCCCTAGTTTGCTTTGCTTTTTTTTGGGTTCCTAACCACACCCTATCTGTGACTTCCAATGAGCAACCAAAGTGGGGATACATTACTTCTCCCTGGAGTCTCAAACCTCCTATCAACACAAAATGAAGACCCGAGCTTGATATGCAAACTCAGGCCATCCACCTAGCAAGCCACAATAACAAACCCTACACTGATGGACTGATCTCAGTTACAGACAGACTTAAAGTGAGCTTGTGACTTAGCAAAACATTGAAAAACATAACATATGGACACACTTCAGCTTACATTTTATTATATTGTATTGTCTAGATTTTTCTTTGGTGTGTTCATCATTACTAGGTTAATTTGCATGGAAACAAGAGTCTGTCACCTGGATTGGATCTGCCACTGGTGCTTAATTCTTTGCTGAAGTCACAACAGTCTCATTTGTAAGATCATAGTTGGCTGCTGTGGCAGGACCTATGATGTGACAAACAGATGATTGGGACATTGGCAAAAGATTAAATGTCAGGAGCAGATAACCTGTAGGAGACAAGGAACCTGTTTCCATGTAAATTAAATTAGTAATGAAGAATAAAATAAATAGACATAAAGAAAATCAAATATAAGCTGAACTGTGGACAAACTCCCTTTTTACTGCAGCTGTGTCTTGGTAAACGTGCGACATCCTGACATCTGTACCTTGTGTGGAGTAAATCCATCTTGACCCTCCATTTGCTCTCAGTTACGTGAAGCAATGTCTGCTGTCGGATACATTCCTCCTGCAGGGCTGCCTTAGAACTGAACTTTACCTCTTCCAGCTGTTCTTCCAATTGAAGTAGCCTGTGGACGAAATAGAATTTAGAAATGATTTATCTAGCATTACCAAACTGATGCACAGCACCTCCCTTTCAATGAAACACATGAGTTTAGGGTTTGGCGGATGTTAGAATGCATAAGCCTTCTGCGGATGCAGTTTTAGGCATACCATGCTGTTGCTCTCTTTTAGCCAACCTGTAGCGCAGCACGGATGCTGGTAGTTGGGGACTGTTCATCTACAGTACTTCCCCTGAAGAATGTAAGATGGTCGGGCAGTTGACCTAGAGGGGATGAGACCCAGAATGAAGGCAAGACTGGAAGCTGGGTAACTGATGTTTGGTTAGTCAGGGGGCCATAGTGAGAAAAGATTCTGGGCATTAACATCTGGCAACATCAGAAATACTCTTCCTTGAAGAGTCAAACTAGTGCTGGAAGCAAAGTTAGGGATTAGATTGGATCAGAATAATGGCAGACAATAACATTTCTAAAACAATTTTCTGAATAATCTGATCTAAATAAATACAGTAATTGCTTAGCCAGGGACAATGCGTCTCATCATACCTGTTGTTTAGCTGTTCATTTTTAATTCTCAGCTTCTTCTGTTCTTTTTCTGCCTTGGCTTTTTCTTTTTCCAGCTCCTTCAGGCATTTCTCCATATGACTCAACTGTAAATGAGGACATCACTATTGAAAAGTGCTTTATCAGAGCAGAGAACGTACCCAATGCAGCTTTAGACACAGTGCAACCTCCCATTAGATGTCCCACATACATTGATAGCAAGAGATATGTCTCAGTTAATATTGACTGCCGATATAGAAGGAATACATAATGGGTTGCAGTGGAATAGCACATTTATCTCCACCAGCGAGTGGTAATACCTACAACTCATGTGTGGCATAGCCACAAGTTAGTTATGAAGATCTTACTACTCATAGTGTCAGTGGCTCAGTAGGTAGCACACTCGCCTCTGAGGCCGGGAGATCAGAGGGCTGTGGGTTCAGTTCCCACATCTGGCACTTGGGTTAATATCCCAGTACTGACACTGCAGTGCAGCATGAGAGGGGTGCTGCACTTCTGAGGTGCCGTCTTTCGGATGAGACGTTAAACCGAGGTCCCATCTGCCTGGATTGGTGGAAGTTCAGGTGGATGTTAAAGATCCCATGGCACTTATCGAAAAGAGTAGGGGAATTTCCCTGGTGTCCTGGCCAAATTTCTCTCATTCACTAAAAAAATACCACCAACAGCTTAATCTGGTTCAAAGTCAGTTGGCATTCATCTGTATCCCCCTCCCCCGGGTCGTGCCTGAAAATAGGCAGGATTTGTCTAGTGCACTTACCCGGTCAACAAAAACTAAATAAAAAAAATAATAAAATATGTTGAAATCAATGTGTTCTACTGCAACCCATTATATATTTGATAAATACAATACCATACTTCATTCACTAAAAATACCATCAACAGCTTCATCCATTTCAAGGCCAGTTGGCATTCATCTGTATCCCCCTCCTCCGGGTAGTGGCTTAAAATAGGCAGGATTTGTCTAGTGCACTTACCTGGTCAACAAAAACTAAATAAATAAATAAATACTTTTGCTAATGATTTTAGTACTGTCTTAGCTGAAAATGCCCTCTTATTCCATAGTAAACTCTCTTTGGTCTATACTAATGTGTTCTAAGTGAAAATAGGTATCCTAAAATGATTTATTCACCCAAGTCTATTCACCACTGGTGTGGTATATATCCATATATATATCACAGAAAATCATACTGAAATGAATGGGAATTTCCTGTGATATGTCTGATGTACAGTATGTAGATATGTTGGGTTTTGTCTGTGGTTACCACTCAGCCTTTAGTCCCAGTCCAACCACCTACTCACCAGATATCTGATACACAGTTGCATATTGCTAGGTGGTGGAAGGGAATTAGGCTCCACTTGTTCACCCCTCTTGTCACATGGCAGTAACTATACCCTTATTTGAATACTCATGCTGTTTACCCATCAGTGTTATTCTCCCTCAGGATTCTGTCTAGTCTAGCTCTGAAGACCTGAACAGTGCTGGCTTCCACTAGGTCACTGGGCAGGCTATTCCACAGGATGATGACCCTGTCTGTGTGAATAATAATACTTTCCCTTATCCTGCTTTGTTCCTCCCCCCCAGTTTCGGAATATGCTCTCTAGTTCTGCTTGCACTTAAGTCTGTGTTTATTTCACAGCCCATCCTTTTTACGTTTGCTTGCATGCGCAAGGAATGTTTTGGGAGAGCAGCACACTTTGGAGGTGTGCCTCTCCCTTGCAATCCAGTGCTCCGTTGAGCAGGTGTGGCGGTCCTGCACCAATGGGTGCAGGAGCTGTGTATGACAGCAGTGGTCTTCGCTTCAAAGAAAACCACCACTGTCATACCGAGCACCGCATCACGCCACCCTTCTCGCCACGCACTTCCACGCCACACCGCCCCCAAAGCTTTGGTGCCACGCTGGAGCCCACCCCTACGTGGCAAATGTTGTTTGCCGATGGAGGTGCCCAGTCTCTCGTCGGCTCCACTGCCCTCCTGCCATCCTGTGCCACGCTGGGAGCCACCCCAGCGTGGCAAACGAAGGTAGTTTGCCGACGGGTGCCCTAATCTCGCGGCTCCTCACCCCCCGTAGTTTGCCGACGGGGTGCCTAACTCTGGCCAGCTCCTCATCCCCCCAGTTATCTTCTGCCACACTGGGAGCCCACCCAGTGTGGCAAATGTCCCACGTCAGTAGTTTTTTTTTTTTCCTGTAAATGGAAAACGGTCCCATGGCGGCATCTCCAGTCCCCCTCCCATAACCCGCACCCACCCACTGCGCACCCAGCCTCCCCACTATCCCCTCGCTTCTATACTTACCTCCGGAGCTCGGAACGATGATTCGGTGGACTGGGAACATGTCTGCACTTTCAAAGCCGACCGCTTAACTGAGGAAATGCCGGTAAGCTGTATAATGGGCTAGATAGGGGTTTTCAACTTTATTGCATATCTCAGGCATTTTTGGAATTTTGCACCAAATTTTTCAACATGGGTTTTGGGACCCCCTTCTCATGAATGATGTCACTGTCATGCGTATGATCTGGGGCCGAAGGGTGATTTCAGCAGTCACTGCACGACATCACCCTTCGGGCCTGAATAGCACCATGCATGGGAAATGATGCTTCTCCTGTTGAAGCCACTGTAGTGTGAAAGGAGAGAGGGAGAGGGTGAATGGTAGGTGAGAGGGGTAGAATGGTAGGTGGGGTGGGAGAGAGACGGAGTAGCAGGGGATGGAGGTGGAGAGAAGTGGGGAGAGTAAGCAAGGAGAAGAAGAGGAGGGAGAGGTGAAACAAAGTCACAAGCCTAGGCAGAGCATTCACAACTACTGAGGTCAGTGAGGTGCTGGCGGAGTTTACGTTTGAATGGGCCAAGCTTGTTTTCAGCTGCAATTTCGCGGGGGAAGGTTGTTTAGCAGCAAGGGGGCCCTGGCGTGGAAAGCACATTGAGCCTGGTTGGTATGGCAGAATGAAACGATAAACGTTGGTTTGAGGGAACTGCGCGTAAAATGTGCAGTGTCTGCAGGCAACATTAAAGCATGGGTTGCAGGGGGTGTGAGGTTAAGACAAATTTTCTTAGCCAGTAGGCAGGTCTACTATTTAGATTGAGCCAGTTGGATTGCTTGTAGAGATCACAGGTATGCGTATGTTTTCCGGCGCCAGTGAGAAGTCTACAACATTTGTCAAGGGCTGTCTTGATCTGTTTTAGGGTGGTATTAACGGCAGCCCCATAAAAGATAAGCCTGTAATCAATGACAGGTAGGACTGAGGTAGTTATGGCTGTGCGCATAGCTTCTTTGATAAGACAGTGATGGTAGAGGACCCCAATTCTTGAGTTGACGGATTTTGAGATGTGTTGAACATGCGAGCTGAAAGACATTGTGCAATCAAGGGTAATACCAAGGTATTTAAACTCCTGCACTTGCTCAAGTGGCTGTTCAAGTTCATTATGTATGGTAAAGTTCATGGATCTGTACTTGCTGTGAGAGCAATGGAACAGCATGGACTTTGTCTTTTTGTAAGTCAACAAAACAGCTTATGTTGGGAGAAGCCAGGTTTCAACTAGGCTGAAGTTCGTCTGTAGCACTTTGGAGAGAGAGACAGGGTCAGTATGGGAGGAAAAGAGGACTGCATCATCGGCATAGAGTATTAAGTTATTATTGCAAGCTGCAGGAAAAGTATTGATGAGAAGGCTGAAAAGTAGAGGGCCAAGAATGGAACCCAAAAGTACACTGGAGCGGAGAGGAAGGGCACTTGAGAGAGTCAACGATTTTGACTTTTTGGCTCCTTGCCGAGAGGTAGCTTTCAAACCATTTGGTTACATCATTAGATAGTAAAAGGGAGGTGAGTGAGTGAAACAGGAGCTGGTGGTTCATGGTGTCAAATGTCTTGGTCAAATAAATGAACACTGCACCCAGTAGGTGGCCAGTGTCAATTGCCTTATGAATATAGTTGGTGAAGTCAAGCAGGGCGGTGGTAGTACTATGGGCTTTTCTAAAGCCATGTTGTTGCGGGCAGAGTAAGTTATATTTGTTGAGATGTTCAGACAACTGGTCAGCTACAATTCATTTCAATGACTTGGAGAGAGTGGTAGGAGGATAGATATAGGTCTCTTCTCTCGAACTACCACCGTATCACCACTTTTATGAATGGGTGTGATCACTGCTGATTTCCAGAGCTGGGGGAATTGTTCATGAGAGAGTAAGAGATTCAGACTTTAGTGAAAGGTTATAGGACAACATCGAGAGAGAGAGAGGAGTTTGAGATCAAGGGTATTGCTGCTGAGACTGGCTTTGCTTAGCACTTTGTTAAGATATCTTTTAGCTTCAGACATGGATACCCTCTTAAAGTAGAATGGGGGGGGGTATTACTGTGGAGATTGATTTTATTATTGAGGCAGTGCCGGGCAGATTTGTCAAAGAATTTTTTTTTTGGGAGGGGGGGGAGGACAATGCTAAGATCAGTGAATGTGAGATTAAAGGAATCCACTATTTCTTTGGGGTCCTGTAAAGTGGAGCCGTTAACCTCAGTCATAGTGGGAAGGATCTGCTTGGTTTACCCGTGAGGCTGTTGATGTTCTCCCAGAAGGGTTTGCTATTTCTTCAGGAGTTAGTAAGTTCCTGGTTGTAGAAGACTTGCTTGGCTCTGCATATAGCTATTGTGCACTGGTTCCTAGCCACATTATAGAGCTGCATATCGTGTGGTTTCACTGAGTCCATGGCTCGGTGCCAGAGGTTATCTTGGTTTCGCATCATGGAGATGAGTTTGGAGTTAATCTAGTAGTTAGTGGTAGATCGAGTTTTGCATTTAGGTAGGGGGGCAAAACTGTTAAACTTTGTTAAACTGGGCAATGAAGAAGTCAAATGCTTGGTCGACACTGCTCAGGGAGTCAAGGGGTTTCCAGTCAACCACTGACAGGGCAGCAAGGAATTGTGGAAGCTTTTCTTTTGTTAAGATTCTTTTATAGGAGAAAGAGGACTTATGTTTAGGTGCCTTGTTTGACCAGTGGCAAATAACTGGGGAGTGATCACTGAGGGCATCTGGGAGAACTTCCATGTTAGTGATTCTGCTGGGATGAGAGGTGAGGATCAGGTCAAGTAAGGAGCTACTACCAGACTTATAATTAAACCTAGTGGGAGAGGCGACCATTTGAATAATGTCTAGGGCAGCAATGGAATCCTTATATGGGTCAGCTTCTGGAGCTAGCCATTTAACATTTAGGTCACCCATTACAATTGTATCGCTATGGGAGGTGCTGTCGTCCCTGAAGTCTATGATCATTTGGAAACCTGTAACATGTTTACACCGAGGGATGTATACTGATGCAACTGTGAGGGATTTTTCCTGCTGGACCAGGATTATTTTAACTGCTAGGATTTGAGAGTTGTTTGCAGAGGGAGATAATGGGAAGACTAGCCCTTTAAGAGTGTCCCTCAAATAAATGGCGCAGCCATCTCCTCTCTTGGCAATTCTGTTGAGTTGGATCAGGGCATAGCCTGGAATGGAATCAACATTGTCTGGGACCTTAGGAGAGAGCCAAGTGTTGTTGAACAATAATAGGTGATTTGAATATGGAATGTGCACAATAAGGGTTTGAGAAGGACCACAATAAAGTTGACAGGTGCCATTTCATTGCATAATAAGCCCATACCACACACTATAAATTATAAATCACTCTAGCTAACTCAAGTGATTTATACGTTAATAGTGCCTCTGAGGGGTGCTGTTATAGTATAAGAGAGTCCTTGCATGGATTTGGGCAGCCAGAACCACTCAACATGGCAGAAGCCAGAGGGGGAGAGGGGGGCAGCAAGGTCAGCTCCCAGGGTGGGGGCTGCCCAAACTAGCGGACACGAAAGACCGTTAGGCGTATTCTGCTGGCGTTTTAGTATGTTAGTAACATACCTCAGGTGAGGACTGTCTTATACCCTAAGAGACACCCCTTAGAGGGCCTACTGACATATTCCAATGTTGCTTTTCCTCACTTGACTACTGCAGTGCACTGGCTGCTTGGCTTTAGCTTACTGTCCAGTTACCCCAAATCCAAACCAGTTTTAATACCAGTCTGACCAACCATCAAATGTCCAACTTAGCTTCAGAACCATTCTACCCCACCAATCAATTGTCAAATGCACTTTAGACACTGTCCAACCACATACAGTATACCACACCATAGTTTACCCTACAGTGCAACTCACATTAAACCATAGCACCAATAAGATGATTTTGTCTTTTTTTTTTTTTTTAAAGCTGGCAATGCATTGGCAACTCACAATGTGTCGCTTTTCAACACTTATGCAGCTCAAGAGCAACTTTTATTGTTGCAGCCCAGTTGGCATGCATTTGCAGTTCTGTCACAATACAATGCAAAACTGAGTTGCAGCTCTCAGGCAGCAGTTTTTACAAGACTTTTTGCTGTATCAAGAAGCATTTATGAAACTTATCATAAAAAGCTAAAGCAACTCACTGGTGCAGCAGTTAAATGTGAATTATAGAATACTTTGGACAAAGTACCTGTTCTGCAATTTTATGAATTTAGATTTATATAGTTCAGGGAATGGCACACTCTGAAACCTCTACAGGTGATGCCATCCAAACAAAACAGCACAAGAATATAGAAAAGAGATGGTACACAACACTGAAAGGCAGTATCAACATTGACGGGCAGTGTAAACAATAATTTCTCAAAGTGCAGAGACATGTACCAGAACAGCACTCCTAAGTAACGCCTCCTATGGAGGCTTCATCAAGGGGCCCCATGAATCCTCGGCAGGAAGGGCTACCAATGGGGGGTCAGCCATCTGGCAGATGTTTCAGAACTTTGGCATTGTGCACCATCTCTTTTCTTTTTTATTTTCATGAACTTAATTTCTAGGGACATGGATATGGTGTACTTCTCTACACTTCTGGCAGTGTTCCTGTCCCCTTTAAATCCTGCTGGAAAGTCTTCAAGCTGGCTCCTTCCACCCACCCAGGTAGTAACTACCCTAGCACTACCCCAGGACATCAAATCTTCCTTTCACCTGGAAGAAGAAGACTGTTCCCTCCTTATCGCTCTTGCTCTGAGTAGGCCCTTTGCTTTAATAAAACTCTTTGTTTGCTGAAATCTTGTCTTCCAGCAATGACGACTCATCATCAGTTATAGATGAAGCACAGTCAGTGCTGTGATACAAGAAATGTGCCTGCAGGCAGAAAATGTCTAGGACGAATATGCACACTCTTGGTCAGGGCCAAGGGTACATGAGACAAGGAGGGACCCCCCCTCCTTAGGCACAAAATCTAAATCAAAATCAAAGAAAGAGGCTAAGACAGGCTTGGCTGAGGATCTTGACCTTTATGGTAGATACCCAGCATAAGCTGGCGGATGTCCCCTTCTTGGACATGGACTTGTTTGGGCCTGGGGTTGAGGGCACCTCACCTGTACTGAAAATTCCAGTGCCACCTTGGACTCTGTGACGTCCACCCAGTGGGATCCGAAGAAGGAGAAGGAGAAGCAGACCTTTCAGCCCATCTCTGCCTCTGCAGCCAAACTGGCTCAGCCTCTGGCTGGACAACAGTCTCAGCCTTGATGTCCCCTGCTGCATTCAGTGACCAAGGTCATCCAGAAGTAAGAAGGTCGAGGCCGAGGCAGCTCTTCAGCCAGTCCTTCCTCATCATCCATGCCTGCCCAGTGATGGGATGGGGGTGCCTCCCCCATACCTGTCTTGCTTCACTTGGGTCCTCCCATGGGGGCCGGGGGCCAGCGTCACCACTTCCTTTCTGCCTGATCCACTTTAACTATGGACAGGTGGGTTCTTGAAGTGGTCAGTCAGGGTCTGCCTCTGGATTTTGAGGCTTACCCACCTTGCCAAGCCTGTGCTCCATGGGAGGACATAGTGTCTGTCGACATCCTGGCAGCCCTTCAGGATGACATCACCCAGCTCCTCTGCAAGGAGATCGTGGCTTCTCTGTCAGACCCTCCAGTACAACCAGAGTTTGTCTCCAGGTACTTCCTGATGCCAAAATGGATGGGGGGCTTGTGCCCCATCTTAGATCTGCATGACTGGAACAAGTTTCTCGGGCCACGGACCTTCAGGATGGTCACTGTCTCAGATCATACCATCTCTCGAACAAAACATGTGATTTTGCTCTCTGGATCTTCAGGACATGTTTTTTCACGTCCCAATGCATCCGTTCCACCATTGGTTCCTCTGATTCCATGGGAAAGGGATCTTCTTCAAGTTGCAGGCCATGCCATTTGGTCTCTCCTTGGCTCCCAGGGTCTCAGCAAATACATAGCAGTGGTGGCAGCTTGTCTGAGGTGCCAGGCAGTCCAGCTATACCCCTACCTAGATAACTGGCTTATAGCAGGTCCTGCCAGGGAAGAGGTGGAGCTGTCCAGGGATCTGGACTTCCAGACCTGCATCTTCCTTGGCCTCCTGGTCAATGAAGCCAATTTGGAAGTCATGTCTTCACAGGTGATTCACTTCAACAGGGCAGAGCATGACTCTCACAGAGCCAGGGCTCAGCTTCTGGCAGACAGGGTGGAGGCTCTCCCGCTCTCTCCTCCTTTGCCCAATCACTTTGGGTTGGGCAGTTGCACCCTGCTTGGTACTTCCGGCACCTCTTGGGATACATGGTGGCCTGTACCAGTGTGGTCCACTGGGTCTGCTGAGAATGTGCTGTCTGCAATGGGAGCTTGTCCACCAGTGGTCTCAGCACAAGGGCCTTTTCGACCAGCCAGTTACTGTGACCCAGCTAATGTGGGATGCCCTCCAGTGGTGGTTAGTCCCGGAATATCTGCATGAAGGTATCCCGTATGTCCACCTTAACAACCAATACCTCTTTCTTGGGCTGGGGATCCCATCTGTGGAACCACAGAGTCCATGGGCTGTGGACTCCCGCCGAAGAGTACCAATGCCACATCAACCTGCTGGAGTTCCAGGCAGTTTGGCTGGTGCTGACAGCCTTTCTTCTGCACATCAGCAGTCAGGTTATTCAGATCCAGATGGACAACACCATGACCATGTACTATGTTAACAAACAGGGTTGTATGCACTGCCTTCCTCTGTGACAGGTGTCTCCAACTAAGCTGGCAGATGCCCTCAACTGGGTGAGCAAGGCCTCTCACGAGTGGTCTCTCCATCTTGAGGTAGTACACAGCCTGTTCTCACAGTGCGGCACCCCTCTGGTGGATCTGTTTGCCTCCAGGGAGGTTGTAAAGCTGAGGCTATATTGTGCCCACCCCCCTCAGTAGGGAACACTGCAGGGGGATGCCTTTTCAAGGACCTGGCCCCCGGGCCTTCACTGTGCCTTCCTTCCATTTCCCTAGATCCACAAGGTGTTGCTCAAGGCCAGTAGGGAAAAGGCATGGATGATCCTGGTGACTCTGGACTGACCCCACCAGTTCTGGTACCCCAATCTCTTCAGCTTCAGCAGCAGGTTCCAGAAACATTTCCCCCCTCTATGCCCGGACCTGCTCTCTTATGATCAGAGGAAAGTACTCCATCCAGATCTTCAATCCCTGCACCTGAGAGTCTGGTTCCTGAACAGCTAGAGTTCCAGGCTCTGGGTCTCTCCGATGATATCCTCAATGTAGTCAAGGCATCTTGGAAGGAGTCGACCCAAAAATGCTACGCCTTTAAATGGAAGAGGTTCTCCATTTGGTGCCAGGGCAAGGGGCTGGACCCTTTACCTTGTTTGGTGGCTAGCATTCTCGACTACCTGTGGTCCCTCTCCCAGTTGGGCCTTTGGTCAACAACCCTCAAAATGCACCTGGCTGCCATCTCTGCTTACTGGGCGTGGGCTGGTATGCAATCAGTGGTGCAGGAGAAGGTGGTCTGGCACTTTTTTTTTTTTTTTTTAAAGGCCATGAGCACATTTCCCCTTCGGTGTGTGAACCACCACCACCTTGGGATTTGTTGCTGGTGTTGGCAAAGCTCATGGGCAAGCCATTGGAACTGATGCACAAGTGTGAAATGTCTCACCTGCCATGGAAGACCACCTTCCTGGTGGATATCATGTCAGCCAGAAGGATCAGTGAGTGCTAGGTATTCTCTGTGGAATCTCCTTATCTGGTCTTCCACAGGGACAAGATTGTCCTTCACCCCAACCCAAAGTCTGTCCCGAAGGCTGTGTCAGATTTTCACCTTAACCAGGCGATTAATTTCCCAGTGTACTTCACCAACCACATCTCAAAGGCTGAGCACAGGCTCCATACGCTGGATCTGCGGTGAGTGCTAGCCTACTATAAGGAGCACAAGGCTGGAGTTTGGGGAGAGGTTCACCAGCTATTTATCACCTACGCTGAAGCCGCACATGGCAGACTGGCAGTTAAGTGGATGACTGGGAGGTGGATTGTAGCCTGCATCAACCTCTGCTATAGGTTGGCAGGTAGGGAGCCTCCCATAGGGCTAAGGGCTCATTCCACCCGTCATGCCACTGCCTTAGTGGCTGCTTCCAGGGATGTCCCTATCCAGAAAATCTGCAGGGCTGCTACCTGGAAGTCAGCACACACCTTCATTTTCCATTACTACACTGACCTTGAGTCATGCCGGGTTGCTGGTTTTAGAGCCTCAGTTCTCCAATCTCTATTCCCTAAGTAGGAGGTGTGCACCTTGCCCCCTCCTCCAGAGGACTGCTAGGAGTCTGCCAGAAGTGTGGATAAGTACACTATATCCGCATCCATAGAGAAACAGGTTACTCACCTGTAACAGTAGTTCTAGGAGTGGTATATTGTGTACATCAACACTGACCCAACCTCCCCTAGCAAATGGCACACCGGTTTTGCTTTCAGTGGGTAAGATCTGATGTCATGGGGTGGTGCTAGGGGAGTTCCCACTTGGATGGGTGGGAGGAGCCAGTTTGAAGACATTCTGGCAGGATTTAAAGGAGAAAAGAACACTGCCAGCAGTGTGGATATACACCATATACCACTTCTAGAAAGATTGGTTACGTAAGAATTTACTGTAACAGTAGATCTTCCAGGAATGTCTCTTGCAGTAGGTTATTACTCTTGGGAGTTCCACCAGGTGGTGCTATCACACAGCAGCTTTCTTCCAGCAGTCCTCTTTAGGGACTGACCACATGACATCACTTCCTCAGCTTCAGTATAAGTGTTGGCAGTCCCAGGTAACCTCTGTTCCCTGCCGGCTTCAGCATGCAATGGCCAGAACCAAGGGACCAGGGAGTTCCAACCCAATGACCCTGAGCAAAAGGCAGGGGGATGGAGGGTAGGATGGTACCTACTGCAAGAGACATTCCTGGAAGATCTACTGTTGTGGTAAGCTCTTATGTAACCACTCTATCTTCTACAGAATGGTCTCTTGCAGTAGGTTATTACTCTTGGGAGAGTACAAAGCAATTATGTTTAGATGGAGGACAGGCAAAGCAGGAAGCCAGGCATGAGGGCATGGCTGTTGTTGCAAAGGAGACAGGAACGCTTGTGAGAGCAGTGAAAACATAGAAAGGCGAGCAGAGTCCAGTCGTAAGCCATGGAGGAGTAACAGGAAAGCCAAGAGATGGCCGTGTGAGCCTTGGAAAGGGACGGCAACAGAAATCAGTGGAAGGCAAGTCGACTCGCACCACACCTGGAAAGGCAGACATGCGAAGGGTGGGTCGAGGACAGCATACTCCTAAAATGATGAGATGGGAGAGGAGTAGTAGGCCAGGCAAATGAGGCAACCTGATGAGCAGGGATCGATAGTGCCATGGTGTAAGGCAGGTCCAGTAGAGCTCCCACTGCGTGAAGTGTGCAGGCAGGTAGAGGAGTGTACCAGGGCAAGAAGCACTGGGAAGCCCACAGCAAGGAACAACTGAAGGGTGTGCAAGAAGGAGGACAGCAGAAGTTCCAAAGGATCCACAGAGAGGAGCGAAGCATCCATGATTGGGAAGCAAGCCTCTAAAGAAAGGGCGAACAGACCCCTGAGTGCCTCTGAGGCCTGCGAGAGGAGGTGGGGGTAAGCCATGATGTGCGGTCAATGAGCAGGGGTAGGCCCTGTCCCCCCAGAAGGATGGGCATGAGATGGAGGAGTAGAAGTGGCAGCCCCTCTAGAAGCCCTACCGTGGTCCCAAGCAGCACCCCAGTAAGGGGGCCAGGAACAGGATGCCCCACCAGCAGCAGGAGGAGGAGGAGGAGGAGGAGGAGGAGGAGGAGGAGGATGCGGCCCGGGGGGGCATGGTAGAGATCCTGGACAGACCACAGGGTGTGACCTGAAAGCCTGGAGGGAATCCAGAATGGCCTGGGTATCAGGACAAAACAACTGGTCACCACAGAAAGGGGTGTCGGCAACAGACAATTGGATGTCGGGAGTCAATCCTGACACCTGAAGCCAGGCGTGATGTCACAAGGTGATGCCGGTGGTAGACAGACAGGCAGATGCATTGACTGCATTGTACCCAGAGTGAAGCAGGTGATGGGAAAGCGGGGGAATGGTGGACAGGGGCTGTGCCAGCTGGGCCATCCCCAGGGAGGGAAGCAAGGTGGCAAGAAAGTTAAAAGTAGAGGCACTCAAAGTGCGGAGGCACCAGATCATGTGGCCCACATAGCTGAGGATGTGAAGCAGCAAGGTACTAGAGGTGTAAACCTTCTTGCCAAGGAAATCAATGTGCCAAGATTCCTTATCTGACGGCAAAGAACTGGTGTGTCTGGGCCGAGAGGTCCAGTCACGAGCCGCTGTAATGACCATGGAGTCAGCCGCAAAAGCATCAGAAAAATAGGGATGGTCTGGTGGAGCCCTGTACAGCCAGTCAGACCCATGTGGGGCGGGCGTAGCAGAAGTGGGGTGATGCCACGCCTCAGTCATGGTGTTCAAATAAGCAGAAATTAAGGAAGGGACAACCAGGATAGGCTCCTCAGGCAGGCTGAGGTAGGCAGCTATGTCCTGCCAAAGGGAATCCTGTTCCATAGAGGGGAATTCAAAAACCTCCTGGATCTGCAACATCAAAGCCATGAAAGACGGCTTAGTCAGAGAGGAGACATCAGGAGGGGCAGGCAGGGCAGCATCCAGAACAGAGGACATGGGAATCTGGGTCCCCAAAATCCGGACAGCCCATGTCAGAAGTTTCCTCCATGAAGGGAACTCTGAAGTCCGGATCCCCAGACATGGACTCCTCATAACCAGGAGGAGGGGGGGGACCATGTGGAGAAGGCCGGATCCGGACAAAGCCCCTTAGGCGGGGGGAATGCCGAGGCACAGGAACTGGCAGAGGGTCCTGAAATGGACCATGACCCAAAGATTGCAGGACCTCAAGGACAATGCAGACAATACCAGTCACCTGGGAAGGTGGGAGGTCCACAGTCGGAGAGCACCCAAGGGCAGTGACCTGGGGAGAGGAGGAATGGTGAGGAACGTCAGTCCCGGAAAGTCAGGGGAGGGCATTCTGACCCCTGTGGACAGGCACCAGAGGAGGGGCAAGGAGCAAGGAGTGAGATGAAGGGAAGCCTTCATGAATCTGACCCCCTGAGCCCAAGGGGCATAAGAACGACAATGGAAAGAGGACCTCCACTGATGCAGCAACAGTGTGCCAGTGCCAGGAAAGACAGGGTGATGACAGGGATGGGGAACCCACAACAGTGAATGTCCTGGAGTGTGGAGCCCCTGCTGTCGATGAAGGAGCTTCCCCCATTGACGAGGAATGCAAAAGGGAATGTTCCATCAATGGGGAAGCATCCTCGTTGACGAGGAATGAGAAATGTGATGTCCCATCGATGGGGGAAGCAGCCCCGTTGATGAGGGATGCTCCATTGATGGGGAAAGAGCCTCCATCGACAAGAAATGAAAAACAGAAGGCTCCGTAGATGAGGGAAGCATTCCCATTGACGAGGGAAGGAGCAAAGCATGCTCAGTCAACAGAGGGAGCAGCCCCATCAACGAGGAACATTCCTTCAATGGGGGAACAGTGCCAGTCAATGAGAAACATGGTTTAGAGTGCTCCTTCGATGTGGGGATTCATTCCTGTTGATGAGGGAGTGAGCAACTGTGGCTCCGTGAATGGGGGGAGCAGCCCCATCAATGAGGGATGCTCCATCGACCATGGAAGAGCAGGAGAAACCATGGTCAACAGACAGAGCTGGAGGGAGTGTGAGGAGCGTGAGTCCCTCTCCCTGTTATGCCGGGAACGAGAACCCCGAGTCGGGGAACCCTTAGAATGGGTCCCCGAGGTCCATTCCAGCAGGGTGGCCTTATCAGCCATAAAAAGCTCCAAGACCCAGCAGGAGCACCAGGGGAAGGAGCAGTGGGGGTGCTGAGAGTGGTTCACAGGCTCGCAAGGTGAAGCAAGTGGATTCAAGTTCTCGAAGACTGCAACACAGAAGAGTGAGCTAGCTGCTACGCAGGCTGAAGCCAGTGGGAAAATGAACAGAGGGTACATGGGATCACTCACACTTATACTGAGGCTGAGGAAGTGATGTCATGTGGGCAGTCCCTGAAGAGGACTGCTAGAAGAAAGCTGCCATGTGATAGCACCACCTGGTAGAACTCCCAAGAGTAATAACCTACTGCAAGAGACCATTCTGTAGAAGATCTGCTGTTACAGGTGAGTAACCTGTTTTTATTTGCCCCCTTTTACTGTCTGACTGAGGAGAAAGTGAATGCCCAGAACAATTTGTAGACACAATCAAACCACCCATACTATGAAATGCCCTATAAAGGGACAACTTGTCTATCCTGCACATCCCCTATATTATACCAAAATACCAAACAATCCCTTTGTCATATCCTGCTCAGGAGGGATTGCATTTATTGAACTTCTTATGTATCTATGTCAGTCTACCATACCATGCTATGCCTGCTGGATTACAGGAAGATATTCTTAAGACCAGGATGGGACTCTCTGACCTATGCCTGTGAAATATTCGCTTCCGAATCAGTGAAACTAAGCTACCCTTACCTTTTCCACCTTTATACTGGCTTTCCCTTACCCAGTTGCATCAGAGTTAACTTCATAGCATTACCTTGTCAGCGATGTTATCATCAAGAGATGTAGTAGAGTCCAGGAAGGAGGGACTGAAGCTGATTGTTGGGATGTCCTGGCTAAGTTCCGGCTGTCTGTGAAACACAAAAGCAAAAGAGAAGTGGAGGACACATCCATGTCTGGTAGTAAAACACCACTGGTAAATTTCAGTCTACTACTTCTGAAGTGTTTATTGCAGGCTAGTGCAGCTGTCAAGCACTTTACTGCTTACTTTAAAACCAAATCTGCAAGGGCAACACCTCCTGTCCTTCCAGTTTCTGAACTGTCCTGTCCTGTCCTGTCCTGTCCAGAATGAGGGGCATTGAGATGCTGATCTGCAAACCTATCTGCATTTGAATTTTCTATATCTACTACATTCTGAGGAAAACACACTGCTTGTTTAGTAGTCAGTTTTCATGCGCACACTTGCCATGGAGACAGCATATCTAAAAGTTTGTTTGGGTGGTGTAAGTGCAGGGGCTGCACTTAAACTGCTAAGGAAGCTTCATGCTTGTCAACTGTTCAAGAAGCTCGGATCATCTGTTTACCAACCTCAGTGCACTGTTTTGTGTGATTATTTTGCAACAGTCCTGTTTTATCTCCACTTAATGGAGCCTTTACCCCTGCCCAATATAAATGTTTTGATTACTTAGCTGTTCTGCAACTTTGTGACATCAGTTGATGGAATCCAGGGGAGCCACTAATTCAGTTCTTAGCTGGTACACATCATGAGATCCTCAAAAACAGTACAATGCACATGGATTTAATCTAGTAATGTAAGTTGATGTAGTTCTTCCATACCAGTCCAGAAAAGTCACTTTTAGATTGAGTTCCCCGCTCTGTTCTGGAGTTGAAACACTGACTGACAAACTTTCCCCTTGGCTCCGACTCCTCAGAACACCTCAGTCTGAGCATTTCCAAAGCAACATGTAATCTTCACATGGGGAGAGGGTGAGCATTTGTGGACCAACAACCATACTGTATTTAATCAAAACATAATAAGGGTTAAGAAGGAAACAAACAGAAAGAGAACTTCCAAATTTAAAGAGGAATGGTTTTGAGGAGACTGGTCTAACTCTAAAGGAAGTTAGCAAAAGCAGGAGAAATAAGCATTTGCCAATGCCGAACGTTCACTTGCAGGTATTTGCAGTGGTGTGTGGTACTGGTACTGGCTTCAGAGGAGTGAGGAGGCAGCAGTGAGAGCAGTGGGAGCCGCACGGTGGAAGCTGCACCACAAATGCAACAAGGAGCTGCTAGTCAGAGAAGCTGGCCTAAGTGGATTAGGGGGAGAGAGAGAGAGTGTGCCAGGCAGCAGGAGCCACCAATAAGTAAAGCCGCACTGTGGCTAATTTAGAAGGCGGGGGGGGGGGTCAGAGGAGCGAGAATGGGGGGGACCAAATGTGCCGGGCAGCATGAGCCACCAATAAGTTTTATTTAAAAGTTGGTAACCAGGAAAGGCACCAGGAGCAGAAGCTCATTCCCAGGTGTGACCCGGAGGAGAGGGTACAGAGGAATAAAATACAGCAACTGATAATACAACATTGATAGCAAAGTTGTTACAAAAAGTAGGAATTTTACATAATAAAAAAGAATGCTTTATACACTGAAGAAATATCTTATATATACAAAATATTTACATTGATTATATACAATGAATTATATACAATGAATTGCAGCAAGTGAAGAAAGGGACAAAGAAGCAGAGGTAAGGGAGTCCTAGGAAGGGGAGCAGATGCAGGAAGCAGTAGGGGTTGGTTTGAGTATGCGCTTGAGGGCAGGGGAGGAGGGAGAAAGATGGCTTTGGAGGGGAACGCTATTCCAGAGAAAAGGAAGTCTATAGGAGAAAGAAATTTTGCCAGCTGATGTGCATACACATGGGAGGGAAAATGTGTGGGGCAGTTCAACCGTGAGTTGTAGGGTGAGAGACTAGCTGGATTAAGGAGGGAGGTGAGGTAGGGTGGAGGGATTCTAAACCATTATTTAGTGATGAAGGTGGAACAGTGTAAGAAGTGTCTCTGAGCGAGGGATTGGAGGGAAAGGGAAGAGTATAGGTCACACTGGTGAGTTAAGGAGGGGGAGTTAGAGGTGAACCTACAGAAGGTATGAAACAGGACATCAAGTTTGGCAAGGGAGGTGGCTAGGGCAGCACTGGAAATGGTGTTCCCATAGTCAAGAACCAAGAGGATTGGCCAGCTCACTGGCATAGTGGCAAGGTTACCGCTCGCAGCACCAGCGACCCGGGTTCAGAAACGGACTCGAGAGGCTGGAGGAAGATTGAGCACCCAGTGGCAGCTCTCCTCTGGGGGGGGGGCTCGTCTCATTACAATACTGCCACCTGGGTGACCACAGGTGGAGGTGCGGTGAAGACAGCATATGGGGAGGGAGGACACTGGCTGGGAGCCAGAGCACTAGCACATTGCCACGTGCTGTGCCCCTAGGCTTCCCTAGTGTGTCGATGTCCAGAGGGATGGCAACGGAAAGTGGACTCCCCTGCAACAGACGCCTGGAGATGGGACCCGGCTGCCCTAGAAAATCCACAACCAGGCTCCAGATGGGGCCTGTGTGGCACTCCCAATGAGGACTTATGGACTGGAGGGGACTACGGGGGTCCCTCTCTTCCCCACCCAGGGGGCAAACCACGGTCAGATGAAGGAAGTGCAGACAGGACCTCAGAAAGGAGTTGCCTGGGGAGGACATATGGGAGCGCACCAGCCTAGGGATCCCCAGAGAAAAGGGTCCAGAGCGGTGAGTAAGGGGGCATAAACAAAGAATATTTAAAAAAAAAAAAAGAACCATGCTGATCCATTTAACCGTGAGATCACGTCTTACAGGGAGAAGGAGAGAGAGAGAGAGAGAGAGAGAGAGAGTGGCTTTATGGTGGTAAAGTAGCCCAAGTTTACGGTGCAGCTTGGAGTTTTATTTTTATTTATTTATTTATTCTAGGATTATAGGTACCTTTGAGCCAAGGCTCTTTTTCCATGTCAGAAATAACAAACAACAAGGAAGCAACAGTGAAATAACAGTAAACAATTCATGTACAACAGTGCTATTGAAAGGGTCAATTATAGGAAGAGTAAGGTGTAGAGGAGGAGGAGGAGGAGGAGAGGTGTAGGTAGTTAACAGAGGCAGCTATGTTATATTGGTGAACACAGCTAGGACGCATGTGCCCACAAGGAATGGGTAGGGTCAGGTGTCCGGCGGTGGCAGAGAAATAGGGATGAGAGGAGAGGGGGAGGATGAAGATGCAGCCAGAGGCATTTGTTGAAAAATAAATGGGAAGGAGTAATAGAAGAGAAAAAGGGAGTTTGGTGAGCTGTAGTTGGAGAAGTTGTCTAGAGTGTAGAGCACTAAAGTGGGAAGAGAAGTTGAGGGAGGGATTGAGCCAGACCCCTAGGTACCTGTAGTTGGGGAAGTTGTCTAGAGGGGTGTTGGCAGCAGAGAAGGAGACTGGGAGGGTGGGTAGCCCGACGAGTTTTAGTTTAGATCCAAAGGTCATGGCTATTTTTTTTTTTTTATGCTTAGTTTTAGGCAGTTGGCATGGAACCAGGCTGTGACCGCTGTGAGATCGCTTTGAAAGGGGGGGGGTTGGATGGCTTGAATGGATGAGCCGGACAGAAAAAGTATGGTATCATCCACATACATGTGAATATTGGCATGGGTGCAGACTGAGGTGAGATCGTTAACAAACAGAGAGAAAAGAATAGGCCCAAGAATAAATTTCTGAGGCACATCTGTGAGGATAGGGAGGGAGGAGGATAGGACATTGTTAATAGAGACTGACTGGGAATGGCCAGTAAGGTAGGAGCTGAACCGGGACATGGAGGCAGAGTAAAGGCCAGCAAGGTGTAGTTTATTTAGTAGAAAAGGATGGCAAAACAGAGTCAAAAGCCTTGGCCAGGTCAATGAAGATAGCCAAGGTGATCTAGCCAAGGACCATAGCAGAATTAATCACATCAGTAAAGTGTAAGAAGGAGGAGATGGTATAGTGAAATTTCCTATAGCCTGATTGGAATGGGAATTGGATTGGAAGCAAGAAGGAATTCATTGAGCCTTGAGAGCATAAGGGACTTTTGGAATTTGGTGAGGGAGGGGAGAAGGGAAATGGGGGGGTAATTTCCAGGGACAGCGGGGTCACCACCTTTGAAGAGGGGGAGGACTGTGGCAGACTTCTAAGCTGCGGGGACAGTAGCTGTGGCGAGTGAAAGATTTAAGATGAAGGTTAAAGGGGTAACAACAGAGGAAGCAGAGATTCTGAGGAACCGAGGATGCAGGCCATCAGGACTTGCCTTTGAAGGGTTAAGTGAAGCTAGAGCACTTAGAACTTCTGGTGGTGAAATTAACGATAGTTGAAGCCAGGCATTTGTGACAGGGGTTGGAGGGTGCAGGGTAGAGAAGCAGGCGGCTCCTGGAGAATGGCACAGGATGTGAATAACTTATTTAGGTCCTCAGCAACAAGGGAGGGGTCAGAAATTAGAGAATCTGACACGTGAATAGAGGGAGGAGGGTATTCAGTGGAAGGGGTGCAGAAGTGAGTGAAGATCCTGACATAAGGAAGACGGGGTACTATTTGAGGGGTGCAAGCATGCCTTAAAGAAGTCAGATTTGGCACAGTGAATACTGTTACTGCAACTATTGTGGAGGGTGTGAAAGGCTTGCAGGGAGGACTGGTTACCCGAGGATTAAAAGTGGCACCAAGCGAAATTGTGCACTCTGCACGTGGCCAAAATATCTGGGGTGATCCAGAGATGGTAGTTGCATTTTATTAGTTTCGTTTTAAGTGGGGCATGGGCATCCCAGACTTTTAAGAAGATGGATGTGAAGTGTGCAAGGGCAATGTCGACTGAGAGGGAGGAGAAGACAGGTGACCAGTTTGACCAAGCCAGGTCAAAGAGTAGTTTACTCACATCACGGGATTTGAGGGGGCGGTACTGGATATATTTTTTGGTGGATAGGGGGAGGGTGAGACTTCCCAATGTAAAAGTTTGGGCAGTGGTCACTGAGGGCACTGGGTAAGATACCAGCAGAGCAGATATAGTGGGGATGGGTTGAGAGCATCCAGTCCAGTAGGGAATGAGTATTAGAGCTGGGGTTAGGACGGGTGGGTTCTTTGATCAGCTGGGTGAGGTTTAGAGCTTTGATCTGGTGACATGAATTAAGTGACGAAAGGGAGAGCCAGTCGAGAGTAAAGTCACCAAGAAGGATAAGCTCACCTGCAGATGTGAGGGCAGAAACTGCGGAGATAAGGGAGGAGTTTCAGGGAGGCATATAAAACCCCTACAAAAAGGGGAGTAGAAGCTGGAAAAGCTAGATTTGCCAAAAGGAGTTCATGGGAGCTGGGGATTGCTTCATGGTGGGAGATGGTGCGCTTTAAGGAGTGGGAGATGATAGCCACCCCACCCCATAAGTGAAGCTGCACTGCAGCTAATGTAGAAGCCTGGGGGGGTGGGTTTCAGAGGAGCGAGAACCAGGGATAGAGAGTAGGCCAGGCATCAAGAGCCACCAATAAGTGAAGCCGCACTGTGACTAATGTAGAAGCAAGTCACACCACGACTAATGTAGAAGCTGGATGGGGGCAGAGGAACGAGAATTGGGAGAGAGAGTGCAGCAGGCAGCAGGAATCAACAATAACTGTAACTCTGGCCATGCGCATTAGTGTCAACTATAATGCACATGGCTGGAGTTAAGGCTACAGAAAGAAATGAAGTGCTCTCTCATTAGAGCGGTTCATTTATTTAGCACAGGGTCCTTTGGACCCTGCACGCCCATCCCTCCGTAGATGCATGGCCAAATTATCAGCATAGCCATCTTATTACTCCAGCACATTTAGGTGGTAAACAAAATTTTCAAATCTGTGCCAAAACATAATTCTGCGCAAGTAGAATGCCATTCCGTGCCACAGGTAGAAACACCCATTTTGGACAGGATTTGAAAACGACAGCTGTGACATACATAAGCTTGGGTAATTAGAAGGTGAAGTTGAAAATCTGGGGTGAAGATATATAAGATTTCTGCAGCTATGAGGGTGCATACTGAAATTGCAATGAATGGGCAAACATTTAATTTTTTAATATTCTGACCCCAAATTTTGAACATAGTCTTCTTATCATCCAACCTCATGAACCCCATAGGTAAAAATGTTTAAATCCATGGGAAAATGCCATTCTACCACTGGTGCGAAAACACATTCTGGGCAGGATGTGAAAAAATGACAGCTGTACTGTTCATGAGGTGGTGTGATAAAATGGCTATATTGAAAATTTGGAGTAGAAATATTGAAAATCACGAAAGTTATGCGCATGCGTAGAACATTTTCAATGACCACACGTAACTCTTCCATTTTTAGGAGTTTTTTCACCAGATTTTCAAAATGGTCTTTTTGGGACCCCACCTCATAAAACACTGTCACTGTCATTTCATTCATTGGTCCCAAAAGGTGATTTAGCACAGCGACCATGCCACTCTGCACCACAGGTGTGAAAAAAAAGCCCAAGTTGAAAATCTGGTGCAAAAATACCTAAAATGGCTGAAGATATCAACATAAGTTCAAAACGCCATTGACAGCCATTATGCGGCATTTACCTTGATTCTTCAGTTCACAGTTCAGCTTTGAAGAGTGCAGACGTGTTCCACGCCACAGAAGATGACAGCTGCAGACCTCAGATGGTAAGTATAGGGCAAGGGGGTGGTGAGGTAGGTTGCTAAGGGAGGGTTGGATGGGAAGGGACAGGGAGATGATGAGGACCATTTTCTTTTTTTCAGGAATAAATAAAAAGATGTCAGGGGACTGTTTTCTTTTTTCAGGTTTTTTACTAAAGATGTTGGGATACTGGGAGTGGGCTCCCCAGTGTCCTAATGTTTTGTTGGAAACACATCAGGAGACACTGGGAGTGGACTCCCCGGTGTCTGACAGGGAAAGGGAGCTGCGCCAATTGATGTTTTGGGACACTGGGAGTGGATTCCCCCGTGTCCCACTCTGCTGGCTGTGGGGAACATGATGAGGGACACTGGGAATGGGCTTCCCAGTGTCCCACACTGTTAAAGGGGGGGAAGAAATGTATCACCCAGGACACTAGGAGTTAGCTCCCTAGTTTCCCATGGTAATGGGGAGGGGCAAGACAAATAGGAAGGGTGCCACCACACATCAAGGTAAGGGTGCATTAATCCTAACTCTGCAGCTAGTAGCATGAAGCCGGGGGGAGAAGAGTGAGGACCGGGAGATGTGGCCGATGGCAGGAACCGCAAGTAAGTGAAGCCGCACTGCGATTAATATAGAAACCATGGTGAGGGGGCAGAGGAGTGAGGACTGGGGGGGGGGGAAGAGTGCAGTGGGTGACCAGAGCTGACAAAAATCATAACTCCAGCCATGCACATTAGTGTCAAGTGTAATGCGCATGCCTGGAGTTATGGCTACAGAAAGAAATGAAGCGCTGTCTCATTGGAACAGTTAATTTCTTTCAACTACAGAACATGCCACATCAGCAAGCAGAACTACTGTCATGACCAGAGTGCCTGGTCATTGATGTACACTGCCAAACCCATTGCAGTTTCAGCTGTAACTGGCTTGGCAGTGACACACCTCTAAAATGCCATTAGTAGCAAGACGCTCCTTGCACAAGCACAAGTGAATGCAAAAAGAAACCACTGCGGTTTTCAAAGGATATGGCTGAAAAGGTAGCATTCAGGGGTTCCATGTAAAAATAGCGAATCAAAAATCGCTAAAATCAATAGTGCGAATGCAAAACGGCGACCTGCAAAATAGCATCTGTAAATAATGGCGCTTACCTATTTAGCCGACTTCAATAAAAGCAAAATTAATTCTGTGCCTGAAAGAAGAACAACGGCTGACTGAGATGAAGTTGGAACAAATGGTTTCAGGAGCCAGTACAAGTTCCAGAAAAAAAAGTGCAAAAATATGGACGAAAGAGTTGCTTCTGTTGTGAAAGAATATTCACATTGAAGCAGATACCAATATCTGTGAGGGCTGGCATACAATTTTCAGTGCCAGGTCTAAGTGAAAGCAAGTACTGAAAAAGGAGGCTGTTTTACAATTAGTGCACTATCAGTGGAGGATTCAATAAAGTAAACCAAGTCATCAAGACTTTTTTTTTTTTTTTTTTTTTAAACACTAGATGTCGCTGTTTTGATGCGGTACTGTGTTGTTGCCATGTAAACGTTCCACTGGTGTGGGGGGAATAAAGCACTTCTACTAAGGCTAGCATTAAGAGATTATGGGTTTTACTGCGCTGTTGCTTGAGTCGCTTATATTGTTAATCAGTAGGTGAGCGATGGTGCTATTTCTTCATGTTCGCTATCATTATTGTAGCTGAATTAGAAAGTCGCTGATTTGCCTTTGCTGTTATTGCAGTCATGTTGTTTTATTCGCTATTATCATGGGTTACCGCATTCAGGAAGTATAAAGAGACACAGAGGGAAGAGGATAGGGAGGTGTAACAGGAGAAGTGGTGGGAAGCAGAGAAACTGGTGAGGAGTACAAAGGAACAAACTGAGGAAAGAATAGCCCAAGGGGTAACTAAAGAGGACATGGTGTGTTTTTTTTTATTTTATTTTAATTTTTTTTTATTAAGGTACATAAGTGAAAAGAGAGAGACAAGGGAGGGATTGTGAGGTTCAAAAGGGCAAGGTGGAACTGTGCAGAGGGAGATCAGGAAAAAGCAGATATCCTGAACAAATGCTTTTGCCCAGTCTTCACAGAGGAAGGGGAAGGGGATGGGCCACACAAAACCAGCCGGGGAACTGGAGGGAGTCCATTTCCAGTGGAGAGCATCCTAAAGAGACTTGCAAGTCTGAAAGTGGACAAAGCTATAGGGCCAGACGGGATAAACCAAGGGTACTGAGGAAGCTCAGGGACGTAGTGGCTATACCTTGGACAGCCCTATAACAACTCACTGGAAACAGGAGTGGTTCTGGAGGACTGGAAGTGGACAGATGTAGTCCCACTTCATAAAAGTGGTTGTGGGGAGGAGGCTGGCAACTGCAGGCCAGTCAGTCAGACATCAATGGTGGGGAAGTTAATGGAGTCGCTACTAAAGATGGTGGAGTGTCCTGAATCCAGTGGGTTACAGGACCCGAGGCAGCACAGATTTATGGGAGGGAGAGGGGGGTGTCATATCTGGCAAATCTGATAGATTGCATGATCAGAAAACTAGAACAGGGCGGGCTGGTGGACATGACTTACTTAGATTTTAGTAAGGCATTCAGCACCGTACCACAAAGGAGACTCATAAGGAAATTGGGCTGCTTAGAGGTGTATCCCAAGGTAGTAAACTGGGTAAGAAATTGGTTAATGGATAGTTGACAGCGGTGGTGGTAAATGGAGTTCACTAGTGGTGTGCCTCAGGGCTCAGTACTAGGACTAATCCTCTTTAATGTCTTTAGAAATGACATTGCAGATGAACTGGAAAGGAAGGTATGACTCTTTACAGATGACACTAAAATCTGCAACAGGGCTGACATGTCAGAGGGGTGGAATGAATGTGCAGAGACTTAAGAAACCTCGAGGCATGGTCAAGGGCATGGCAGCTGGTTTCAGTACGAAAAAGTGCAAAATCATGCATCTAGGGAACAGAAACCCAGAGGCAGAGTACAAAATGGGAAAAGAGGTAGAGATGGTCACCAAACAGGAAAGAGACCTTGGAGGTAGTCGTATCTCATGACCTAAAGGCAGCAAGGCAGTTGGAAGGGCTAGTGGGATACTGGGGTGCATAGGGAGATTATCACCAGCAGAACGACAGAGGTGGTGTTGCCACTGTATAGATGCTGGTGAGACCCCACCTGGAGTACTGTGGCCAGTTCTCTAGACCCCATCTCTAAAGGACATAGACAGGATGGAGGCTGTACAGAGGAGGCAACTAAAATGGTGAAGGGACTGCATCAGAAGCCCTATGAGGAGAGGCTACAGGACCGAATATGTACACCCTGGAAGAGAAGAGAGAGGGGAGACATGATGGAGACCAATAAATACCTCATGGGGTTAAATAAGGTACAGAAGGGGAGTATTTTTCAAAAGAAAAAATGCACAAAAACAAGGGGACATGCAATGAAGTTGGAAGGGGGAAAATTTAGGAGAAATGTGAAGAAGTACTTCTTCACTGAAAGAGTGGTGGATGCTTGGAACAGTACTCCAGCAGAGGTGGTGTGAGTGAAAACAGTGGTGAGCTTCAAGCATGCACGTGACAGGCACACAAGTATCTTAGTGGGGAAGCAAGGGGGGGGCCGGAAATCAAGTAGTGTTGCAGTGACAGAATAGGGTAGGCAGGAAAAAATTGGAAGACTGGGTGGGCCAAGTGGCTCTTATTTGCCATCAAATTGTATGTTTCTATTCCTTTCCTGATCAGTAATTGGAATTCATACCACCAAGTCTGTATGATGCGGAGGACATTGCCAATCTAGCAAGCTATGGCATATAGCCCCCACAGTTTAGACAGTTTGCACTCGTGTAGGTTCATGTAAATTTAATCGAACCATCCAGGTTGTTTGGATTTTTTATACGCAATTCTCATCCTAATACTGTTACCAGCTGCATTTACTTGATTTACGCTATATATGTAAATGAAAAACATAGGAAAACTAATTCATCTGGTCTGGTTCTGCATTCTGAATGAGAATAAACACTTTATTCTTGTCAAAGCAAATGGGCACTACCACCCTCCTAAACCTGTAGTTAGTACCAGCACCAAGTGTCAGATCATTTCAATTTAAAATGTTTCCTTAATGAGATGAAAAATAAGGTTTTCAAATCCTTTTCAAACAAATCACACTTCCACTTTGAATAAAGAAGTCCTCCTTATTTTATTTAAATATTATAAAAAGCAAAGGGAAGGGAAGATTGTTTAACCAGGGGTAGCACACTAAGTTGAAGCTTGTTTCCAGATGCCACCTGGGAGCACAAGGAAGTTAAGTGACTTGCTCGGGGTTACACAGTAGCTAGAACAATCAGCAGCTCAAAGGGGTCAAAAGACTTCACATTTCAAACTGAACCAATAGAAGAGAGAGAGAGAGAGAAAGAATAGCAGTGTACTCACATTGACATTGTAACTATGCAAGTCCCAGGTAGTTCCTTGGTTTAGGATACTACCGACTCAGATCCACTACTCCTGATGCACGGGGGGTTGGAGGTGAGATCCTGCACCTGGCTATCCCCACTATCCAGCCAGGTACAAACAGGCAGGTATTTCACCTTAATTCACCACAAAGTATACCACTCACACTCTCCCAAGTGGGCTGATGATGACATCGATATGAATAGCTATAATTCAATTCTTAACACACCAAAGTTTTTTTGAAATCAATTTCATTCAGTATCGTTAACTTTTCTGATGGAAATTCCATAGGCATCAGTGCTCAGTTATAACTGACACCATAAAGTGATTTTACTTATCTGTTGGCTGGTGATCATCTCCTCTGGGATTTCAGGTTGCAAGTGTCATAATGGATGTCACTGCGGGTGCTAGTGAATGCCGTGCGCTACAAAGTATTAAGTAAAATGATACAAGTGGCAATGGCGTACAGCTCCAAACAAAGCAATCATGTAAACAGAGGACAGACAGACACTAGTGAAGTTTCAGGTAGACCCCTTCCTCGGGCCACACATCCTTTCCCTTCCTTCCCTGAAGCAGCTTCTCAGACCACAGATTCTGACATTCCTATCATTTAATAACTGGTGTAGAGATCAGTGAAACACTGACAAACTAAAAATAGTTCCACGTATTTTGTTTCAAAATCATCAATAATACACATACTTAAATTAATGAAATGATGCCTAAAAGAAAAACTACAATGCATAAATTGAATATGCAACAGGGCAGTGCTTGGATAAAATTTTCGGCCATGATGTTTGTGGTGACTGCAGATGCACTTCACTTGTAGCTACACATTACTCTACCACACGAGGTCATCCCAGGTCAACATATCTTGTATGGATGTATCATTTATCTAACACCATCATGTTGCATATCTCCTGGATATACACTTCACTAGTGGTGAATATATGGAGCAAATAATTAATGTTATTTGGGGATAAATATTTCTATACAACAGGAGTGTGGATAAAAAAAAGATAAAAAAGTGACATCTAAGCTGGTGACAACAGCAGGAACAAATTCTCAAAAATATATTGATATTACTGTTATCAAATGGATCTTGAAGGTTAGTATCACAATAGAGTACTGAGCCAATCAGAGAGCAGCTTTCACAATGCTGATGACATCACAAGTGCAGCACTGATACTAGCAGTTAAATCAAAGAGAAGCATTTAAATGTTCAAATAAACAGCAGTTTTTAAAGTTAGTCTAATAAACTGATGTCTTATATATTGAACATGCACTGGTCAAACTCAAAGTATGTGGAAGAGGCAGGACTTTAATAACTCACTCGTGGCTCCGCTACTCATAAGTTATGGTCCTGCCCCCTCTCGCGTGGAGAAAAAGTACATATTTTGAGTCAGCTCATTGCATAGTCCCTATATTTTCATTTAGAGCAGATTTTATTTCACTTAGAACATGCTATTTCCAATTGGAATCTGGAAATAGAACAGCAAGAACAATAGGTCTCATGGCCAGTTTTCAATAGGAAGAAAGGCAGTTTTAAAGTAGAAGTGCAATGAAATATATTTTTCCTAAAAAAAAAAAAATCTGGCTTCAGCTACAATTAGGAAAATATTATATCTGTCAAATGTACTTGTCTAGGTACCTTCTATGCTGCTTACCCTAGGTCTTTTAAAAATGTTTTTTAATCCTGACCCTTGCCAGTTCTCCAATGCTATGTATATGCAAAATATGATGGCCATCTTCTTTTCTTGAGAAAAAACTATACTAAAACATTCATAAAATGCTCACATTTTGGTGGAATTAGAAATTTGTACCACCAAGTAAAACTGAAAGATGTCCAGAAGCTTTTAAAGTGAAAACAAATGTAGGGTCCACTTTTATGCCCAATTTCGTTGCACTGCTGCTTTAAGCTAAAATAAAGTAAAACATGAATAACACTTTACAGGTAGTGTGGTTTATATCAAATACATAATGGGCTGCACTGGAATGACATCATTATCTGCACTAGTGAATGATAATCATAAGACCCACAAGTCCTGAGTGGCAAAGTGTATTTTCTGATCCTATGAGCGTAAGTGCTTTCTTGCACCTGCTCTGACTGCCCCCAACCTAGTTAAAACATTTACTTGCCTTTCTATTCTACTTGGCAGGTAGCCTACCACTCTCATTTTGGATTAGGAGCCATCCTTCCTGTATAGGCCTTCCATTGCAAAAGGTTCTCTAGCAATTCTGAAACACAAAACGCTGACTTCTCATACCATGGCCTCAAGTCATGTATTAGTTTGCCTCAAAGAGTGCTACTCCAAGATGTCCTGTTCCTGCACTCACTCTCTCACCTCCTTACGGTTTGGTTTGAGATCCCCCTGCCTATACATTTCAATGTTCTTCTGTAGAATTACAGAATCATGTTTTTGATGTAGCTGTCTGTATCTAGGCTTCTGTCACCTGATTGTCCAATCATATTTTTACCACTTTTTGCAGAATTGCATAGACTGGTCGGAAAAACTATTCACCTGCTCCAATACATTTATTGCAAGTTTTCTTTCTCTTGGTGATCCCCTTCCACGAATGATTCAGTCTGTAGTAACCCACTGCCCCCAAAATCTGCCCGTTAGATTAGCATTGATGATTTTTTATTTATATTTGTGTACTAGAATAGCCTCATTTAGTGGCAGCATTTAGTTTGCAAGTGTGTCCTGGGAGGCAACAACAGGAGCAGAGCAGCAGTCCTGTTTTCATGGCTATTACATTAAGACAAGGTAAAGGTCAACAAGTCATCAAAGCTGAACATCAGTTACATTGCAAGGTTGCCCAAGACTGCTACATAATAGTTGGGTCAGTCAAAATAAATAAAAAAGGAAGATAGACAATTTAAAAGTTACATACATAAAAGTTATGCAGACTGTCTGAACTTGAGGTTGGTAACATCAGCTTCAGCTGAACAAAGAAAAATGGCTAAATCATAAAATAAGTGACCCTCCACTAGCCATTCTAGGCTTTTCAATATCCTGCCAAGACCAGACTGGGAGAGGCAGAAGAGTGGCAATTTACATCTCCTCCGATATCCAATTAACTACCACCTACTCAGCCTCCATCCCTAAAGCACATGAAATCCTTGTCTTGCAACTCTCCCTTCCACACTCAGTCCCCATTTATGTTGCAGGGGCCTACTGCCGCCCAGGCCTCAACCCCTCTCTGGTGACTGATCTCACTTCTGTCATCCTTACCCACACCTCCTTGGGAGAAATCTACATCTTGGCTAATTTTAACCAAAACTGGTTATCACCCTCCCTCCATAAGGTCAAAAATAGCACCGCCACCCACAACCTAACCCAACTCATTCTTGAACCTACCAGAATCAACCAAAATTCAAACAATCACTCCCTACTTGACAGGGCGCTGACTTCCCACCCACAGAGAGTCATCAAATCTGGAGTGCTTTCTGATGCTGTGAGCGACCACCGCATGACCTTTGTAGTATGCAGAATTCACCGCGCCAAAGCCCCACATAAAATCCTTGCGACTCACTCGTACAACTCAATGCACCTAGGCCTGCTACTACTACTCGACTTATCATGCACTAATTGGTCCCTTATACCTACAGCTACCACTATCGATGAAGCTGCAGAATATTTTAGAGGCAAATGCCTCAAAGTATGGAACCAACATGCTCCACTGAGCAAAGTCAGAGTCCACTGAAATCATCTTCCATGGGTCTCACCAGAACTAATAGCTTGCCAAAGAGCAAAGGACCAGACCTGGAAGGGTCACAAAATCTCTTAGCTCCCGATAGATTAGGATTACTATCGGCAACTTTGCGATAAGTGCACCAAAGCCACTTGTTCGGCCAAAGCTGACTACTTTACCAACACCTTCCAATCTAACATTAACTGCTCTTCAAAATTCTGGAAGATCCTCTATTCCCTCTTCTCTTCCCCTTCTTCCCTTCCTACACCTCTCCTCTCTATAAACAACTCTCTAATCTCTGACCACTTGAGTGTTGCCTTTGAATTTAATACTTATTTCACCTCCTGTGCCTCTGCCCTTCTATCCTCCTTACCTTCTCCTCAGCCAATTCCTCTCCCTATCCCACCTCACACCCTACCTCAGCCCCTCTTCTCCTTCACTCATATAACCACCTCTGCCACCTTAGATGGCTTGCTCACCCTAAATCCCTCCAATGGCTGCTCGCCTGATGGGTTGGACCCCGAGCTGCTCTACCTTTCCACGACAGCTATCTCTGCTCCTCTGATGGAGCTTCTCAACCTCTCATTTAATCTAGAAGCTATCCCCACTGGCTGGAAGCACACCATTGTTCTCCCACTCCCCAAGGGTGAGGACCCTTCCTGCTCTGGAAACTATCGACTGATATCTCTTCTTCCCACCCTCGCTAAACTGCAAGAACACCCAGTCCTATCTCAACTCTCTATCAATCTCACTCCAACTTCTTCACCCCCTTCCAATTTGGCTTCCGTAAAAAAACATTCCACCACTACCTCCTTGATTAGATTCACTGATTACATCCTCTGTGGGATGGACAGTGGTCAAATCACGTCCTTCTTTGTTGACCTAGCCAAAGCTTTCAACATGGTCTCCCACTCTATCCTGCTCCACTCCCTGTCCACTGCAGCCACAAACTGGTTATGAGCCTATCTTATAGGCCGGACCCAGTCTGTTAGAATAGCAGATTTCATTTCCTCCCCCCCTCCCAATCGACACTGGGATCCCACAGGGATCGGTGTTGGGCCCCATCCTCTTCTCAGTGAGCTGCCATCTGTCTGTGAATCTACCTCTATCCACATGTATGCAGATGACACAGTACTTTATACCTCTGGTCACTTCCCCTCCAATGTAGCAAACAGATTCCAGAATGACTACAACAATGTTCAGTGCTGGTTTTGCTCTCATCATCTTTTTCTAAATGCCAAGAAGACTGTCTCCATGACCTTCGGCACAAGACAGAGACTCTCTAGGCTCCCCTACTTACCCACCTTCCACACCCTCAATGGGACAGTCCTTGAGGACACCACCTCTTTCAAATACCTGGGGGTTTGGCTTGACTAACACCTTACCTTCTCTGGTCACATGGACGCCATAGTAAAAAAGTTGTGCCAAAAGTTAGGCACACTATTTAGGAACCGAGACAGCATGCCTCTCCTGGCTAGGTGTGAACTTGTCCAGAAGATGATCCTTCCCATCTTTTACTACTGTGATGTAGTCTACAGTGCTGCACCTAAGACCTCCCTGGCCAGATTGGACTCCTTATTTAATTTCTTCTGCCGTTGCATCTTGTATACCCCTACCCTTACTCACCACTGTCAACTCTACCACTCCCTGCCTTTTCCTTCTCTAGAAAACAGGCACCTCCACCACTGCGCTAAATTGATCTCCAAATTCTGGTTTGGTTTTCCTACCTCCATATCGTAGCTCTTCACTATCAATCCCTCCCCCACCCTTTCTTTCAGGGCCACCAATTCTCGCACTTTAGGGGTCCCTCACCACACTACTACAGTCGGCCAGTCAGCCATCTCGCATCACTTCCCCAAGTTATGGAATTCCATCCCTCCTCAGATACACCACTCCTTGTCCCTTCCCTCCATCTCCACTGCATTACACAATTATTTATCCATGAACTGCAATTGCAACTGAGCTACCTGGTTGTTCCATTGGAGCTGTCAATAGGTATCATAGTCACAGCTCTAACAGATACCTATTATCACACTTACCACCCAAATCTAACTGTGCTAATGTAACTTACTCTCAAATTTTATCTTGATGTCTGTTATTGCTTGTATATGGCTCTCCACTATGTACATCTAAAGTTCTGTATTTTGCTCTCTATTATGTATTGTACCCAATGCATTTGGCACCATCTACTGTGTTCTCTGGTTACCCATGTCTCAATTGTTATGTCCATCCACCGTTTATTGCTATGTAGACTGTTGTGCTGTTCATGAATATTGTAACCTCCCAATTCCCCTTCACCTCAGGGTGCACCGTGAAATGAGCAACTAGTTGTTCAGCATGTCCTTCCTGGTGAAACTCTTAAATAAATAAATAAATACATACGGCTGGGCTGGGCATACCTGTAACTGGGTATTTATTTGTCTAGTGTATCTACCTGGTTAATAAAAATGAAATAAATGAATGAATAAAATAAAGGTATGTGCCAACATGTTTATACATTATATTTGATGCAGAACAAGGTGGGAACTTGGTGAGATACAGTTACTGTATGCGGAGGCCCTACTAGTACAGGTATGTAAAGTGAGCAGAAAAGTAATAAGGACCAGGAAGGATACCATTAATAGCTGTAGGGTTAGTCTGGGTGATTGAATAGCACTACCTTGAATTGTAATATATATACTAGGTTTTTGCAGTGATCAATTCATGCTTTCTAGAATGATAGAAAGTCCTTAAATGCAGTGGCAACAATCTGCTTCTTGATTGATAAGCTTGTAAGAGGGTTCTTGACTTGTGAATAGACAGTGTACGCGTACCACTTTGTCTAGGACGGTGGTCTCTTAACCAGAGATGCCAAGGAACAGGTGAAAAATCACAGCTCTCCTACTAGCACAATTCTGTCACTGTTACATCTTGACAAAAGTACAACAGCCAGAAGTAATATATTAGGTATTTTAGTGGTCAAATGAAGGGGACCTTTCCTAAAGTGTTTACCTAAATGTTCCCTGTGACGTAGACAGCCAGTTCTGAGTGCTGTATCATTTCTTTTTAATATAAAATGTAATACTGATTGTCTCTGTTGAAAATCTGATGCTCTAGGAGTGACCTCACTCACCCCCCCTCCCAGATTTTAGCTAAAAGATGAAAGCCATAAGAAAAATGCTGACAACATGTGAGTTCACACACACTCAGTTTTTAGAGACGATGTGTTACATGTAAGGCCTTAATTAAGGATCCTGTCTGTCTGAGTTAATTACAACTGTAGTTGCTATAACATATCCATTTTATGACATTGGAAGGAAAACCCAGGTTATTATTACATAGAAGTACGAAATCATAAAGATGCTTTCATGTTCTGGAAGGAGGAAGTTTATTATGAAATCAAAAGAAGTGTTATTTAAAGGACATGAATTATGCTGAAGTTGCAGAATGTAATATTTTTGTATAAGATATATATTTTCATATATCCTGACAGGGAGGAGCTAGGTGACCTCCTGAAAAGAGGTGGGGTAAAAGCCAGCTTTTAATTTAGTCTGTTTTACTTCACAGAGACACATTTTAACCTAGACTCTGACAAGGATACATCTTTGGAGCATTTTAAGCAAGTATTTAGAGACTAAGTACTGAAGTAGGAATTAGCACTGTCAGGGCCACAGTAATGGGGAGGGAAGTGGGGAAGTTGTCCGGGGCCCTGCGCTCAGGAGGGGCCCACCTGAGGAGCTGGCATTACCCCTGGCATTAGCTGGTTCAGAAAACAGGGGCCCATTTCAAGTGACTTGTCCGGGGCCCCAAAATTCATAGCTGCAGCCCTGAGCACTGTTTAAACCTTTTTCTTTTAAAAGATTTGTATGTCTGGTTCTGTATTTTATGCTTTACATATTTTTTACTATCTTAGTAAAATTCTTTTTAAAACTTACTTGGTCTGTCTTTGACTTCTTTTTAGTTGTAAGAAAAGTATATGGTTATTGCAGAATAGAAACATAGACTTTGACGGCAGATAAGGACCGCTTAGCCCATCTAGTCTGCCCCTCTTCCTATCTAGAGGATAAGCTGCAGATCCTATTTAACCAACAGCCTATTTCGTCCTACCCCCCCCACAAAAATTGCCTTATGTCTGTCTCATGCATTCTTGAATTCTCCCATAGTTTTAGACCCCACAACCTCCTCAGGAAGGCTGTTCCATGCATCCACCACCCTCACTCAATACTGAACATAAGCTTGAATGGTGATACCAAACTGGAAAGAGAAGCGTTTTAAATCTCAGGTCTTTATTAAAGTTTTCAAGAGTTCATCTCTGTATACCTGGTTGGGTGCCCGTAGGCAAGGATATCTGGCCCCCCCGAAGACAGATCTATCTGAGCCTGTGCATTGGGTATGCTAGCAAGAGGTTAACAGTTTGAATCCCTCCAGAACTTGAGATCAAAGGTTGATCTGAACTCACAAAACAGACAAGAGGGTTACCTTGTACTGTTCACAAGGCTGCGCTCAGAGGTTGGCACTTTGGGAGTAGAGGGCCTGACCTGCTGAGTGGGTCTGTGACATTCCCTACTACTAAATGATCTGGAATATTGGGTTTGTTTCAGTTCTTTGTTGCTCTGTTTTTCTGTGTGCTAGCTGTCCTAGTGTTACTGGGACAAAGCAATGATTTAAAGATGCATCTCTATGGTTTCTGTTGACTTTTTAAAAGAATAAAATAATGGGTTTATGAGAATGGACTAAGAATTTTCTGTCATGCAAAATGCTAATGGGCCTGCTTAAGAAGGGAAGTATAAAGACACAAGGGTTAGAAAAGCTCTCCAGAGTTAGAGATGACCAGTCCTGACTTCTGTTGAAATCTGTTCTATTGCATGATGATCTTAACACTAAACTAGCTTCTTACCTTTTGTCCAGATGCTGGCTACTTCTCGTAATGTTTTGTCGTTCCACCTCTCCATAATCCTCAAACTGTTCCTCTATACTGACCAGCGATGTGATGGAACTGGTGCTGAGGTCAAGAAACTCAGAGCCATGGTAGTTGTCAGCCCTGGTAAAAAAAGATGATTCATCATCCAATTGTCCACCCCAAATGATTCGGTTACTTTATTGACATTAATGTCCACAACATTCATGAACAGCACATTTCCAGGTGTGTTCTGGCTAAGGATACATGGTGTTGACAGAACAAAACATAAAACGACAATAATTAAACAGAAGACAGTAAACAGCTAAAATAAGTAACATAGGGGTGTTTATGCACACCTGTATAGGACAGAATACAAAAATGTAGATACAAATTAAGCAAATAAACAGTTTGTGAGATAAATTTATTCAGGCTTAGATGCCCACTATAGTGGGAAGCAGCTACAAAAAAATCTGGCCGGTCCCCTGACTCACCACTGAAAGACAGCTGTGATGCAGAGACATGAACCTGAGAAGGGAAAAGGTTCCAGAGGGAAGGGTGTCTCCAGGAGAACACAGCTTGTCCAGCAGACAGGTGACACCTAGAAGTAAAAATGAGCAGTGGTTTGAGTAACAGAGGGAGGATTCAGCATGAAAAGGAAGGAGAGGTAGTCAGGGGGAGTGTTAGTCCATAATTAATTAATTTTTATTAATTTAGAATTTGGGAGAGGCTCACAGAATCAGAGCTCATTTCCAGGTGAGATCCCAGGGTGGGGTATACACTGTGGGAAAGAAGGTACAGCACAACACCACAACACAGAGAGTAACCAACAGTGACAAAGCCCCATTTTATTTAGGGAAATGCTATAAAATTTATAAGTAATCAACAGCAAAAGAAAAATGTAGTTTGGCAGAGATTGAAGATTAGATACCCACCAGGCACAAGTCTTGAGTGCAGTTCAACTTGAGGAGATAGGATATCTAGACAACCCAGGGAGGGTAGTGTATGTGAGATAATGGTGACAAGTAAGCCAAGGAAGACTAGAAATGATAGGGGTGTAGTGTCATCTGAAAAACTAAACAACACCTTTCTTGGTGCTAAAAAGTAGAAAGGTGGAGCTCCCTCACCTCAATGATAGCTCCACCACAAAAAAAAATTTCTAGTATCTCCCAACAGAAGGGAAAGGATTGTAATGTGACCCTTGAGAGGTGAGCAGCATGATTCCCATCCAGCTCCTGATTTCAGTGATCTGTCCCTGCACGCGGATGTCTTATGGTGTCTATAGGGAAAGTGCAAGGAAGTGCTCCATTTACTTGAATGGCACATCTTTTTTAAAGCTGATTTTCTGATGTCAGATCATGTTTTGGTACTGATTGATGCCAGGGTTAGTTGAAAGAGTGCACCCCCGCATTCCCACTATAGAGGTGTCACAAAATGTCAGAGCACAGGGGAGGATCACAGAGTCAGGAAGTGGAAAGAGATCATGCTGTCAGCCCCTTGGGGCAAATTATGATCGTCACAAACCCACTTAGCAGGTCAGGCCCTCTACTCCCAAAGTGCCAACCTCTGAGCGTAGTCTGGTGAACAGTTAACAGAACAAGCTATCTATCTGGAAGGAAACAAATGGTATCAATAAATGGATGGGAATCTGGCCTTAGGGCAATTATTTCTGGAGTGCTCCAAGGATCCATTTAATTTGTACATGAATGATTTTGTTTTAACCAATTCTGATGTACAATGTCACTTATATGCAGATGATACCATTATTTATGTGGAAGGCACATTGATAATGTAGATAGAATCTATTCTGCAAAGTGCATTTGATGAGCTTCAGATATTTTATAGCGAGTCTAAACTTGTTCTGAACTCAAAAAAATCTCAGGTTATTATACTGTTCTCTAAAGAGAATAGTGTAACCTATTCTGAATTAGGTTTGAATATAGTAACCAAAGATAAAATTGTTCTTGAACAAGTATAATGTTATAGATGCCTACGAATGTACCTGGATAGATCATTAGGATAGACTTCCCACATAGAACATATAATTAAGAACGTTAGTGGATGTTTGGGTGCACTATACAGAATTAGAAATTGTATGAATGAAAGGGTAAAGAAGCATACAGTTATAACTGCACTGATTCCACTTTTGGATTATGGAGATATTGTTTATATGGGGCAACCTCAACCCAGTTAGCTAAAATAGATGTTCTTTTTAATAAAATAGCAAGGTTTGTTCTGAATGTACCTAAGAGAACCCATAGAAGTGAGCTATATCAGTCTTTGAATTGGATGTACCCAAATGATAGAAGGTCTTTTCATGCTTTGATATACATGGTTAACTCAGTTATGGGTAAAGTACCTGAATATATTACCGATGAACTCCAGGTTAGGACGATTAGAGGAGGCCTATGCTCTGTGGAGGGTATGGAATATGAATTTCCCAGAAGGAGGACAGATTTGGGTAGAACACACTTTTTTCATTTGGGTCCCAATTTATGGAATTCATTGCCAGTTCATCTTAGACCACTTAATTCTAGCCCTTGTATAGGAGAAATAAAAAGATGACTCAAAATTGAAGCAGATAAAAGGTTTATTGCTGATCTACCTTGAACACAGTGAGTGGGATATTCAGAGCAGTTGCGCAATGCGCAATAGGGATGCACCCGCGCAAGAGCGGATATATGCCATAGTGCGATATTCAGCGGGAGTGGCAGCGCAAAACAACATGGAATGCGCCTCAGCACAACAGAAATGAATGTATGTGCAAGTGCAGGGGGCATAACCAGGAATAATGTGCGCAGTGTGATATTCAACAGTAGGTGATGTGTGCAGTAGCGGAGCAAGTGGAAGTTGCGCGACAGTGGAAATGAGCCAAAAGAAAAGGGAGCAAGAGAGGGGAGGATAAATGCGCTACAGAGAAGCCATAATGGGGGGAGCATGGAGACAGAGTGGCAGGGAGGCAAGACAAGAAGCAGGCGGTAGGTGTGGCCAGAAGGTGGACGTGGGCCCACTGGAGGTGTGTGCGAGTGAGAGAAAGTGTGTGTGTGTGTGTGGACACGAGAGGGCCTGAGCATGCCATAGAGGGCAGTGGTCAAGAGGCAGGGCACAGGGCCGGCCCGGTGGCACTGAGGGCTGAGGCACTAGACACCACACCTCGCGCTACGCCGGTGACCCGGCTTCGGGAACGGACTCGGGTTGCCGGGAGTCAGCAGGGGGAGGGAGGATCGAGCGTCCCAACGGATGCTCTCCTCCCTCAGGGGTGGGAGCCATGACCACGTCACGCGCTCTGCATCACTCTCACGGCTGGTGGAAGCACCGACCAAGGAGAGACCGAGGCTCTCTGTCGTCAGAGCAGGGAGAAGACATCAGCTAAGCATGAAGGATGAGAGCGTCGCCAGCACACCGCCTTCAGGACGTACGTCCAAGCGTGGGTCGCCTCAGAGGATGGGGAAACTAGGGGAAGAAAAACGAGAAAATCCTCCGGTAGCACTAGATGATAGCCTCTTGGTACCATCCAGGACCACGAAAGAGGACAGACCCCAATGTGCAGGAGGGCACGGAGGCACTCTAGGGGCAGATCCCACCGGAGGTGGAAACGGGGGAAGTTGAGAGGAAGGAAGGAGTGGGCTCCGGGAGTAGAAGGGGGTATAAAGATAAAAAGAGGCAGGGCACAGAGTGATGAACAGCCAGAGTTGTACCTGGTGCAGGGGCAGCACCAGCGACATACAGCTGGAGGGGACCAGGTAGACAGCCGCCTGGGGGGGGGGGACATCAACCAGGGATATGGCCAGTGCCACCTTCCAGATGGAGGTGGTAATGAGGGGTGTGAGAAGGCAGGGAGGCACAGACATGGAAGGGCCCATCGGTGGTACACCCAGAACAGGCTGTACCGTGCCCGCACCACCTTCGAACAGTACAGTGACACTGAGATTGTGGTGCGGTACCACCTGAACCGGGTGATTCTGAGGCAGCTCTGTGAGCTGTGCATTGATGAGATGCAAGCACCCACACGACGGAACCATGCACTGTCTGTGGAGACTAAGATCACAGCCGTCATGTGCCTGCTCACCACGGTCACCTCCCAGAGACCAACAGGGGACACAACAGGCATAACCCAGTTGGCCATGTCACACCTACTTATACAATTCTTCAGAGTACTGCTGCCACATGCAGCAGAGTACATCTGTTTCCCCAGCACACATGCAGGAGTTCCACAGGGTAGCATGGTTGCCTGGCATGCTCAGGGCCATAGACTGCACCCATGTAGGCATCCACATGCCACCTGGCCCATAGGGGGTGGCATACATCAACCACAAGGGTTACCCGAGTGTCAACTGCCAGGCAGTGTGCAATGCCAGAGGGCGCATAATCAATGTCTGTGCCATGCACCCTGGGGGAGCACACAATGCCTTCATTTGGCACCAGTCCACACTGTTCCATAGGTTCGTGAGTGGGGACATCCCCACTGGCCATCTGGTAGGTGAGCATGCATAGCACGCTGGACGATGGGTGCAGATGTGGGGGGGTGTGGGGCATGAGCAGGGGTGCCATGGGGAATGACCATGATGGCCCATGGCACAGTGTCACAGACTACCATGCTAATGAATCCCCTCTACACACAGGTGACAGTGGTTACCCACTACGGCCCTGGCTGCTTACACCATACCGGCACCCCATGACCCCAGCGCAGCAACAGTACAATGAGGCACATGCCACAACATGGAATGTCGTGGAGCGGGTGTTCGGGCTGCTGAAGGCATGGTTCCATTGCCTGCACACATCAGACGGTGCCCTACAGTACAGCCCCTCAAAGGCCTGTGGGCTATTCCTGGCCTGCTGTATCCTGCACAACATGGCCACGAATTGTGGGATAGCCATTGAGGTTGAGGAGGGGGATATCGGTGGGGATGAAGAGGACGCCGGTCCAGCTGGTGTTGGGCAGCCACCCCCTGGGCGAAGGGATCCCCGGCTGGCCCAGCAGCACTGGGAGACCATCGCAGAGGAGCACTTTGGACAACACAGGTAGGTCAACAGGGCCAGGTGCAACCACCAAGGGCAAGGGCACAGCCCACAGACAGGCAGGCAGGGGTGGACACCTGGGGAGGACGGCATCAGGGGCATGGGAATGGGCGGGGGACCTCACACAAAGGCAGGGACAAGCAGGGATGCATGCAGCATGCACACTTATGCACACACACCTCAATCCATGCCCACAGGGCTACAGGCATGCCCACCCCAACAGGCCCCCCCACACCCACACAGGACCCAACACTACCATGCCCAGTGGCTTGCAATGTGCGTGCCTCAGATGCTGAGCACCATTACACAGTGGCAGGCAGCGCTACGCAGGCATCATCATGCACATGCCACAGTGGCCAGCAGCCAAGAGGGTGTGCACAGGGACCATGTGTGTGCAGGGCTGGGCACCACACCCATGCAATGCACAAAGAACACCACAGTGCACACAGGGCAGTGGCAGACAGTGGCTGTGGAGGGGGACGGGTCAGTCATGCACCACAGTCACACGCCTGCCATGGATGCATGGGCGGCCCTGCTGAGACCTGCCAGCCATACCAAGCTGACCAGTGGCCTCATGGGGTGGCACCAAAGGGCCTCCTAGGGGTGACGCTGCGTGAATGTGACCATGTCCGCACAGGGGTCTGCAGGCCACCAAACATGCCCACACCAGGCATGCTAATTATGCCCACAGCTGAACCCGGCATCGACATGGCAGGGTTCGCATGATGCCAAGAACGGGGGGTGGACATAGCACTCTGCATGTTGTATGGCGGCTGGGCACCCATCCAGTTGGCCAGTGTAGCCACGACAGTTGCCATTGCAGTGGTCTGCCTGTTAATGGCAGCGGTCATATCCACCCGCTGCTTAGCCAAGTCTGCCAGGAGTAGGGCACAGTCCCTGCTTCGCCACACCTCTGCCTGGCACAGTGCCACATAGAGTGCATCCACCGCCACCACAAGTCACATCTGCTTATCCACTGAGGTCTGGAGAAGATAGCTGTGGTTGTCCAAGGGGTCATCTGCATGTCCAGCATGCTGTCCCCTGTGGTGTTCCTGGCCCTGCTGCCCAGCGCCCATCGACGGTGGGCACCACACAGCACTGCCATCCTGGGGTACGTCCACATGCAGTGCACTACCACTGCCCCCCACTCCTGTCCCCACATCGACACTGGACAGCTGCTGCTGCTGCCCCTCTGGCTGCCGATTGCCAGGCACCACTGGCGTGGCTGCAGCGGCAACAACAGCCCCACTACCCTGGCCACATGCCAGTGCTGCCCCACTGGAGCCCGCAGACTCAGCCTGGACAAGGGCTGTTGTGCAGGCAGCCATGCCAGCACTACCTGTAGAACCGCCTGGGCAGATGCCATCCATGGGATCATCCTGTGTCCCACATACATCACTGTCCGGGACATGCGTCACGTCATCATCAGTGCTGGAGCTGTCCCCCAATCTGTGTCTCAGCACACTGGACACCATGAGCAGCATCATGCTGGAATACAGCCAGGGCCTTGTCCGCACCCACACCACTGGCATCAGTCCGGACAGATATGCAGGGCTGCAGATGGTAGGTCCCTCGGACATCTGTGGAGGTGGGTGGGTGCTCCACCGTGTCCAGGGCCTCCCCTTCGGTGGACACAGCCACCACCGCTGCCCCATGCAGACGCTCAGGAGCTGTAAAGGAACACAGTACCATTAGTGGTTCCACCTGGCCCTAGGGCCTGCCCCCCTGCCACCCTCACATTGCCAGTGCCAGACCTACCATGTAGTGATGGGCTGTCGCCCATCTGGAAGCCTCTGCCAGGAACACCCTTGATGGCACTACGCCACATGCTGCCAGCCACCTGCTCCTACCGTGGTGTCAGGCTGGGTACGTCCTGCTGGTCCCCACCAGTGGCAGCACGTGCCGCCCTGATGGCAGCCACCTTATCTTTGATCCACCTCCTGTCCGTGCCAACCTTTTTCTTGCAATCCTGCACAGAACACTGGTGGCTGTCCTGCTGGTTGACAGCACGCGCCACCTCACCCCACACTGCGGCATGGGCCTGCAGTGTGCCCCTCTGTCCACTGAGCAGTGGCTCCCTGTCAAGGTAGGCCTGGAACAGGGCATCAGATTCTGCCCTGATAAAGTTGGGCCTCCTCTTTTGCACCCTTCTCTGCTCCTCTTCATCCTCTCGCTCGGTCATGCTCATGCCTGGGGGATGGACAGGTGTTACCTTGGACTGTGCAATCCCATACAGCCCTCCCAGACCATTGTCCCTACAGCCCCACAGCATGCCACCTACCTCAAAAGACTGTAATACCGATCCATGGCCTATGCATTCCCAGGTCGCATATTTATAGCACATTGCATGCAAATGAGGGCAGGTGCAACTGTAATGGGATGCAAATGCAGTGAATGTGCCGTGGAATGACTCATGAGCCAATTAGCATAACCTGGCTGAATATTGCACTGTTGCACCTTGCGCAATGGTGTTGAGCGTGCTCAGGCTGTGATGCACCACTGTGACATGCACAATCGGCAAGCCCGCAGTGCTGATGCGGATGCTAGCGGCGCTGCTGATGCACTGCATGTGAGAAGCAGTACAAGGCACTGACACTACTGTGCCTGTGGCACTCGTGCGCTATATGCCCAGAAGGGTGCTCGTGCCATGGTGCACCGTGGGCACCATGGTGCCTCAGCATGGTATGCCACTGTGTGGCATCACACACATGCACCCTACTCCGCTACATGCAGGGGCTTCCCAATAGCACTGTTGCACTCGTGCGCTGTATGTCCAAAGGGGCACCTGTGTCATGGTGTGCTGTGCACACCATGGCGCCTCATCGAGCTAGGCCACTGCATGGCATCACACACATACACCCTACTGCCCTACATGCAGGGCCTCCCAATAGCACTATGGTGCCCCGTGTGTGGACAGACCCTTGACCCTGTGGCTGACCTTTGCTCTCTAGGCACTATGCATACACATGGCTGCCCCTTATTTCACAGTCCAGTGCCAGCATGATTGCGACTGGCAGTGCAGTACCACGCTGCCTTTGCATGTGAGGCATGTGCGCTACAAGGTGCCATTTTCTGCTCGCCAGTGTCAGTACCATGCCGCGCACCAGAGCACCAGTGTGGACAGTGGTAGAACTAGCAAACCTGGTGGCACTTGTTGAGCCCCACGCAGGTGCCCTTTTTGGCCAGGTTCCCCTCCTGAGGCCATGCACAGCAGTGTAGCAGGAGGTGGCAGAGGGCCTTGAGGAGGCCACAGGGAGCAGCAGCACCACTGAGAAGTGTTGCCACCACTACTGGGACCTCCAGCAGTGTGATCCCAACCGCCTAGGGAGATTGCAGGTGTGTGCCCGGCGGGGGCGCCATGCCACGGCCAGGTAAGTGCTCCTTCGCCACACTAGTACTATCCATCTGTCCTGGTATCATGGTGATCAGCAGGCCATGCCACCGGGGGGGGCAGTATCTGTGTTGCTGGTTGTGGGGGTGCAGAGTACACCCTGTGCCACGGCTGCACAGCTGGGCTGTGCAGGCACACACACACTGCAAGGGGGGGCTATGGTTCAGACATGTACTGATAGGAATCTCTCCATGTTTGCACTCTAGGCCTGGAGGATTGCCGTAGGGCCCGGTAGTGTGGCGGGCAGGTCAACAATGGTGGTGTGGCCATGCAGGCAGGGCACAGTGGTGGTGCCAGGGGTCAGCTCGCTGTCTGGACACTACACTCCCCCGACACATTCTTGTTCACAGGATCCCTACACTAATCCGTGCAGGCTGCCAGGGCACTCTGCGACATGTGGCTGCTTGCTCCCCTCTCAACTTTAGCTGCTCTCCAAGATACTATGTGGCTTGTGGCTACAAGTTCAACTTCTTCCTCTGTGTCCCCCAAGTGTCACTGTCCGGGGGCCAATGCGGACAATTGACCCTGCCCAGTCCTCACTCACTCTCAGTCCCTCACCTCTCATGTCTGTGACTGGAACTCCCCCTCCTGCTTATATTGGGTGGGAATTCATCTCCCCACGCACCCATTGTGACCTCCCGAACTGTGGGAAGCTCCAACCAAGTGCAGAGAAGAACTAACCCTTTTTCTACTGGGCTGAATTAGGCCACAAAAACCCTGGGAGAGATAAATAGAACTAGTAATCTCCCAAAGGGGGTGTTACATAAACATAGAAAGTGATGGCATACAATGACTGCTGGGTCTGTCTAGTTTGCCCATTTTTAATTATGATCACTTTTTCAGCAGAACCAACTTGCCCTACAGCACTGTTTCTTCCACCCAACTCCTTCCTCTTAGGATTCCTTTGTGCCTGTCCCACGCATTTTTGAAATTCACCTTTGGTTTCATCCCCCTGTAACACCTAGGTGGCGCTATCCCAAGGGCTACTACCCCTGTCTGCTTGGCTAGTAGCAGGTTAAGAGGCCTGAGTTCTGAAATGGGTGTCTCCACCCAGAGATCAGGTTTGGTAGTGGTCAAGCTAACCTGGGCACAGCCCTCTGGGACACTGTAACCCCCCCTTTCCCCTCTAGTGGCCTGAACACTGCACAATAATCACTTTCTTAATACCCGTGGTACACCACACAAGTACCCACACTGTTTGCACTTACCACCAGGGCTGGTTCCTCTGGCTCAACCCTGGGAACCCCCTGTAAAACAAGGTTATGCATAGTAAATAGCAACAGTACAGTACTTTGAGCACAAACTGGAACCACAGTCAGATTACATGCAGAAAAAGTTAGATCTGATTTATTCAGGGGACTTGAGCAAGGGAGGGGAAAAATCAGGTTAATTAGCTTAAAGGTTATATCAAGCAAGCAGTTATGCATGCACTTGGAGTCCCCCCCCACACAGTCACACCTTTGGGTACCCAGGTGGAGAAGAGATGGGCTAGCCAGGACTGTTGCCCGGGGTTGACTGGTGTGGCAGCTGGTTGGGGCCCTGTGATGAAAAACACAACATGCACAGTACACAATATTTGTAATCCAGAGCCAGAGGGCTTAGTTCGTAAAGGAAATGAAACAACAAGACAATCAGATGACACACTCAGATTAAGCTGTTGTTGCAGGGAACTACCCTGGTATTTACTCATGATATCAAAGACTGGATACAGGCTGGATGAAAATTGAGACTGCAGGTGGTTGATCTGGAATGCCAGGAGAAGCAGGGCCCACACGAGTTGCAGAGGTGTCATTCCTGTTCAAGCGTGGAGCAGGGGCTGATCCCCAGGCAGGTCTCTCATCAATGGCTTCTCTGTGCAGTGGGTAGTCTGGCTGGGCCAGTCTGGCAAGGTCCATACTGCTTGTAGACAAATTTAGATGCAGTCCGTTTTGGGCTGGATACAGCTTCCAGCAAGCAGAACACAGTTCACACAGTGGGGAACTAACTCACAACCCACTAGGAGCTCATAGCACATTTACAGTACATGTACGGGAATTCTACTGTACCAGGTAAAGCGCTCCCCGGTCACAATCGCAAAGTCTCTGCACACATCGGGAGCTATGGGGTAGCTGGAACTCCCAACAAGCCGATCGCATTCAGCAAAATCTTCGGTCTTCTTTAGGTTGAGCCTGGCCCACTTCAGTAGCTTACTTTAGTCACACAAACTTGGATTTAGTCTAAAATAATTCTCTTCTCGCCATCTCAGGAGCAGCACACCAACATGCAGGCCAAAAACTTAGCCTTTTCAGAGTTCTTCCAAGCGAATCCACTCAGAATCACTTCAGCTCCTTCTTGTTCAGCTTCCAGCTTAGATCTAACTGAAAACTGCAAGCAGCCTGGGACTTCCCCAAGATCCAAAAGTTTTGGTTGGCTGATTTGGCTGTCAGTCAAAGCAAGCACTCCCCCTTCAGTTGCAAAAAAGGCACAAAAAGTTCAAACTACAATTTCCACAGATTTTGAATTCAGACAGCTCCTCTAGTCTGGCTACATTTTAGGTCCCACCAGTACCGATTGGTCCAATTTGCAGTTCAGGACCAGGATAGTGGAGACAAACAAAACAGTTCTTGCTACAAAGAAAGCAGGTTAAACAAACTACATTATCATTATCACTCTAAATGATTTTCAGTAAATAGTTACATCTTTCAACAGAGCTCCCTCTCAGATTACTTAAGCTGCAATCAGGCAGCTCTTAAAGAGACAGTACACAGAGGCTATACAGGCTCTGATAATCACATTTAAACTGCTAAAACGCAAGACACAAGCCTGGCAGTGAGCATTTAGGTAAGCTCAAGGAAGACTTTTTGGGAACCCAATTTGTAGGGGGTTACACGCCCATTGCCTCCCATGAAAGGCTATTCCAGGAATCTACCAGCCTTACTGTGAAGAAATACTTTCACACATCCACCTCCTTCCAGCTTCATATCAAGACCCCTTGTTCTACAGCACCTTTTTCTCTGAAACATATCTCCCTCTGGTACCTTAACACCCAAGAGGTATTTTGAAGGTCTCCATAATAGCCCTACTCTCCCTCCTCTCCTTCAGGGTGTACACACTGAACTCTTTCAGTTTCTCCTCATAGGGCTTCTGATGCAGACCTTGCACCATTGTGACAGCCCTCACCTCTCTTCATGCTGCTTTCTCCTTTTTCCAACTGTTCCCCCTTCCACGCTTTTCTCCTTTGACTGCTCTTTTCTCCCTTCTTCCTTTGCTAATCCCTTGTTCCCTTGAATAACTTGAATCCTGGTGGGACTCTATCCCCTTAAGATCTCCCTACTCTCTATCATAGCTTGTGGCAGGCCACTTTCTGCCTACCATATTTCTTCTGTCATCCTTCCAGCTACATTAATTTTCCATAGAAGTAACATTTGAATCATCCACTGAGGACTGTGGCTGCCTCCTGGATGAAAGCAGGCCATCACCTCGGTATAGGTTCTTATCCTTCCAGGTTGGCCCACAGTCCCTAGTGTAGACACACCTCTCCTTCCTGCACCATTCCTTCTACCAGTACTCGAAGGCCTTGGTCTGGAGCTCCCTCGCCTTCCAAATATAGTATAACATGCACTCACCACTCACATTTTAAACACATGGGAAACACGGGATCAACCAGATCTACCTTTAGCAAACATTATATTTACACATGGAGATTACTACAGCAATTCATCTTTATATTTCAGGCAATGAAACACCTTTATCAAGTTAGTCCATTAGCAGCCATTGCGGCTCTGACCAGAGTTTGTTTTTTTAAAGAGCTTACCCTTCCCAGTGAGTTGACTCTAAGGAGCTGCCCAGCCCATCTTCAGTGCTGCCATTGATGTGTTGGTCTCCATCGTCCAGCCAGGTATCGCCTTGCTCACTCATCTTGTCTGCACAACCTCCGTCAGTGCCATCGTCAATGAGAAGCTGTATCAAAACAATCTTCATTATCACTAGTAGAAGTGCATTTTATTTTGTGCTAGCAGATAGCTCCAGGCTACAAACTGAGCAGATACAGTAGCCCTGCACAACATTTACTGGCTTCACACACAATCTAGAAGCCTAAATGTAATTTTTAACAGAAATCACCTTAAAAGTCAAAGCAAATGTTCCTCAAAGCAGTGGAGGGTTCTTTCTCTTTTTTTTTTTTTTTTTTTAACAGAGATGCATCTCACTAAATTGATGGCAAATAGGTTTAGTTTAGTTTATTGTTCTAGGAATTACTACCTTTGAGCCAGAGGCTCTTTTACAAAGGTTCCACGTTAATTAGGTACAGTACAAAAAAAGGTTACATAGATAACACAACAATCTGTGCTGTGTCAAGAGCGAGAAAACATATACAAATACATATCAAATAATTTGTGCAAAAGGACATGAGATAGCAATAATCACATTATTATTACAAGATAGAGGTCATGCCAGATTAGGAGAAACAAATAGGGAAAAAGTCCAGAACAGAGAGGGTAAGTGAAAGGTGTGGGGAGCAGACAATAGCAGGAGAAAAGGTTTCCCAAACATGTCTTTGTCAAATAACAGAACAGGGTGGGTAGTGAGAAAATAGGAGGTTTAATCAGGGCAGTCACAGGAGCTGGAGGTGGCAAGGTGAGAGAACAGGTCTTGGATACAAGGTGGAGTGAGGCCCAGAGTGGATTTTTTCACCATCAGGCAGGTAAGATACTTTATCTGGTTTGAGAGTTGCAACCAACCTGAGTCAGCATAGAGTTCACATGTGTGGGTACGTTGATGTGCACCAGTGAGCAGCCGACAGGCCTTATTTAGGGATGTTGTAATGCGACTAAGTGCTGTAGTAGTGGCAGATCCATATATAACTAAGCCATAGTCAATGACTGAGATGATAGAGGATTGGATGGCAATCCTCAGTGCAGAATGGGTAAGGAGCCGTCGGTTCCGATACAGAATCCCAGTTCATTGATTAATAGTTTTTGCTGTACTATCAATGTGAGTTGCAAAGGTTAGGCCTTGATCAAAATTGATTCCAAGATATTTGAAAATTGGCACTTGTTCAAGGGTATTTCCCAGGTCTGTATTAATGGTGAGTGGGACTGGCCGTTTCTTGTTTTGTGGGTTAGAGAAGAGCATGGATTTAGTTTTTTTGTGGTTTAGAACCAGCTTATGTTCAAGGAACCATATCTCAACTTTGGAAAAAGCATGCTGAAGGTTGAGGCGTAAGAGGTTTGGATCTTTATGAGTGGCAAGAATCACAGCATCGTCGGCATAGAGGATTATTTGTTCAGGGCAGGATTTGGGGAGGGAGTTTAGGAAAAGGCTGAAAATGAGGGGGCCCAGGATGGATCTCTGGGGAACTCCTGAGCGAACTGGTTTTGAGTCTGAGAGAACTCCAGCAACTTTTACAGATTGAGAGCGCTGAGCAAGGTAATTTTTTACCCAGTCACCAGGACCCTGCGAGAGCCCTAGGGATAGTAGATGTTTGATAAGTAGGCCATGGTGTACTGTATCAAATGCCTTGGTTAAGTCAATGTAGACTGCTCCAGTTAGGTTTCCTTTGTCCATGGCATTGTGGATTGCTCCTGAGAATTCAAGTAGGGCAGTCAATGTGCTGTGCTCTTTCCTAAATCCATGCTGCTGAGTGCATAGGATGTCCGTCCGTCACTAGTTCCCTTTGCAGGGACAGTAGCACAAAAACTGTTTGGATGTGTGACTGCTTGACTGCCATTACATAGTCTCTACAGTTTGGTGTAGAGGGAGATGTGGTTAGTACAAGGGGAGTAGTTCAGGCAAAGCAATAGAAGGGGTTAATGAGTGGGTTCAGTCTGGCCAGGGTGAACTTATGGCGGTACTGTATACTAAGGTTTATACTAAGGCACTAGGGGTGTGAAAAGGTGTTTGCCCATGAATGCTCTGTCAAATTACTCATAATAGCAAATTTGATCATCGGGTTAAGATTCCTGCTAAGGTACTAATGGAGTGAAAAGGTGTTCGTATACCATGTTGTTACACCCATACACAGCTAAACTCATCTTGAGGACAATTCTGTGGCAGACCCAGAGTGGAAGACAAGCAGTAACTTTTCATGGATGTATCCATGTGGGAGTAGAAATCCAAGTTTCCATCTAGTCACACACTTAAGTACTTGAAGTCAGAGACTTTATCAATGGCAGAAACAATCAAGAGTGGAGAAGACTGCAGTTTTGCGGAGGTCTTTTTTCAGAATCAGAACAGGAATCTGATTTGAAACCAGAACCACCCAATTCTGAACACCCATAGTACAAACCAAAACAAATGTCAAGTGCCAATGAGCATGATTTATTCCATCAAATTAAAAAAGATCTCTTTTGAGCCATTCCAGTAGCATGGAGGGTTGAGGCACTGTGGCCTTATCTCCTGTCATGCTAATGACCTGTGTTTGTGGTGTGAGTGGGTTACTGGGGGTTGGCCAGGGTGGGAGAGTATGGAGCATCCAGAGGACAGCTTTCCTCTTCTGGGGGGTGGGTGGGTTGGCGGTCTTGCCAAATGACTACCCCTAGGTGGAGGCCTGAGAGTAGTGTGGGTCAGGGATACCAAGGATGAGAATGTGCTGCGGGACCCCACAACATGCATATGCTCACATGCTAACATGCATGCCCCAGCAACAGGGATGGTCAGTAATCCCAAAAATGGAAGGTGGGAGATGCTGGCAGGCTACATGCTGCCTGTACCACACTCCCAACCCACAAAACTGGACTTGCGCACTGGGGAGGGTGGGAAGTGATGGCCCTCCACTCCCTGGCCCTGCCATGGGGGAACTCTGTGGGGGATTCACTGGAAATGGTCTGGGTTCAGGAGCAAGTGACGTGGCCCCCACAAAAAAAAAAAAAGGTGGATGAGAGCGCTCTCGCAGAGAGAATCACAGTCTGTCTGTTGGCAGGAGTCCCTGGTAGAAAGAAATAAATAATAATAATAATAATAATAATAAAAAGATCTCTTTTGAAACCCACTCAAATTGTTGAAACATTTTTTTAAATGTAAACTGAAGGTAGGAGTGCATCCCTGTAGTCATCTGGCAGAGAGAGGAGGAGATTAGGGCCACTGGATTCCAGCAACTGGGGGGGGCACTGGATACCAGAAACAGATTGGAATGGAATGGAATGTGTGAGAAGCATACCAGTGAACACCAGGCACTGCTTGGCATGGGATGGCATGAAAGAGGGAGGTGCCAATGGACCCCAGAGACTGCTTGGTATAGAATGGGGGTGAAGGAAAGGGCACCACTGGAAGCTAGGTACTGTTTGGCATGGGACAGGATCAATGAGGGGGACACCACAGACTGCTTGACATGCAATGGAATAAGTCAGGTGGACCTAGTGGGGACCAGAACTGCTTGGCATAGGACAGGTTGCATGAGGGGGATGCCAGCAGACACCAGAGATTGCATGGCATGTAATGGAATAAGTGAGGAGGTACCAGTGGACACCAGCTACTGCTTGGCATGGGATGGGATGATTGAGGGATACAAGCATACACTAGGAACTTCTTGGCATGGGGTGAAATAAGATAGGGGGTACCAGTGGACACCAGGGACTGTTTTGCATGAGATGAGTGAGGGATGCCCGTGGACACCAAGGACTGCTTACAAGGCACGGGATGTGTGAGTGGGGTGCCAGTGGACAACAAGGACTGCTTGCCATGGGATAGGATGAGTAAGGGGTTGCCACTGGAAGCCAGAGAGTGCTTGGCACAGGGTGGCATAAGGGTTGCCAGTAGACATCAGGGACTGCTTGGCAGAAAAAGTATCCACAATGTTGGTTGAAGGCATCCACTGTCAAACGCTGTGTTTGCTGTATATTTGTTATTAAATAGCCTTTACATAATAAAAATATATTGCTTAAAAAAACATGTATGCATCAGTTAGGGTTTCATCACAAAGTCACAAATCTAAAGAAAAACAAGGTGAGGGTAAACATTACCCAATGTTTGATGTGGTGGGGTGTTCCAAAGGATTTAAATAAATGGTCAAAGCAATATAAATTGTCCTACTTGCAGCCCCCTTTCTCAAAGCACCACTGTCAGGGGCAATGTCAGTGCCTTGAAAGACCGTGTCTGTAATATACTGTATGCTGTTGTCTCTTCAAGACTTCTTCAGTACAAGTAATGCACTCAGGAAATAGAGTGCATGTGTAACCAGTTTGAGCCAATGTGTGCCAAGACTTCAGTTTCTTTGCTGAGCTTACTTAGTCCTGTTATACAGTTGGAAAATAAATATAATATAGCCATTTTACTTAAATGAGTCTTGGAATATGTGCTGGGATCCTGCTCCTGTTTGCTATAGTGGTCTCCACTGAAAGTCTACAGAAACTAAAGAAAGAATCAAAGGTATCAGAAAAGTATACAACATGGAAGTGAAAACCAAACCAGGAGAGAGACAGTAAAAAATACAGAGAACTCAGGACCAGAAAACAGTGAGTACTCAGAATATAGCAAAAGAAGAGTTGCACAGTCTTAAACAGAACTGAAGTTAGAACTGAAAGTGTTGTGTGTGTTAGTCAAGGAGCAATTCAAGCCACCCAATGCTTTAGTGTTAATTGGAAATCTTGGTGAAATCTTGGTGAAAACTGGAGACAATGGGAACAAAGGCTGCAGCTTTACATGACAGCAACTGGTGTCAGTGAGAAATCTGAAAAACTGAAAATAGCTATTCAAACCCCAGGAAATCTTACTGTATACTGACAAATGCAGTATGGTCTCACCATAGGACTGCCCTATGGTGAGACCATACTGCATTTGTCAGACTACAGTAAGATTCCATTGGAAGAAACAAGATTACTATGGTAAGTAATGTTTTCTTTTGTTACACAGTATTGGTGATGAAGGATTAGAATTATACAACACTAAGAACATAACATATGCAGATCCTCAAGCACCCACAATGGCTGAAGTGCTTGAAGTATTTAGAAAGTACTACAATCCAAGGAAAACACTGTGTTTGTCTGACATCAATTCTGGGCACTCCCCATGCAAGAGTCAGCTGGTATAGACACATTTCTAACTGAGTTAAAACAAAAAGCAAGGAACTGTGAATTTAGTGACACAGAAGACCTGATGCTGAGAGATAAAATTGTGTTTAGTGTGACCAATGATGCCCTAAAATCTTTCTAGTGTCTTGTCCCACCATTTGGAGTATGCTGCTCCTGTTAGCAATGATGACTATGTATGTCTCTCATGTAAATTCCACTGTTGGAGTATGCCACTCCAGACTGTTATGCTTACTATGTATTCCTTCTGTGTAACTACCTTGTTATTCTCCCAGGTCGCACCTGAAAATAGGCACTTGCTGTCTAGCGTGCTTATCCGGTTACCAAAAGCAAATAAATAAATAAATAAATAAATAAAAGACAAAATGTTAGCTGATCCTGCTTTAACAGTAGAAGAACCTGTTATATGTAGAGTGAATGAGACAACAAAGGCCCAGGTACAAGCAATGGCAGGAAGCATCCAGGAAAGGTCAGTACAAGCTCACATATAGCACAGTGGCAAGAACGATATCAGAAAAGGGAACAAACACAGCACACAGAAGGTCTTACCTTCAAGGGAACTGAAATGCAAATGGTGTGGGAAGGTCCACCAGCCAAAACAGTGTCCTTCATATGGTGCCATATGTCACAAGTGTGGAGGAAAAAAAATCACTATTCCATGGTTTGTAGAACCACAAACCCAGAAGCCAATACCAGTAAAAAGAAATCCAGAGAGATAGACACATTATTTGTTGGAGTAATACAGAAAGTGAACTGAGGCACAGGGGAAGAAGAGATGGATGGAGCCTGGTATGCAGATGTTAATACTGAGAAAACTGTTGTTACCTTTAAACTTGACACAGGCACAGAGGCAAACGTAATTCCAATTGAAACAGTAAACAAGTTGCCAAGTCCTGTAAAGATAAAGCCCACCAACTCATTGCTAATAGCTTTTTGGGGAACAAGAATTGTACCTCAGGATTGTGCCACTTTGCAAGCAGAAGTGCAAAACAAGAAAACTAGTCTGCTGTTCTTCACTACAAATGAAAACACTGCACCTTTACTTGGACGGAGAGCACATGTTGAACTGGACTTGATATGCAGAATTAATTCTGTGCATGTGCAATCTCCTGCAACAAAAGAAACATTAATTGCACAATATCCTACAGTATTTGAAGATCTAGGTCATTTCCTGGGAGCACATCATATTCACATGGACACTACAGTCACTCCAGTAATATATGGCTATAGAAAAATTCCCTATGCAGTCATGGACAAATTGAAAGACACCTTAGCAGCTACTGGAGTCAGGTGTTATAAGTCCAGTGCAGGTGCCCACTGTGAACATTCTTGTAATCACAGAAAAATAGAAATGGATCCCTGAGAGTCTGCCTGGACCCAAGAGACCTCAATAAGGCAGTGAAAAAACAATATTTTTTCATTCTGACCCTTACGGATGTATAGTGCAAGCTGGCTGGAAAGCTGATATTTACCATATTTGATGTAAAGGATGGTTACTGGCAGGTAATCCTAGATGAACAGTCTTCACTGCTGTGTACTTTTAATACCCCATGGGGCACTACAAGTTTAACAGAATACCATTTGGGTTAAAATCTGCACGTGAGCTATTTCAGCAGAAAAATGCAGAAACTTTTGGTGACATTGATGGCGTCCACATCATAGCACATCATAGCAGATGACATGATCGTAGCTGCATCCACAAAAGATGAGCATGATCAAACATTGCGTCAAGTCATGTAAAGAATGCAAAAGATCAATATCAAATTTAACAAAGACAAAATACAATACATGATGAATCAAGTCAAATACATGGACCATGTCATTACTTCAGAGGATGTAAAGCCAGATGAAGGGAAAGTAACAGCAATAAACAACATGAAGTCACCAGAGGACAAGAAAGGACTAATGCGTCTAATGGGCATGACCAGATACCTAGCCCAGTATATTCCAAATGAAGCATCTTTGATTGCGCCACTAAGTGCACTGCTTAAAAAAAAGACATAATGTGGCAATGGGGACTGGAGCATGAAAAAGGTCTGAAATTTTTAAAGGAAGCCCTGCCAAGAGCACCAGTCCTTAGTTTTTATGATCCTGCAAAGCCACTAGAAATACAAGCATATGCATCAAAAGATGGTCTAGGAGCATGTCTGATGCAAGCAGGATAACCTATTGCATATGCATCCCATGCACTGTCCTGGAGGGTGGAAAGGATGAGAAGGGACTTGGCAAGGTTGGAGGAATGGTCAGAAGTATGGAAGCTTGGATTCATTTCAAAGAAGTGCAAAGTAATGCACCTGAGAAACAAAAACCCAGGGGAAGTGTACACAACGAGTTGGAGGTAGTAACAACAAAAAATGGAATGGGACATGGGGTAATCATATCAGATGACCTAAAGATTAACAAGCAATGTGAGAAGGCAGTAGAGATGGCTGGGGGATACAGGAATGTAGAGGGAGAGGCATCAACAGTAGAAAACAGGAAGTTGTCTCGGCCTGCCGGCGCAGCGGTTGGATTTCCGCATGTGACGCCGGCGACCCGGGTTCGGGAATGGACTCGGGTCAGCTGGAGGGCCGGCGGGAGAAGGATCGGCGTCCTAGGGACTGCCTCCTTCTCCGGCAGTAGGGACATGTCCCGAACGGGCGGATGACTTCCGGCGGAGCCAGGGTCGTGACAGCTGCCGGCACAGGCACATACTGAGGCGGGCAGGACGCCCGCTGCCACTGCACGACCCCGCCTCCCTCCAGAAAAACAGAAAAAGAATCAGCCGCCAAGCCGCCACTAATGAAGCCCACCATGGCTTTGATTTGCTCCCCAGGCCGGCCTCCGACCTAGCCACGCTGCTCAAGTGCATGTGAGGGAGTGCCCAACCCCACTGTGGGGGGGAAGCCACGGGGCATCGGAGGGCTCGAGGCCGATGTGGGGAGCAGAAGCCAGTGGTCCGTGACCGGGCGGAAGGACATCTGGCGGCAGGCAGGCTAGGGGGAGATAAAATGTAAACAGAAAAAAAAAAAAAAAAAAGAAAACAGGAAGTTGTTATCTCTCTGTATAGACAGTTGGTGAGACCCCATATGGAGTACTGCATCCAGTTCTGGAGACCCCATCTCCACAGGGACATAAACAGGATGGAGACAGTCCAGAGGAGGGCAACTAAATGGTGCAGGGTCTGCAACAGAAGCCATATAAGGAAAGACAAAAGGAGCTTAATATGTATACCCTTGAGAAAAAAGGGGGGGGGATATGATATAAACTTTTAAGTACCTCAAGGGAATCAACAGAGTCCAAGAGAGTAGCATCTTTCAGAAAAAGAGACATGCAAGAACAAGGGGACACAATATGAAGATGGGGGGGTGGCTCAGGGGTAATGTGAGGAAGTATTTTTTCACAGAGAGGGTACGGGACACATGGAACAGCCTTCCTGAGAAGGTTGTGGGGTCAAAAACAGTGGGGGAATTCAAGAATGCATGGGACAGACATAAGGCAATTCTTGTGGAGCTAGGAAGAAATAGGCTGTCGGTTAACTAGGATCTGCAGCTTATCCAGTAGGTAGGGAAATGGGCAGACTAGGTGGGCCAAGCGATCCTTACCCACCATCAAAGTCTGTGTTTCTATGTCCTGTGCAGAACAAAACTATGTGCAAATTGAAAACAAATTGTTAGCTATAGTGTTGGCTACAAAGAAGTTCCATCAGTATGTGTACAAAGTCACGGTAAAAGTTCAATCAGATCACAAACTTCTAGAAGATATTCTTTCAAGGCCATTGGGGCAAGTTTCTGCCAGGCTACAGAGAATGTTGCTGCAACTACAAAGGTATGGTTTGATTGTGTCATATATGCCAGGAAAACTCATGTGCATAGCTGACATGCTTTCAAGGGCAGTTGAAAGGGGACAGTTCTGACAAAACTGAATAAATCTTTGATGAAAAAGCTACATATGCAGTGGAGATGACAGAAACTTTCAGCCCAAGACTGCTAAATATGCTTACTGTGGAAACCCCAAAACATGACATGCTGAAAGCTGCAACAGAGATGCACAAGAAGGGATGGCGACAGAGAAGAAAACAGGTGCCAACTACTTTCTAAGTATTCTGGCCAATACGACAGTCACTGGCAGTAGAGAATGGACTGCTCATGTCTGGAGACAGAGTGGCAATACCGCAAGGTGCCAGAGCAGAGACACTAAAAAGATTACATGTTGCTCACCAAGGGATCCAAAGATCAAAAAGCTAAAGCCAGAATGGTCATGTACTGGCCAGGAATGTCTAAAGACATAGAACAAATGGTCAAAAGTTGCAAAGTGTGTCAAGAAGATCTTCCAAGCAATCACAAAGAGAAATTGTGGTCCTACTAGATTCCTGAATTACCCTGGTACAAGCTAGCTGTAGACATTTTTGACTTTTAAAGGGAGATCCTTTTTTGCTGCTTGCAGATTATTTTTCAAAGTATCCAGAAATGCTGAGACTACAAGATAAAACATCTAGCACAACAATTGCAAAACTCAAGTCAGTATTCCCGAGGCATGGGATACCAAAATAAATGGCCACAGACAACATGCCTTTCTCTAGTAAAGAAATTCACTCTTTTGCAACACAGTGGGGAATACAGTTGATCCATTCCAGTCCAGGATACCCACAGTCGAATGGTCAGGGTGAGAAAATGATTAAAACTGTGAAACTGATCTTTAAGAAGACATCCCACACTGGAACTGACCCACACTTAGCACTCGAGTCTACGGAACACTCCCATTTCAGGTACGCAATACTCACCTTCTCAGCTACTAATGGGCAGAGTGTTAAGAAGCACCTTACCAGAAACAAGACAGGTACTTCAATCACATGTACCTAAAGGAGCCCATCTCAAACTAAAAATACTACAAAAGAAGCAGAGGGAGTATTACAACTGCGGTGCCACGGACTTATCCATACTACATCCAGGAGACAGTGTATGTATGGAGACAGCTCAAGGATGGCAGCCAGCAACAGTTGAGGACGCCAGACCTGAACCCAGATCATACACCATTGTTACACCAAGTAGTGCATGTTTGCGCAGGAATAGATGTCACCTGAGACATGACAGGACTGTTATAACAGCCGCTGAAGCAGCAAATGGTGAACAGGTTATAGAGACTGGTGACACTTCAGAACAGTGTGGAAGTGCCTGAGATGGAAACTATTCAGCTTCCAGAATCAGTAGGAGGTCAAGACAAAGAACCAAGTTTGCTACCAGTGTCTCCAACAGGTGTACAGAGGCTCACTTGAAGAGGAAGGAGAGTGAAGATGCCCGTCAAGTATAATGACTATGTTTTAGGTTAGTGATACACACCTCAATTCATCAACAGTAAGTGATGGAAACTTTCCTTTGGACATTTTGAAAGATTCAAGGTAGGTGTTAAAGAGACTCTAAAGTGGACAATTGAAATGCATGAATTGTTTGTGGGCAAGTCAGTTAAAAAAGGGGGATGTTATATATGCTGTTGTCTCTTTAAGACTCCTTCAGTATGAGTCATGCACTCAGGAAACAGTGTGCATGTGTAACCAGTTTGTGCCAAGACTTTGGTTTGTTTGCCGAGCTTGCTTAGTTCTGTTATGCAGTTGGAAAATAAATATAAGAGCTGTTTTACTTAAATGAGTCTTGGAATCTGTCCTGTGATCATGCTCTTGTTTGCTATAGTGGTCTCCAGTGAAATGCTACAGAAACTAAAGAATCAAAGGTATCAGAAAAGTATACAACAGTGTCAAAGTTTAGGATATTATGAACACTGCTTTGATCAATCGTTCAAACCCTGAGAAGACACATTTGGGGCATTTGCACCCCAATATCACATTCCCTGCTTTTGTTGTTTTGTGCTTAAATGGTTTTAATTCATTTTATTTCTTATTATTCGGGGACTGGGTATAGCCCCTGAACACAAGGCCCAATGGGACAGTTTGGAAAACAGTTGGAAGGGGAAGGGTAGAACCTGGGGAGTGAGGAAAACAGACGTCCCTTTGGGGTGCCTCTACAAAACAGATCCTGGATCCTTGGGTCCCCAGAGGAAGACAGTGTCCAGGTTAGCACAGAGCAGGAACCAAGGGAAAAGGCCAGGGAGGAGAAGTGGGGAGAAAATAAGATAACCCAAAAGCTGACAATGGAAAGGGTGCAGGGGGAGGCTCAAAGGGTGTATCAGGAGAAACTCAAGGGGTGCAACAAGGGGACTACCAGAAGGAAGGCATCATTGGCTAGTGAGTGGAGTGTGACACAAAGGCAGGGGGGGAGCAACTGAGCATAGGAGGGCCAGTACAGGGAGCAGGGATCAGGTTGGGCAGTGACTTAGTAAGGGGTGAGATGGAGGGAGAATGGTAATTCAGGAAGAAGGAGAAGGAGCAGGAGGGATGGGGCTGGGCACCAGAATGGGGTCAACCAGAGGGCACAATAACTGAGGGAAACTTGCAGAGTTCTGGTCATAGGGAAAGAAGTTAGATGGCCATAGGGGAGAGAGTTGGACCATATAGAAGGAATGTAGTGTGCCCTGCAGGTATGACAGCTGAGCAGATCATACCAGTGATGCACTTGATATTGTAGGGAGGGGGGAACCTGATGTGGTACTCCATCTGGGCACAAATTACTTGGCAGGGTGTGAGGCAGGGGAGGTATAGGGTTGGTTTAGGGAATTTACTATCCTCAAAATGCCTACTAAGGCTCACTCCTCTCCCTCCATGTACCCGTCACCCCCCCAAACTGACTCCTCTGCTTCCAATCTCCCATTTTAGCAGAGGCTTCTATTGGTTTCCTCACACTCCTGTCCCTCAGCTCTTTCTCATGAGAGGGCTCATCTCACCCTAACTCAACTTTTAGATCTTGTGCTGCCCACTCTTGTATAATGTGAGCAACCTGTGTATATTCACTGTTTTAAATGGTTAGATTGTTACCGACTGAGCTTTTGCACTTGTAACTGCTGTTATTGCACTTCTTATGTTTGTTACTACCTGCTTGTCTACTCCTTCTCCCCCCAGGTCACATCTGGAAACAAGCCTTGGCTCAGTGTGCCTTTCCCAGTTAACTAACTAACTAACTAGCTAACTAACTAACTGACCAACCAACCAACCCTAAACTAAAACACTTGGGTGTGAAATTGTGGGGAGGTCAAGGTCTGTGGCATTTTCAGAAGTGCTACCACCAACTGGGGCCAGTTTGGCTATGAAGATCAGAATCTCCAAGTTCAACCAGTGGCCTAGGGACTGGTGCAAGGAGCAGAACTTTGTGCTGCGTGGGGGGACTGGAGCAGTCTCTGGGATGAGAAATCCTGTTCTTGTCATATAGGCTGTACCTCAGTGGAGGTGGGGGTAACCAGGGTTCTGAGTGACAGGATTGGGGAGTACATCATAGGCAGCTTAAATTTAAACTGACTGGAGGTGGGGGGGGCGACTTGGTGGTGCAGAACCCAGGGTTCTCATCAGGAGGGACAGGGAGACCTCCCCTCAAGCAAAGGGCATATTAAACAAAGGCGTTTAGGGCTTGGAGATGATGTGTATGGGGGGGGGGCTTGTTGGGAAGGGACATGACAAGAAAGGGGAGAAACCAGATGACCTGCTGGGGGGGAGGGAGGAATGAAACAAGGGACATGGAGAGTGATATCCATAAATGCCATGAGTCTGAGGAACATGATGGATGACCTCCAGGCCATAATGACAGAGAGCCAAGCAGATCCTGTGGCAGTCATTGAGACCTGGGCAACCCCAAACCATGGTTAGGATTGGTCTGTTCATGGATACACTCTATAAAAAAGGACAAAATGAAAGGTAGAGGTGGAGCAGTCTATATTAGGGAGGGGATAATGGTCACAAGGGAAGATATGGGGGGGATAGAGTACAGAGAACTTATGGATGCAGCTACAGTCAGGGATGGGGGTGGGGCGGGAGTAGTGTGCCAACCGCCAAGTCAGGTTGAAACTACAGATCGTAAGCTGGAGGATTTGATAGGTTGCACAGGCAGGGAAAGTGGTAGTAGTGGGGACTTTACCATGCCCGATGTGGAGTGGAGCATCTCACAGGCCAGCAGCTGTAGGAGCCAAGCAATCCTAGATGTGATCTAGGATGGGTTTTTGATGCAGGGGGTGATAGAGCCAACAAGGGATCGGGCTGCCCTGAACCTGATACTGACAACTGATCACGTCCAAAACATCAGAGTTGCTGATCCCAAGGGAAGGGAGCAATTACCAGTCTGTTTGACTTCAAGAAGATATAGGACATGAAATATTGAACATGAACACACATGTTCTTGACTTCAAGAAAGTGGACCTTTCATGCATGGGGGGTGATTATGAGAATGGATAAGTGAGTTCAGGGCAGTCGTGGGTGTGGAAAAAAGGTGGATCTTGATAATAGAGGGGGTCCAGGCAGTTACTGCAACCTGCCTTAAAACAGAAGGGAAATAAAACAGTAAGACAAAGACACTGTGCTTACAGAGGAGGTGGGCAGAGCAGGGAAACAGAAAAGGGCTGCATACAGAAAGTACAAGATGACCAAGAAGGAATGAAACAGGGTAGAATATATAGGAAACCTGAAGGCAGCTAGGAGGGTTGAAAGGCAGGTCAAGATGGGTATGAAGCTATGAATAGCTGAGGGGTCAAGGAGCACGAGAAGATCTTGATCCTATACATCTAGGAGAAAAGATCAAAGGAAGCCACCTACAGGCTGGGAGGGGAGTTGCTGGCAGTCACAAGGGTCCCACCATGAGGTGGTGGTATAGTTTGCTCACCTTGGAATTCCAATCTGAAAACTAAGAGGACACCCTTTTTCATGGAGTTTAAAGTAAGAAAAGCCAATAGGCAGTTAAATAGTTTAATTTTGAATATGTACCATGTTTTTGGGGGGAGGAGGCACTGGATGCCACACACCAGTAACACCCTTCACCAGAAATGTGAATCGCATTTTGAGGAAAGCAAAGGTTTTGAGCGCACTTTATGGTTGACATGGGAAGGAGGAGACTTGGGAATCATCATCGCAGATTACCTGAAATCATCCAAGCAGACCATTAAAGCAGTAGGTAAGGCTAGAGGGATGTTTGGGTGTATTAGTAGAGGTATCACAAGTTGTAAGAGGGAGATAATAATCCCTCTTTACAAGACACTAGTTAGGCCCCATCTGGGATACTGTGTGCAGTACTGGAGGCCACACCTTCACAAGGACACTAACCAAATTGAGGCAGTCCAGGGAAGGGCAACCAAAATGGTGCAGGGAATGCATCAGAAAACATATGACAGATTAACAGAGGTCAATATGTATGCCCTAGAGCAAAGGAGGGAGAGAGGTGATATGATCGAACATTCGTTCAAAAACCTTAAGGGCATTAACAAGGTGAAAGAGTCTAACATGTTTTGATATAAGAAAAATAGCAGGACAAGAGGACACAGCATGAGATTAGAGGGAAGCCAATTAAGGGGTAATGTGAGGAAGTTCTTTTTCACAGAAAGGGTGGTGGATGCATGGAATGGCCTGCCTCAGGAAGTGGTGGATATGAATACAGTGCAGGGCTTCAAACAGGTATGGGATAGGCATAAGAGAGCAATACAGAGGAGTATGAATAGATAGGCCATTGAGAGAGCAAAGGCTGTTGGCACATTCATATGGCAGAAAAAAAAATGGGCAAATTGGATGGGCCTTACGGTCCTTATCTGCCATCAACTTCTATGTTTCTATGAAGGCACAATGAAGCTGAACAGGGATGGAGTGGGTCGAGGAAAACAGAGAGAAGGCAGAAGTATTGAATGAGTACTTCTGCTCAGTCTTCATGAAGGAAAAAGAGGGGTCTAACTGCACAGGGAAAGATGGGGATGGAGTGGTGGTGGAGATGATGGAGGAGGCCATTACAGATGACAGAGTTCTCAATGCCCTCAAACTGGACAAGTCCTCAGGGCCAGCTGGAATGCAAGTGATAGTGCTTAAAGGGCTGGCAAGGGGGGCTGGGCAAGTGATGGCTGCCTGATCAGACCTGGTCCATGAAGCTCCCATTCTACCACCCACTTTTAGCTCCCTTTTCTACTAACCTGCAATTTTGGGCAGCAGTCCTGACATGTTCTTCTTCTCGGCAAACTGCAAGACCATCACTGAGCAGAAAACTGACCAGCATGGAAGTCAAAATGTGAGATTCCTTGCCTCGCCATACCCTACCTCCAACACCGGCCCGAGACAAAAACACCAAGCGCTCTAAGGCGCAACCTACTGGCTCGACTGGCAATGTGTCTCCCTAGGCTGCTATCATGGAGGAGAAGTTTTTGGAGGGCCTGTCTCCCTTAAAAGCCACATTGGAAACCTTAGTAATAGATATCCAAAATATGCGCTCTTCTCTCAATCTCCTCACTTGTCGTACCGGAGACACGAAATTAGAATTTCTTCACTGGATGACTAGAGGGCCCCGAGTGGAACTGGAGATTGTACAACTGTGCTAGAGATTGAAATCTATGGAAGGGAAACTAGAGGACCTTGAACGGTGCTCCCGCAGAAATAAATTTGGTTATCCTTGGACTACCAGAGGGAGAGGCGGGCTCATCACCAATCATCTTTGTGCAGAAGTTCTGCAAGAAGGTGGCCAGCCCCTCTCCAAATGGCCCTTCATATGTTGTGCAGAGGGCTCATAGGTGACTCTGACTAGCTGCCCCACAGATCCCCCTCCCAGGCCACTAATTTTCTGTATGTTGACTTATTTGGATAAGCAGCATATCTTGAGGAGAATCCAGGAAGTGCAGGAGTTACAATAGGAAGGCCAGCAGGTCCACATAGCACAAGATCTCCCATATTTTGTAAGGCAGAAGAGTTCCACATTTCGCCAGACAGTGACCAAGCTTATAGCGGCAGAAATCAAATACCGGGTGAAATACGCAGCAACGCTGCAAGTTCACCATCGGGTTAAATGGCATAGCTCTGACTTGGAAGAACAAGCTGAAACTACACTAAAATCTTTTTATCCTGACCTATTCAAGTGACTGGTTCTCTGGTTAGAGTATCATCTGATACAGCAGGGTACATCACTCACTGAAACTGTTCTTGTTGAACTTTTTTGTCACCCAAGTGTTGGATGTGGCAAAGAACTTACATTCTGGTACTACCATTAAACTTTTTATTCCCTCTGTAGTACTCAGAGCGCTACTTATCTGCAGTAAGGATGAACAATTACTTTTCTGCCTGCCAACCAGTATGACACCCACTTGACCAACCTCTGACCCACCCTGAGCCTACCAAGCTCATTAATCAATCTTCTATGTGGAACAGTATGGAAAGCTTTGCTGAAGTCAACTGCACCCCCTTGGTCCACCACTCTGGTTACCAAGTCAAAGAAATCTATGAGATTAGTTGGACAGGACCTCCTGTTGTAAACCCATGCTGTCTTGGATCCTGTGCTCCTATGGATTCCAGGTGATGCAATATCCTTTCCTTAAGGTGTGCCTCCATAATCTTGCCCACTATTGAGGCAAGACTGAGTGGTCTGTAGTTCCCGGTCACCTCCCTGCTGCCACTTGTATGAAGCGGGATCACATGAGCCCTTCTCCAGTCTTCTGGGACCTCTCCTGTGCTCAGAGACTCACTAAACAGTTCTGCTGATGGTTTTGCTAGTTCCACCCTTAGCTCCTTTAGTACCCTGGGATGTATGCCATCAGGTCCTATTTCCTTGTCCACCCTGAGCTTAGCGAGCTCTTGTAGGACCCTTTCTTTTGTGAAGGGACTTGTGCACACCTCCCTCCCTCCCTCCTGTGTCCATGCTGCTGAGCTGTGGGCCCTGCCCTACCTTCTCCTCAATAAATACAGAGCAGAAGTATCTATTTAGAATTGTTGAATTTTGTTGACCGGTAGGCCACTGGAACTAGAAGTCCCTTTATCAGGGCGACAGGGGAATACAGATGGTAAGCAACTTGAAATTGAACCAGATTAAGCTGTTGGTGGTATTTTTAGTGAATGGGGGAAATTTGGTCAGGACACCGGGGAAATCCTCTACTTTTTTCAATAAGTGCCATGGAATCTTTAACATCCACCTGAACTACCACCAATCCAGGCAGATGGGACCTCGGTTTAACGTCTCATCCAAATACCACCAATCCAGGCAGATAGGACCTCGGTTTAACCTCTCATCCAAAAGACGGCACCTCAGAAGTGCAGCACCCCTCTCATGCTGCACTACAGTGTTAGTATTGGGATATCAACCCAAGTACCAAATGTGGGAACTGAACCCGCAGCCCTCCGATCTCCCAGCCTCAGAGGCGGGTGTGCTACCTACTGAGCCACTGAATAGTCCTCCTCCACACTACCCCTTATCCCCTTTGATCTTAGTAATACCCCCCTCTGGACTTTCTCCTTTCACTAATGTATCTATAAAAAGTCTTGTCACCTTCTTTTACTGTTCGTGCTAGCGTTTCCTCAGTTTGGGCCTTTGCCTGCCTTACTGCTGTCCCAGCTTCCCTTAGGGAAGTTTGGTATACCTCCCTATCTTCATTCCGCTGCATTCCCTTATATTTCCTGAAGGCCAACCTTTTGGCACTGGTCTTTTCTGCTACTGTGTTTGAGAACCAAAGTGATTTACTCCTTGTTTTGCTCTTGTTTTCTCCCTAACACAATGGGATGTTGCTTCTTAATGCTTGCTCACTTTGCCTGTACTTCCTCACCTGTGTTTCTTCTTGCCAGGGCTAGCTTAACTCTGTTGGCCATGTTATTAAAGTCGCTCCTTTAAAGTCCCATATTTTTGCCTTGGAATGGGATGATTTAGTTCTAGTGGCCAAATTGAACCATACCGTGTGATGGTCACTGGCCCTCATGTGATCTTCTACCTGGAGATCTGAGATCCTTTCCCTGTATTTCAGTACTAGATCTAGGATAGCCCTGTCTCTTGTGGATTGTTATACCAGTTGTTTGAGACCTTCCCCCCTGCAGGGAATCCACCATGTGTCTAGTTCTGGCGGATGTTCCTGCTGGTATTGACCAATCTGTATCTGGCATGTTGAAGTCTTCCATTATCAGACCTTCCCCTTTAGCTATCATGTTTTGTATATCTTCTAACAGTAATGTGTCTATGTCCTTCCTCCTCCTGATCTGGAGGCCTGTAGACAACCCCACTTCGTATGGCTGTCCCATTTCCTGTTTGCAGGGTGACCCAAAGTTCTTCTGGATTCCTTATGTGTATTCTGAATTGCTGTAGCTTTGATCTTTTTTATTGAACATAAAGGGCCACCCCCCCCCCTTTTTGCACCGCGTTCTCTTCTGAACAGTACATAGCCAGGTACTGAAGTCTCCCAAGTGTGGTTGCTGGTGGACCATGTCTCGCTAATGGCTACTGTGTCCAGTTTAGCCTCTGTCATTGTTGCCTCCAGGTCTGGGATCTTGTTTCCCCAGACTGCAAGCATTTGTGTACATGGATTTTCCATTGGCCAGATTTCAGCACATTAGTTGTTGGGCAAGATCCGGCATTTCCCCTGTGCATCGTATGGGAAGCCAGACCTTTTTCCTTACCTGGTGATGCAAATGAACTGCAAACGTGCTGAGCTATTGTTTGATCACTAGCTGGGGTGGGGGTGTAATTCTTCCTGTTCGATGTATCGGGTGCTGTACACCTCTCCCAATTTGCCAGTTTAAATATTCAGTCCCTAAAATAGTCTCTTGTTTTATTTGAGGCAGTCTCCCATTTCTTTAAAATCTGCCCTCCTAAAGCCCATGACCTCATCCTTGTGTGGTTAGCCTCCATTCTTGTCTTACTATTAAATTACATTGTACAGTGATCACTGGTACTCAGGGGACTGCCCATTGTGATGTCTGCAATGCTGTCCTTGCTTGTAAGCACCAAGCCCAGAACTGCCTCCTCCCTAATGGTTTCTGTGACTAGATGCCTGATAAAAGCCCCTTGAAGGGATTCCAAGATGGCCCTACTCCTACCAAAGCTGCTGCTGCTGGAAGACTCCACTCCACGTCTGGCAGATTGAAGTTGCCAACTAACAGCCACCCCTTTTTACCTGCCATTTTGATGATGGCTTCCCCAAGTGCTTTATCCAACTCCTCTTGCTACTGAAGGCCTGTACACTACCTTGATACAGATAGCAGCCTAGAGCCTGTCTCCAGATTGACCCAGAGCACCTCCAACCCTTCCTCTTCCTCCATGTGCCCCTGTACCTCCCTCACATATCAGACAACCTCCTCCCCCTTCCCTTCCTCCCTGCCTTGTCACTCCTGAACATGGAGTGGCCCGGTATGGCCATGTCCCAGTCTTATTTTATTTTTATTTTTTATTTTATTTTATTGAAATCTAGGATTACAAATACCCTTGAGCAGGAACTGCTCATTTACAAAGGTTCCACGTCGAAGGAATGGGGGTTATACATACATACATACATACAAAGGTCAACATAATAATACATAGTTACACAATAAAAAGTAGTAAGAGACTGAGGCTTAGGAAATTCCAGTAATTTAAAATGTGCCAAATGTTAGGTAGCATGTCCGAGTCTTGGTGCTCAGTGCACCACAACACTGTAATAGCCACTAAATCCAGGTCAACCTCTGCCACAATGGCTTCCCGGTCATAAATTATGTTTCCAAGATTCCTTGCATTGGCGCACATGGCTCTCCACACTTCCCTTCCCCGCAGCCTGCTGCCTTGCTTCTCTCTCCCATTCCTGACTGTGCTTTTCCATTAAGCTCCCCCTGAATTTCCTCCTACCCCTTTTAATTTCCCCAATCCTTGACTCCTTCAATCCTTACCCTCACTTACCTCTGTTATACCCACCTTTTCTTCCGTCCTGTCCCCATCCCTGCCTTTCTGCGCCCCTGCCCTATGGGAGTTCTTTCTCCATGGATCCTCCCTCCCTGCTGCTCCATCATCTGTGGGATCAAGTTTTGTCACTCTTTGTTTTACTGCCCCCCCCCCCGCTAGTTTAAATGCTTATCCAAGTAGCATTCAAACCTCACACCACGGACTTCAGTCCCCATCCAAGTAGCATTTAAACCTCACACCACGGACTGCAATCCCCATCCAAGTAGCATTTAAACCTCCCACCATGGACTGCAACCCCATCCAAGTAGCATTTAAACCTCCCACCACGGACTGCAATCCCCATCCAAGTAGCATTTAAACCTCCCACCATGGACTGCAACCCCATCCAAGTAGCATTTAAACCTCACACCACAGACTGCAATCCCCATTCAAGTAGCATTTAAACCTCACACCACAGACTGCAATCCCCATCCAAGTAGCATTTAAACCTCACACCACGGACTGCAGTCCCCATCCAAGTAACATTTAAGCCTCACACCACGGACTGCAATCCCTATCCAAGTAGCATTTAAGTCTCACACCACGGACTGCAGTCCACATCCAAGTAGCATTTAAACCTCACACCATGGACTGCAATCCCCATCCTGGAAGGATGCAGGCCATTCACATTATAGAAGTCTATATTCTTCCAGGCTGGCCACAAATCCTTGATGTAGCCAAAGCCCTCCTCCATGCACTATGTCTTCAACCAGTAATTAGATGCCGTGGTGTGGAGAAGGCTTGCATCTCCCCGATCATAAACAGGTAGCACCACAGAAAAAGCCACTGTGCATGCTACCTGATTAAGGCCCCTCCCCAGCTCCCTGAAGTTACCTTCCACTAGGTATGGGCAAAAAACCTTACTTAGAATATTTGGCAGAATATTTGTATTTGGGGCAACAAATATTAGGAAATTTGGCATTCGTATTTATTTGTGTACTCTGTTGTCAAGGCACAGGTCAGGAAGCATAGGAAAACCAGGAGTAGTTGTAAAATTTGCAAATAGCATTTTATTAATAGTAACAGTAAAATAAAAAATAAAATGTGTTCAGTATAACTATTTACAATAGCAGTACAAACATAAAAAGTAGAGTCCTTCTTCTGAGTTTTTTTTCCTTAATTTCCAATCTCAGTCTCTCAGCCTCTGTCTCTTCCTCTTGAAAAACACTGCCGCTCTTTTTTTATAAAAAGTCTTTGCAGGGAGCTCGTTAAAAGAACATTCTGCTTCTCACAGTATTCTTGTCATCAGCAGGTGCAGCAAAAAACAAACAAACAAAAATAAAAAACATTGACCCAGAGCTGACCTCTTGTCGCCAGAATATCAGAGAGTTTGCAAACCAGCTTCTCAGGTTAACCCCTTGAGTTCCAAATAGCTTTTTGCAATCATTTCAAACAGTATAACTATATACAGTTTTAAACAAAGGATCCCAGTATCACATACAGTTTTACAGAGAGATTCACATATATTTTTATACCTGCTGATATGCAAGGGGGAAGAAAAGACAGAACAGGAAGTGAAGGCAGAGAGATAGCGAGAGTCGGAGAATTGCGAAACCAGAGTGATCAGTTCCTAGGTCTCAGAAGAAAATTTGGTTGCACAACCAGATAGAGAATAAGACAGAAAAGAAGGATAGAACAGACCCTTATGCTAAACTCTTTCTGCATAACAAATGGGACAGGGCCTTATTCAACCCTGTCACATACCTGTGGGATGGGAGTAAAACAACAGCCCCCCACCCTCCTCCCCAGCCCAATCACATTAAAAACACCCCCCATCCTCTGCAACAAGCCCCTTCCCACCACCCAGAATCCACAAATTAAAGATTAACCAAAACCTCCCATGCTGGGTGACTGGCACAGCCTGCCAACCTCCACAAGTGTGGGAGTACCATTCACAAGTAGGTGGCCGAATGTGGAGGAGGGCAAGTTGTGTCAGTCACCTTCTTGTGCCTGGGGGACTTGTTAATTTTATGAAAATTGGGTTCTGGGAGGAGGATGGTGGGATTTGGGTGCTGCTGCTGGGGTTGGGGGATGATTTATTAAATGAAAATAGTAAGAGGAGATGGTGGCAGGCCATGGGGGAGGGGTGCCAGTCACTCATCATAAGACTTTTGGTTAATCTTTAAATTGTGGGTGTTTTATTGATAAAGTTTCCCATCCTTAACAAAAACAAATCCACTTACTGTTGAATTGCTTTTCAACATAATAATTATCTATGGAAATAATGTTTTTCTTGTTGTGCTTATGCATGTATTGTAAAGGTATAGATACCAAAAATAAGAAAAAAAAAATTGTGGTTGCTGGGGGGAGGACAGTGGGAGTGAGCTTGTTGCAGATTGCAGGGGGATGGGGGTTGCTTTTTTTAATGTGATTGGACTGGAGAGCAGGGTGGGAGGCTGATTTTTCCTTTTTTTTTGTTTGTTAATTGTTAGTATTTCCTGAATATGAGTAGGCATGAATAGCACCACTATTCTTTACTCGTTTCTGAACAGCTCATTTTTTCTGGTATTCAGGAACTACTATTCGCTACTTGTACATCCCTACCCTGCATCACTCCTACCCTGTCCTTTGTGAGGTCATGTGTCACCAGGTGGGCTAGGATTTCTAGTTCCCTCCCATCTCCTGCTGCCCTAGTGATCCTTTGGATCCGCTTTCCATCCCCACCCCCCACCCCAAGTTGAAACACAAGGGAGACACTTCACTTCACTTACCTCTCCCTTCCTCCACCCACTCCCATGCCTATCCTCGTAACAGCAACCAATCCCAAGCTTATCCTCGTAACAGCAGTCCTCCCCACTAGCAGCTGCTTCCTCCTCAGCTGGGGGTCTCTTCTCCCTCCTTGGGGCCTCCCATTCCAGCCTTCCCACCACAACACAGGCCTGCTCTCAGCTGACCTGCCCCTCCAGAATTGTGAAGGAATTCTGCAGTAGTATAGACTGAGGAGTCTGCACCCTTTCTTCCCCCCTCCCAGAGCCCACTAAGGTCCATCCGGTCTTCCTCTGCTTAGGCATCCTTTGGGGGGGGGGGAAATGGTGGCACACATGGCCTACCTAGACATCAGCAAGGCTTTTGACTTATTCCTCCAGAAAAGGTTGATAAAAAAGCTGGCAGACATGGGGACTAGGGAGAAACTTACCAGGTAGGTGGGAGAATGCAGTGGGTGTTGGTGTGTGGAAGCACTCAGGGATGAGGGAAGTTACTAGAGGGAAGGGGAGGGAAGGTACTAGAGGGGTTCCACAGGGATCAGTGCTTGACCCAGTCCTGTTCAATATGTTTATTAATGATATTGAAGACAGCATCAAAGGCAAGATATGCCTTTTTGTGGATGATACCAAGCTCTGCAGGAGGGTGGACACTGAGGACGCCATCAGGGATCTGAGGGAGGACTGGAGAGGTTGAAAAGATGCTCTGGAATCTGGCAACTGGGATTCAGTGCAAGGTAATGTACATAGGGAGCAAGCACCCCAGAACCAAGTACAGACTTACTTGGAGGTGTAAAGGTCACAATCTCAAAGGAGGAAAGTGACCGGGGGCTAGCAATCTCAAGCAACCTCAAACTTTCAATACAATGCAAAAATGCAGTGATTAAGACAAACAGGAAGCTGGGTTGCACATCAAGGGGGTTCCCCAGCAAGAGGAAGATCCTTCTACCCCTATAAAGATCCACAATTCAGTCCCTTTTTCAGGGGTGACCTGGGAAGAGTGATACACATAAAATACAGTGGCAACAGACATATAAAGGGCAGGATACAATTAGCTCAAATTACAACAAAGCTAAGGCAAATGGTTACAAAATATATACATCACATGTTATACATTAAAACCTGTGGTAACCATAATATAAAATAGTCACTTGTACAATGGCTGACACAGAGAGAATATTCTGAACAGCATGGTGTAAATAGCCACATGGGCAAGGCAAGGCCTAGTCCCAACACACAGTGAAGGGTAAATTCAGGTAAGTGAGTTAAAGGAAACAATGGTCTATGACTAGGAAGTAGTTACACCAGAGGGGAGAAGATAAATAGAGTTAGGGAAGGAGAGGAGGCAGAAAGGTGGGATAGCAAAGAGGATTTCAATTTGGGGAAGCAAGAGCAGGAGTGGAGAGGGTGGAGCAGAGAGTTCCAGGAATGGATGGCAGAGTAGGTGAATGATCTATGGGCCACTGCTAGCCAAGGTTTAGGTGAAATGAGGAAGGGTAAGGAGGCAGATCTAGGGCTCGCTGATATTGCCGAAGCCGAACTAACTCACCAAGGCATGGATGAGTATTTATTGACAAGATTGTGCATTAGGCAAAGGGTGCCAAGATGGAATTTAGATTCATAGGTTAATCAACCCAAAGAGAAGAGGACATCACAGTGGTGATAACGGGCACTGACCCCAAGGGCGAATCTACCCACCCTGTGGTAGGCTTGTTTAAGGTGGGATAGGACTGAAAAGTTAGTTGCTAGCAGGAGGGGTGCACAATAGGTGAGGGCAATAAGCGAGGCAGTAGCAATCTTAAGATGAAAGGCAGAAGTGAGGCACTGATACGGTAAAGCAAGCCAAGTTTCTGGTTTTCAGTTCTAGTAAAGAGGGTGACATGTGTATCAAGAGAGTGCTGTATCAAGTGTTACACCCAGGTATTTGAAGGATAGAACCGACTAAAGGTATCACCGCTGCGAAGCAAGGATCACGGGGGATTGCTTTTAGAAGGAGGATGGGAGAACAACATACTTTTAGTCTTTTAGTGTTCAGAACATGTTATGATGTTCAAGAAACCAGTCCTCGAGATTACAAAATCATGCACAAGTGTTGTTAATCCACCCGAAGTCAGACGAAGAGGGGTATATAGTGGCACTGTCCACGTAGAGATGTACAGAGGCCCCTCCACAGTTGTTAGGTAACTCATTAATGAAGAGGGTGAACAGGAGTGGGCCAAGTATAGAACCCTGAGGAACTCCATGGGTAACAAGTCGGAGGCTGGAGAGAGAGCCAGCCCACTTGACCCTTTGGGAGTGATCAGAAAGATAACTCCCAATCCAGTGCAGGGCAGTGGTGTCAAGACCAATGAGATGCAGCTGACAGAGTAGGAAGTCATGGTTAACCAACTCAAATGCTTTCGTCAGATCAACAAATATGGCCCCAGTAGCAAGGCCTTCATCCATGGCATGGAACAAATCAGATGTGACTTTGGTTAAGGCAGTAAGCGTGCTATTATTTTTCCTGAAACCATGCTGGAATGGTGAGAGTAACTGATGGAGTTCAAGGTAGTTCTGGAGGTGGTTGTAAAGGATACGCTCCTGGATTTTGGCTAGGGGGCAGAGGATTGAGATAGGTCTGTAGTTCTCAACTGCGGTATGCAGGTCGCCCTTATGTACAGGAACAACCACAGCAACTTTCCATTTGTTCGGGACTGTGTTTGAGAGAAAGGACCAACTGAATAGGTCACAAACAGGGCGAGCTAGGTCAGCAGCCCCCAAATTAAGAAATCTAGGTTCTAGAGTATCAAATCTGGAAGACCCATTGGATTTCAGATTAGCAAGTAGATGGGTGACTTCTTTGAGGGTAGCAAGTTTCAAGTGAAAGGCTGGGCGGGATCTCAGGTTTGCTATAGGGGGATGTCAGGTGGTAGGGAGGAGACATTGTTGAATTAAGAAGTATAGCTATGAAGGTCTGTGAAGAATTCATTGAAACCAGAGGCAATGGAAGGGGGGTTTGAAAAAACAGTATCCAGGGCAGGGATGGAGCAGGGGAATGCAGTGGACTTGCCCTTGATTAGCAAGTTCACCTGCCTCCAGAGTTTCTTAGGGTTGCAGAGGTGTTCAGTCTGGAGAGACCAACAATACCGATGCTTGGCCTTATTAATTTTCCTCTTACACTCGTTCCAGAGCTGTCTGTAGATTTGCCAGTCAGCAGGTAGCCCACTGCGTTTGTAGTCTCACCAGGCTTTCTCTCTCAAGGATATGAGATTTCTGGACTCCACGGTTAGCCAGGGGGCTTTTAACCCTCTTGATCCCCCTTAACCTTGTGAAGGGGGAGGGATGGGAGAAAAGGCTGTCGATGGGGGTCCAACAAAGGAGAGACTTGGTCTCTACCCCTCTGGGGAGCTGGATGAATGTGGGAAAAGACCGACTAGTAAGGCACTGACCGGGTGAAGATGGAATCCCCATGGGAACACGAGCAGGGGAAATGGAAGTATACGGAAAGGGTGGAAGGTAGTCCTGCTAAATGCCAGGAGCTTGGGCAATAAAATGCCTGAGCTCCAGGCAATGCTAACTAAGGGAGAGGTGGATGTGGCAGCGGTCACAGAGACCTGGGCCACCGCATGGCACGACTGGGACCTGAACCTGGAGGGTTACACCATGTTCAGGAAGGACAGGGGGAGGGAAGGGGAGGAGGGGTAGCAATAATAGTCAAAAACTGCACTGGCATAGGAGGAGTGGAGGAGGCATAAGGAACTGTGGAGGCAATTTGGGTCACCTTGATAACAAATGGGGGCAAGAGAGTAAAAACAGGAGTGGTGTATAGACCCCCTGCGCTGGTGGAGGAGCTGGAGGAGAGTCTGGTGGCAGATGTTGGGAGACACTGCAAATTGGGCAGGGGAAGGGTGGTGTTGGGGGACTTAAACATGCCAGGAATGGACTGGGAGACTATGACATCCTCGGTAGCCAGGGAACAGAGGTTGTCGGATGTCTTTCAGCATGAGTTCCTAACTCAGCAGGTGGGGGAACCAACCAGGGAGGCGCAGATACTGGATGTGGTCCTGGCAGACAGTGACCAGATTGGGGGCCTGGAGGTAAGGGACCCATTGGCAGGGAGCGACAATGCCACGGTCTGGTTCCGCCTGGACCTAGGAGGGGTAGAAGGCTACACAAAGATGGAGGTAACTGACTTCAGGGGGCAGATTTCAAGGAAATGGGAAGGATCCTAAGAAGCATTTGGATGGGATTGGGCCAGACATGGATGCTGACAGTAGGTGGGAAATCATCAGGAGGGGTGCAGGATGCTACCAGCTCCTGTGCAAGATAAGTCGGGACAAAGTGGTAGGGCTCAGAACCCCTGCTGGTGGACCAGGGAGGTTCAGGAGGTGGTGAAGGGAAAGAAGGCAGCTTATAGGCATTTCAAGGCTCAAGGAGTGAAAGGGATAGAGGGGGAGTACGAGCTGATGGCCAGAAGGGCCACTAGGGTGGTGAGGGCGGCTTAGGCAAGGAAGGAGCATAACCCGGCCAGGGAAATTAGGAAAGGGAATAAGGCGTTCTTTAGATACATTGTGGAAAAACGAAGGGTGAAGGGGCAGATTAGCAGGCTTAAAACAGGGGAGGGATGGGCACAAGGTCTGGGGAGCAGGCCGAGGTACTAATAGTGAGTCGCCTCAACAGTCACCAAGGAAAATGGGGGGCTGCATCAACATGGGAGGAGACAGAAACTGAGGGGGGGACCCTGCCGATCAGCTGGGTCTGGGGAGAGGTGGGTCATCACTGGTGGGGGGAGGCAAAGCAGGAGGACGAGGTAGCAGAGGTGAAAATCATGGCAGAGAGAGTGAGGGAAGCCCTCAGGTCCCTTTAGATGGAGAAAGCACCGGGGCCAGAAAAATTACATCCCAGAGTGCTGAAGGAACTGGCGGATGTCCTGGCGGAGCTTTTCAGCATCTCTCTGAGGACAGGGTGGGAGCCCCAGGACTGGAAGGTGGCACATATACTGCCTATCCACAAGGGGGGGGGACAAGGAAGGTGGCAGGGAACTACAGGCTTGTCAGCCTGATATCAGTGGTAGCAAGGTGATGGAGGGCATTGTCAAGGAGAGGCTGGGGGGGGGGACCTGAAAAAGTCGGGGTTCCTGGACGATAGCATGGATTCGTCCCTGGGAAATCGTGTCAGACAATCCTTGTGGAGTTCTATGACTGGGTGATGAGAGCCTTGGACCTGGGGAGACCGGTGGACATCCCCTATCTTGACTTCAGCAAGGTGTTTGACTCTGTTCCACAAGGAGGCCTGTTGAATAAGCTGGGAGAAATGGGGGTGGGGAACCAGATGATCAGATGGATAGGCAATTTGCTCCAGGACTGGACCCAGATGGTCGTGGTTGGTGGGATAGTCTCATACCCCAAGGAGGGTCATTAGTGGGGTCCCTCAGGGATCAGTCCTTGGGCCTCTCCTGTTCAATGCCTACATCTCTGACATAAGGAAGGGTATCAGGAGTGAGATGCGTCTCTTTGCGAATGACTCAAAACTGGAGGTGGTGATGGATGGGTAAGAGGGGAGGGTGGCACTACAGTGGGACCTGGAGGCTCTGGAAAGGTGGTCTAGAAAGTGAAGCCGAGGTTAATGCAGGGAAATGCAAGGTACTGCATCTGGGAGCCAGAAACCCAGGCCAAAAGTACACCTGGGGATGCTGCAAGTCTCAATGGCTGAGGGGGACCTGGGGGTGGTGGTGAATGTCAATATGAACAACTCTGAGACTTGTAGGATGGCAGCGGCCAAGGCCAACAGGATGTTGGGATACATCGCTAGGGGGATCACCTCCAGGAGGAGGGAAGTGATACTCCCCCTGTACAACTGCTTGGTGAGGCTGCACCTCGAGTACTGCATGCAGTTTTGGAGGCCACACTTAAAGAGGGACATTGAACTCCTGGAGAGGGTCCAGAGGAGGGCAACCAAAATGATCTGGGGCTTGGGGGACAGGATCTATAGGGAGAGGCTCAAGAGCTAAATATGTACACATTGGAAGAGAGATGGGACCAGGGTGACATGATAGAGGTCTTCAAGTACATGAAGGGGTTAAATAGGGAGGAGCAGTCAAGGTGTTCTGTAGGAGGAGGGGGCGGGGCAACTAGAGGGCATGGGTGGAAGCTGGAGGGGGGGAGATTCAGGAGAGAAAGGAGGAGGAGGTGCTACTTCACTGAGAGGGTGGTGGAGCCATGGAATGCGCTGCCCAGGGGGCTGGTGGAGGCAGAGACAGTGGAGGGGTTCAAGAGGGTTGGGACAGGTACAGCGGAAGGGTTCTGGATGCAAAGTCCTGTGCAGTGGGAATATCCGGAACTGGGAAGGGAGAAGCCAGAGAGGGTGAGGGGGGCAGCAAGGTCAGCTCCCAGGGTGGGGGCAGACCAAACAAGCAGACATGAAAGACCATTAGGCCTATTCTGCTGCCAATTTAGTATGTTAGTATGATCCATTTTTTCAGTGGAGCATGACTATCAGTTATTGCCATAAGAGTAGATAAAAAGTAGTCTAGTGCAAAATTAATGTCAGGGAGAGAGTTAATGGGTCCCCAAGTGGCTGCATTTAACGATGCAACAAAGTCACAAGGGTCAAAATGGGACTTATACTGTACCACGGAGATAGTAGGAGGGGGGTCTAGGAAAATTATTGCACTAGATGCAATTGGTGGGAGAAAGATCACTAATGCTGTCAGGCAAGACACAGACATCTTTAATCCTATGATAGCAATTGGTGATCACCCAGTCAAGCAGGGAGTGGTTACCAGTTTTAGTATTAATTTGCTTTGGATTGTTTATAAGTTGGACCAGATTGCTATCAGCAAGCACGGAACGTGTCTTATCCAAATGGGGGCCCAGCCAGTCAATATTGAAGTCACCACAAATCACCAGATCATTACGAGGGATGAACAAAGACTGGTGAACTTGAACATGTACTCACTTGAGGAGAGATGAGGGGGGCACAATCAAGACCTTAAAATGCCTGAAAGGCATGAACAAGGTTGACCTTGAGGATCTCTTTACCATAAATGAAAACAACCACCACCTGTGGGAATAGCTACAAATTGGGGTGAGGGGTACAGGGAGGAGGACAGGATACACTTCTTCACAGAGCAAGAAATGGCAGGGTGGAATGCACTGCCAGTGGAGGTAGTAAATCACAAATCAGTTGGGGGTTTTAAGAGGAAGGATGAACCCAAAGGGAATGTTAGCGTGATGGGGCAGAGCAACATGTAGCAGACGTACATGAGCTCCGCAGCAAGCAGACTTGATAGACCATCTGGGCAGTCTTCTGCTGGCATGTTCATGTTTGTATGTGTAGGGGCAGCCTGGGAGCACTGAGGAGCTTATTGACTTACTCACGCTCACACAGTGTGCAAGTGGAGGTTGTGGGAATCAAGTACTGTACAAACAAACAAACAAACAGGTAATACGGCAAGGGTGGGTTAAATGGACCCTTGCTAGTCTTCTGCTGGCAACTTCAGTTTTTATGTTTCTAAACCCAGGTCTGCTAGATGACACACACACACACACACACACACACACACACACACACACACACACACACACACACACACACACACACACCCCTCCCCTAAAGGCTAACTGCACCCTCCTGTTCCTACTCCAGTCTAATCCAACTCCACTCTCACTCCACTCCCTCACCCTATTGCTGACCCACCTCCTAAGTTTGTCTCCACTTGCTACCTAATTTGCATTTTGTAGCTCCACACGCTGCTCGCCACAGTTTTTGGGACCCTCCTGTAACGGTCTCTGAAAGATTTTGCACAACTTTTGTTTCATCACCATTATCCATAACTATAGTGTATGGCTCAATGCTGTTGTGTACAGAAACCCATACACTCTCCGATGCCCTTGTACCACAGACGTGAGGTAGCAATGATACAATGAGTTGTCATACCATAATAGTTACATCACAGAAACAACTACAAATGAGGAGATCTATGGATTATCCACTGCCACCTTTCGAATGTTCAGAGAACCCTAACCACTGTGTATCCTCATCCATCCCATTGGCCAATGCACGATCATAAATCTTTTGGCTGCCAGAGGCCAATCCCCAGCTGAAAACTCCATTCTAACTTGTGTGTCTCTGGAAGCTGATCACCATCATTCTGTCCTTTTTTTCTTTTTCCTGTGCTTCACTTGTTTGCCCTCACTTTAAAACCCATGCCCAGATGGTTTTTAGGAGCAATTTCACTAAATTTCATTCTTAAGTTTTAAAGTGCTTAAAATATGTAAGATAGTTTTGTAATAGTTGTACTGAAAAAGTCTTGAATTTGTTAATCTGCTTTACTACTTGCCCCCCTGCTCCTGGCAACAGTAGTTCAGGTCAGCTACCCACCCCCTGATTTAAACCCTTTGTTCATTTTCCAACCACTGCAGACAGCTATTGGTGCCTAGCCACTGTCTGCGACCCCCCCCCAAATTTATCCCAAGTCCTTCTTTTTGTTTTTATTTTAACTCACCCTCCCTGCTCAGAAACTGCCCCTTCCTTTGTGCAGGCTACTATTGCCCACTTTCTACCCTTCTCCCGCAGGCTACTGTAAGCCCAACTGGGCTTGTAACCTGGATGTGGTTCCCGCCAAGAGGTATCCTGCACACCCCCTCTGGACAGGGTGAGAAGCTGCCTGCTGCCTGCTGTATGACAAGGCAGGCCAGGTATGGTCCGAGGACACAGCTTGGGCAAAAGTGAACTTTGGAATTTTCATTTTCTTTTTTATTACGTTTCTCAATTGCAGGCGCCTTTCCCATTGCCTGGACCCGATTGACTCCTTGACGGCCCTTGAGCTTATCCACTTCCATCTGTAAGCAGGGCCTGAGCTGGTTTTTGGAACTTCTGACTTCTTGGAGCTAGAAACTAGGGGGAATCCTTTCTGTGATCTCCTCTCTGCAGAATTTTCTTCACCCGCCCACCTATCCCCCACCCAGTCCTTTATTAAATGCTCCTTCCTCACAGCATGACCCCTCCTCTGGCCTTCTAATCTGGTGAATATCACCCGAGCAGACTGTTAAAGGGGCCAACCTCATTTCTGGCAGCCTGATTCTTTCTGGTTTGCACTTTTACCTCCATAGTGATATAGATATATATCTATATCGTGTCTCTCTATATCGTCTCTCTCTATATCTCTCTTTCTATATATCTCTCTCTCTCTCATATTATGTGCCCTTGTTAACTGTCTCGCACCCGGAGTGCTTAATAATTACCTATACTCTGTTACTACTCCCAATTAACCTTGCACTGTGCTTGGGACCTTTACGTGTGCCCTTACTGCTGTACTCCTTGGTATCATAATGTCTCTTATAACAGCTCTATTTCCCAGAGGCATTATATTGCTGTCTCCATTGACCCTATCTGACCTTGCTAGTGATAGGTTTCTAACATCTATCTCACCTACAATGGATAGTAATCATTTATATGTTTATAGTACTAGCACCTCATTCCAATGCCCTGACCCTCTTACTTTGCCATGGAACCCGCAATCTCCTGGTGACTGGGGGTTGCCATTCCATTGCCCTATCCGACTACCCCTTTGGCACTCCTCCCTGGGATCTTCAACTTACAAACTAACTGTAAAGCGCGCTGTACTCAGAGGAAACTTCACAAACTCAGCAACAAGCAGTTAAAGGAATATCTGTGTAGACTGGCCTTATTGTTGCTGCTGCTGTCTGGCAATATTCACCCCAACCCTGGCCCTTCACAACTTATGGCATACCCACAGCCATCTACTGGGTCACTTACAATTGCCTCACTTAATATATGCAGCCTCCTCCCCAGAATGGACCTACTGAATGCATGAATCTTACAACATAACCCAGACATCCTCTCAGTCATAGAAACATGGCTTTCTCCAAAAATAGCGGATGTTCAATTTCCATCCCAGGCTACACGATCTTTGGACAGGATCATCTCTCCAAGCATGGAAGTGGTTGTGCAATCTACCTCCATAACAGCCTTCAAGGTCTTGTCCTAACTTTGCTCCAGACTGATGACCATATGCAAGTCCTTGCCATAAAAGTGCTTCTTGGTACACACAATAACACCTTTACTGTGTTTCCAATCTATATTCCTCCCAGACAGATGGCCCCTGCTTTGATTCACTTATGGAGTGTCTTGGCTCTTGGAGTCTTAATTCGGAAATTATCATATTAGGAGATTTCAATATCAGTCTGTTCTCTCCTGATGCAAGACCTTTCAAAGATGCAGTTTCAGCAGTTCACCTCACCCAGCTAGTCGAGTCCCCCACTAGAATCAGCTATAAAACTGGGACAAGTACCTTACTGGACTGGGTGCTTTCTAATCACACTGATCATATATCAGACACAACCATACTACCAGATGCCTTCAGTGATCACTCCCCTGTCTTGTTTCATTGGTCGAACAAATTCTCTAAACCACCCCCTAGAACAATTGCCACCAAGGTACTCATCCATGGGCATCTTGACTCACTAAAAGCTGACCTACGTAATCAGGACTGGTCAATGATCTACACTACTAACAATGTTGACATTGCCCTCGACCAATTCATTCTTCAGTTCAGCGCTATGTGTGATAGTCATGCCCCCCATAAAAAGCATAAAATCAAAGGCTGCTGTAATCCCTGGTTCTCCCCAGACCTTCTTGAGTTTCTGAACATCAGGGACCATCTATGGCACAGGTCTAGGTCCTCATGTAATCAGGCCAACATCCAGAGGTTCAAAGTAGCTAGAAACAACTGCACGAGGGCTATTTGTGCAGCTAAAAATCAATATTATAAGGAAGTGCTCTTTTGGACATGGAATGATGGCAGAAAATTTAGGGCTAACCTGAAAGAGGTCACTGGGGGAGACCTCAGATCAGCCCCTACCATGCTTAACACTGATGGTGTACCCTCACTCGACTCCAGACTAAGTTATTGCTAACACTTTTAATAATGCCTTTACGGATCTGAATGATGTCCTCCCACCTGGCTACTCCTCTCACCCCCTCACAAGTGACTACTCTGGGAAAGAGAATCAGTCCCCTTCACATTCTTCTTTCTACTTCAAACCCCTCTCAGCTCATGAAGCCAGGCATTACCTATTTAAAAGTACTAAGGAAATTGAGATTTAGTGGTGACACCCTGGATCTTAAATTTATAGCCCTTTCATTGGATGAAATTCTGTCACCTCTGACACATATTATTAACATGTCACTTAGTTACTATCAATTCCCTCAGAAATGGAAATCTGCCACTGTGACACCAGTCCATAAGTCTGGGGATCACTCAGTTACTGGGAACTACAGGCCTCTCTCTATTCTGCTTCCACTCTCAAAAGCTCTTGAGCATATAGTGGCTGGCCAGCTGGTTGAATATCAGCTACAATGCCTGCAACAACACAGGTTCAGAAATGGTCATAGTACCACTACTGCCCTTGTGGAGTTAATGAGCTTTATTCACCACTCCTTAGATCAAGGACACCTGGTCGGTGCCGCTTTCATTGATTTAACCAAAGCTTTTGACACAGTGAATCATGCCCTCCTGTTCGAACAGCTTGCCACCACTGGCCTAGCTCGTGACAGCGTAGCCTGGTTTGAAAGCTACCTGCATGACTGTTCACAGCAGGTGAAGATTGGTAACATCTTATTGGATAGCAGCCCTGTCTTATCTGGAGTCCCTCAAGGGTCCATCTTGGGCCCTCTTTGATTGAGCATGTTCCTCAACAACCTTCCTTACTCCTGTCAGGGTCACATCCTTTTATATGGCAACGATGCTGTCCTGTTACCAGTGATCCAGACCCTAAGGTTCTTGAGTCCAGGCTTCAGAGTAATTTTGCAGTCATAGAAAGATGGTACCACAAGCACAAGTTAGTTATGAATTACAACAAGACTAAAACTATGCTGTTCTCCAGCTCCCAAAATAGGCACGGAACTTACCCTCTTTCTATCACCAATGAAGAGGGTTCACCCCTGGAGCTAGTTCAGCTCTTTATTTTTTATCGTGTAACACTTTACTCGCCTCCAGTGCGGAGTGGGCCACAACAACCGCTGGCCACTAGAACCCGGAGTACCCGGACCAGGCGTATGCTGCTGCACCTGACTCACACAGGCCCCGATGAAATTAACAGGACACCCCCCCTTCTGGGGGGGCCTCAGACTGGGGAAACCAGGTGGCCATGCCTCTAGTGTCTGGGGCGCGGGGCTCAGCCATGAGCCACTGCAGTTGCTCTCCGATTTTCCACCTCTTACTTCCCCAGCGGGAGCCAGATGTACAAAGATGCCTGATGCACCTATGGACAGGTGTCTGCCGCACTCCCTCCCCTTTGTATGCTCACCACTGGCAGTGCACCTAACCTCCACTAGGTGCTGCTGCAGCGTGACACATGCCCCGAACCCACCCCAGAGGTAGGAGAGCAGTTGTGGGATGCTCAATCCTACCTCTTCCCTGCTGGCCCCCACTGGCCGGAGTCCGGTCCTGAACTCAGGTCACCGGCATGGCACGAGGTGTGGCATCCAGCGCCTCAACCCTCAGTGCCACCAGGCTGGCTTAGTTCAGCTCTTTAAATATCTGGGGATTACAACTGATAGTACGATGACCTATGCCTATCACACTGACAACATTGCAAAGGCTGTCAACACCCGCATTAGGCTACTTTACAGGCATAAGCAATGTCTGACTCCAGAAGCTCTTAACCTGGCCATTCTTAGCTGTCTGGTCTCGCTTATTGATTACTGCTTACCAATCTATGGATCAGCTACTGAAACAACTCTTCACCGCATCATAGGTGCACTCAACAAAGCATGCCGGCTCCTTACCGGCTCAGCCTGTCTGTCCCATACCCGCGACATGTACACTTAGGCTAACCAGCTCCAATTCAAAGGTAGACTCATGTACCAAACATGTTTACTGTCCAAAAAAGTAAACTTAGGCATGGTGCTCCCTGGTGTGCAAAAGCTCATTAACTCTATTTTCTATTTTCAGCGTGCATTTAATATAACCATTTTGTAAAAGCTCATTACCCCAACTATCAACCGTCATTGCACCAGAAGCTCTACTAGCCAGATTTTTAATATACCTTGCTGTCGCACTACTCTGAGACAAAGGTCCTTTGCCTAACATGCCCCACTCTGGATGAACTCTCTGCACCCTGACATAACTTCAACATCCACCTTGGGCTCTTTCAAGCTTAAACTTAGGCACCAGTTAGTTGCCGATGCCAGTTGTGGCTGCTTCCCATAACCTTCCTTCTTGTGACCTGCACTTATCCTACCCTTTTGCTATCCTGACCTTATGCATAACTGTTCTCAGCATGTAAATAACTGTTCTGAGTAGCTAATCATTCTCCTTCACATTTCCTCTTGATCCCTTCCACTCTTTCCCTCACCACTTTATGGTTTTCCCCTACCCCCTTCACCCCACTCTCCCCTTCCCCCCCCCCATGAGCTTGTTCTCAAAGGTGTAATCTGAAATTTCAATAAATAAATAAATTCTTGCTCCCTAAGAATTACAGGTATTGTCTTCCTAATTTTATAGCTCTACCTTTCTGTTTAGCCTAGGTACGTCGTTAATCAGCATGTTTGTTTTGTGCTGCCGTCTTCTCTCTGAAACATTAAGGAACACCCACAGCCCCAAGACAATCTCTCCATCTGGGTTGTTATTACTGGCTGCTGTTTGTGTAACCTGTATACACCTGCTGGCCATGTTACTGAGCCAGTTCTTCTTGTCTGCCCCTCACAGATCAGATCATTCGCCAACATTCATTGCCATGCCTGCCTGCCTAGAATGTGGGACGAAGCTCCCAGAATCACACATAGGGGAAGCATTATGCACCATGTGCACAGTCCCCGAGTCTGACACTCTGCAGAATCCCAGCATGGAAGTGGTGGCAACCCAGGAAGAACTGGCGGCTCCCACGGCCCCACTCATGCTTAATGCCATGTAGGTGGGCCTGCTGTTCCAGTGGCTGGAAATGTTGCAAGCCCAGCAGCCTTCACGCAAGCCCGGAGACAGCAATGGTACAATGAGTTTTTGTCATACTACAGGAGCTACATCACAGAAACAAACACAACCGAGCAGATCTATGGCTTGTACCGTGCATCAAACACCCATGGAAATGCATTCTTTGGCTCTTGTGGGTCAAGCAAAGATAAAAGGCTAACCAGGTTCAGGATCAAAAAGTATCTCATTTTTCTTACAGCTCACAACCCTATTGAAAACAGTCAAACCTCAATTTGTTTTCTCATATTCTGTCTTACAAAGCACAATTGAAATCAGATAGCTACATCATCACTGTCTTGAACAAAGTGAAATCGTTTTGTTTTTCAGTTCTGTCTCATTTGTGAACCTACAGGAAAACAATATTTTTTGTTGCGACTTCTCTCTGACAAGTTTGTAAACATGATACCCTATACAACATAATGCATAGCTGGCCTAACACTGCTAGGCTGTTGTTCCATCTCAACATTATGACACTACAGGACCTCTCGGAGGTCACTCTTAATGGTACTATATCACAACAACGCCTTGATGGGAAAACTGCCTTGTTGTGTTTGGACATCTATTTTCTAAATATTTTTATACAATGCATGCAATATTTTTGTACTTTGATATATGCCTTTGCTAATTCCTGCAGTAGTAAATTGTACTGTTTGCTTGCTTATGTATTTTCTCCTTGGGTTCCCTTCCCGCTAGGTTGCACCTGGAAATAAGCCTTTGCTAAGTTTGCCTTTTCAGGAACTGCGTTTCTCAATAAATAAAGAAACATTGGTAGCCGATAAAGACACACTAAGCTGAAGCTCACTTCTAGGTATATCTCCATTTATTCACACTGTATGTCAAATCTTCCATGTATTGGCTTCCAGCAGGGCAGCATCCCCACCCCTGTAGTACACTGCAGGATACAAGCTTGGTTTCCTGCTGTGGGACTTGAGCCCATGGCCTTGTGGCCCCAAATCATGAGAACTACAAACTGGACTACACTGACAGATAACATTCTTCAAAACACAATCCATTCTTCCATTTTAAAACAGGAAAAAAGTTTGCAAAATGGATAGTATGTGATTTAAAAAAAATCTTTTCATTTTGTTTATGCTAACAATCCTTCAGGAAACAGTTACAGCTGATAACTGGTCAATTAGTATGCTGCATTTACAGACAAGCAGTTTTATATATCATAACTGTAGACTTACCTTCTCCTTTCTGATAGCACTCATCTCTGTTATAGCCTGTCAGTCAATGTCTATGCATCCACAGGCCAAAACTGCAGAATCTGCAGAGCTTTAAAAGTTTGCCCTCATCCTACACTCCAACACATTTCTTCTGAGAGTTAACTAACTTTTGTTCTGTCTGTCTGTCTGAGGCTTCTGGTGTGAACCATTGTCTTCTCTGGGGGGGGGTGATGATGTCATTCTTCTCTTTCAGTCCTGAATGGACCCCTCCTGTTGACTGTTCAGCTGGTTTAATCACTGAGTCGATCTTCCTCTTAACACTGTGGGTTGGGGGTTAGGAACAGCTAGCGACTGGAAACAATAGCAGGTGTCAGACTATGATTTTCTGTTTCCCTCCACACTTTGAGAGTTTACTGCAAGGCGGAAGGGGGCTGGATGATCTCCTGACACTGCACAAATGGATTAGAAAATCCCTCAACTGCCCTGCTGACTGAACTGTTTGCAAGGCAATCTGCATACAATAATGGGATTTCACAAGAATGTTATTTGAAACTAATTAGCAGTGTTTATCTTAGTTTATCTTACTGATATGAAAGAGGATATTAACCCCCCACCACCACCACCGCTGGCCCAAATAGTCATTTTAAAACAGGCAATTTTTGAAGCTGAAGTTGAACATACAGACTAAAAAGATTTTTTGATCTCTGATTTTGAACCGACAAATACTTTTATTCTTTTCAATAATTAACTTCCTGAACTGGCAGCATTACACATCCTCCATACTTAATGGAACTTTTTTTTTGGCAATTGAGCTTTTTGTTCTGGTACCATTTTGATGTAGCTCACTATTTATTTATTTCATAATTTGGATTTACAACCTTTGAGTCAAAGACTCATTTACAAAATGATTATTTTTGCTTTTTTGATTGTATAAATATTTGCTTGTCTGATCTCTACCCTTTAAATGACATGAGCCCTATGTCCTGGTAGTCACCTGTATCGTATTAAATTGCTTTCTCTACCCTCCCCTTTGTTAAACAATCTGCGAGCCACAAACTCTTGCACATATTCTGAAATGCTGGTTAGTTTTCTTTGCATCCGATGAAGGGACCTGGGAGGTCCAGCAAACTTGTGTAAAAAATTCTTTGGTTACTCTAATAAAAGGGATTTCCGCAAAAAAAGTGTATTAAATAATTTTCCATAACCTTTCAGGACTACAGTGGGCTAAACCAAACATGGAACTTGATTCTGACAGTTTGCCTAGAAATTACATCCAGACAGGAGTAGGTTGGGGGGGGGGGGTGGAAACAGGCTCTCACAGTTTTCCGTGGAATTTTAGGCTTGTAAGACACTGTAACTTATTTACGTTTTGTGCTCACTGGGAGTAAACTGATCCAGTTATTTATGGACATTGCCCCTGGGCTACAGGTACAAGGGTAACTAGTTAACAAGTGTTTATCTGAACAAGTTACTCAGTTACTCTGTACAACATCTATGCAATAAAAACACTTTGACACACAATGCAGTAAGTGCACTGATACTTCCTTTCATGTACTGTTTATTTGTTTATATAGTCTATGGTAACCAGGTAAGTATACTAACTGACAGAGAGCCTTTTTCCATAATGACCTCGGGTGAATGAGCTTACAACAGGACACAATAACGAAGCTACAAGTTTGTGACAAAACAATACCACTGCACAACAAATGCCAGTTACGACTCAAGGTACAGCTCCAAGAGCACAGCAGACCAGTAACAGGGAAGAGTAAATACATCATGGTAGTGCCTAAGGAGGGCTGGTTTAAAGGAAACATGAGGACCTTATTTATTTAGTTTTTCGTGACTGGGAAAGGAGGCCTAGCCAATTCCTTCTTTCAGTCCATTCGTGGGTAGGTGGGAAGATACAGATGCAAATTGTCTCACTGAGTCAGGTTAAGCTGTTGGTAATATTTTTAGTGAATCAATCATCTACTTCTAAAAAGCACAATTCCAGTCAGATCGAAGCGCTTGTACAAATAAATAATCCATGACAACAGCAATATGAACACAGGCAAATAACAATTAAAATTCTTCAATTATTAACAAAGACAAGGTAGTCAAAATCACAGAAAGCTATTCCAAATAAATGAGTTTCAAGAGCAGATTTAAAGCTCTCAATGGTCAGGCACTCTCTAATCCGACAAGGTAAAGAGTTCTTGACTGTCCTACGGGAAATAGGGCCAGGACACTGGGGAAATGTACCTGCCCTTTTCAGGAAGTACCATGGGGTCTTTAACGTCCACCTGAACAGGCAGACAGGACCCTGGTTTAACACCTCATCTGAAAGATGGCACTTGTGGAAAGCCATGACCTCCTCATGCTGCACTCTGTGTCAGTATTTGGATTTACCCCAAATTCCTGCCTGGTGTAGGGCTAGATCCCACAACCTTAAGATCTTTTGGCCTCAGAGGTGAGTGTTGACTTGCTAAGCCACTAACTCTGTATATCCAAGCACTTTACAAACTGTTAGAAAAACCTCAAGTCCAGCAAAGAATTCCTGACAAAATTTACCTCATGTTCATAATTAATCAATGTCACATTTATTTTACTTTATTGTAATTTGCATCCTATTAATTTTTTGTCTGTACATTCACATTCATTTATCCTGCAAATGTATTTCAGCTCTGTGTTTACCCATGTATCGGTTACCACCCTAATACTTTACCTATCTAGGCCTGGGTCGGGCCTGAAAAAAAGTCCCTCAGATCAGCGTACTTACCTGGTCAACAAACAAATGAACAAACAAAATTCTTACAAACATCAGTTAAAGAGTAGGAATTCCCTTTGATGTTGATTTGGTGAACAGAATGTATTCGCTAAAATAATTACTCTTTAACACAGATTTCATTTTAGAGAATGTCCTTTGCCTTTTCCCAGAGTTTAGCAGTAGCATTATTTTCCCAGGTATTGGCCCAGTGTGATTCCTCTCTTTTACAAGGGAGACCTGACCAAAATGGCAGGCTAACCCCTTCAGTTCCTCACAACATTCACTGCATGACCACAGCAGCACCACCTACAAAACATGATCACTGGAATGTAAATTATACATCTTTCCATGTACTGATTTTTCTATTGTAAATAACATAGATGTTTACGAACATATGAAATTTTCTAGCAGATAAAGGCCAAGAGGTCTATCAAGTCTGCTCGAATGTGCAGCTAGAACCCCTTATTCTGCAGCTGCCCCTCCCTTCCACCCTTCCCCTTCATTGACCATCCCCCTTGTCCTGTCCCATCCCCTTTTGAAGCAGTCCACTGTTCTACTGAATACCACTTCTGCAGATATCGCATTCCACCCAGCCACCACCCTCTCTGTAAAAAGTGTCTCCTCATCTCCCTCCTGAACCTTCCTCTCTCCAGTCTCATATCATGACCCCTGGTGTCCCTCCCCTCCCTTACTCTGAACAGCCCCTTTGTACCTGTCTTGTTTATTCCTTTCATGTACTTGAAGGTTTCAATCATGTCCCCCCGTCCCTCCTCTCCTCTCCTCCAGTAAGTACATGTTCAACTCCCTCAGCCTCCTCTCATATGATAAGTCCCCCAGCCCCTTGATCATCTTTGTCACCCTGCGCTGCACCCCCTCCAGTAACTTAATGTCCCTCTTCAGATACGGGCACCAGTACTGCACGCAGTACTCCAGGTGCGGTCTAATGACCTATACAGTGGCAGATTCACCTCCTTCCTCCTCGAGGATATACCCCTTGCAATACAACCCAGCATTTTGTTGGCCTTTGTAGCTGCCTTCGTACATTGTGCCGAGTTATTCATTGACCCTGTAATGAGCACTCCCAGATCCTTCTCTTCCTCTGTCTGGGCTAGCTGCACTCCCCCCAGCTGGTAACTCCTCCTTGGGTTTTTCATCCCAAAATGCAGCACCTTGTACTTTTTGGCATTAAACCCCAGTTGCCAGGTGTCTGACCAGGTTTCAAGCTTTGCCAGATCATCCTGCAACCCCTGCCATCCCCCTGAGTCATCTACCACTGCTCCTACCTTGGTATCATCAGCAAACAGACTGATCTTGCTTTTGATGTCCAATGATATGTCTGCAATGAATATCCCAAACAACACTGGTCCCAACACCAAGCCCTGTGGAACACTGCTCGTCACTACCCTTGGGTGTGAGAGCTCCCAACCCACCACCACCCTCTGTTGCCTTCCCTGAAGCCAGTTCCCTACCCATCTCACCAGCTTTGCATCTGCCCCTGTGCCTACTAACTTACTTCCCAGCCTTCCATGTGGCACTGAGTCGAATGCCTTACTGAAGTCCAGATACAGGACATCCACTGCATGACCCTTGTTCAGTTGCCTCATTACCCAGTCATAGAACTCCACCAGGTTAGTTTGGCAGGATCTGCCCTGTATGAAGCCATGCTGTCTGCTGTCCTGTAGTCCTTTGGCCTCTGGGAGGGCCACCAGCCTTTCCTTCAGGATAGTTTACATTAGCAGACCCCAGGAGAGGGAGAGCAGATGTTATTGCTTACAGGCCTGGTGGCATTGGTTTTCCACCTCATCACATGACTGTTCAGATAAAAAGAGTTAAGTATTTTTTTTTAGGCTTTCAGACATCAGATTTAATTTTTCAGTTTTATAAAAAGGCCATAGAAAGGTATGCAAAACAAACATTCTGTAAAGGTATGTTTCTTGTACCGTGTGATACAGAAAATATCTCTAGTGGAGTCTCTGCAAAAAGAAGCCCCAAATGGATACAGGACATCACATACATGTGAGAAAAGTTTAAAAAAACAAAAACATACTATTGTTTATTGATTGGGGTGACAGTTATTTAGATTTCTAAATCATTACGTTGCCATGGGCACCAGTCCTACACCATTCCGGTCATCTTCCTGCAGCAAACTCACCTGGAGTAGAAACTGAGTGAGGTGCTGCGCAGGCATCCAGCCTTCTATGTTCAAGCTTGAGATGCCATAAAGGTAAGGGCCATATTTTTCACATAGCAGTGCCTTGTTTCTGGGAAGAAAGGGAGAACATTTGAAAGGTGTGTGACAAGGTTCATAGGAGCCAAACAACATGTTTACACTGAGCTGTTTCCTGTATCTGTCTAGTCTGCACACAATGTTTATTGAATTCTGGAAAACTGCATCCATTTGAATTAATTTAAAGCTCCTGGAATAGTTTTCACTTTGGTTATTTACTTTTGTTTGCGTTTATTCCATTATAAATTAATGTCTTATGGGGGGAGCAACATACCCATGCGTCAGGGTATATTTTTTTTTTTGTTAACTGGGAATGGAGGCCTGGATAGTACTGTCTATTTTCAGTCTTGTCCTGGGGGAAGGAGGGGATACAGATGCAAATGGACTGATATTAAATCAGATTAAGCTGCTGGTGGTCTTTTTAGTGAAAGGGGGAAATTAGGCCAGGACACTGGAGAAATTCCCCTACTTATTTCAAGAAATGTCATGGGCTCTTTAACGTCCACCTGCGCAACCACCAAAACAAGCAAATGGGACCTCAGTTTAATGTCATATCCAAAGGATGGAATTATTTACTGTATATGGATTGATTATTTTTTTTGTTTAATCATTCTGTGTCCATATTAACTGAACTCATGAGGTGATGGCAGTGGAAGTATATATCTTCTCTGTTTTTCCCCCCTCCTCTCAGCCTTCCCCCACACTACTGTCTACACTTGATCAGAGTATACCTTACTTCAGTAGGGAGGGTTGTGGGCAAGCAGTCAGTTTTGGGACCAAAATCTATCCCTATTCCTTAATCTATCACCAGGGGTGTCATTTAAGGGAAGCCAAGGGTTGCAGTTGAGGCCCTTATACTTTCTTTGCAACCCCAATGATATCCACTGCTACCTCATGAAACCCCTAAAAGTATTGTAGGTTTCCCTATTGTTTGATTATATAAAATGCTAAGGGTAGGGGAGCATTGTAGTCACTGTGATTCTGCTGAAATGATGCCACTGTCCAACACAGGAGCACCTAGTGGTGTGTCAGCCACCCCCCCCCCCCGAAGATGGCAACATCCTCCTGGCATGTCTCACTGGGCTGGCCATGGGATCTACAGGCCTGGGATGTGAATCTGGGCCTACTGCATTGATAGGCTGATACTGTTATGTTTAAGGTAACAAAAAGTTGGAGAAAACATTTTTGTAGGATTTGAGATGGAAATGTTATGAAGTAACTGTAAGTTGCAACATTATATTTTAAGTATTGTATCTCTATATGATTGACTTACAACTCATGCAATGCCACAAGGATGTACAGTCTATGTTTTACTCTCATTCTGGGAATGCAAATGAATTTTTATTTTATATTTTTGAGTTTTCGCATGCACTACGAACTCCTTGGGATAGTAGGCCTTGAGGGGTGTGACACTGTCTGTGCAATGCACCAATCCTCAGCCAGGCTGGTGCTGACGCTGTTTTGCCTGCAGTGGTCTTCACTTGGAAAGAAAAAGCCACACCAGACAGGAGGCAGCTTTTTCCTTTCACGTGCAGGTCATCGCAGAGCAAACAGCTGTTTGTGTCGTGACATCTATGCCTCACCACCCCACACCGGTCCCAGCCTGAAAGGTGGGAGGACGCACTTTCCTTCGGCAACAAGTGACCAGTTTGTGTGACCTGGAATTAAATGGAGACGGTGACAAGAAATGAAGTATACGGTTATACCATTGCAGAGTAACTCTTGCTGAGACTAAAAACAGTGACACATAGGCAGATTAAGTGTTTAGTGGACCACTATTACAAGAAAGTAAAAATTCAAATGGGTAGACACAAGAGTAATATTTGTTGTATACAGAATAGTTATAAGCATTTTAATATTAGTAATTACTTGTTTGCAGGGGTATACTCTGGTCAGGCTGAACCAGTCTGTCTTATAGATGGCTACTGGGGGTTTCTTCCTTCTGTGTCTGTTTCCCCCCCCCTTCCCTGACTGGGCAATGTGTCTAATGGTGTCGCACAGCCACAACATGCCCTGCTGCAGAAGCAAGCTCCATGGCCCAGCCACAGGGGTCGCTGTGGTGGCGGAACATGCCACCAACCTTCCCTGGCTGAGGCTCTGCCCAAGTGGCAGCTGTCGTGGCCTACTCCCCCTGTGCAACTTCCTGGGCTCATGAGCATGGGTTGTTAACACAGCAGTGCAGTGTGCTGCCACTGGACTGTTGTGAAGACATTTATTTATTTATTTATTTTTAATATATATATTTTGCTCCGCTGCAACCTGCTATCATAGCAAATTGATATGTGATTTCACATATAAAACACAAGAGTCAAGTACATGTAGTGACATATTTCATATACACAATTCATTAGGGTGAATATAGCTGGAAGAAAACTAACAAAAAGCACACTCAAAGGGACATTGTCAACCCCCCTTAAGCCACAGTGTCCCTAGTTAAACAAGCATTTGTCAATGCCGAATGTTGCTTGCTTCTATGTGCTGTTTAGGTATTTGGAACTCATTGGAGTGCAAATATTGAAAATTCGCGAACTTACGAGCGTGCGTAGGAACTGCTCAACGCATCGCTTAGTAAAACAGTCATTTTAAGGAATGTTTTCACCAAATTATCAACATAGCCATTTTAAGACCTCTGCTAATGAACAGTGTCACTGTGATTTTCTTAATGTGTCCCATACATTGAGTTCGCACACCAACTGCGCCATTGTGCACTACATGGGAGGAAACACGTTTTGGGCAGGATGTGAAAAATGACAGCAGTACTGCTCATAAGGAGGTGTGGTAAAATGGCAATGTTGAAAATCTGGAGTGAAAATATTGAAAATTCAAACTACGGGCATGCATAGGAACTGCATAGCCGCTCAGTAAAACAGTCATTTTAGAATTTTTTCACCAAATTTTCAACATAGGCTTTTGAGAGCCCACCTTATGAACACTGGCAGTGTTGTTTCATTAATTGATCCTGAAAGGTGATTTCACGCAGTGACCGCGAAATCACCCTTCGGGCCCGATGAACGCCATGACAGTGCAAGAATTCATGAGGAGGGGTCGCAAAAACCCCATGTTGAAAATTTGGGGAACAAAATTCCCAAAAAATGCCTGAGATATGCAACAAAGTTGAAAAACCCCTATCTATCCCATTGTACAGCTTACCGGCATTTCCTCAGTTTGCGGTCGGCTTTGAAGAGTGCAGACGTGTTCCCGGTCCACCGATGATCGTCGCGCCGAGCTCCAGAGGTAAGTATGGGGTAGGGGGTTGTGTGGGGAGGCAGGGTGTGCAGTGGGTGGGTGCTTGTTGTGGGAGGGGGGCAGGGAGCCTACGAGGGACCGTTTTTTTATTCACATTTTTTTTTTTTTTTACGAAGACGACGCGGGATGTTTGCCACGCTGGGGTGGGCTCCCAGCGTGGCAGCAGGAAAAGCTGTTCAGGAGAACGTGGAGCCGATGGGGGATTGGGCACCCCTGTCAGCCAAAACAAGATCTGCCATGCTGGGATGGGCTCCCAGCGTGGCACCGGGAAAGCTTTTGGGGGGGGTGTGCAGCCTTGGAGCCAACGGGGGATTGGGCACCCCGTCACCTATAACAGTTTTTGCCACATTGGGGTGGGCTCCCAGCATGGCACCTGGACAGCTATTGGGGGCGTCATGGAGCCCGGCGGGGATTTGAACATGCCAGCCATACAGTGTGTGCATGGGGAGCGATCAGCATGCAATATGCGTGCTTGCGCGTGTGTGTGCATGGGGGGGGAGAGCTCTGCTCACTGAAGCGGAGCTCTCCCTTTGAACTGTATGCCACTGCATTTTCAGCTTGTCATAGACAGCTGCAGCAGTGATTGGGGAACTGGGGCAGCACCTGCAAACACACTGACGGCAGTGGAAGACGGGCTGACACACCTCTGAAAACTCAAATGATGGCACTATGTTTCTTGCACATGCATGCAAGCAACATAAAAAGTGCTTTTTATGATTGGCAACATTCTGTAAAGATTTCTAATGTAGCTGGTAGTTCAGTTCAGATTCTTTTTGTCTGACTACCCACCATACTGGTTTTGCCACACAAAAACAGGTTGGTTTACATTCCTTGATCAACTCCAACTGTGTCTTTCTTGGGTTTAAGAACACCTCCAATGCAGTCAGGCCACTTATGGTGCAGTGGGAGTTTAGGAGGCTATTGTTTCATGAGTGACTGCACTGTTTGGCAGTATTTCTAATGCTCAGGAATTATTATTTATATATTTTTTTGTGCCCCTCCCAGACTGGCCACCCCTTCGGGCCACCTAGGACCCATGGCCACCCTCCTCCCCAGTCGCCATGTGCTGCCCCTGGTACTGCCAGTCCAGGGTAACTCATCATAACCCTTCAGACCCCTTCCCCTCGTGGGGAGAAGTGCCCTTAGGCACAGCTGATTAGCCCGGGGACTGGCAGGGGGCTCAGCATGGGTTATTCCGGGCCACCGTGGCAAGCCAGGGTCTGGTGGACATCATTCGATCAGTCAGGGCGCTTTTCCAGCCTGCCCACTCTACCCTGATTGGGCCTGCGTGGGGACAGTGACCTGAGGCAGGGCATGTCGAGGCTTCACGCCCCCTAGCATGACTCCCAATCCGCCTTCAGGTATCAAGCCCCTACTCCCCCCAGGAGGGAAGCGTCCAATGGATGCTCTGGATCCCCTTCCTGCCAGTCTCTGTTCCTGGTACCCAGGTCTCCAGCGTGCCGAATGAACCCCCTTGCTCAGCGCCACAGAGCCGGCCCTACTCGTGAAGTATTCAATAAGAACAGATTCAGAATTTGAAACAAAACAGTTTCTTAATATACATCAGCATGCATTTCAGTTCTACTAGACAAAGAGACAAAACAAAGTGCAACATCAATGAATTTTAGAGAAGGTAAGCAATAAAAAATGTAGAGTATTTTTACTAGAAGTGATACAAATCGGGTTGACAGTGTCCCTACATAAACTCCTTTATACTCCAACTTCTCCATAACCTTGCCTTATACAATAATTTGTCTGATCAAACTGTTATTTGTCCAAAATGTATTTGACGGTATTATGCTGAACAGTGTTTCTATTTCACTTGTGTTTCTGAATGTTTGTTACCTCCTTCCTAACTGTTACATATTTCATGTGCTGCGTCACATGCATACTCAAGTATTGTCTAATTGTACTCTCCCAGGTCGTGCCTGAAAATAGGCATGCTTATGGCTAGTGCACCCACCTGGTTACCAAAAGCAAATGAATAAATAAATAAATAAATGTCCCGCTGTCTCTGGCTCAAAAGTTTCTCCCACCCATGCGGAGCTGGCCACAGCCTGAGCTCTGTATGGGCTGAGAGTATTCAGTGCCCAAAGGCACTTTTACTGTAAGTGCGATTGAACGCACTGGCTGGGAGGAGGCAATTTCCTCGCCTGCCTCCTCCACACCCACTTTCTCCAGCTTGAAGTCTCTCCCACCCATGCAAAGCAGGCCACAGCCTAAGCTCTGAAAGGGCTGGAAGTATTCAGTGCCCAAAGGCACTTTTACTCTAAGCGCAATTGATCGCCCTGGTGGACCCACCTCCCACTGACATCAGGGTGCTTAATCCCCATGTCAGCCTGTATCCCCCCCATCCTTTAATGTGGCACACTGGGAACCCATCCCAATATGCCAAAACCTGCTGTGGTGTTTGACACTGGGATGCCCACTCCCAGTGTCAGATGCACCCCCCAAAAATATCCTCCAACCTCAGGATGCCTGATCCCTGGGTCAGCATTGATCCCCCCTTGATCCCCCCTACAGTACTCTGGCACACTGGGAGCCCACACCAGTGTGCCGAAATCCATAGTTCTCCTGCAAAAAGAAAACAGACCCATGATGTCTTTTTTTTTTTTAAACCTGAAAACAAAGAAAATGGTCCCTCGTTAATAATGAAATAACAGTGCCACTGTTCACGAGGTAGGGTCCCAAAAAGCCCTTGTTGCAAATTTGGTGAAAAACTCCCAAAAATGAATGTTACGAGTGTCCATTGTGCAGTTTCTATGCACGCTCATAAATACATCAATTTTTAATATTTTCACTCCAAATTTCCAACATTGCCATTTTTCACACCCCATTATGAACAGTACAGCTGTCATTTTTGATTCCTTCCCAAATTGTGTCTTTGCACCTGTGGAGCAGAATGGCGCGGTCACTGTGTGAAATCAACTTTCAGAACAGATTAATGACATTCCAGTGCCACTGTTCATGAGGGGAGGTCCCACAAAGGCCTTGTTGAAAATTTGGTGTAAACATTCAAAAATGGCTGAATTACAAATATGGATTGCATAGTTTCACATACACTTGTAACTTTGCTACTTTTCATATTTTCACTCCAAATTTTCAGCAGTGCCATTTCTTTACACCTCCTCATTAACACTACAGCTATCATTTTTTACATGCTGCCCAAAATGTGTTTTCGCACCTGTTGCACTGAATGGCACACTCACTGTGTGAAATCACCTTTTGGGATGGAGTAACAAAATGATACTGCCACTGTTCATGAGATGTGGTCTCAAAAAGCCCATGTTGAAAATTTGGAGCAAAAATACCAACAAACACCTGGGGCATTAGGGTTTCCAACCGTAACGCCCACCCTTAAAATGCAAGGCAGAGGAATATACACAGAAAAACATGGGAGGCATGTACAACAGCAATACCAACAGCTAACTTTTGGTATTGACAAATGCTTGTTTTATTTACCCATGATAACCCAGTATGATGCAACATCTCAGTTTCAGTGGGGTCCTGCTTCTACCCATTTCCACAGCTGGGTGGACTGGGAGCACTGACAGCTTAAATGATGTGCCCAGGGTCACACAATAAGTGTTTGGCTCTGTTGAGGTTTAAACTCCTGGCCTCCCAATTCCCAAGCAAGGCTCTGAACACTAGGTCACACTGTTGTTCCCATTTTGGGAATGTCACGAGTACAAAAAGCATGTATACTTATAAGTTCACATATAGACTGCATAAAAATTGAATAGACAGTGGCTCGACTCAAGATATGCAGTTTATCTCAGAGTGGAGAGAAGTCACAAGAATTGCAAATGGCAGTCTCACAGTTGCCACTAATTTTAAATAATTTGAAAATATCAAAGCTACAGAAATTCAGAATATACACAAGGAACCAGAAGAACTGTGGGTCACCCTGGAAACAGGAAATGGGACAGCCATAAGAACTGGGGTTGTCTACAGGCCCCCAGACCAGGGGAAGTACACAGACTCATTACTGTTAGAAGATATACAAAACATGACAGCTAAAGGGGAGGTTCTGATAATGGGAGACTTCGACACGCCAGATACAGATTGGTCAATACCAGCAGGAACATCTGCCAGAACTAGACATGTGTGGATTCCCTCCCTACAGGAGGAGGGCCTCAAAGGGCTGTCCTAGATCTAGTACTGACTAACAGGGAAAGGATAACAGATCTCCAGGTAGAAGGTCACCTCGGGGCCAGTGACCATCGCATGGTATGGTTCTGTTTGGCCACTACAACTAAATCACTCCATTTGAAGGCAAAAATATGAGACTTCTGAGGAGATGACTTTGATAAGATGGCCAACAGAGTTAAGCTAGCCCTGGCAAAAAGAAATACAGGTGAGGGGGTACAGGCAAAGTGGGCAAGCAGTAAGGATGCAATACTTGAAGCAACATCCCATTGTGCTATAGCGAAAAGGAAGTGCACAAGAAGAAGCAAACCATTTTGGTTCTCAAAAACAGTAGCAGAAAAGGTCAGAGCCAAAAGGTTAGCCTTCAGGAAATATAAGGGAACACAGTGGGATGAAGATAGGGAGGCATACCAAACTTTCCTAAGGGAAGCAGGGAAGGCAGTAAGGCAGGCAAAGGCCCAAACTGAGGAAACACTAGCACAAACAGTAAAAGAAGGTGACAAGACTTTCTATAGATACATTAGTGAAAGGAAAAAGTCCAGAGGGGGTATTGCTAAGATCAAAGGAGATAAGGGGGCGTGTGAGGAAAAGGACCATGTAAAAGCATTTATCCTAAATAGATACTTCTGCTCAGTATTTACTGAAGAGAAGGTAGAGCAGGGCCCACAGCTCAGCACCATGGACACAGGGGGAAGGGAGGTGAGCACTAGTTCCTTCACAAAAGAAAGGTTCCTAGAAGAGCTCGAGAAGCTCAGGGTGGACAAGGCAATGGGACCTGATGGCATACATCCCAGGGTACTAAAGGAGCTAAGAGTGGAACTAACAGAGCCATTATCAGAACTGTTTAGTGAGTCTCTGAGCACAGGAGAGGTCCCAGAAGACTGGAAAAGGGCTCATGTGATCCTGCTCCACAAGAGTGGTAGCAGGGGAGGAGGCAGGGAACTACAGACCAGTCAGTTTACCTCAGTAGTGGGCAAGATTATGGAGGCACTCCTTAAGAAAAGGATAGTGCAACACCTGGAATCCATAGGAACACAGGATCCAAGACAGCATGGGTTTACTAAAGGAAGGTCCTGTTCAACTAATCTCATAGATTTCTTTGACTGAGTAACCAGAGTGGTGGAAAAAAGGGGGATCAGTTGATGTCGCCTACCTTGACTTCAGCAAAGCTTTCAATACTGTTTCACATAGAAGATTGATTAATAAGCTGGGTAGGCTCGGGGTGTGTCAGAAGTTGGTTAACTGGGTGGCAAACTGGTTGACGGGCAGAAAACAGAGCGGTGGTAAACGGTATACAGTCAGAAGAGATGCAAGTCACAAGTGGGGTACCTCAGGGATCAGTCCTGGGGCCAGTCCTCTTCAATATCTTCATCAGTGACATTGCAGATGGACTGAAGGGTAAGGTTTGTCTGTTTGCAGATGACACCAAGATCTGCAACAGAGTAGATGATCCAGATGGGGTGGGCAGAATGAGAAGAGAGCTGGATAAACTAGCAAAATGGCCCGGAAGAGTGGCAACTGGGGTTTAATGCAAAGAAGTCCAAGATCATGCACGTAGGGAAGAGAAACCCTGACACCACCTATAGGCTGGGAGGGGAGTTGCTGGCAGACTCAAGGGAAGAAACAGACTTGGGCATCATCATCCCTGATTACCTGAAATCATCCCAGCAGACCACTAAAGCAGTAGGTAAGGCTAGGGGAATGTTAGGGTGTATTAGAAGGGGTATCACAAGTCAGAAGAGGGAGGTAATAATCCCCTCTTTACAAGACACTGGTTAGGGCCCATCTGGAGTACTGCATGTAGTACTGGAGGCCACACCTTCACAAGGACATTAAACAAATTGAGGCAGTCCAGAGAAGGGCAACCAAAATGGTGCAGGGACTGCATCAGAAAACATATGAGGACTGATTAACGGAGCTCAATATGTATACCCTAGAGCAAAGGAGGGAGAGAGGTGATATGATCAAAACATTCAAACACTTTAAGGGCATTAACAAGGTGAAAGAGTCTAGCATGTTTCAATATAAGAAAAATAGCAGAACAAGAGGACACAGCATGATATTAGAGGGAGGCTGATTAAGGGGTAATGTGAGGAAGTTCTTTTTCACAGAAAGGGTGGTGGATGCATGGAACGGCCTACCTCAGGAAGTGGTGGATATGAATACAGTGCAGGGCTTCAAACAGGCATGGGCTAGGCATAAGGGAACAATACAGATGAGCATGAATAGGCCATTGACAGAGCAAAGGCCGATGGCACATTCTTAAGGTAGAAAAAGAAATGGGTAGACTGGATGGGCCTTGTGGTCCTTTTTTGCCATCAACTTCTATGTTTCTAAACATAATGGGCTGCGTTTTTCAAAGCATGGCACAGTGCTTGCGCCAAACCCCGCACCACAACACTTAGGTTCTGGTGGTGCGACGAATCTGTTTGTCAGAACTGTGCCTGATTCTCGAATCTTGGGCACAGTTGCAGCGGTTTCCATGTTTTACAACAGCCCCTGGGAATGCCGCAAGATAGATCAGAAAAAGTTAATTTGCAGCACCTGGCACAAGTGTTAAAAACTTGCAATTGCCAGCTGGGTGATTGCCGCATGCATTATCTTCTGCACACCTGGGACTTGTGGCAATCAGGGGCTTTCAAAATCAAGCCCAATGTCTAGATAATAGAGGTTGAAGTTACAGCAATTACCCCATTTTGGAGCTCTGTTATGAGAACACCCTAAATGCCAAGCAAAAATATTCTTGTAACTGGGATGTTCTAACAAGATGGCTTTGTTGAAAATCATGAACATTCGTGTAAAATCTATGGTTAACATAATGAAATGGCTCAAATTAATTTTTAGAGAATTTGCTATCAAAGGCAGTACAATATATAACTTGATAAAAGAGCTGTTACCTAAACAATTATAGTACTGTTGTAAAATCCATTCAGTGTCACAGTTAACCATGAAGGAATGTGTGTGTTTTTCTTCATAAGGCATCTTTCACACCCTCATTCACTGACACTGACTGTTAATGGGAAGCTAGATCACACTTCAGCACAGGCAAAGCACATTCAGAGGGGATAATGAGCATTTATTACTACTGCTGGAGAAACAAGCATTTGTCAATGCTGAATGTTTCCTTGCTGGCATTAGCAGTTGAAGTGCGGGAGTTAGACAGATGCAGTATAGGAATGGCATTGAAGTATTGAACTGACGCCAACTCCACCCTCACCCTGCAGAGATGGACAGGCATTAGGGTGTGCTTTTGGGTTGTCGCCCATGATGGTTATGACATTTCACCTCACCCTACCCTTCAGACACTGACAAGTGTCGAGGTGTTTGGGCTTTACATTCATCTCATTCCATAAGGAAATACACTGAAATGAATGCAGTATAGGAGAATGGAGTGAACTCTGGGGCCAGATGGTCCAAGGTGCACTTCGATGTTTGTCACTGGCTGCAGGGTGGGGGTGGAATGGCATGAGCATTACTGTCGACAGTCCCAAGTCACACCCCTGACACCTGTCAGTCCCTATAGGGAAGGGCATTATTGTCAAAAACCCTAATGCCCTTGGTTTTTCTTGGTATTTTTACTCCAAGTTTTCAACATGGGATTTTTGTGACCTCACCACATGAACAGTGACACTATCAGTTTGTTAGGCGAAAGGTAATTTTGCACAGCAACTGTGCCATTTGGCGCCACAGGTGTGAAAACACATTTTGAACAGGATGTGAAAAATGACAGCTGTACTGTTCATGAGGAGGTGTAAAAAATGGCATTGTTGAAAATCTGGAATAAAAAATTAAAAAAACTTGTGAAGTCACGAGCGTGCGTAGAAACTGTGCAACATACACCCGTAATGTAATTAGTTTGGGGATTTTTTACAGCAGATTTTCAACATAGGCATTTTGGGACCTCTGTTCATGAACAGTGTCACTGTGATTTTCTTAATCTGTCCCAAACACTGATTTTCCACACCGATCAGGCCATTGTGCGCTACATGTGTGAAAACACATTTTAGGTAAGATGTGAAAAATGACAGCTGTACTGTTCATAAGGAAGTGTGGAAAAATGGCAGTGCTGAAAATCTGGTGTGAAAATATTAAAAATTCTCAAAGTTACAAGTGTGCGTAGGAACTGCGTAATGCACACTCGTAAAACAGTCATTTTGGGGAATTTTTTACCAAATTTCAAACATAGGGTTTTCAGAGGCCTACCGCATGAACTGCGGCACTGTCATTTTGTTAATCTGTCCCAAAAGATGGCTCCACATAGTGACTGCAAAATCACCTTTCGGGACCGAATGACAAAATGACAGTGACTGAGTTCATGAGGCGATGAAAAAATTCCCAAAAATGGCCTAGATATGCACCAAAGTTGAAAAAAACCCATTTATGCCATTACACAGCTTACCAGCATTTCTTCAGTTCGTGGTTGGCTTTGAAGAGCAGGCGTTTTCGATCCACGAAGATTGTTATTGCAGGCCTCTGGCGATAGAGTATCGCAGTGGCCGGGGAGTTTAGGAAGTGGGGTACACAGAGGTGAAGCGTGGGTTGGGGGAGGGCAAGAGAGTCAGAGGGACCGTTTTTTCATATAGGTTATTTTTTACAAAGATGACGTAGAACTTTGCCACGCTAAGGTGGGCTCTCAGTGTTGCACCTGGAAGTCTGTTTGGGGGCAGCGGGCTGATAGGGGATTAGGCACCCTGTTAACCATACAGTGTCTTGAGGGTGGAAGGGAGTGCATGAGCATGCTGGGGTGGACTCCTAGCATGCTACTTGGGTGTTTGTTGGGGGGGGGATCACAAGAAAAAAAATGGAGCTGTCTATGTCAGCAGTTCAGATGCAGTGCTGACGTGTAGGCAGTTTGCATACTGCCGATGGCAGTATGTAAATTGCCTGCCGACGGCAGTATGCAAAATTGCCTACACATTACCACCGCTGATTGTAGCTATCTTTTTCTTTGAACTGTATGCCACTGCAGCTGAACTGCTGTTGTAGACAGCTTGGACATTTATTGGTGTGGTGTGGCCATGCCTGCAAAAAGGAGCAGGGCATTGGAAGCGGGGGTGGCACACCTATGAAAACACATATGGTGGTACTATGTTTCTTGCACATGCATGCAAGCAAACATAAAAAACTGTTCTTACAAATGGGTTGACTGTTCCTATAAACGGGCTTTAGTGCCACTGTAAGTAATGAGCAAAAATTAGTAGAGCTATGTGAATACCTTTCTCCAAATAGTTGGTATTTGGCAGCCAAATATTCGGCATTTGTGGTACATTTTCAAATACATCAAGAGAAAAAAAAACAGCCACCACCCTCATCCCCAGCTAAAAGCCCAGTGCAAAATGCAACCCCATCCCCCTTACCCTCTGTCAGTAGCCCAGTCCCACCCTCCTCTCTAGGAAGGAGCTGCTTGGTTGGGGAGGTTGGGGGACAGTAGTAATATTTATTTGGGGCATAAACAAGCACATTGGAAGGGCCAAAGATGGCAGCCAGTGGTGGAGGTGGGTGGATTGTGCTGGTAGCCCAATGAGGAATTTTCTCTACTTCCAAGTATAGAAAAACAGTTTGTGGGTGATGGGGGGGGGGGTTAGGGGGGATTAGGCTACTGAAAGAGTTTGGTGAATGGGGTTGCATTTTTAACTGGATCTTGGACTGTTGAAGGAACGGTGAGGGACTTTTTTTTTCTTTTTCCCCTCAATGTTCCACATGAATACTGAATACTTGAATGTTCCCCTATTTGCGTAGGACTCCTGAATATTCAGGAGCCCTGCTGTTCATGACATTCAGGAAATAATATTCAGCCCCTGCATGACCTCCCCAAATTAGGATATTTACTTATGTATTTGTTTTTGTTGACCAGGTAAGTGCACGAGACATAGAGATGTCTATTTCCAGGCATGCCCCGGGAGAGTACAAAGCAAAAAACAGTGCAAATGCATGGTGTAGGGAAGCTCACATTTACAAATAGCAGTACGGACAGGAAAACAGGAAAACAAATGTGATTGGAGATAAATTTACACATTAAGTGACTCATAAACAAAATTAGGAAGCACACTAGCATCCTTCAGATAAAAACTAATACAGAAACATAAACAGTTCAGTAGGTAATCAGTACTAAATACATTAACAGTTTATCACAAAATAGAGGAGTAGGTTTAGCAGGTTAGACGAAGAGTAAGAGAGAAGAAAGATACAGGTTAATAGGAGCAGGTTAGCTGAAAATGATAGCCAACGTCAAAAAATGTTCTTATAAATGGGATATTCTTATATCCAATGTTCTTATAAGTGGGCTCCATTATATTATACTGTATTCCACTTGTATAATAACCAAGTTGTTTCACAGTGTAGTATTGTAAATCCCAAGCTAGACAGGGCGGCAGTGATCTTGAAGTCCCTGGTGAGGGATTCATGTCTCAACAGGTGTGTTTTTTTTTTTTTTTTTTATTTGTACAGTGAGGAAAGTCTTCATTGACCAATGCTCATTTGCAAGGAAATCCTGTATGGGACACTTGTACATTATCAGAAGTGTAGCATAAAGAGCGATACAGAGTAGCACATGGAGATTTTACAAATAGCAGGGCAGCGTGCCCGAAATAGAAACAAGCAATAACATTCTGTGGTACAAAAGTGGAAAAAAACATTGTTTGAGATACAACGATGAGTAATTTATTGAGAAGTGCATTTAACATTGCAGTGAGTATCTAATAGCAGATTGAAAGAGTGTAGGCTAACCAATGAGCTTAGTTGAAGTGAGGATTGTATTTTGTTTCAGCACTTGGGGGCAAGCCAGCTAAAGGCCACTTGGATACATTCCTCGGGACCTCTAAGTGGATGAGGTTGCAAGTTCTCAGGTGATAAAGACTAGAGGCCCTCTCGAAAGAGACCCAGATATAAGAAGATACATAATATTTGTGCCTTAAGAACCCATGCATACAAATTTTTTAGTCTTCTGGTGGAAACATATGCCAGTCCAACGCAGGTGCACATTAAAAGAACACAGATTTGACAGTTTTCTTTTGTGCACTATTCTCTGCAAGAAATCTGTCACTGGTACACATATAGAAAATGGAAACAGATGTTTTTTTGCATTTTCCTATTACATGGCAAGTGCTAGAGTTTAGAAATACAAATTAGGCTGTGTTTTGTCACACTTTTGTGTGATTCATTCAGCAGCATTAAGGAGTGTTTTTTCTGTAGAGCTTTTTTTCTCCCTGCCTGCCTCCCACCACCTAGCACCATCATTGACCTTCTCACAGCCTTACAGGTTATCCATCACAGTCATCCAGACAAGGACCACTATGTGGTGGATGACCACTGGCCATTTGCTAAAAATACCACCAACAGCTTAATCTGCTTCAAGTTCAATTGGCATTCATCTGTATCTCCCTTCCCTGGGTCACACCGGAAAATAGGTAGAATTTGTCTAGTGCACTTACCGGTCAACAAAAACTAAATAAATAAATAAATAAATGTCAGTCATGCCAGAGCCACGAGGCTCTTTCCTCCATAGTGTTGGTTTTCCTTGTGGTATGGTATGGCTAGTCAGCCTGGAGGGGCTTAAGAGAAGTGGAGAACAGTGGGCAGGGCAGTGACACCAGTAAGGTACTGGTCTGGAAGAAAAAAATTACTCAACATAGTAATGTTGCTTCTTCTTAAGGGATCCATCAATAATATTCACAAGTAATATCAGATACCATATCAGCCTGCAAACAGTCAAACTTGGGGCAAATTCATGCTCAGGGTGACAACCAAATTTAAAGTCATCCACCCACTAGTGGAAGGTGGTTTGCCCCCCATTCAAAATATGTTAATAAGATGATAGCTCCTGTAGGCTTCTAATATTAACATACTAACTAATTGCCAGCAGATTAGGCCTTACAGTCTATCGAGTCTACTCAAACCTCAGATCCCATGTTGGGAACCGAGGCACTCCCCCCTTGTGTTCTGATACCACTTTCCGTATCTGTCCTTCCCTCTCTTGAATCCCTCCACCATGGAAATTTGGACCAACTCACCAGGCAGTGTGTTCCAAGGATCCACCACACTCTTGACGAAAAACCTCCTCCTCTTTTCCCCCCTCATCCTTCCTCCTTCCAACTTCAAACCATGCCCTCTGGTGATACCTCCCTCCTTTAGTCTGAAGATCCCCTCTCTGTTTACCCTGTTTATTCCCTTGAGGTACATGAAGACCTCAATCATGCTCCCCCATCTCTCCTCTCCTCCAATGAAAACAGGCCAAGCTCCTCAGGTCTGTCCTCAAACATCAGCTCACCCAGTCCTCTAATCACCCTGCTAGCCCTCCTCTGTACCCTCTTCAGGAGCTGTATGTCCCTCTTCAAATGCAGTCTCCAGTACTGTACACAGTACTCAAGGTGTGGTCTAACCTGTCCATTGTACAGCTGCAGAATCAATTCCCTGCTCCTAGAAGTGATCACCTTACAATGCATCACAACATCCTGTTTGCTTTGCTAGCTGCTCTCCTGCACTGCTCAGAGTTATTCATACATGCATCCACCTTGACTTCTAGGTCTTTTTCCCCAGACAAGGCCTCTAGCGCCTCCCCTCCCAGGATGTACCTGTGTTTAGGGCTTCCCCGCCCAAGATGCAACACCTTGCACTTGGTGGTATTGAAATTTAATTTCCATGTGTGAGCCCACCTTTCCAGGGTGTCCGGGTCCCCTAGCAGGGCCAACCTCCACTCTTACCCCTCCACTACTACTCCCAACTTGGAGTCATCAGTGAAGAGACTCATCACACACCCTATACTCACTCTGATGTCAGATGTGTATGCACTAAACAGGATCGGACCCAGGACTGAGCCTTACGATACCCCACTGCCGACATCTTTAGGGTTTGAGAGCTCCCCACTGACCACTACTCTCTGTGTGCATCCAGCAAGCCAGTTTCCTATCCATCTGACCATCAATGGGCCCACTCCCACCCCATCAGTTTCTTCAACAGTCCATTGTGGGGGACTGAGTCAAACACCTTGCTGAAGTCCAAGAATATTACATCCACAGGCTTCCCCCTGTCCAGTTCTGATGTTACCCATTCGTAGAACTCCACAAGGTTGGTTTGACATGATCTACTTGGGACAAACCCATGTTGTTGACTATCAAGCCCTCCCTCCTCCTCCACGAACACCCCCAATTGTTCCTTCAGTATACCCTACATTAATTTTCCCACCACCGAGGTCAAACTGATGGGTCTATAGTTACCCGATACTTCCCTCAACCCCTCTTTATGGTTTGGCACCACATGCACCTCACTCCAATCCCTAGCTACCCTCCCTGTCTCAAATGACATGTTGAAGAGCTCCGCTAGGGGTGCGGCCAGTACATCTGCCAACTCCCATAGTACTCTCTGATGAATGCCATCCGGCCCAGGAGATTTATCTTTCTTCAGGGTCTTAAAGGCTTGCCACACCCATTCAGTGGAGATAGCTTCATCCATCCCCCCTACCTTGCTGGCCTTTCTATCCTTGTCCTGGTGTGAAACCCAAGGGATGCCTCTCCCTCCCATATGCTCCCTTTCTGTTACTCCCCCAATCCCATACTCTGCCGCTTCTATTTCCCTCATGCCTTGCTTAGTAAATATCCCATCCCCCTCCCTAGTGAACACCGAGGCAAAGTACTTGTTTAATACCTCCGCCTGCTCCCTCACCTCTTCCACCCACCCACCATCTGATCTCAGTCTGCCAAGCTAGCCCTTAGTTTTTCTCCATTTGCCAATGTACCAGAAAAAACCCTATCCCCTCCCTGAATCCCCTGTGCCAGCCGCTGCTCTTTACTGGACTTTGCCCCCCTGCACCATCCGGGTGACTTTTCTAGATGCAAGACAGTACGTTTCCATTTCCATTTCCTCTCTCAATGTTTTGTATTTTTGTAGGCAGCCTTCTTCTCCCTGACCACTACCTGAACTTCACTGGTCCACCAGCATGGTTTATGTGACCTTGCTCCCTTGTGCTTCACCTTAGAGCAGGTCCTGACTGCCTCATGAAGTCCCTGTTTTATGACCTCCCATCTCTTTTTCATGTCTGTCATTGTTGTAATCCTCTTCATGTAATCCTTGAGAATATTTCCCATGCCCATAAGGTCTGCTTCCCTGAAATCCATGGCCAGCATCCTAGATCTCCCCCCCCCATGCTAATTTTAAACCAGACAGTGTCATGGTCGCTCCCAGTCAGAGGATCCTCTATAACTAGGTCTCTTACCAGATCCCCATCCACCAAAACCATGTCCAGAACATGTCCTTGTCTCATGGGCTCCATCACATGCTGTATTAAGAACACATCCTGGAAGCCATCCAGCAGCCTCAGCTCCTTGGCCACCTTAGTGGACATGGTTCTCCCGTTTGTACCTGGAGTATTATGGTCCCCCATCAACGCCACTCTCTCCCCTTTTGGTCAGCACTGGGCAATAACGTTGTCCAGCAAACCACCCTCCAGAACATCACCCATCCTGAGGGGCCTATATACTACACCCAGCTTGACCTTACCTCCTGCTGGGGTTCATAAGGTGACCCATAAGGCCTCCATGTTTCCCTCTGAATCTTCTACCCTAGCAATTTCTATGCCATCTCTAATGTACATAGCCACTCCTCCTCCTCTGCCCTCCTTTCTATCCTTCCTAAACATGGTGTACCCCCTCACGTTTAGGTTCCAGTTGTGGTTATTGTTGTCCCATGTTTCCATGACCACTGCCACATCGGCCCCCCAAACAGCATGGCCTGGAACTCTGGTAACTTGTTACCCAAGCTCCTGGCATTTACTAACACCACCCCAACCCCTTATCCCTGATCCCCTTTGTCAAATCCCACCCGGGTTACTTGTGCCTCCAGCTACCCACTGCTTCTCCTGGAACCTCCTCCCCCCGACTGTATTCCCCTTCCTCTCCTTGGATTTGAAGGCTACTCCCCTCATCTGGAGGAGAGGGTTTCAGGTCAGCCCTCCCTTGTTCCCCCCTTCACAAGTTTAAACTCCACCTTTCCTGAATGTAGTCCACCACCCCGTTTAAGGATTTCCTTCCCCAACGGGGTAAGGTGAAGCCTGTCCTTGGCATATAGTCCTTATCCTCCCAAACTCCCTTCCAGTTACCTAACACCCCTGACCCCCTTTCTTCCCCCCACTTCCTGAGTCAGTCATTTACCTCTGTGATCTTCCTTTTGTTCTCCACTAGATACTGGCAATATTTCTGAAAAGGAAATGTTGCTTCCATTATCCTGACAGACTCCAGCAAGTTCTCAGAACCTTGATTGGATTTCCAAAACACTGTGCTCCTCTATATCGTTAGTCTGCAAGTGCACCAGAAAATCTGGTTTCCCTCCACAATCCCTTACCAGCTTGTACACCATGAACTTTGCTCTGTGCACCGTCAGCCCAGACATACTTATTACCTTCACCTGGCTATGGCATCCCACCCCCTGTCCCTCCCAATGGATACCCCCCTAATCATTGAGTCACGCAATAACAGAACCGTAACACCGCCATCATCCTTATGGTTACTTCCACTATGCGCTCTCAACCCTCCCTTTATGCATGATCCCAATTTCATGGGAGTCTTCCTGCCTTATTATGAGAGACTCCCTTGCCATCCTCCCCTCCCCTTTCTGCCTCCCTTAACATTTTGCCTCTTAACTCAGACCCCCCGCCCCGTATGGGTGTCTCCTTAATCCCACTGCTTTCCGGGCCTTTTATCCTGGCCCTGATTATATCCCCTTTCCCCCGTACTGTCATCCTCACCCCTTATAATGGTACCCCTACCTCCAGAGGCCCTCTACGGGTCCCTTTCACCTAGGGCCCCATCCAAGGTATGATTCAATTTGCAGGCACAATAGGATAGGTCCATAAGGATGAGTGGGAGGGGATCTAGTGCATTTAAGGGGAGGAGGGAACAGGACGGCTGGGTGGGAGAAATTTAATGTTCTGCTGTTCCTTTCAGCTTCAGAAGAGGTCCACCTGGCCAGTTACCAGCACCTCCGCCCCAAGGAGAATCCTTTCAGTTGTGCCCGGTGCAAGGGGAGGGGACCTGTGGCACTGGGTCTCTCTCATAGACCCCCAATGTAGCAGATAGCAGTCCAAAAGTTAGAGCTGAACTCAGAGTGGCTCAGAGTGACTTTATGTCCAAGCCGCTCGAGTGTCACTAGTATCAGCACCTATGACCACCAAGAGCCTTTTTTGAATTTGACACTCTCGATAAAATCAACAAAGGCTCCCTCTGCAGTTTAAAACTCGAAGTGGAGCTCTCGGTGAAACAACAGAGGCTCCTGCTGCAGTTTGAGATTTCTGTTTTTTTAAATTTAATGTTCTGCAGTTCCTTTTGGCTTTGGGGGAGGTCCACCTGGCTAGTTACCAGCACCTCTACCCCAAGGAGAATCCTTTCAGTTGTGCCCAGTGCAGGGGAAAGGGACCCGTGGCACTGGGTCTCCCTCACAGACCCCCAATATAGCAGGTAACAGTCCAGAAGTTAGAGCAATTAACAAAACAATAATAAAAAAACAATATTAACAAAAGATTGTTTTCTCCCGTGTGGTTACACCAGAAGGGAGGCTGACGCTGACTGTATGGCTAACATATGTTGTGTACTATGTATTGACTGACACGCAGAGGCAGTATGCTTGTATTGCATTGTTGTTAAAATAATAAAATATAAGTTAAAAAAAAAGTAATATTCACAAGTTCCATCTCAGTGCACTATATTGAGTTGTGCTGGCTGTTGAATTTATGCAAATTATGGAATTTAGAATTAAATTCAAATTGCACTGTGGCCACCTTTGTCTCAACTGCCTTTCTTCAGATTTGTTTCTAAGGCTAGGGGAAACTGTAACCACTAAGACTAACTAAATGGCTACCAAAAGGTTTTTCAAAAGTTTTAATAAAAGTTTAGAAATAGTAAACAATAAAAAGCAGACTTTTGGTTAGACCACTTATTCAAAATTGTAGCAGGTAAGCATTAAGCCATGATGAAGGAGGCATCTAATGAGGAATTAATGCATGGTTGGGGGGGGGGGGCTTGTGGCATTAGACTTAAGGCCGGGTGCCTACAACCACCTAACCATGCATTAATTCCCCATTAGATGCCTCCTTTGGAGTGGCTTAATGCTCTTGTAACATGGTCATATTACATGATGTTTCAAGGATGTTCTGTGTATTGCTCAGTAAATAAGGAAAAGATACATGTCATTAGGTTCAAATATGTTTAATGCACTTTTCTAACTCCTTGGATCCATATACATACATCTATTCAACAACTGATGTTGTGCACAGAAAACCACATATGTACTAATATTAACTATGACTCGATATTTTTTGAAACTTCTTTTAAGATTTTAAACAGTTATTATTTCACTACACTGCTTAGGAGGTCTAACTTTGTTCAATCTATTCATGCTGTGATCTCAACTGCAGAAAATCTAGTAACTCATTTACATATTTCCTGACCTGTTTGCTGTGTTGTGCTCAGTTGTCTGGTGTGCTACGCCGACGTTGTCAACACCATTCTCTCGCTGCCCGACTACTTATTTTCCTTAACATTGCTCCCTATGTTGGTAGCATACTGAATCTTGACAGTGCCTGCACAGTGAATGAACTACAGCTAAACAGACAGCAACTTTGCAATGTCATCGATTCTATTGCTCCTGTGTGATCTGGAAACATTTTGCTGATGCTTCCACTACTGCCTTCCGCACGATAGTCTCGGAAAATCGGGTGGGTGGGTGGATGGGAAAGACAAGAACTTATGTTCAGCGGCTTGTGGTGCGATATTTCATTACCCGCTTCCTTTGTTCTTTGTGGCATACTGTACATTAGTACTTCACTTTGAAGCGAGCATTATTGCTAAAACAATGCCATCTTCACAGTTCCCCATGTGATGCATTTTAACCAATGATATCTGTTGGTTTCATGTGCTATATTTTTGCCATGTTACAAACTATAATAAGTAAAGCTCAAACCAATAAAAAAGAACGTGATTCTTGTCTGAACCTATTCCAGGTTCTGGAAGGGGAGGCAAGTTAAGAGACTGTGAATATTGCTGATGGATACCTTAAGAAGAAACAACATAACTACTGTACGATAGTATTTTTCTCTTCTAATCCCAGGAATCCATCAGTATATATTAACAAGCTGCAGACTCTATAGCATTACCTTGGGAGGCTGGGTTCTGAACCAATATAGGGAAAAGGTTCTGCAAGACAGCAGTACCAAAGCTGGTATCTCTCCTTCACTGTATGTTCATACAGTAATGTCATCTGAAGGTGTTTACTGTTTTCCAGGTAGCTGCTTTACAAATTTATTGCCCCTTGCTGCTGCCACATAGGCAGAGGTGCCACTTGTAGAGTGTACTCTCAGATGTCTTGGGGACAATTTGCCAGCTTTTTCATAACATAATTGAACGCAGGAGGCTTTCCAGCATTATAGTTCTCCTAGTTATTGGTTTACCTTTCCCCACTTCACCATAGGTGATTAAAAGCTGAGTGCTGTTGAACCTGACATTTTTTGTGTGGTCCAGGTAGTGGCTCAGTGCCCTTTTTATGTCCAGGCAGTGGAGTTTTTGTACTAGTATGCTCAGTAAAAAACATAGGAAGGGCAACTGACTGGTTCAGGTGGAATGCTGCCACGACTTTAGGGAGGAAGTTCCAACTGGTCCTGACAACTGCCATATCCCTATGAAAGATTATGTAGTTTAGTTCTGTGTGGTGGGCTTAGCGATCACTCAGCCACTTTGTAGATGTCCTAGCCACTAGGAATATTGTTTTACAAGTGGCATATTTAAGGTCAGCATTAGCCATAGGCTCAAAGGGAGCTTCCATTAGATGGACAATGTACGTATGTAGGTCCCAGGGATAGACAGGATCCCTCAAAGGAGGATAAAAATGACTGAGGTCTTTAAAGAACCTTTTTAGAATAGATTTTGAGGCCAGAGACTTTTTCATGCCAGCTGATGTGTAGCTGACACAGCTGCCAAATGTACCTTCAGGATGGAGGTCCTCAGGCCTAGGAACTGCAGGTGCACAACACAATCTAAGACTGTAGACAGGCCTGCTTGCATATGGATTATCTTACTAGGTGCAGACTAGAGTGAGCATCTCTCCCATTTTGAAGCATATTACTCGGTATTACTCTGTGTTTTAAGGCAGACAGGAGCACCAGGCCCATCAAGACTTCCTTCCCCACACAATGTGGGGAGTATTAACCATTATTATCCAGAAGGAACTTGTCTAATTCTAGTTTACATTTACAGAAGTCAATGATATTTACACTATACTAAGGGAGTAGGTTCCATATGTTTTTCCTGTTTCAGGTTTTTTAAAACCTTCAACACTCTCATTACTTCTTCTGGTAAATTTAGACCAGAAAAACAGCTTTTCAAGAACCATGCCCTCAGGCATAGGGCTCAGAGGCCTGGGACTGTTAATCTGCCCAGAGACAGGGTCAGCAAGTTAAGCCTCAGTGGCAAGTTGATGGCAGACTTGCTGGACAAGGCCAAGAGCATGGAGTACCAGGTCCGCCTGGCCCAGTCTGGTGCTATCAAAATCATTGTTGCTGGTTCCATCCTAAGTTTTATGAACACTGCAGTAGTGTAAGTGGAGGGAAGGCAAGTAGGAACATTCCTGTCCAGTCCAGAACCAGGACATCCTCTGGGACTGTCCATTTTATGGGGGGCCTGAAACAAAAATGTGGGAGCTGATTGTTCTCGCAGGAAGCAAACAGGCCTCTCGGGTGTACCCCATCATCTGAACACTGATGCCAATGACTGTTGGTTCAGAGTCCACTTGTGGTTTCCTTGTCTGATTTTGCTTAGTGAGTCTGCCAGGACATTGTTCTGGAAGGTGTTCTGTGGATCTCTACCCTAGGAAATATCAAGGTTCCAGATCTTTATGGCTTCTGTGCATAGCCTTAAAAATCTTGCTCCTCCCTTCTTGTTTATGTAATACATCGTTGTGGTATTGTCGGTTCTGATTTAGACAGACTGACCCTGGATAAATACTTGCATTGCTAAGAACAGTGTCCCGAGCTCCAAGAGACTGATGTTTCCCAGAGCCCTCCTGTGTGCTGTGCTCCAGGTGCCACGTACAGTAGGATCCTCTAAGTGGGCACTTCACCATAGGAATGAGGCATCTGTTGTAAGAATACTTGATAGGGTTTGCTGGAGGAAGTGAATGTCCTGTCTGAGGCTGTCCTCTTCCTTCCATCACTCTAGTGCCTTTAGCAAAGTGTTTGAAACTGGCACTAGTTTGGACAGAGGCTCCCACCTTTGGGACCAGTGGTCCCTTAAGTGGTACTGAATGTCCCTAATCTGGAGCCTGGCCCCTGGTACCACTGCAATGGAAGAGACTGCATGTCCCAGCAACTGTAGAAAATCCCTTGTAGGTCTTGGTTGGTCAACTCTGAAGGATTTTGCAGTGGAAATAAGGTTTGTTTTGATACTCTTGCCTAGAGAAGCAAAGCCTTCCCCTGTAGGGTATACAGCTATGTGCCTATTTATTTATATTTATTTATTTAAAAGTTTTACCAGGAAGGCATACTGAGCAGGTTACTGCTTGATTCCAGATGCATCCTGGAGGTAGGAGTAGGGAATATAGTAAACATAACATGATACAAAAATACAAGGCACAAAGTACAGAACAATATTTAAATACAGTGCAAACAGCAATTTGTAGTGCAAGGCATGTTAAACAGACAGAAACTACGGTTACACATACTTCAGAACCCTTCAGGACTAACCTATCATAACAATAGGAGGATGCTGGGCCAGGGGTGTGCAAGATTATTTAGTTACATGTGCAGTTGGAGGAGTAATGTAATTTGAGGAGGGGGTTGGTGGATTTGTGCCATATGGCCGTTGGTAGGAAGTTCTGTAGTTTAGGCATGTGATACCTGAAAGCTGCCTGGTCTGCAGCTTTTGACATATCTGGTACAGATAGGAGTCTGGTATCATTGTTCCTTAGCATGTATGCAGGAAGGGTAGGAGTAGTTAATTTAGGTGTGAGATAAGTGGTTAGAGACTGGGTCCAGAACCCGGCCTATAAAGTCCAGTACTTGAGTTGTTTCTATTTGTGACTTCTATAGGTTTATTAGGAATCCCAGAATTTCCAGAATGCTTTTTACTAACTAGAGCACCCTGCCTCCTGCTGTGTTTTTCCTTAGACTAACCAACATCCAGGTAAAAGAAAAAACACCACACATTCTCCTCTTAGGTAGGCAGTCACCACAGCAAGGCACTTTGGAAAAACCCCTGGTGCTGAGGTGAGGCCAAAGGGAAGGTCTGTGAACTGGTATTGGCAGTTCCCTAGTCTGAACTTCAGATACTTTCTATGTGTGGGTCTAACTGGGATGTGGAAGTAGGCATCCTTCAGATCCAGTGACCCCAGCAGTCTCCCAGCTGCAGAGATCTATCACTGAACTTAGTGTAACTATTTGACTGTTCCCTTTTTAATGTGTTTATTCAGATGTCTCAGATCTTAAATGGGTTGCCAATCCCCATTTTTCTTGTGAGTAAGGAAATATATTGAGAAAAGACCCTTGTCCCTGTGTGTGGCAGGGACCTTCTCCATTGCCTCTGCTTGTAGCAGTTTCTTTACCTCTAGCTCCAATAGTATTTTTCTGTTGGGGTGTGAAGTGGGAATAGTTTTTTTTTTACATTTTTTGGAATTTTCTGAACTGCAGGGACAAACCTTGGCTCACTACTTCCAGAACCCACCTGTCTGTGGTGATTTTTGATCATCAAAAAACAAATCATGCCTGGGGTAGTGAGACAGCCCCCCCCCCCCACACACACACACATGCTGGGAATGGTTGGGCAACCAGGGTCACATTTTCAGGGGTTTTGCTTCTGCTGTGGCTTGGGGCTGGTGCTGCAATTGTGCACCTAGTACCCCTTCCTCTTATAGTAACTTCTCTGGGGAGGACACTCACAGGGGACATAGGAGTTTGGGTAGTTAACCCTACCTCTGCCTCCTCTTTAATAAGGCATATAGGAAGTAGAAACATAGAAACATAGACTTTGATAGCAGATAAGGACCATTTGGCCCACCAAGTCTACCCATTTCCCTACCTATTGGATAAGCTACAGATCCTAGTTAACCAACAGCCTACTTCCTCCTGCCCCCACTATAATTGCCTTATGTCTGTCCCATGCATTCTTGAATTCCCCCACAATTTTTGACCCCATGACCTCCTCGGGAAGGCTGATCCATACGTCCACCACCCTCTCCATGAAAAAATACTTCCTCATGTTGCCCCTGAGCTGTCCCACCTCCATTTTTAAATTGTGCCACCTTGTTCTTGCACATCTCTTTTTCTGAAAGATGCTACCCTCTTGGACTTTGTTGATTTCCTTGAGGCACTTGAATGTTTCTATTATGTCCCCCCACCCCTTTCCTTGAGGGTATACATATTTAGCTTATTTAGTCTCTCTTCATATGGTTTCTGGTGCAGACCATGCACCATTTTAGTTGCCTTCCTCTGGACTGCCTCCATCCTGTCTATGTCTTTGCGGAAATGGGGTCTCCAGAACTGCAAGCAATACTCCAGATGGGGTCTCACCAACTGTTTGTATAGAGGCATGACAACCTCCTGTTTTCTACTGGTGATGCCACTCTCTATGTATCCCAGTATCCCCCAGCCCTCCTTACTGCCTTCTCACATTGCCTACCTACCTTTAGGTCATCTGATATGACTACCCCCAGGTCCTTTTCCATTTTTGTTGTTGTTAGTACCCCCCCACTCCATTGTGTACTCTTCCCCTTGTTTTTTGTTTCCCAGGTGCATTAGTTTGCACTTCCTCACATTTAATCTAAGCTGCCATACTTTTGACCATTCCTCCAACCTTGCCAAGTCCCTTCTCATCCTTTCCACCCCTCCTTGTGTATCAACCCTGTTGCAGATCTTTGTGTCATCTGCAAAGAGGCATACTTTTCCTTCCAGTCCCTCTGCAATGTCACTTATAAACAAATTAAAGAGGACCGGTCTCAGTACCGAACGCTGTGGTACCTCGCTAGTAACCTTCCTTTCTTTGGAGTAGACTCCGTTTACTATTACCCTCTGCATCCTCTTGTCCAGCCAATGTTTAACCGAGGCTAGCACTCTGGGACCCACTCCCAGGCTGGCTAACTTGTTTATTAATTTTTTGTGTGGGACTGTGTCAAATGCCTTGCTAAAGTCTAGGTAGGCTATGTCCACAACCCCTTCCTGGTCTACTACTTTGGTCATCCAGTCAAAGAAATCTATTAGATTCATCTGACATGACCTTCTCACTTTGAATCCATGCTGCCTTGGGTCCTGTGCCCCACTGACCTCTAGGTACTTAACAATTATTTCTTTCAGAAGTGATTCCATCATTTCCCCTACCACTGAGGTCAAACTAACTGGTCTGTAGTTTCCTGCCTCTGCCTTGCTCCCACTTTTGTGAAGGGGAATCACATCTGCCTTCCTCCAGTCTTCAAGTACCACACCATCCTCCCATGATTTGTTAAAAAGGGTAGTCAATGGTGTCACTAGTTCTCCCCTTAGCTCTTTTAGAATTCTGGGGTGAATCCCATCAGGCCCCATTGCCTTGTCCACCATGAGTTTTAGAAGTTCTTTCAGGACCCTTTCTTCAGTGAATGGACTGGTACTGATCCCCCCCATCCAGAGTGCTTCTACCGTTTGGTTTAGGTGCCTAGATTGACTTTTGAATTCCTCCAAACCCTTAAAAACTCTATGTGACTCATTTGGATTTACTCAAATTGCCCCAGAAATGACCCATCTAAATAAAAAGAACCCAAATAAAAGCTCCTTATTAGACATTATTCTAGTAAACAAGCTGCACCTCTTCTCTCATTCTGGAGTCTTCGTCATTGATCTCAATAGCCAGCGCTTTATTGCTTGCATAAGAGCTGCATCCAAGCCTATTTCTAATTCCAGGTTCACAGTCAGGAGATGTTTACATAATTTAGTGCCACAAGCCTTCCTTTTAGACTTACAAAACTCCTTGCTGTGGCAGGGCTTCTACCTAGCCAAGACAGTAGAGACAGCGTCCGAGATCTTCCATACTATTGTAAATGGAGCTATTGACAGACATGCCCCCTTGATCAAAACACATACCAAGAAAAAGACTCTCCCTTGGTTTACACATCAACTGAAGTCAGCTTTGCTCAACAGGGACAAGCTCTGGAAGAAAGCGCATAAATCAAAGCTTCAGTCAGGTTGGACTGATTTTAGGGCAGCCAGAAACCTCTGCACAAAGCTTGTCAGAAACACTAAGGCTAACTACTTCCAGTCAGCTCTGGACTCCTCCACCAAGGACCCTGCCAAATTCTGGCAAACTCTTAGAGATATTCAAAGTCATGCTTCATCAGGTTCTCTCCTTACCAAGATCTTATACAAAGGATCCCTCATTACCGAGAAGGCAGAAATCCTTGACTGCTTTAATAATCATTTTATTACCGCAGGTATAGCCTTTGACATTTCACCTGTGAAGAACCTATGCACCCATTTCTTATCACTAGGACCATCAAGCCCTGTCCCTGTCCATAGTACTCCTGTCACGGGTTTCTCCTTCCAACTGGTAACTTACAAGGAAGTGGATGACCTGCTCCTTCAGCTGGATGCCAGAAAAGGCACAGGAGCAGACCTCCTTGACCCTTTTTTCCTAAACCTCGGTCACCAAGTGCTGGCAGCTCCATTAACGCACCTCTTTAATATGTCCCTCAGTGTTGGTAAATTCCCTTCTGTCTGGAAGACTGCACAAGTTTTACCACTCTTCAAATCAGGAGACCCCAGAGACCCAAATAACTACAGGCCAATCTCCTTACTCCCACCCTATCAAAACTGCTGGACAAATTAGTGAATTGCCAACTTAGAAACTACATTGATGCCTCAAATCTGCTAAACCCTGTGCAATCAGGCTTTAGGCCATGCCATAGCACAGTCACAGTTCTGGCTAAAGTCACAAATGACTGGCAGAGAGCCCTTGACTTAAAGAATTACGTATGAGCGGTATTCCTCGACTTAAGCAAGGCCTTCAATACAGTCAACCATGCATTGCTCTTAGTTACTCTCCCAACATTGGTCTGGATGCACCTTCCCTCAAATGGCTCTCATGCTACCTGGCAGAGTGCATGCAGCAAATAAAAGTGGTAGGAGATCTCTCTACTCTAAAACAGATTAGCAGAGGCGTACCTCAAGGCTCCATCTTGGGGCCCTTACTTTTCTCACTTTATATCAACAGCATCGACTGTGGAATCAGACTTTCCAGTGTACATCTCTTTGTGGATGACATGGTCCTTTACACTGCCAGGCCTACTCCAGAAAGTGCCTGCTTGGACATGCAAGCAGATTTCCTTACACTGCAACAAAACCTCCTGAGTCAAAAATTCCTACTAAATGCAAAAAAGACCAAGGCTATGATGTTATCCCCAATGACCAAGTCCATAAACTCCCTTAAGCACGACTATATTCCCACTATCACCACCCTGCTTAGCGAGTCACTTGACTATGTGACCAAGTTCAAGTACCTAGGTATGTGACTTGGCAACGGACTTTCTTTGTGGATACAGATGAGCTCTCAAAAAAACTTAAGACAGAGGCTTGGACTTTTTTTTTAGAATTGAGGATCTGCTTACCCAAGAGGCCAGAAAAAACTTAGTACAAACCACATTCCTAGCTATCTTGGACTATGCAGACTTCCTGTATGTCCAAGTCCTAAAAACTGCTCTATCTAAACTTGATACCCTTTATCATAGGGCCTTACATTTCATCTCAGGTGTGGCATATAATACCCGTCACTGTGTACTCTATTCCATGGTAGGATGGACCTCACTTACATTCAGGAGGCAAAGGAACACTATACTATGGGCCTATAGATCTATATCCAAGATGCTACCTTTCAACATTTCTGACTGTCTGCCCTCCTGCACCTTTATGAAACTATTCATTTGAGAAGCCATTCGTACATCTCACTAGCTGTGCCTAAAGTCTTTTCCCGTTTCAGCAGAGCCTCTTTCAGCTATGTGCTGGCCCAGCTTCGGAACAACATCCAGAAATCCGTAAAACTGGTGCATCCTATTGGTTTTGCAGAATTCAAGTCAGTCTATTCGAGATACTTCTCAGAGCCTTGTCAATGCCCTCCCTGTCAGTAAACTGTAGCCATACACTGCTATTCTTACAATCAACCCTACACGTTCTATCCTCTCGTTAGGATTACCCTATGCCATGTTCCTGGATTTATCCTTGCTTTCTACTTGCTGTTGAGCCCCCAGCTATTCTTACAGTCAAACTTCTACACATTCTATTCTCTCATTAGAATTACCCTGTGCCAAGTTCCTGAATTCAGCCTTGCCTTCTACTTGCTGTTGAGCCCCAGCTTGCACTGTCACTAGCATTAACTTTCCTCTACTAGAGCTATCAGTGTCTAAAATCACTGGTTCGGCACATTGTGCTGACTTGCTTCCACCTCTCTGCTGTACTGTTTACTGGGATGAGGCATCACCTTATGACCGGGCCTCATTGATTATCCTTGTACCTTGTTTTTATTGCTATGTATTGTATTACCATGCCCGTTTGTGCTATATGTTCTATTGTGCTACTGTATTACTTATTCTGTACCTACCAGGCCCTCCTCAAAAATGAGCTTGCCCAGTGGAGTTTCACCTGGCTAAATAAAGATTGAATGATTGATTGATTGAAGTACATCCCACTCCTCTTCTTTTGTGAATACGGAACAAAAATATTTGTTCAATATCTCTGCCTTTTCACTGTCACCCTCTGTCCACCCCCTCCCCTTTATTAAGCCTTACTATCCCTCCCTTGGTCTTTCTTTGCTCCCTAATGTACCTATAAAATGTGTTATCCCTCTTCTTAACTGAGTTGGCTATCTTTTCCTCAGTTTGGGCCTTTGCTAGTCTGACTGCCTTCCCGGCTTCCTTCTGCTTTAACTGATACAGTTCTCTGTCCTGCTGCTTCTGTGAATCCTTATACTTCCTGAATGCTATCTTTTTCTCCCTAACCTTCCCAGCCACCTCTTTTGCGAACCATAGTGATTTTTTCCTTTGCTCTGTTTTGTTTATTTGCTTCACACAAATGCTTGTTGCCTCTGTGATGGCAGTTTTGATTTTTCCTCATTGTTCCTCCTCCCCTCCTTCCTGCCCTTTTGCTAGTGCATTCCTTAGGCACTCTCCTGTTCTGCCAAAGTCAGCCCTCTGACAGTCCAGTACCCTTGCTTTTGTATGGCTTGACTCTATGGCTGTGTTTATGAACTGAAGGGACAAACCTTGGCTCACTACAATAATGAGAAAGAAAAGTGGAGGTCTTTTCTTTCTCATTATTGTTCCTTTAGGTGGTTTTGTACTCATCCACCTACTTCATATATGCCCCTGTCTTGCCACCAAACAGGGTCAAATCCATAGCTTTTGTTTGTGTGTCCTGGGATAGTAGTGCAGCCCTAAGCCAGACAAACCTTCCTAAATATACTGCATGAACCAGGACCCTGGGAGCATTGCCATTAATGTCCTTAGCCTTGTGGAAGTGGTACTTGGTGTCATCCATTGCTGCTCTAGCTGTGTCTGCCAAGTCCTGTGCCAATTCACCACTTGCTTTCTTACTCAGTGCCAGTATGGAGTCCTGAAGAGCCTTCTGGTACTGAGATATGTAGGCCAGGTAAGCTGCCTGCCTCAAGAGCTAGGAAGCTGATGTATACACATTTTTTGCCATTGTAACCCCAGACCCCTGCCTTTTAGCAAATGACAGGTGGTATGCTGTTGAAGCTGACAGCAGTACCTGGTGGGGACTGGGTTCGGGGAAGACTAGGTTACTTGGCACAGGGGGCCTAGGTTTCGCTACTCTGCACAGGGGCACCCAAGTAAATCCAAACACAGGAAGCAATAACTGCAATGTCCAAAACCAGGAATGGGATTCTAAAGTGTGGCTTTTATTCACATCCAACGTGAACAAGCAAAGCATAGACAGACCCCCACGGGGCTACGTTCTTGGTAATGCAGATTAGAACAGCAGAACACTTCTTCACTATTCCAGCCCTCAGGCTTTGAACCCACCAGGCAAACAGCCCGGACTTGCACGCAGCTTGGGGTACACAGCCCGACTTGTACACAGTTTGGGTTTTTTCCATGGCCCGGCTCCCCCGCCGGCCACTTATTCATGGTCCATATGGGAATGAACCAGTTTTTCTGTTGGTGGCTCCCCAAACAGCCTTAGAGCCTTCGACTCCTTAAGGGAAATTTTCCTTCCAATCCCACGTCTGGGTACTTCCCTCATCACTGGCCAAGTGCATGAGGCAAAGTAGAAATCCACAGAGCAAATCTGTAGAGGTGGACCTGGTTACTGAAGATGGGGAGTCTCCCACCTCCAGCTCCCACAATCCATACCCAGCCATTTCTCTGGACACTAAACAACTCTTTTGAAAGCTTGGCAATGTAGATTACAGGGTAGATGTATATCACATCTCCTCTACATATCTTGACTTTCCCCTTGTGCTGGACTTGAAATACAGGTTACTCACCTGTAACTAGGAATGGTATATGTTGTTCATCCACACTATCTGGCAGGTTCCTTGCCGCTTTAAATCTTGCCGGAAGGTCTTCAAGCTGGCTCCTCCCACCCACCTGGATGGTAAAACTCTCGGCTCTGCCCCATGATGCCAGATCTAGCCCGCTGGAAGCCAGGTTGTGCGTCGAAGCCGGGGAGGTCGGGTGGGTCGTATGGATGAACAACATATACCATTCCTAGAACTCCTGTTACAGGTGAGTAACCTGTATTTCTAGGGACATGGATATGTTGTTCATCCACACTATCTGGCAGACTCCTAACAGTTCTCTGGGAGGAGGGAAGCAAGGCGCATACCTCCTACTTAGGGGATAAAGACTGGAGAACCGAGGCCCCAACCAGCATCCCAGCGTGACCCAAGGTCGATGTGGTAGGGGATAAAATGGCATGTGCCTACTTCCAGGTAGGAGCCCTGCAGATATCCTGGATAGGGACATCCCCAGAAGCAGCCACCGATGCAGCAGAAGGGCAGGTAAAATGAGCACTTATCCCTCTGGGAGGCTCCATGCCCGCCCGCCTATGGCGGAGATCTATGCAGGAGGTGACCTACCCGCTCATTGTCCGCCTGGCTGCAGGTCTGCCAGGTGTGGCTTCAGCATAGATGACAAACAGCTGGCGAACCTCTCCTGAACTTCAGCCCTACGCTGCCTGAGAAGGCGAGCGCTCAACTAGGGTTCAATGGAGCCTATATGCGGTCTCCAAGGTGTGAATGGGATAGAACACTGGCAGAGTCAACACATGGTTAGGGTGAAGCTCAGACACCACCTTCGGAAGTAACTTTGGGTGGGGTGCAGGACAACCTAGTCCCTGTGGAAGACCAGATAAGGCGACTCAAAGAAAGCACCTGGAGCTCTCCCATCCTTCTGGTTGACGTGGTAGTCACCGAGAAGGTGTTCTTCCACAACAGGTGGGAGAATCGCACCTGTGCATAGGTTTGAATGGCTTGCCCGTGAGCAAAGCCCTATACCAGCAGTAGATCCCACTGAGGCGGAGATTCTCTCCCCGGAGGGGAAGCGTGATCAAGGCCTTGGAAGCGCCAGACCACCTTTCCTATGCCACCGACCGCCTTCCGGCCCGTGCCCGGAGGACAGAGGTGGCTGCCACGACCACCTTAAGGGTCATCAACTGAAGTCCTTGCTGAAGAAGAAGAAAAAGAACAGACCACAGGAAGTCCAGAATGCTTGCTGAGGAACAGAAGAAGGGACCAGGCCCTATCCTAACACCAAATGGAGAACTCTTTCATTTAAAGCCGTAGCATTATCTGGTGGACTCCTGGTGGGATGCCTCGACAACGTCGAGGTCCTCGCCGGAAGACCCAAAGCCTGGCAACTAGCCACACAGGAACCAGGCTGCCAGGTGCAGGGACTGAAGGTCTGGATGGAAAACCTTACCTTGATAATAGAAATCAGGTCCGGGGGGGCTGGGAGCCACCTCGGGAGCCTGAGGCTGAGACTGACGAGAGCTTGATACCAGAGCTGGTGGAACCAGTCTGGGGCTACCAGAATCACCTGCACCTAGTCCCTCCTCACCTTGCCTGTGGACCAAGAGAAATGGGGGAAGGCATAGAAGAGGCACGGGGTCCGTCGGCCTCAAAGGCATCCCCTACAGTGAGCCCTGCTAAGGGGGGCAGGCAAGAAACAGTCTTGGCTTGGCATTCTCCCTGGAGAGAAAAAGGTCTGCCCGAGGTGTGACCCAGTGGGAGAAAGATCTTGTGCTACCTCCGGCAGGGGACACCACTCATGAGGAGCAGCCCTTATCCAGCTTAGGGCATCGGCCAGGGTGATGGAGGCTCCTGCCTTCGAAATGGCTAGGAAAACCACCTCCAGGCTGCACACGAGACCAAATGCGGAGAACCTCCTTACGTAACGGCACGGGGCACGTCAAGCCCTGGTGGGTTAGGTAGCACATGGTCGTGGTATTGTCCGCCTGGACCTGAACCACTTGACCCCGCACACATGGAGCGAAACCGGTGCAAGCTAAGTGGACCATATGAAGCTCCAGCAGGTTGAAATGGCATTGGGACTCCCGAGGGGACCAGAGGCAGTGCACTCTGCGCTCCCCTTGATGGGCACCCCAACCCATCAGAGATGCATTGGTCGAAGAAGACCGTTGACTCAGGGTGGACGAACAGGATGCCCTCCTGCAGATGTGCTGGAACGGTCCACCATAGGAGAGCATTCCACATCCCCTGGGTTACTGTCACGGGATGGTCCAAGGACTGCAGCATTGTGACCATTGGCTGGCCAGCCCCCATTGAAGGGGACGCATGTACCAACAGGCCCAATCAGACCACGCTGGTGCAGGCCGCCATGTGGCCCAGAAGGCACAGGAAGTCCCGGGTAGGGAGCGATTGCCCAATCAAACATGATTAGGTAAAGGAAGAAGAACTTCAGCCCTGTCCACCGGGAGCTGAGCACTGGCTCAAAGAGTCAAGCTCTGTCCCGATGAAGGATCACCCACTTTGGCACGAGTTCCTACTTGGCTCCGTTGGAGAGGAGACTGGTCTGAGAGCAACCTAGAGGACCCAAACTCTGGACCTCTCCATCTCCAGTCTGGAGGGGTTGCTGCCAGCCCGCCATCTGGGTAGGGGTACCCCAGACCCTTTGGCACCACAGGAATGCTGCTGGGAGAGGCCGAAGGCTATGGCCTGGAACTCGTAAAGAGATCCCCTGCTCTGAAGTGGAAGAGTCTCTAAAGAGACAGACAGAACGAGTGTGAAGAAAACGTCCTGGAGGTCCAGGGAACAGAGTCACCCACCTGGTTCCAAGGATGGGTTATCTGAGTCAGAGAGACCATCCAGAAAGACTGAGACCCTAAGAAGTTGTTCAGGTCGAGCGGGTCGAGAATGGGGTGTCAGCCCCCCATCTGTTTGGGGACCAGGAAAAAACCTGGACACAAACCCCGGGTCTGGAGAAGGATCCGCACCTCCCTGATTTCCCCTAATTTGAGAAGCAGGGAAAAGTCAGCTTAGTGGGCCAACAACCTAGCTGCAGACCCTGTAGCCCCCCGAGGGGTGACGGTTCAAAGGGTTGGGACCTGCTTGAACTCCAGAGGCAGGACCTTCCCTAGCACCTCCAACACCCAGTGACCCATGGTGATAACGGACCAGGCGGAGGAGGTGTCGGAGCCATCCCCACACGGGGGGACCTAGGTAGGGGTGATGAGGCCGGGGGCAATGCCCTGCAGCCTGTCACTGAGCAGGCTTGGAGGAGGGACTGGCCGAAGGAGCCTCTGGGCCTTTACCTCCTTGCTTACCATTAGAGGAAGTCACTGGCTTGGGGTCAGGATGCCCAGAGCAAGCCTGCTGGCCCTCAAGTTGGCATTGAAGGGCCGATCATGCCTCAGGGGCTGAAGAACAAAGGGGCTTACACAAAGGTTTCCAGCGGCCCTTGTCCCGCCGGGTGGGGGTGACCAAGTCCAGAGTGGCATCGGACTTCTTGGTCCCCTGGAGGTGTCGCTCCACTCCAGGGCCGAAGAGGTGAGTTCCCAAGAAGGGGATGTCCACCAACTTGTGCTGGGTATCCGACGAGAAACTGAATATCCTCAGCCACGCCCTGCGGCGCATGGCCACCACGGCCGCTACTGACCTGGCACAGAAGTCACCTATGTCCAGAGCAGTCTGAAGTTGCTGCTTCACTACCGCCCTACCCTGGTCCCATATCTGCTGGACTGTGGTCCGCAGGTCAGCCAGGAGATGAGGGAGCACCTCATCCAGGGAGCCCAAGAGGGCATGGGCGAAATGTGCCATCAGTGCGGCTGAGCTGTCCTGTCGGAGGCCTAGGAAGAAAGCGGTGTAAACCTTGCATCTGACATAGTCCATCCTTTTGGACTCCTTGTTGGGGGGGCTTGTCCACATCCCGAGCATTCACCGAACGCTGGAAGACGTTATCGGTAACTAATCCCTCAGCGGAGGGGTGTTCCAAAAAACTGGGCAGAGAGCCAATAGGGACAGCATACTTCCTGGCCATCCTGGCCGAGGGTGTAGGACAGGAAGTAGGCCGCTGCCAAAGCTCCAAGGCTGGGCCGACAATGGCCTCAGCCACTGGGAAGACCTCCGAGGGTGAACCCCCTCGGTCTAGGATCTCCATCAGGGGAATAATAGGCCTGCTTAGACACGGGTTCAAGCTACATCCCAGTGAATTCTGAGATGAGCCAAAGCAGACCCAGGAAGTATGGTGGGCTGTCGTCCAAAGACCGGCCCGGGAAGGAGTCTGGTCCCTCCCTCCTGGGGAACAGGGAGGAGTCGTCGTCAGACTCCGAAAGGTCTGCAAAAAGCTGCCTCAGGCCTGAGCCTCTCCTCACCCACTGAGGGCGGGCAGGAGTGAGGGTGACCGACAACCTGCGGGACAGGCCGTGACCCAACCAAGGTTCCACCGCAGTCGGTGGGGCAGCAAGATTTGGTCGAGCAACCGGCCCAGAAACGGGCATCTCGACTGCGACGAGCGGTTGCGTCGGCTGCTCCAGCAGCAGCTGCTTAATAGATGGGGAATGAATCGGAGTCGATTGATTCCTGGGCAACAGCAACTGCTGCCACATAAACTCCTTGTAACGTCGACGCCATCTGCGTTGAAGCCTCTCCTCATCCTAGGAGGAAGATGAGGAGCATCGGTGTTGCTACTTAACTCAGTGCCCCGACCGAGACCACCGAAGATGAGAGTGGCTTGACCGAGAAGAGGACCGAGACCGAGACCCAGATCCTCGGCAAAACCGAGGGTGGGTCTGGGAAGGAGTGAGGGACACCCGCTCTTCCCTCGGCTCGGACATATTGGCCGAGGACTGCTGCCCTGGAGGTGCAGGCAGAACCTCAGCCTCCACCGGGAAAACCAGCAAAGGGTTGATGGCTCTGGCAGTAGACCGCCTGGGGGATGGGATGAGGGAGACCTCGACAACGTTGACAGGAGTCTTGGCCGGAAGGCCTGACGGGGACACCATGAAGCCAACGGCCTGAGCCACAACCTCGACCGAAGTCGAAGGTCGGCGGACCAGGGAAGGGGAACTCTCCCACTCCCACAGATGCCAACGAGGGAAGGGGACTTACCCTGCGACCCCCTGGACCTGGGTCGAGAGGCAGATCCCGATGGCCCCTCCCCCTTCGAGGAGAGGGACTGGCAAAGCTCCCTGAACGAAGCCGAATGAGAGGAACTCAAAGAGAGCGGGATAAATGCCGAGACTGAGGAGGAGGGAGATGCAGCTTTAGCCACCGTCTCCTCCAGGGAGGAAGAAAGATCGAGGTGCTCAGCCGAGACAGCTGATGTGGACACCGCCCGATGAGCCTCTAAAGATTTTACCGGCATGGAAAAATCCTTGGGGCGCCCAAGCCTAAATCGGGCCACACGATCTTCCAGGGCGTTGGACGAAAGGCCGCAGCACAGTTCGCAAACTTGCAGGTCATGGTCCAAGTCAAGGCAGTATACACACGTGGAGTGCGGATCAGACCTGGAGGAAGTCCACCCGCCAGGGCACCTCCGGGAACCAGGGAATGAATTGTCCATCGCAGCCGTGAGGGAAAAGAAGACCAAAGCTTAGAAAACTAAATTCAGACGAACCGAAGAATAAGGATCCAGTCGAAAAGGCAGAGTGCTAAGGAGGGAACCTGAGCTTCCAAGCGGTAAGGAAGATCTGGCATCATGGGGCGGAGCCGAGAGTTTTACCACCCAGGTGGGTGGGAGAAGCCAGCTTGAAGACCTTCTGGCAAGATTTAAAGTGGCAAGGAACCTGCCAGATAGTGTGGATGAACACCATATCCATGTCCCTAGAACATACTTTTACTTTTGCCTAAGCCTATTACTCTAGGCCTCCCACTACTTCAGTAGTCCAATCCCCACTTTAATATAGTTCAGGATGATACATGTGCCCTTCAGAAAGAGCAGAACTCACCCTTCTGTTGCAGGTGCCCCACAGGTGAATCTTGAAATTTTGTTGTACCCACACACTTGAACAAAATAAGGCAGCTTCTTCTCTAGTAGTAGCCAGGGGGTTGCCCCTGAAATAGCAGGCAAACCTTCCAGCCCCATCCCTGAGGGATGGGGCACAGAAACCCATATCAGCAGTCTCCACCACTTTAAAAAACAGCTTACTGTGTCCCTCTTTAGGCGGAAACACACCCCTTTCCCTAAATGTAACTCTATTTCAGAGCCGAGGCTCCAAGAGCCTGTGCACAGAACTGCTGTGCTCCTCTCACAACAATCTCCAGCTACAGACTGAACACTGACTGTTCAAAACTCCCAACATTCTAATCTAACTCCCTTCTGCAGATTCCAATGTGACTCATGGAACTGCGATAGTTCTATGGTGATGTCATCCCTCAGTCTCAGCTGAGACTGAGAACAGAGTGAGACAGTGTGAAACCCATTTAACTGGAGTTTCACAAGCTGCCTTCCCTGCCTATCACTAGATCTTACTGGGATTCTAGTAACCCCAGGTAACAAGGGGGTTACACCATAGTATCCAGTTTTCAGGAATCCATCTCAGGAGGCTGGGCAGAGAAAGGCACCATGATTTTTTTTTACATGTAACAACTTGACTCAATCCATCATGATCAGGGTGGGCATACAGGTACTCAACCCCATCTGTCCACCTGGTATATGTTTTTTTTTCCAGCAGCTGAAGTAGGTACTGATGATTTTGGCAGTGGTTTTCTTAACGAATTTATGGGTGGGAAGCAGCAACCTCTTTGTGGGAGCCAGAACCATCATATCCAGGAATGCAGCCTCATCTTCATCCTGCTCAGCCTCATGAGGGGGGCTGTTGACAGTATTTACCATTTGCATAACAAAGGAACAGTGGGATGTGTAAACCTTAGAAGGCCTGGGAGGAGAGCCAAATTTCTGCTTGCTGGAACTGTCTGGTACCAGAGGTTTCCCTCCTCCTCCTCCTCTCCTTCATAATATATCTTTTCCTTCTACACAGACATTTTGTTTCTAACCAGTGCCTGGGGAGAGGGGTTAGGCATATTCATAACATTTCCTGGAAGGCCTGGTAAAACTGCCATGCCCTTGTCATGTCCTCTTGAGGGCTTTGTCTTGGGTCTACTGCCTGCTTCTTTCCTTTTTCAGGGGAGTGGCAGAGATAGTTTTCTCTTTTTGTTCTTTCTTTGCAGATGCTGTTTCCAGTACCTGCTCTGAGGCTCTTTCACTTTTGTTCTTGCCAACACTGGTCTTCATGCTTCCCCTTTAGACACCCTGGGTTCTGTGCCATCTTCACAGTGCTTTTTCTCACAGCTGAGCAGCCTTTTCTTTCTTTTCTGTCCCCTTTGACAGGGACTGCTGCTTCTTCTGAGGGGCAGGACTCTCATCTGAGTCTTTGGTAGGTGACATGGAGGCAGACTGTGACGCCATAGCCTTTTTCATTTGTGTTTTAAGGCAAACCGTTTTACAGAGTTCACAGTTTAAAAAGTCGTGGTCAGGACCATGGCACCTCAGGCAAAGCTGGTGGCAGTCTGCCTTTTCCACTAGCTGAAAGCACTTTGTACAATGTATAAAGCTTGTAGGTTCTTTCATTTTCATTTTTGGTCTGTCAGTCATGCCAAACACTGGAGATCCCAAGAAATTAGTTACTGGTTCCCAAATCCGGAATAATTGAATTTAAAATAAGTCCAAAGTATGTAACAAGGGCTTTAAAAAATAATTTGCTGTCCAGTTTCTTTTAAAACTGAACCAGTAATTTTCCTTTTTTTATCTCGGAGCCAAGTTTTGTATCAGGAAAGGTTGCAGTAAATGCCATATTTTGAAAATATGAGATGAAAAAGCATCTCAGTTCCCTCTGTAATGGAACCAATCATTAGGTAACTCAAAAGTCACTAAATACTAAAGAAAAGCAGTTATTATATCATAATTTGTTTTTTAAAACAAGTAATGTAGTAGGATTTCCCCAAATACGTGAATTGTGCTGTCTAGCAGCCTTTTTTGGTTCCTGGGAACTGATCAGGAACTGAAAAAACTGCTAAAAATGACAGCTACATCAAATAAACACCCTGACTAACATAGGGTATTGAAGATTAACTAGAAATAAAATAAAATGAAGTAATAACATTTGTAAAGCATTCTGGAGGCCAGAACAGTGGAGCTGTACTTTTGGGTGATGGCTCTCTTCAGCAGAGAAATAAATCTGAATAAAGGTAATTGGGGGAGGGTGACCACAGTGCAGAGTCTGAAGTTCATTCTAATTCAAAATTCCATAATTAGCATACATTCTAGTTCTGGGGCAACTCCATCTAGTGGACTGAGATGCAGTTTGTGAATATATACTGATGGATTCCAGTGGTTAGAAACACAGTGACGTAGTATGGTCATAATATATATTATGCAATAGGTGTGGACACAAAACCCATTGAATAAATCAATTTATCTTCACAGCCATTGAATAAATAAAAATTGTTCAATGGATCATGCAAAACATTAACATTAGCATGAAATTTTGCAATTGAATACCATTGCGCAACATATATTGTGCAACCGGGCAAAACCCAAACTGTTCCGTGGAAATGGTTACTTTTGCATGATTCACCCCCGACAGAGAGGGGCCTTATTGCATAAATTGAATACATGATAGGCAGAACTGGAATGTGGAAAATATTTACACTCGTGAACAGTGACCTCGGAAACCATCACTTGTGGCTCCACTACGCTCCTCCACTTGTGAGATATCCCGAGGTCACTGTTCACTCATGCAGATATTTTCCATATTCCACTCCTGCCCATCATGTATCCCTTATTTAATACATCCCTCAGAGCCACTCATTGCAAGATGAGAGTGGTTTCATGTGCGTTCTGCTCCGGCGAGAACAATGAAGTGAAGCTGAGCTGTTCTGGCTGGAACAGAATGCAAGTGAAACCCTTCTTATCCCGCAACGAGTAAGACGTGGACACATCAAAATCTTATAGACTGAGGGATCACCCAGTGTTATTTAAAAAAAAAGTCCAGGAATATGCCCGTTTCCAGGTCATCTGCACATGAGACGCTCTTCAGAGAATAAGAGTGCCTCATGCGCAGGGGATGGGAGCATTCTGATTGGCCGGGAGCACTCTCTCAATCTATAATAACTTGAATACTGTGTGACCCTGAGCAAAGCAAGTCACTTAACCAGCCTGTGATCCTGGGACAGACCTAAAACTAACTTCAGATCAGTGTGCCTTTGCCAGCCAAGAATTATAAAATAAATTTAAAAAGGGCAGACTGCTGCTGTAGAGACAGATAGGCTGGTCAAGCCTTCCTCTGTTGACCACATTCTACAGCTTTTGTATTTCTGCAGGGCAGCTGGCTGTAGTTTTCCACCACCTGATGTCTATCGCTTTCATTCTTGGGTTCTCTCTCTCTCTGTTTCTCAGATTCTTGAGTTCTCTCACTTGGATTCTTGAGTTCACTTTCTTGGATTCTTGAGTTCTCTCTCTCGGATTCTGTGTTTGCTTTCTTGGATTCTTGAGTACTTTCTCTTGGATTCTGTGTTTGCTTTCTTGGATTCTTGAGTTCTCTCTCTCTTGGTTTCCTTGCAGTGCATTGTCTGGATTTGGTTCTGTTTCAGCATGCTGCAGTTTTGCTGTTTGCTTTCTCAGGCAAGAGGGGGAAGACTAGGTTTGCTGGCCAAGGCACCTAGCTTCACCTGAGCTCTTCCCTTCTAGGTTGCTTGAAAGGACAGAGCAAAGAACCTTACCAGAGCAAGGGAAAGGATTAAGACTTCTTTTGGCTAAGCAGATTTACTGTGTTGTTAGGGATTGTTGCTGTTTGTTGCTAACATTTTGATGCTTTATTTTTCTCTGATTCAAATTGTTGTTGCTGGGCATACCTTCTGCTGCATTATTACAAGGTTTGCCTACAGGTGTGTGCTAACAGATTACTGCTGTAATCTTCTGATTCAAATTGTCTTTTGCAAGGTATATCTTCTGTTACTGCTTTATTCTCCGTAGCAAAGTGTTTCTTAGAGGGTATATTTTCTGTGAAATTATTACAAATGGTGCTTTACAGGTTTTACAGTTTTACTTATCATTAGGATAAACTTTCAGGGTTACTGCATTTATTTGCTGACTGACTGTTTCTGCTCTTACCTCCTTGTTTCTTTCATCCATGGTTCTTCTTTTTCGGCAGGGGAAGGGCCCAGCCACCCACCCCCATTCCCAACCACCCCACACTACACTCCTTTTATAGGGTAGCAGAGTTGTGACATTTTCTGTGGCAAAGCAGGAAGGAGCAGATCAGCGGGGTATCCACACAGTGACCTCATTTACAGGGGCACTAGTAATTTAACTTGTTATAACAAGTTATACAAAAACAAGCAAAATACAAAATCAAACTTTTGCTTGTATTTTCTTCCTTTTAATTACTCTGACCAGGTTATAAACCCTGCAGATTATCTGGAATGGATATCATTAACTAACTGCAGGTACAGCAGAACACTTTTCAGAAGGGCAGTTTTACAGGATTTAGGACACTGTCATACATGCTGGGCCACTGGAGATCTTAGGGCTCAGCTCCAGGCAGCAGGGGCAGAGATTGCACACCTCAAATTTCAAATTCAAGAGGGAATATATTATAAGAATTGCAAGCCATTTCCCCAACATGCAACAGAAGCACCTCGACCGCAGAGGGTAGTTGGTCAGAGAGGTTGGCAGGTGGTTAGAAGGGGCAAATCTGGTTTCCCATCACCCGGTGCTCTCCAACGTATTATCTCCACAAACCATATCAACACTACAAACAGGTATCTGCCTCTATCTCCAAAATCAAACAAAGGGACAGAGGACACTGCAGAACTGGACACTGCAGAGCAGGAGCTAGCACAACAAAACTCACCCAAAACAGGAACCAAAGCAAAAAAAGCAAAAAGGAAAACCAAAGACATTCTGATCATAGGAGACTCCATGATTCGAGAATTTGATACCTATCTCCAGCCAGGGGTAATGGTCAGATGTCTCGCCATTACATCAGCATGGAGAGACACTGACCACATTGCTAAAATTGTTCAGGAAGCAGGGGAAAACACTGACATCGTGGTACACATAGGGACTAATGATCTCGCCAGCTGGTCAGTTGTGGAGACCTAGGAACACCTGCCCAGGCTGGGTGACAAACTACCATCCATTTTGTTCGGCATCTACCTTCTCTGAGATCCTGCCAGTCTGGAAGAGGGGGACAGATGGACGGAAGGTCAGAGAAGGGGAGACAGGCGAGCTAAACATGTGGCTCAAGGGCTGGTGCCAGGAAAAAGGACACAAATTTGTAGGGAACTGGCAACAGTTTTGGGAGCAAAAGTTATTTAAATTTGATGGACTGCATCTGGCTAAGGAGGGAGTCAGTGCATTGGGGCAGAAGTTTGATGTCTTTTCAGAATATTTAAACTAGCAAATGGGGAGAAGGGTGCAGCACCCCAAACATCGAATGGGAAGAACACCCTTCCCCCTCAGCTAGTGGTCAAACAGGAGTTCAGCATGTTTGCAGTTCATTTGCATCACCAGGTCAGGAAAAAGGTCCAGCTCCCCATACGATGCACAGGGGAAATGCCAGACCTCACCTAACAACTAACACACCGAAATCTGGCCAATGGAAAATCATGTACACAAATGCTCACAGTCTGGGAAACAAGATCCCAGACCTGCAGGCAATAATGACAGAGAGGCTAAACTGGACATAGTAGCAATTAGCAAGATGTGGTTTACCAGTAACCACACTTGGAAGACTTCAGTACCTGGCTATGTACTGTTCAGAAGAAACCGAGGTGCAACAAGGGGGGGGGGGTGGAGTGGCCCTGTATGTCAATGAAAATATCAAAGCTACAGAAATTCAGAATACACATAATGAGCCAGAAGAACTGTGGGTCACCCTGGAAACAGGAAATGGGACAGCTATAAGAACTGGGGTTGTCTACAGGCCCCCAGACTAGGGGGAGGACATAGACACATTACTGTTAGAAGATATACAAAACATGACAGCTAAAGGGGAGGTTCTGGTAATGGAAGACTTCAACATGCTACATACAGATTGGTCAATACCAGCAGGAACATCTGCCAGAACTAGACACATGGTGGATTCCCTGCAGAGGGAGGGCCTCAAACAACTGGTACAACAACCCACAAGAGACAGGGCTATCCCAGATCTAGTACTGACTAACAGGGAAAGGATCACATAGCTCCAAGTAGAAGTTCACCTGGGGGCCAGTGACCATCACATGGTATGGTTCAGTTTGAGAGTAAAGCAAGCACTGGCAAAAAGAAATACAGGTGAGCGGGTACAGGCAAAGTGGGCAAGCATTAAGGATGCAATACTTGAAGCAACATCCCATTGTGTTAGAGAGAAAAGGAAGAACAAAACCACTTTGGTTCTCAAAAACAGTAGCAGAAAAGGTCAGAGCCAAAAGGCTGGCCTTCAGGAAATATAAGGGAACGCAGTGGGATGAAGATAGGGAGGCATACCAAACTTTCCTAAGGGAAGCAGGGAAGGCAGTAAGGCAGGCAAAGGCCCAAACCAAGGAAACACTAGCACAGACAGTAAAAGAAGGTGACAAGACTTTTTATAAATACATTAGTGAAAGGAGAAAGTCCAGAAAGGGCATTGCTAAGATCAAAGGAGATAAGGGGGCGTGTGAGGAGGAGGACCATGTAAGAGCATCTATCCTAAATAGATACTTCTGCTCAGTATTTACTGAAGAGAAGGTAGGGCAGGGCCCACATCTCAGCACCATGGACACAGGGGGAGGGAAGGAGGTGAGCACTAGTCCCTTCACAAAAGAAAGGGTCCTACAAGAACTCTATAAGCTCAGGGTGGACAAGGCAATGGAACCTGATGGCATACATCCCAGGGTACTAAAGGAGCTAAGGGTGGAACTAGCAGAGCCATTATCAGAACTGTTTAGTGAGTCTCTGAGCACAGGAGAGGTCCCAGAAGACTGGAGAAGGGCTCATGTGATCCCGCTCCACAAGAGTGGTAGCAGGGAGGAGGCAGGGAACTACAGACCAGTCAGTCTTACCTCAGTAGTGGGCAAGATTATGGAGGCACTCCTTAAGGAAAAGATAGTGCAACACCTGGAATCAATAGGAGCACAGGATCCAAGACAGCATGGGTTTACAAAAGGAAGGTCCTGTCAAACTAATCTCATAGATTTCTTTGACTGGGTAACCAGAGTGGTGGACCAAGGGGGAGCAGTTGATGTCGCCTACCTTGACTTCAGCAAAGCTTTCGATACTGTTCCACATCAAAGATTGATTAATAAGCTAGGTAGACTCGGGGTGGGTCAGAAGTTGGTCAACTAGATGGCAAACTGGTTGACGGGCAGAAAACAGAGAGTGGTGGTAAATGGTATACAATCAGAAGAGATGCAAGTCACAAGTAGGATACCTCAGGGTTCAGTCCTGGGGCCAGTCCTCTTCAATATCTTCATAAGTGACATTGCAGATGGACTGGAGGGTAAGGTTTGTCTGTTTGCAGATGACAACAAGATCTGCAACAGAGCAGATGATCCAGATGGGGTGGGCAAAATGAGAAGAGATCTGGATAAACTAGCAAAATGGTCGGAAGAGTGGCAACTGGGTTTAATGCAAAGAAGTGCAAGATCATGCACATAAGGAAGAGAAGCCCTGAAGCTACCTATAGGTAAGGCCCCTGGAATTCTGTGGTTCTGCGGTTGCGGAATTTGCCACAGAATTTGCATCATGCTGCAGAATATATATAGTGCCACAGAATTCATTGTTTTTGGTGAATTTTCATATAAATATACTGTTTTTCCATAGCGTCAGGCTTTCTTTTCCACCTCGTTTATCCTGAAGCCCCTCCTCTATGTTCAGCATATGATGTCATCGATGACATTACATCATATTTAGCCAATGACAGGACTGCATTCTGCCAGAGAAATGAATAAATCATGCCGTAGAAATCAGAAAATGCTGCCACAGAAGTCAAGGAGCCCTGCCGCAGAAATCAGAAAATTCTGCCGCAGAACACCAGGGGCCCTGCCTATAGGCTGGAAGGAGAGTTGCTGGCAGTCACAAGGGAAGAAAAAGACTTGGGCATCATCATCACCGATGACCTGAAATCATCCAAGCAGACCACTAAAGCAGTAGATAAGGCTAGGGGGATGTTAGGGTGTATTAGTAGGGGTATCAAAAGTCGGAAGAGGGAGGTAATAATCCCTCTTTACAAGACACTGGTTAGGCCCCATCTGGAGTACTGCGTGCAGTACTGGAAGCCACACCTTCACAAGGACAGGGACTGCATCAGAAAACATATGAGGACAGATTAACGGAGCTCAATATGTATACCCTAGAGCAAAGGAAGGAGAGAGGTGATATGATTGAAACATTCAAACACCTTAAGGGCATTAACAAGATGAAAGAGTCTAACATGTTTCAATGTAACAAAAATAGCAGTAGAAGAGAACACAACATGAGATTAGAGGGAGGCTGATTAAGGGGTAATGTGAGGAAGTTCTTTTTCACAGAAAGGGTGGTGGATGCATGGAACGGCCTACCTCAGGAAGTGGTGGATATGAATACAGTGCAGGGCTTCAAACAGGCATGGAATAGGCTTAAGGGAGCAATACAGATGAGTATGAATAAATTGGCCATTGATAGAGCAAAGGCCGATGGCACATTCTTAAGGCAGAAAAAGAAATGGACAGACTGGATGGGCCTTGCAGTCCTTATCCGCCATCAACTTCTATGTTTCTATGTTTCAGTGACGATGGGCTATGTGTGCCGCATCAGTTCTGATCCAGACCAAAACTAGGCAGCAATAGAATTTGTCGCCAACCATGTGATCTGTACCTGCAAGAAAAGAGACTGAACAATTATGTTTAGGAGGCTGACAGGCAGGTTGGACAGTTAAAGTAAACCTTTCCCACCTGTGGCTCTACGGCCCCCCTCCCCCAGTAAAAAAAGAATCCCTGCATACTTAACCTTTGCTGTTAGGACACAATGATTGTTAAGCCTCCCCCACCCCAAAAAACAACAAAAAAAACAAATCCCCATAAATAATATTTACTTTTCCTTAGGACACAACGTAGTATTCAGAGATCACCAGATCCTGTCTGTGCATCTGTAAGATAGCAGCACAGTAGTGGCAGTGGTCCTATAACACTCATCTTATCATTGATCACATATCAGTGATGGTGGTGGGCTGGACTTGCAGCATAAATCATTTGCTATAGAAACCGCAGGCAATAGCAATTTCTAGGTAGCAGCAGGAATTGAGCTAATATAAAATCACGCATATTCTAATAATGCAAAGCATCATGGGAAGTATATGCAAATTACCATTAAATAATTTAGACTGGTTCCCTTGCTTTAAGCTACTCCACTTCTGAGAAATGCTCCCATAACTCATACCATGACATTGTGCTTTGGCTGCCTTTTGAGCTTTCAAAATTGTTGCTTCATTTTCCTGTGTCCAACCCCTAAACTCTACTTTTGGTGTTTCTTGCTGTTAAATATTGGTGCACGTATTAATAATGATACACAAAAATGTGTACAATGATGATGATGAGTGTGATAGGCCAGGTTGGCCTGTGTCAAAAAGGAGTTTTACTGCCAATAATATAATAATGCCTCATGTCGCTGGAGGGCCGGCCGGGGAGAGAAGGATCGAGTGTCCCTTGGACAGCTCTCCTTCTCTGGGGGGAGGGCAGGGTAGCACTCGGTGTGCGAGCGGCGCCTAGCGGAGGCTGGGTGGCCGCACCACATCGACGCTCAGCAGTGCGTCAGGATGGGGCAGACGCAGGTCATCATTGCACATCCCCATCCTGCTTAAAGGGGGCGGCAAAAATCTCGAACCTCGCCATCTTCATGGCGCTCTGCCCCCGGGTGCCCCGATTAGCCTCCGGAGCCGATCCCCTGACTAGATGCATGTACCGTGGCTCCGATATAGGGGGTCAGTGCCGTGGCCCCGCTCTCTGGGGGGAAAGCCAGGGATAACTGAGGGATATGGTCATGTCCGAGGTGGGGCAACGCGGGTCTGTGACCAGAGCAGATAGTAGACGGGAGTAGTAGGGCCAAAAAGAGATAAATAAAAAAATATATATATATAATAATACCTGGCTACAGTCAAGTCACAGGGTTAGAGGGACATGAAAAAATTACTTTAACATGAGTTAATAAATACAAGACATAGTAAATGAAGTATGACACCAGTGTAAATAAGACAAGCTAGGTTTGCAAATCCTCCTTATTTTGGCATGATGATTAAGAAAATCATTAGGTATAGAAATGTAGAAGGCTACTCACTCAGCAGTTGCAATTTGCAAAAAGCCAGAAAATGCAGAACGTTTCCAGTATCAAGTTGTTCAGTTTTTTTTATTAAAACCATACAGATTAACCTCTGCAGTCTGCAGATAGGGCTTGTCTGGGGGAGTGCTTTTACTGTTGTCCTCATTTTGCTATCCCTTTCTTGCTTGCACTTATTTATCATACAAATAAAAAAAGCATTTGTCAATGCCGAATGTTGTCTTGCTGGCATTGGCATTGGTAGTGCAGGAGTTAGAGAGATGCATAATAGGAATGACAGTGAAGTACTGAACAGATGCCAACCCACCCCCACCCTGCAGAGAGTGACAGGCATTGGGGTGTCCCTTTGGGTGTTGGCCATAGTGCTCATGCCGTTTCACCTCTCCTTATCCTGCAAGAGTTTCGGTGTGCATTGGGGTCTTCAGGCTTTACGCTCACCCTATTCCATAAGGAAATACACTGAGATGGGTGCAGTATAGGACAGTGGGGTGAACTTTGGAGCCAAAGCATCCAAGGCACATCCTGACGATTGTCACTGGCTGCAGGGTGGGGGTGGGGGTGGAATGGCATGAGCATTATGTCCGACAATCCCAAGTCACACCCCTGACACCTGTCAGTCTCTACAGGGTAGGGTGTTACGGTTGGAAAGACTAATGCCCGAGACATTTTCACTCCAATATTTCAACATGGGCTTTTTGTGACCCTACCTCATGAACAGTGGCACTATCAGTTCGTTAGCGGAAAGATGATTTTTGCACAGCAAGTGTGCCATTTAGGCCACAGGTGCGAAAATACATTTTGCACAAGATGTGAAAAATGACAGCTGTACTTTTTATGAGGAGGTACAAAAAAATGGCAATGTTGAAAATCTGGAGTGAAAATATGAAAAATTGGTGAAGTCATGAGCATGCATAGAAACTGGGCAATGCACGCCTGTAATGCAATTATTTTGGGAATTTTTTAACCAAATTTTCAGCATAGGCATTTTGGGACCTCTGCTCATAAACAGTGGCACTGCAATTTTGTTAATCTGTCCCGAAAGTTGATTTCCTACAGCGACTGCACTATTGTGCACCGTAAGTGTGGAAACACATTTCAGGCAGGATGTGGAAAATGACAGCTGTACTGTTCACAAGGAGGTGTACAAAAATGACAATGCTGAAAATCTGGCGTTAAAATATTGCAAATTCGCAAAGTTACAAGCCTGCATAGCAACTGCACAACGCATGCTTGTAAAACAGGCATTTATTGAATTTTTTCCACCAAATTTGGAACATAGGCTTTTTGAGAGGCCACCTCATGAACACTGGCACTGTCATTTTGTTAATGGGTCCCGAAAGGTGATTTCACGCAGTGACTGCAAAATCACCTTTCAAGGCTGATTAACACCACAACAGTGATATAATTCTAGAGGAGGGGCCCCAAAAACCCCATGTTGAAAATTCGGTGCCAAAATTCCAACAAATGCCCGAGATATGCAGCAAAGTTGACAAAACCCTATTCATTCCATTATACATCTTACCGGCATTTCCTCAGTTCGTGGTCGGCTTTGAAGAGTACAGACATGTTCCTGGTCCGCCGAAGATCGTCACACAGGACTCCGGAGGTAAGTATGGGGTGCGGGGGTGAGGGGTGTGAGGAGGCAGGGTGCACAGTGGGTGGGTGTGGGTGGGGGCAGGAGACTACGAGGGACAATTTTTATGTTACAAGGAAGAAAAAAAAACTAACATCGAGGGACAGTTTTTTTTTCAGGGAACTTGGCACACTGGGGTGGGCTCCCAGAGTGCCGCCTAACTGTTTTGCGGGGGTTGCTGCAGCCGATGGGGGATTGGGAACCTTCGTTGACAGACAGTGGGGGGTGAATATATGCCAACGGGGATTGGGCACCCCTGCGGCACACAATGACAGCCAGGGGGAGGCAAGAGCCGAGGGGATTGGGCACCCTTCAGCATATAAGAAATGTGGGGTTGATTTATGCCAACGAGGAGTGGCCCTCTGCTGGCACAATGAATGCAGAGGGGTAAGAACTGAGGGAGGAGTGAGCACCCTCGGCATATAGGAAATGGGAGGGGACATTGCATGCCGATGAGGAGTGGGCTCCCCATCGGCAAACAATGAATGCAGGGGGTAAGAACTGAGGGGATTGGGCACCCCTCAGCATATAGGAAATGGGGAAGGGGGCTACTGTATGCCGATGGGGAGTGGGCTCCCCCGTCTGCAAATTTCTGTGGTCACAGTAAGCCAGCTGGGGGATTGGGCACCCCTGAAGTCAGCCGCGGGGTGGCCGCCCGCCATGCTGCTAATGTGGCGAGCACGCAGAAAGGGTCCGCTGCATCTGACAAGCTTTGCTCGGATTGCAGTGGACCTTTCGTTAGATGTGCTCACCACATTAGCATGCATGGGGCATGCAGGCTGATTGGGGAATGAGGGACGCACCTACTGATGTGTGTCCTGCATTTGCCCAACAGCGGCCGCACCTCCAAATCTGCACTACCGCAAGATGTTGACTTTAGTGCGCAGGCACGGCAATCCAACATAAAAAGGCTGTCTGTTTTGATGACTCTTTTTACATGCTTTCATTTCATTTTCAAGGAGGGCCCAAGGGCACATTGGTCTCCTTTTTTTCCATATGGCTCTTCTCCTGTGGTTCAGCTCTGGCAGCTCTCAGCCCTGTCCCTACCACTCCCATCCAGCATCCACCCCCCCCGACCAAGCCACCCCAAGATTCCACAATGGATTCCCCCTGCGGCAGGGCCAGGAAGGGGAGGGCCAACCTCTCCCCACCTGGAGACTCTCATCCAGAATTGGGGCTGTGGTTGGGTAGGGATGCAGGAATGGGGCAGGCAGGCAGGGCTTCATGAAGCTGGCACCTTCCCTTTTTCCATTTTCTCCCTTTACCCCTTATGGGGAGGCACATAAGTGTGCATGCATGGAGGCATGCACACGCTACGGAACCGTGTCCCCTCCCTTACTCAGCACTCAGGCTCTGGTGCTGCCACCTGGCCTCCACCATATGGCATCCAAGGAGTGAGATGGCATCCCTCCCTATCCCCAGAAGAGGAGAGCAGTCCACTGGATGCTCAATCCTCTCCCCCCTGGCCAACCCCTGGCACCCCGAGCTCGTTCCTAAACTTGGGTCACCATTGTGGTGAAAAGTAAGGCACATAGTGCCTCAGCCCTCTACGCATCTGGGCTGACTGTTGATCTCCTTGCAGGGATCTGCTACTCACTAGCAGACCAACATGGCACTGTCAAAATGTTTTGGTTGTGTGGCCACCCCAATGGACCAGGCACAGGAGTGGAGTGGGTACTGCGTCAGGGGATAGTCCTGGCAGAAAAAAACTTTCCTGATGTGTCCGTGATGGCTCACAGAGCCTGAACAGGGTACTGTATTTCCCACTCCCTACCTGATTACAGTGCAAGGTATATCCCTGTCTGACTTGAGGTTACATTCCTGTCTGATTACAGAGTATATCCCTGGTGGAAAGCACAGAAGGGAAAAATAGTTGATTAAAAAAAAAACAAAAAGAAAAACAAGTGTTTCGGTTGAAAATGAAACAAAAGAGTCAGCCCCATAGCCAACACTGCTAACTATACTAGCGAACTGAGTTTCTGAATGGACTTTGGTCACTTGGGGTCCAACCAAGGGAGGGAGGGAGGATTGAGCCTCCCATAGATGGCTCTCCTTTCAGGAAGTGGGGTTCACAGTGTCCCCCTGTGTGACTGCTGCACATCTAGCATAAATTGGGCGACAGCAAGAAAAAATGTGTGAAAAAAGCAAAGGAAATGAAAGGTTTTTAAAAGAACAGTAAATAGCAGGAAATCTTTTTATGTTGGCTTGTGCACACACACAAACAAAATATTGGGGTAATAGCACTTTCGGAGATGTGCCAGTGTTGTGGTGAATGCAGGGCATGCTTTAGTAGGTGTGTCCCTCATTCCCCAATTAGCCAGCATGCTAGCAGTGACACAAGTAGTATGCAAAGTGCCACCAACTTGACAGAAATGTGCCGCTACAATCAGGTACAAGTTCGTCATGCAGTGGCACAGATGACATGTCTCCTGTACGTGCCTTTCCTGGTGAAACATTTCAGTAAACATGGTGGCAGTTCCTGCAGTCCAGCACACAATCCCTGAAAAAAGCTGGCATTGGGGGTGCAATCCCTATGTGGGCATGTCCACCACCCCCATTCCCCATATTGTGTGGCACACTGGGAGCCCACTCCAGTGTGCTTTCCGCCACGGAAAGCTGCACTGCTGCTGGCATGTTCCTCCCCTGCCCTACCCCCATTGTGTGTGGCACACAGAACTCCACCCCAGTGTGGCAACATCATCCCCTCCAAGTCAGAGGGCACACTGGCAGCCCACCCCAGTGTGCCCAACATTTGTTTTATTTCACCTGTAAAGAAAGAAAACTGTCCTTTTTTGGTTTTTTTTGTACCTGAAAAAAGAAAATAGTCCATTGTTCGCAGTGCCCCCTCCCCAATCCACAGCCACCCTCTGCGCACCCCACCTCCTAACACCCACCTTCACCCCGTACTTACCTCCGGAGGTCTGGTGCTGCAATCTTCGGTGGAGCAGGAGCACATCTGGACTCATCAAAGCTGAACTGCCAATGAAGAAATGCCAGTAAGCTGTATAATGGCATCAATTGGGGGGGGGGGGTCAACTTAAATAGATATCTTAGCCATTTTGCTGAATTTGGGCTCCACATTTTCATCATGGGGTTCTTGGAACCCCACCTCATGAACACATGCACTGTCATCTCATTATTCGGTCCCAAAAGGTGATTTTGCAGTCACTGCATGGAGTCACCTTTTGGGATAGAGTAACTAAATGACAGTGCCACTGTTCATGAGGTGGGGTCCCAAAAAGCCTATGTTGCAAATTTGGTGAAAAAATTGTAAAACATGACTGTATCATGAGCATGCATTACGCAGTTTACACACACGCTCTTAATTTCCACAATTTTAATATTTTCGCTCCAGATTTTCAACACTGCCATTTTTTTACACCTCCTTATGAACAGCATAGCTGTCATTTTTCACATCCTGCCCAAAATATGTTTTCGCACATCTGGTGCACAGGTCGCTGTGGGAAATCAACTTTTGGGACAGAGTAACAAAATCTCAAAGCCACTGTTCATGAGCAGAGGTCCCAAAATGCCTATTTTGAAAATCTGGTTAAAAATAATCCCCAAAATATTTGCATTACAGGCATGCATTGCACAGTTTCTGTGCACGCTCGTGACTCCACCAATTATTCATATTTTCACTCCAGATTTTCAGCATTGCCATTTTTTTACACCTTCTCTTGAACAGTATAGCTGTCATTATACAATGGCAGGAAAGAATCCTGGCTTCTGATTGGTCAGTTGGCCATCACAGCAGGGATGTTGTCCTGGCATAACATCCCTGCTGATCAACTTGATGATTGTTTGCCACTTGATTCCTTTTCCACTTGATGATTGTTTGCATTTTCTCTTAAGAAACAAAAATATTTTTAAACACTAAAAAAACAGTCTTTAAAATTATTTTTTCTGTATAAAATAACAAGACATTGTATAATAGGAATAATGCCCTCCAGGGTGGGTGTTATGCTGGAATAACATCCCTTCTTGGGTGTTGGATGCCCTCGGCTGGTGGCCTCTTGCCCAACCACCCAAGGTGGGATGTTATCCCAGCATAACACCCACCCTGTTGGGCATTATTCCTTTATTATTTACATCCTGCCTGAACTGTGTTTTTGCACCTGTGGCACCAAATGGCACAGTCGCTGTACAAAATCACCTTTTATCTAACGAACTGATAGTGCCACTGTTCATGAGATGGGGTCACAAAAAGCCCATGTTGACAATTTGGAGTGAAAATACCAACAAATGCCTGGGATGCTAGGGTTTCTAACTGTAACGTCCCACCCTGTAGAGACTGACAGACATCAGGAGTGTGACTTAGGATTGTCGGCTGTAATGCTCATGCCATTCCACCCCCACCCCTACCCTGCAGCCAGTGACAGGCATTGAGGTGTGCCTTGGACTCTTCAGCTCCAAAGTTCACCCAATTCTCCTATGCTGCACTCATCTCACCATATTTCCTTATGAAATGGGGTGAGCTGAAGGCCCAAAGACCCCAAGGCACACTTCGTCACTTGTTGGTGTCTGCAGGGTAGGGAGAGGTGAAATGGCATGAGCGTTATGGCCGATGACCCAAAGGCACACCTCAATGTCTATCAGTCTCTGCAGGGTGGGGTTGGGGGTTGGCATTAGTTTGATACTTCACTGCTATTCCTTTTATGCAACTGTCTAACTCCTGCACTACCAATGCCAATGCCAATGCCAACAAGACAACATTCGGCATTGACAAATGCTTGTTTATTTGTGAGATAAATAACTGCAAGCAAGAAATGAGTAGTAAAAAGATGAACACAATAAAAACAGTCCCCTAAACAAACCATATTGGCAAAACATGGGGCTTTAAATAAGGCAAGAAGATTTTGGAAATTTTGTTTTTGTAGGCTTAATGGAAAAGCGGAGTGATGAGTGCATGGTACTGTGCACCCCGTTTCACAACCTCATTGTTTGGAAGTCATAACATGAGAAGAAAACACCCACTAGTTTTTGACTTTGTCTTGGGGCTATTATAGCTGTATTTTGTTCAGCATCCTTGCTGTTTCTAACATACGTGATAATTGCACGTATTAAAACAAGAAGAAGAGATGTTCTGGTTCAGAGAAAGTTATCTATGCAATAGGAGTGGACACTACTCAGTTTAGCTAAATCATTTTAGTATATGGTTACCCACTATTGTGTATGGATTTCCATACATATTACATCCTTATAATAACTGAGAAGCATTTTCTCCCATAGGAAGCCCCAGTTATAATTCACCGCTATAACCCACGGGTTATAACAGCGAACATGCGCAGGGTTTCCTTCTCTCTGTGTATGCACTTGCTGCTTACTGAGTGGACACACACACTCTCTTTCCCCCCGATCTCTTCACTGCCACCACAACTCATTTCTGGACATCTCTTTAAACTCTTGGGGATTTAATGTTGTCATTTAGAATTGGACAGCCCCAGAAGCTTCACACAGTATGTCTTGCGCTTCATGCTCCGGAGGGAAAATAAAGTGAAAACAGTACTTCCCACCCTGCCAGCATTCCTCAACTAAAACAACTGTGCCTCAAGTAAGACAAACAGAAGAAGGTGAGAGAGAGGGATCTGCAGTGCTCTTAAAAGAGCAGGGAATTTAAATGGGTTGGGGTGTGAGGCTTTAAACACCACCTGCAATGCTGCTTAAATGCTCTGAACAGCAGCACCATCTACTGCCCACACTGATTTCTATAATTGATGTGTGGTGTTTTCAAGGGGAGAAAATCTACCCATCAATTATATAAAACAACATATGAACTGGTTGGCAAAAAGGGACAAAGCTGATTGGCTGACAGCTCTTTAAAGCCGTGATGATATCTAGCTACATCATCATGGCTTCAAAAAGCTTCCGGTCACCAGCCTCCTCATCCACAACAAAGCTATCCAAGGGCGAGTGGCAGCTACAGAACCCGCTAAAATTGCAGTCAGTATGAGCAGTTCCTCACTCACTCACTTTCATGCAATAAGAGTGTCAGCAACTGGGAAGAATTTTTATTTTTTTAAACAAAACACCCGCCAACCGAAAAAACACAACGGGCGACTGCCAACTACAGTATTCACAAAAACACTCGCTCCCAACAAAGAAATACCGTAATGCCACCACGCTGCTCATTAACAGCTGCTTGCGAGGAGAAAATATTCCCAGTATCACAATGGCCCCTCTCAATTACAAAAAACTTCTTTATTAACCTTACCTTCTCCCTTAAAAATGAAGCCTCACAGTTTTCCTTTACTCCAGGATTGCAATAATCACAAAATCGTTTGGGGGAGGCAGATCACAGACCACAACGATCACTGTCCCTGTCAACATTGGTGCTTGCAGCTGCACTCCCACATGAACTCCACTTGCAACAGCGCCACCTGCTGTCCAAAGCCCTCCATGAACTTTTTTTTTAAAAGATGCTCCTCCAACACTTTAAAAAGGGCATTAAAACATTTTAAAAGTTTTATTTTTAATTATTTTTCCTAACAAAACTGATAAACCAGTTCATAATAGAAATAAGGCAGTTCAGGGTGTGGTATATAATGGGATATCTTCACTTCTCAGGTGGTTGGATGCACTCGACTTGCGGCCTCATGCCCAACCACCCGAGGCGTGACTATATCCCATGATATACCACACCCTGTCATGCCTTATTGCTTAAATATGATGTACCTAGCAGTTATATAAAACAATATATGGGGTGGTGGAGTGCAAAACTCTAATTTAATGCACACCCTCAGTGTGGGATGCTTTAATAAACCCTTCGGGCATTTATGTAGCATCCCACACCTCAGGTGTGCATTAAATTCTGGTTATGCACCCCCCCATATATTATTCTATGTGTTATGGTTGGGTGCAAAGATCATGAAAAGTCATTATGGTATTGTTCTGACATCACAACAATATCATGACAACTTTTCGGTCTTGATGCACCACCTGATTGGATTAACCTGCGGCTTTTAAAACAAGCATTTGTCAATGCCGCATGTTGATTGCATTGCTCTGTTGAGCTCGCTCAGTGGCCCTGTGTCACTGGCTCAGTGTGTTTGTCCCGGTGCTGCAGGCTGCTTTTTGTACTGGGCTACTGCCTGCGTTGGCATCTTGTTCTGCTGAGGAAGAAATCCACAGCTGTCCTGACAGAGCTCAGTTGAGGTGGCTCACCGGCCCCCCCATCACAAGCTCATTCTGTTTCTCCTGGTACTGCAGGCTGCCCTTTTGTACTGGGCTCCTGCCTGTGTTGCTGCCTTCTTATGCCCACAAAGAAATTTGCAGCAGTTACAATGCAGCTCTGCTGAGCATATTCACTCGCTCATTCTGGCTTTCCTGCCACTGTAGGCTGCCCTTTTGTACTGGGCCCCTGCATGAATTGCTCCCTTTTTCTGCCCACAAAGAAATCTGCAGCAGTTCCATCAGAGCCCCATTGAGCTCACTGACTCCCCTTCCCTCACTCGGTCGTTCTGTGTTTCCTGGTGCTGCAGGCTGCCCTTTTTTACTGGGCTCCTGCCTGCATTGGCGGCCTTTTCTGGCCAGAAAGAAATCTCAAGCAGTCCAGACACAGCTCCACTGAGTTTGCTCACTCCCCCTCTGTCACTCTCGCATTCCGTTTCTGGTGGCACTACAAGCTGGCCTTTTGTACTGGGCTCCTGCCTGCGTTACTGCATTTTCTGCCCACAAAGAAATCTGCAGCAGTCACACTAGAGCTCCGTTGAGCTCACTCAGTAACGCTCTGTCACTTGCTCATTCTGTTTCTCTTGGTGCCACAGACTGCACTTTTCTATGGGGTTCCTGGCTACATTGGCACTTTTGTCTGTCCACAAAGAAATACGCAGCTGTCCCGACAGAGCTTCGCTGAGGTCTCTCAGTCTCCCTCTCTCATCACTCATTCTGTTTGTCCTGGCGCTGCAAGCTGCCCTTTTGTATGGGGCTTTTGCCTGCAATGACGCCTTTTTCTGCCCACAAAGAAATCCCAGCAGTCCTGATAGAGCCCCGTTGAGCTTACTAACTCCCCTTGTCTCACTCGCTTGCACTGTTTCTCCCACCACTGCAGGCTGGCCTTTTGTACTGGGCTCCTGCCTGTATTGATGCCTTTTTCTGCCCACAAACAAATCCGCAGCAGTCCTGACAGCGCTTCGGTGAGTTCACTCACTCCCACTCGCTCTCTCGTTCTGTTTCTCCCAGTGCTGCAGGCTGCCCTTTTGTACTGGGCTCTTGTGCTGGGGCCTTTGTCTGAACACAAACAAATCCACAGCAGTCCTGACAGAGCTCAGTTGAGCTCGGTCACTACCCCCTCTCACTCGGTTGATCTTAATCTGTGGCAAACACTGATTTCCCAGAGTGACCGTGCTATTGTCTGGCAGAAGTGCAAAAACATATTTTAGCCAGGATGTGAAAAATGACAGCTGTAGTGTTCATAAGGAGTTGTGAAAAAATGCCACTGTTGAAAATGTGGCATGACAGTATTACAAATTTGCGAAGTTACAAGAGTGCGTGGAAACAGTTCAGCATGCGCTTGTAACACCTCATCATATTATGGACTTTCATCACCAAATTTTCAACATAGGAATTTTGGGACCTCTGCTCATGAACAGTGCCACTGTCATTTTCTTAATCTGTCCCGAACACTGATTTCCCACAGTGACCACGTTATTCTGCGCCGGAACTGTGAAAACACATTTCGATCAGGATGTGAAAAATGACAGCTGTACTGCTTATAAGGAGGTGTGAAAAAATGGCACTTTTGAAAATCTGGTGTGACAATATTACAAATCCCATTGAGCTCACTGACTCTTCCTCCCTCACTTGCTCGTTCTGTGTTTCCTGGTGCTGCAGGCTGCCCTTTTGTACTGGGCTCCTGCCTGCATTGGTGTTTTTTTCTGGCCAGAAGGAAATCTGAAGCAGTACCGACACAGCTCCACTGAGCTCGCTCACTCCCCCTCTGTCACTCTCGTATTCTGTTTCTGGTGGCGCTGCAAGCTGGCCTTTTGTACTGGGCTCCTGCATGCATTGCCGCATTTTCTGCCCACAAAGCAATCTGCAGCAGTCACACTAGAGCTCCGCTGAGCTCGCTCACTACCGCTCTGTCATTTGCTCGTTCTGTTTCTCTTGTCACGGCAGACTGCACTATTCTATGGGGCTCCTGGCTGCATTGGCACCTTTGTCTGTCCACAAAGAAATATGCAGCTGTCCCGACAGAGCTCCATTGAGGTCGCTCAGTCTCCCTCTCTCATCGCTCATTCTGTTTGTCCTGGCTCTGCAAGCTGCCCTTTTGTATGCGGGCTCCTGCCTGCATTGGCGCCTTTTCTGCCACAAAGAAATCCCAGCAGTCCTGATAGAGGCTCCATTGAGCTCACTTAGTCCCTTGTCTCACTCACTTGCACTGTTTTTCCCACCGCTGCAGGCTGGCCTTTTGTACTGGGCCCCTGCCTGTATTGATGCCTTTTTCTGCCCACAAACAAATCCGCAGCAGTCCTGACAGTGCTTCGGTGAGTTCGCTCACTCCCTCTCCCTCACTCGCTCTCTCATTCTGTTTTTCCCAGTGCTACAGGCTGCCCTTTTGTACTGGGCTCTTGTGTTGGGGCCTTTGTCTGAACACAAACAAATCTGCAGCAGTCCCGACAGAGCTCAGTTGAGCTTGGTTACTCCCCCCCTCTCACTCAGTCAGTCTTAATCTGTCCCAAACACTGATGTCCCAGTGACCGTGCTATTGTCCGGCAGAAGTGCAAAAACATATTTTAGCCAGGATGTGAAAAATGACAGCTAAAGTGTTCATAAGGAGGTGTGAAAAAATGTCACTGTTGAAAATGTGGCGTGACAGTATTACAAATTTGTGTAGTTACAAGTGTGCGTGGAAACAGTTCCATGTATGCTTCTAACACAGTCATGTTATGGACTTTCGTCACCAAATTTTCAACATAGGGATTTTAGGACCTCTGCTCCTGAACAGTGCCACTGTCATTTTCTTAATCTGTCCCGAACATGGATTTCCCACAGTGACCACATTATTCTGCGCTGGAACTGTGAAAACACATTTCGGTCAGGATGTGAAAAATGGCAGCTGTACTGCTTATAAGGAGGTGTGAAAAAATGGCATTGTTGAAAATCCGGTGTGACAATACAGTATTAAAACCTGCAAAGTTACAAGGGTGCGTGCCAACTGCGCAACGCACGCTCGTAACACAATCATTTTATGGAGTATCATTATCAAATTTTCAACATAGGCATTTTAGGACTTCTACTCATGAACGGTGTCACTGTCATTTTCTTAATCTGTCCTGAACACTGATTTCCCACAGCAACCGCGCTATTCCGCACCAGAAGTGCGAAAACACATTTTGGCCAGGAGATGGACAATGACAGCTGTACTGCTTACAAGGAGGTGTGACAAAATGTCAATGCTGAAAATCTGGAGTAAAAATATTGTAAATTCGCAAAGTTACGCGCGTACATAGCAAATGCCCAACACACGCTTGTAAAACAGTCATTTTTTTAATTTTTTCCACAAAATTTGCAAAATAGGCTTTTGACAGCCACCTCATGAACACTGGCACTGTCGTTTCATTAATCGGCTCTCAAAGGGTGATTCCGCAGATGACCTCGGAACCACCTTTTGGGGCTGATTAACACCATGACAGTTCAAGAATTCATAAGGAGGGGTCCCAAAAAACCCATGTTGAAAATTTGGTGAAAAAATTCCAAAAAATGCCTGAGATATGCACTAAAGTTGAAAAAAACTATTTATTATATTATACAGCTTACCAGCATTTCCTTAGTTTGCAGTCGGCTATGAAGAGTGCAGATGTGGTCCCGGTCCACTGAAGATTGTCATGCCAAGCTCCGGAGGTAAGTATAGGGTGAGGGGGGGGTGTGGGGAGGCAGTGTGCACAGATGGTGGGTGCGGGTTGCAGGTGGGGGGGCAGGGCGAGCGCCGAGGGACAGTTTTCTTTTTTTCAAGACAAAACACAAAAAACAAAAGACGTTGTGGGACCATTCTTCCCTTCACTGGGGTATCTGGCATGCTGGGGTGGGCTCCCAGCGTGCCAGCAGAGCCTTCAGCATGGGGGCAAGCAGCAGCCGATGGGGATTGGGCACCCCTGTCGCCAGGAAGAAAATGGGGTTTCATTATGCTGCCGGAGTTGGGCACCCGTCGGCCGGAAGAAAATAGAGGTCATTATGCCGGCGAGATTGGGCACCCTGTCAGCAGATACCAAAACCATGGGGGTCATTATGCCGATGGGATTGGGGCACCCGTTGGCAGGAACAAAGGGGGGTTACAGAATGCCCGTTGGGGGTGGAAGCCACAGTAGCAACAAGTAAACACAGTGGGAGAGGGTTATATTGTTTGTGAACTCGCAGCAAGCACCGCCATGTTCACAAACAATATCAGGGGTTTCACATCCGCCCTGCGATGATGGGTCACTCCCTCACTGCAGCGGATGGCTGGCGCTGCAATGATGAGGCGGCCCCTGATTGCAGTGGCTACTTTTTTAGAAGGTTGTGGCACGCTGGCTGAACTAGTGTCAGCAGCAGCGTGCCACGGCATTGGGGGCCGGGGGGGACAACCCTCTGCAGGCTGTGGGGGCATTCAGCACAACAGTGCCACGCCTACACAACCTGCTTGTGAAGAAAGCTGACGCAATATGTTTCTTGCGCATGCGCGCAATCAACATAAAAATGAAGTAGAAAATTGCAGCACTGTTTAACTAGCAGGTCTCTGACTGAGCAGGTGCACACACAGACACCCATTAGCAGCTACTGTATCACCCTGTTACACGTCACAGTAGCTTATTTGTTTTTTTGTTAGTAGAAAAAGATGTGGCTGTTATTCAGGTCTGACACTGATGGACACTTGAGAGCAGTACTTTCAAAGACCGGGGGCAGCAGAGCAAGTGGGAGCACTGATCACCAATGGCAAGAGACTCATGACACTGCAGGTCTCGCCTACAATGAAACACTTCCCTCTACCATTACCGAACCATATCCTGTAAAAAACAGTGTATGGGTGACCTCACTTTAGGTCTATATGATGTCATCACATCCCATCGATGGAAACACAGCTTTGTTGTGTATGATCACCCATACACTATTCGATATATCTCACTGCAAAACAGTGAGCAGTGAGATAAATGCATTTATATAGACAGTTTTATGCTCCCCAACCCCGCTGGTACTACTTACTCCTTAGTCACTTGCTTTCTACCATAGCCAAAATCAAAGCAGTGTAGCTCAACTCCCTTATCTGAAACACACAGATGCTAGAAATAACTGCCAACATTTTTAAACTAGCTACCTCTTGTTTTCTTCACTCCACACTCCCAAACCTCTTTTAAACCACTCAGATGCTTTCAAATTTCAATTTTCCCACTCTCATTCCCTCCTCCCCTTTCACTCAGCCATGCACACTAGTGAGACATACAGCCAGCTCAGTACTAATCTCTTCTAGTCTCCCATGACTGCGTAGATCAGCAGATCTTCCTGTCCTCTTCACACCACTATGTCAGCTCCAGAACTCTTTCTCAATCTTTCTTCCCTTTTTACATTCGCGTGCGCGCATGCACAAGGCGTTTTGGGAGAGTAGCACACTTTGGAGTGTGCCTCTCGCTGCAATCAGTGCTCTGTTGAGCAGGTGTGGCAGTCCTGCACAATGGGTGCGAGGGCTGAATATGACAGCGGTGGTCTTCACTTCAAAAACCACCGCTGCCATGCAGCACCGCATCACGCCCGGCCCTCGCGTCATGTGCTCCCCTGCGTCGGCGCCGCCCCCAAAGCTTTGGTGCCATGCTGGGGCCCACCCCAGCATAACAAACGTGTTTGCCAACAGGGTGCCAATCCCCGTCGGCTCACGCCCCCAAAGCCATCCTGCTGCCGCGCTGAGGCCACCCAGCATGGCCAAGCGTCCTGTTTGTTTTGCGAAGAGGTGCCCAATCGCCTGTCGGCTCCTTGGCCCCAGCCATCTTCTGCCATGCTGGAAGCCCACCCCAGCGTGGCAAGCGTCCCGTAGTCGCTTTTTTTAACCTGAAAGAAAAGCGGTCCGCATCGTCTCCACTCCCCACAACTTGCACCCACCCACTGCGCACCCAGCCTCCCACACCCCTCACCCATACTTACCTCCGTAGCTCAGCACGGCGATCTTGATGGACCGGGAACACGTCTGCACTCTTCAAAGCCAACCATGAACTGAGGAAATGCGGTAAGCTGTATAATGGGCTGAATAGAGGTTTCAACTTTATACTATCTCAGGCATTTTTGGAATTTTTGCCAAATTTTCAACATGGGGTTTTGGGACCCCTTCTCATGAATGATGTCACTGTCATGGCGTTAGTCGGGCCCGAAGGGTGGTTTGCACAGTCGCTGCGTGAAGTCACCCTTCAGGCCCGAACAATGCCATGACAGTAGTCATTATGAGAAGGTCAGCTGGATGGTTGGTGCAATCAAACTGTTTCTGGCGTGCGTTGCACAGTTCCTCGCGGGCTCGTAAGTTCGCCGAATTTTCAATATTTTCACTCCAGTTTTCAACATTGCCATTTTACCACACCTTTTTGTGAGTAGTACAGCTGTCATTTTTCACATCTCACCCAAAATGTGTTTCCACCCATGTTGCGCACAATGGCGCAGTCGGTGTGCGAAATCAATGTATGGGACACATTAAGAAAATCACAGTGTCACTGTTCATGAGCAGAGATCTTAAAATGGCTATGTTGAAATTTATCGAAAATTCCTACAAATAACTGTTTTACAGTGTCGTTGTGCAGTTCCTATGCACGCTTGTAAGTTCATGGATTCCAATATTTTCACTCCAGATTTTCAACATTGCCATTTTACCACACCTCCTTATGAGCAGTACAGCTGTTATTTTCACATCCTGCCTAAAACGTGTTTCCGCTCCATGTAGTGCACAATGGAGCAGTCGAGCGTAAATCAATGTATGGGACACAGTAAGAAAATCACAGTGACACTGTTCATTAGCAGAGGTTTTAAAATGGCAATGTTGAACATTTGGTGAAAAATTCCTAAAATGACTGTTTTATGAGCGTCGTTGCACAGTTCCACGCATCAGCTGTGGGTATGCGAATTTTCAATATTTACTCCAGATTTTCAACATTGGCATTTTACCACACCTCCTCATGAGCAGTACAGCTGTCATTTTCACATCCTGCCCAAAACGATGTTTCCTACTCCATGTAGCGCATAAATGGCGCAGTCGTGTGCTAAATCAATGTATGGGACACATTAAGAAAATCACAGTGACACTGATCATGAGCAGAGGTCTTAAAATGGCTGTGTTGAAAATTTGGGGACAAAATTCCTAAAAATGACTGTTTCACAGTGTTCATTCGCAGCTCCTATGCCTTCGTAAGTTTACGAATTTTCAATATTTTCACTCCACATTTTCAACTTTGCCATTTTACCACACCTCCTTATGAGCAGTGCAGCTGTCATTTTTCACATCTTGCTCAAAACATGTTTCCGCCCATGTAGTGCACAATGGCACAGTCGCTGTGTGAACTCAGTGCATGGAACACATTAAGAAAATCACAGTGTCACTGTTCCTGAGCAGAGATCTTAAAATGGCTATGTTGAAAATTTGGTGAACAAATTTCTAAAAATAACTGTTTTACAAGCGTGCGTTGTGCACTTCCTACGCATGCTCGTAAGTTTGCGAATTTTCAATATTTTCACTACAGATTTTCAACATTGGCATTTTACCACACCTCCTTATGAGCAGTACAGCTGTCATTTTTCACATCCTGCCCAAAACATGTTTACACCCATGTAGTGCACAATGGTGCAGTCGGTGTGCAAAATCAATGTATGGCACACAGTAAGACAATCACAGTGACACTGTTCATTAGCAGAGGTTTTAAAATGTCAATGTTGACAATTTGGTGAAAAAATTCCTAACAATGACTGTTTTACGTGCATACATGCACACTTCCATGCGCTTCATAGGGTTGGGAATTTTCAATATTTCCATTCCAGATTTTCAACATTGCCATTTTACCACACTTCGCCCATCAACCAGTACAGCTGTCACTTTTCACATCTGCCCAAAATGTGTTTCCACTTCATGTAGCGCACAATGGGAGTAACAAAAGGTCATGCTGAAAATTTATTGTGCAAATACTAGCAATCGTGCAGGGCATTGGGGTAAAAACACCATACATACCCAAACACCACCTGCAAATACCTTCAGTGACGTTGACAAATGCTTGTTTTATTTACTACTTAACACCTGAACCCACCTCATATTATCCTGGCTGCAGCTATCGCACCACCTGAACCCACCTCTCTAATCATCACCGCACCGCCGACTCTATCCAAACCTCCGAGCATAAGAAGACCAAATACATTTTTTAAATAAAGTAAAAAAAAAAAAAAAAAAACAAGCAGCGATTGTCCAACACCAGCGGCCTCTTAGAAGGAGCTATGTCGGGACTCTAGGGATTCCACAGAATGCTCATTAAGAGTGTTGGCTATCTTCTCCTGAGATTTTCAGACCCACACAATCTCCACCAATGAAAACTGATGTTGCAGCATCATGATGCCACCACAGTCTTCAAAAAATCTAGCAACCCTCACAGTCAGGACATCACTACTAGGCACACCACAAAAAAGTGTGGTACATTTTCTATAAAAACAAACAAACAAGCAACGAATCAATTGAAAACAAAACTACTGAAACTAAATCGCAACTCCCTATTGCATAAATTGAATATGCAGAGGGGGCACCCATGTGATAATCTTTTTATCTGCACTCATGTAATTTGTCCTTAGCCACATCACTTGTGGTTTATGCCACTTGTGAGGTTACCCGAGATCAAACTGCTCTCATGCAGATAAATAGATTATCACACTGGTCGCCATGGCATATCCCTTATTTATAGTATAATGAAGGTGCAACACTGCAGGAAGGAAGCACAGGGGGAAATACACAGCTGATCTTTATGTAGAAAAACAGTCATTAAAGCAGACTATTTCTGTTTATGTGGATAACTCATATTTGTACCAAAGTAATGGCAGCCAGATCTTGTTGAAAACAAGCTGCTATGTATTCAGGGTCTGGCACTTAACAATGAGACACAACATCACCAGTTGTGCTAAACATCCTCTTGGATGGCACACTCATAGGGGGGCAACTAATGTATCTTAAAACCAATTGCGCCAAGTGAGGGGATGAATGAATCTTCTTTGCTGAGTAGCTTAATGGATCAACCTGAAATGGCTCAAGAAACTCTACAAAATAGCTGTTCTAGATATTTTCCACAAAAAAGGCCATGCCTGTGTCCTCTCCTGTTGCTCTTGACACAAGGATGTGCTGTGCAGTGACCACTCAATCTCATGAGTGTCACCACCAGTAGCAGGCATTTTGCTCCCCTCTCCAATGCCACCAGTAGAACCAGAACCAGAACCAGAACCAGACTTGCCAGATAGTGCCACTCCCTTTCTCTTATGTCAAAACAATACAAGGAATACTAAAGAGGAAGGCAGAGAAAGGGGGATTTTAACAAAGGAAAAACTATCCAGGTGGGGGCCTCAAACAAAAGAACAGCCATCCAGGTATGGGGAAGGATTCAAACAAAAATATAGCCATCCGGAGGTTCAAACAAAGCCCCTAGCCAGCCAAGTGTGTGTGTGTGTGTGTGTGTGTGTGTGTGTGGGGGGGGGGTAATAGGCTTCCAGGCACGAGGAAGGATTCAAGCAAAAGAATAGCCATCTAATTGGGGGTGGGTGGGGGGAGTGGGCAACATGGTTTGTGACAAGGAGGAGGCATGAGATGGCAAATCTGAAGCAGGGCACAGGTTCAGTATGACAGCACTTCTGTGTGTGGCCCGTGCCCCCCATAATGGACATGGGGCAGGTACATGTGTGGGGGACAGGTGTGAGGAAGGCATGAGCGACCATGGCCCCCAAGGGTACTGACCTCTCTGAAGAGCAAGCATTGGCCAGGGGTGTGGCATCTGGCACACATGTGTCAGCATGAGGGCTGTTCTAGAGGTTCTGGGCCTACATGTTCCCATACTGCGGGGAGCGGGGCCAGATGCCAAGATGTCTGCCATGGGGAGACACTCTCCCCACTGGAATGGCCAGCAGTGTGGGCAGCATATGTATTCCCAGAGACCATGGCTGTGGCTTCCAGTATGACAGCGATCACCACATCAAAGCCAGTGGCCATGGACTGCTCCATTCAACAGAAGCCAGACTCCAAGGCTGTGGAAATCACCTACTAGTCATAGAGGTTCAACACTGCAGTGGATGCAGAGCCAGAGGAACAGGGGACACAGGATCAGCCTGATAGACATGACCCAGAATGGTCAGGAGGTCCAGGGACTACCTTTACTGTCTCCTGTGTGCTCTGTACTCACTGTCTGGATTAGTAGAGGTCTGCAGTGAGGTGGTCCTTGTAGGCCCTGGACCTCTTGAACATCCTGGGCCCAGGAAGCATTTTCCTTTTCCTCATCCTCCATGACAGCCTCCATCAGGTACACAATGCATGCCATTTATTTTTGCAGTTCAGGGATCCATCTCTGGGTTTGCTCTGGTTAAGACCTGTTTTTATAGGTCTCAACTTGCACAGTGCTATGGCACACTAAATGCTGTTAGCACAGCCCTAAATTACTGAATACTGTGCTGTGCCATCCTTTTTTTCTGCACTGAATATATATATAGAACAATATTCATGCATCTGTGCTTTATGAGATTTATTTTACACACCTGAGGTGTGTGATGACCCATAAGCCTCAAGAGTGAAGTTTATGAGGTCATCACACACTGATTGTGTATTTAAATGTAACCCAAAAAGTCTTCCTTGAGCTTGCCTATATGCTCACTGCCAGGTGCTGGTGTCCTGCGTTTTAGCAGTTTAAATGTGATTACCAGAGCCTGCATAGCCTCTGTGTACTGTCTCTTTAAGAGCTGCCTGATTGCAGCTTAAGTAATCTGAAAGGGAGCTCTGTTGAAAGATGTAACTATTTACTGAAAATCATTTAGAGTGATAATGATGATGTACTTCGTCTAACCTGCTTTCTTTGTAGCAAGGACTGTTTTGTTTGTCTCCACTATCTTGGTCCTGGACTGCAAATTGGACCAGTCAGTACTGGTGGTACCTAAAATGTAGCCAGTCTACAGGAGTTGTCTGAATTCAAAATCTTTAGGAACTGTAGTTTGAACTTTTTGCGTCTTTTTTGCTACTGAAGGGGGAGCTCTTGCTTTGACTGACAGCCAGATCAGCCAACCAAATCTTTTGGATCTTGGGGAAGTCCCGGGCTGCTTGCAGTTTTCAGTTAGTTCTGAGCTGGAAGCTCAAGAAGAAGGAGCTAAAGTAATTCTTAGCAGCAATCCTGAGTGGATTCGCATGGGAGAACTGGGAAAAGGCTGAGTGTTCGGCCTGTATGTCTGTCTGCTGCTATTGAGAGGGAGAGAAGAGAATTATTTTGGATTAAATCCAAAGTTTGTGTGACTAAAGTAAGCTACTGAAGTGAGCCAGGCTCAACCTGAAGAAGACAGAAGATTTTGCTGAATGCGATTGGCCTGTCAGGAGTTCCAGCTACCCCAAGCTCCCGGTGTGTGCAGAGACTTTGCGATTGTGACCGGGGAGCGCTTTGCCTGGTACAGTAGAATTCCCATACATGTAAATGTGCTATGAGCTGCTAGTGGGTTGTGAGTTAGTTCCCCACTGTGTGAACTGTGTGTTGCTTTCTGGAAGCTGTATCCAGCCCAAAATGGACTGCACCCGAATTTGTCTCCATGCGGTCTGGGCCTTACCAGACTGGCCCAGCATGACTACCCACTGCACAGAGAAACCATCGACGAGAGACCTGCCTGGGGACCAGCCCCCTGCTCCATGCTTGAATAGGAATGACACCTCTGCGACTCGTGTGGGCCCTGCTTCTCCTGGCATTCCAGATCAACCACCTGCAATCTCGATTTTTATCCAGCCTGTGTCCAATCTTGGGTATCGTGAGTACATATCAGGGTAGCTCCCTGCAACAACACCTTAATCTGAGTGTGTCATCTGATTGTCTTGTTGTTTTGTTTCCTTTACGAACTGAGCCCTCTGGCTCCGGATTACAAATATTGTGTACTGTGCATGTTGTGTTTTCCATCACAGGGCCCCAACCAGCTGCAACCCTGGGCAACGGTCCTGGATAGCCCAGCTCTTCTCCACCTGGTACCCAGAGGTGGACTGTGTGGGGGGACTCAAAGTGCATGCATAACTGCTTGATTGATATAACCTTTAAGCTAATTAACCTGATTTTGCTACTCCCTTGTTCAAGACCCCTGAATAAAACAGATCTAACTTTTTCTGCATGTAATCTGACTGTGGTTCCAGACTGTGCTCAAAGTACTGTACTGTTGCTATTTGCTGTGCATAACCTTGTTTTACAGGGGGTCCCTAGGGTTGAGCTACAGGAACCAGCGCTGGTGGTAAGTGTAAACCATGTGGGCACTTGTGTGGTATACCAGGGGTATTGTGAAAGTGATTATTGTACAGTGTTCAGGACACTAGAGGGGAAAGAGGGGGGTTACAGTGTCCCGGAGGGCTGTGCCCAGGTTAGCTTGACCATTACCAACCCTAACTTCTGGGTGGAGGCACCCGTTTCAGAACTCAGGCCCCTTAACCTGCTACTAGCCAAGCAGGCAGCGGTAGTAGCCCTTGGGATAGCGCCACCTAGGGGTTACATAAAAAAAAAACTACCCATAAGCATACAGATGACCCTAGTATTAATTTTTATGACTGGTGCTCTAGCAAAACTGCTTTGACAGGAAGAATAGTGTCGTGTGAGACTTGTGCTTTCACTTTCCTGCTGAATGCCTCAGGTCTGACAGTGCTGACTGTAGTTTGCACTGTTAGTTCACAGCATGCCTGAAGGGGTGTGCTGCCTTCCGCCATGCTGCACATGCATGCTGTGATCTGCCGTAATACTATCCCCATTTGTGTGCACCTTCCTAACTGCGTGCCCACATCCACTGTCCTGCATGGGTGTTTGCCCTTGCACTGTCCCTGTCACTGCTCCCACACCTAAGCATGTCCACCTGACATATGTTGTGCCTCTGTGTGCACTGTGTGGGCATGAATTCATGCTCCACTCACCCACTAGGTAGCTGCTAAGAATGTCCCCACTCTCAAACTGGCAGCACAGGGCTGACTGATGCCATACGAAGGCATTGCGTGTACCTCCAGGGTGTGTGTCGCAGACGTTGCTGATACACCCTGTGGCATTACACACTACCTGTCAGTTTATGGAATAGAATCCCTTGTGTTTCATGTAGGGTACTGCCTCATCACCAGGTGGTGTGTGGATTGCCACATGAGTGCAGTCAATGGCCCCTATCATGCCTAACATACATGCCAACCTGTGGAATTGCTGCATGGCTTCTGTCTACTCTGCCTTTGTGCTTGGGAATCGGATGAACTCCAAAGTATGTGGAAGCAGTGCAGTGAGGAACTGGCTGAGGAGATGGGACATGACAATTGTGAAATGCCAGTGGTGTCACTAGCTGGCTTCTGGAAGGTGCCCATGGTGAGCAGGCACACTGCTGTTGTCATCTTGGTCTCCACTGTTATGACATGATCTCTTCTGGTGGGTGCCCACAGTTCCTCGTGGCACAGGTTACAGAGCTGCGTCAGAACTGCCCTGTTCAGATGGTACCAGCCAACATTTTCTGTGTTAGTCAATTGTTCGAGCGTGACTCTGGCACAGTACCAACTTGGGGCAGGCCGCCTATGGTTCCTTCCACTGCCACATTGCCGGTGTGCCCATCTCCTCAGCCCCTTCAATATGCCCATCATCATGAATGGTGCATCATCCATCTTTCTGGAATCTCTGCTGCTGCTGCTATCCTGCTGGCTGCCTGCTGGGGGCTTGCACTTAAGTCTACTCCTTTTGTACTTATCTCTTGTGCACATCTGGGTGGTTGTGGAGTTGCGCCGATGCATTTCGGCTGTGCTGGGTGCATCTCTTTTCTGAATCTCCTCCTTAATGTCTGTCCAAAGTGTGTTTGTAGAATTCCATAAATTTTGAAATGAGTTTTTAGTTGTTGAATTGTATAAACTGAGTTTCAAATTCTTATAATTGTGGTTTTGTTGAAATGTGGCCTTTTTTTCTATGTAATGTCTTATTTGTAAAAACCTAAAAAATGAGTATTAGGTAAGTTAGGAATACATTTTAGTGTATCAAAATCTAATAGGCCCCTATTGTTGAATAACTATTACATTTCTTTTAAACCTTGTTGGTGCCAAAATTTAAAACCTAAATCATTAGTAGATTGAACAAAGTGACCAATGAGAAAAATGGGAGAAAATGGGGATATACCTCTATTAAACTATATATTCTCCATTATTTTATCCCATTTCCTACAAGTGGTTGCTGTAGTCATGCATAATGTATAGATTTTTGAGCACTATGGGCCTGCATTGAGAATATTTCTAAAATATTCATATAGGATTGAACTAGCTTCAATCTGACATGCTCATTGAAAGCATTTTTGATGGAACCATGTGTATATAATATATACAATGTATGGTAGAATGTTGTTATAGGTAGAAATCTACCTTTTTATAGCAACGTTTTACCATCGATGTGACATCAGGATCTTGTTAACCCATCGATGGTACGTCACATTGATGGGTTAACAACCGGGAACAGTCTGGGCATGCGTGCAACTGGATCGGACGGCCTTGAAGTGGCCGCGGCAGTGAGGGCAGAGTGGCAGTGACTGAAACAAAACTGCAGTAAGGAACTGCTTTCTTTTCTTAAAAACCTAAATGGTACCATACACTGTAAAATATAATGTATGGTACATCGATGATTAACCATTTTTTTAACTAATCTCAAGGTTGCCATGGGGACCTAAACCTCTCGAGCTTCACTCTCGAGGTTTACATGGTCGTCCTGGCAACCTCTCGATGGTTAACAAACCAGTTAACCATACATTATCCTCTATATTCGCTGCTTGGTAATACCCAAAAAAGTTAGGAAGAGAAAGACCCCAGAAAGTTTTGGAAATGTATAATTTCTCTATTTTTAGTCGTGGTCTCTTACCTTTCCACAAAATGTCTTTATAATTTTTTGAAAAAGTTATGTAAATTGATTGGAAGAGTTTGGAAAAGAAATAGAAACTTTGCCAAAGTGTTCATTTTAATAACATTCACCCATCCGGATAGGGTTATTGGGAGCGACTCCCATTGGTTGAGATCCATTTGTGTTTTGTTAGTGAGTGGTTCATAATTATTGGAGAATAGATGTGCAATATTATTATCCAGAACCACTCCCAAAAATTTTTTTTTTTATAATTCAAAGTTTATTAGTTTTCACAATTACACTTGAGAGCAGCTCCATACTGACTAATAGAAATACATATATGTGATGTCCAAACACATGTTAAAGAGACTGCCTCCCAACCCCCGCCCCACCCCCTGCCCTACCCTCCCTCTCTCAGCACAGCTCAAATTGTCTGAAGTATACACCAGCATAACTTGAATGATTACTTAGAAAGGTAGTCTAAACACAAAGCAGCGTATGGAAGGGTTCCCAAATTCGTTTGTATCTAGACAACCTATTATTTAAACTAGCCACCATTTTCTCCATCCTAAGATTGGCCAAAATCTCTTTAAGACACTCTGAAAAAGGAATGTCTTCATTGTCCTTCCAATGTCAAAGGACAACCTTTTTAACTGATAATGAAATTAAGGCCATATAATATCTTCTTGATGAGACTGGTATGGAAGTGTAATCTCCCAACAGACACACCTCCGACGTGAAAAGATCAGAAAGGCCCAAGAAGGGATCCATCCTCTGCTGGATGTCACCCCAGAGAACAGAAACTTTCGGGCACGCCCAAAATATGTGATACAGCGTACCTTCCTCCTGCCCGCATCTGGAACAGGAGGAGGAGGAATCTGCAAGACCAAACCTGTAGAGTTTCTGGGGAGTATAATGTATATTATGCAAGATATGGAATTGTGCCAATCGCAATCTATCCTGCGTAATATATTTATGAACATTTACCCAAAGTGCAGCCCAATCTATTTCTAGTCTAGGGAAATACATTGCCCAATATGTCTTCGGTATGAATACTTCCGGATATTTGCAATTATATAAGCTTTTGTAAATATCGGATACCGAATGATGACGCCCCATCAATGATGGCAGCATGTCCTGGAACCTATTCCTGTCTTGAAGAGGCGGGACCGGTCCGAACTCTTTTGCTAACAAGTGCTTTAGCTGGTAAACTTTAAAAATGGACTTAGTAGGTATGTCAAATCTGCTCAAAACAGTAGTGACTGCAAGCTATGAGCCATCTTGCGCCACTAACTGAACAAGTTTGACATAACCCAGTTGTGGGAGCCAATTGAGACTGATTGGCTTATTACCAATTTTTATGTTGGGGTTACCCCAAATGGGTTGGGCCAAATCAGTCACCTGTCTGTATTCCATACTTAAGCATATCTGGGCATGTACCTTCACCGAGATCACCAATGGAGTAAGTTTCAACTGCGGGGGAAGGGCACTCGGCCTTATATGAAGCAATGATAATGGTACGAGGCCAAACTGCTTGATAGCAGTTCGCTCTATTCGCAGGCACATAGGGAGTCCATCCTCTGGGTCAGTTTTACCCACATTCTCCAACCATCTCAAATATTTTACCATGTGACTCACCCAGTAATAAAATATCAAAGATGGGAGGCGGAGATCTTCTTTATCCTTGGGGGCAGCCAGCTTGTAATATGCGATTCTGGGCTGTCTTTCGGCCCAGATAAAAGTTGTCATTATAGCATTGACTTTACAGAACCAGGAGATGGGAATCCACATATTGAGCAGATTCAATGGGTAAAAAATTCTGGGAAAGAAGTTCATCTTGATAAGGTTTACTCGTCCCCAAAGTGAACTAGATAGTTTGGACCATCTATTTAAGTCTACCTCTAAGATTTTAACTAGCTCATCCAAATTCAACTTTAAAAGCTGGGCCGGTTCTCTTACCACTTTAATGCCCAAATATTTTAGGGAGTTCAGAGTCCAGGACATGCCACATTGAATGACTAGCGACTTATCCACTCTGTAATTAAGCGGGAACACCAGGGATTTGTCAACATTCAACTTATAATTAGAGAGCATAGCAAATTCCTGGACCCCCACCAGCAATGCCGGTATCGAATTGTCTGGCTCTGTCAACTGTAATAATAGGTCATCAGCATATGCTGATATTTTGACCTCGTGTCCCTGAACAATCACGCCTTGGATCCGGGAAGAGTACTTTATCCGGCGGATAAGGGGTTCTAAATATAAATTGAAGAGCAAAGGTGAAAGGGGACAGCCCTGCCTGGTGCCTGAATAAAGTAGGAACTTTTCGGAAATCGCTCCATTGACCATTATTCTAGCCGAAGGGGCACTGTAGAGAGTTCTGATCCAATTCTGGAAGAGTTTCAGGATCTTGCAAGCATTCAGGGCCCTAAGTAAAAAAATTCCAATTTACTCTGTCGAACGCCTTCTCCGCATCCAGTGAGACCAAAACCGCTGGATAAGGAGCATCTCTGGTTGCGGAGAGAACATGTGACAGAATTCTAAGATGGTCCAGCAAGGAGCATCCTTTCACGAACCCCACTTGCTCTGCCCCTACCAAGTCGGGTATCACTAATACCAGACGGTCCGCCAACATCTTAGATAGTATTTTAATACCTTGATTCATTAGGGATATGGGGCGATAGCTTGCCGGCAATTCCAGATTTTTCCCAGGCTTCAGAATTAAAACTATTAGGGCCTCCCACAAGACTGGGTCCGTTTGTGCACCGGATAATATACACTGATATAGGGACATTAACATAGGAAGCAGTTGATTTAGAAACTTCTTATAAAAGTTGGCCGAGAACCCATCTGGGCCAGGCGACCAGTCAGAGGGTAACGCCTTGACAACTCTGATAATTTCCTCCGCTGTTATTGGGGAGATCAATCGGTCCTGTTGGAGCTTCAACAGAGAGGATAGTCCAGCAGCATCCAGGTAACTGTCCATGCTGGAATCAGATACTGAATTTTTAGCACTATACAAATTAGCATAGTACCTCTGAAACTCTGAGACTATCTCCTCCGTTGTTGTCATTAGCATGTTGTTTGTTGGAGAACGTATTGCCAGAATGTGTCTATTCACCTCGATTTGCTTAATCCTCAATGCCAGCAGCCTCCCAGCTTTTTCAGCCATATCTGAGTATGCCGGTTTGGCCTTAAGGATTGCAAATTCTGCTTTGTCTCTCAGTAATTCCAGGTAGTCCTCCTTTAATTTGACCAACTCTTGTTTTTCTAACTCGGAAAAGGATAGGCCTACTCTTGTTTCTTTATCCTGAATTTGCCGTAATAACCCATTCAGCTTCTTATCTTTTTCTTTCTTCCTGTAAGTAGCTAAACTGATTAAAGTTCCTGTCATAAATGCTTTGAAATATCCCCAGAGCATATCTGGCCTAACAACAGAGCCGGAATTGGTTTCTGCGAATTGACGAATATGCTCACTAATTGTTTTGACCATTTCATCCTCTTTTATCATTTGGTTATTAATTTTACACCTGAGAGATTTCTTAGGGAAAGAAGGTGGCGCTAATTGACATATGACCAGTGCATGGTCTGAGGGGGGACCTGACTGTATAAGGGCTTCAACAACTCCGGGAAGGAGACTTTGAGAGAGGAATATATAATGAATACGAGATGCTGTGTTGTGTACTGGGGATGAGAAGGTCAATTTCCTCTCTAAGGGGTGCAGTACTCTCCAAACATCGCAGAGGGCATACAGCTCCAAGAGCTCGAACAGAGTCCTTTGAGCTGGTGAGTGAACTCTATACGTGGAGGAGGAGCGGTCCATCAAGGAATCAACAACAATGTTCATATCTCCTCTTATAACCATTGGCAGTGTTAAATATGGTTGTAATACATCAACTAGTTTCACAAAAAAGTTGGGGGAATCTAAATTGGGCCCATACAAAGTTCCGAGAAGAAGCTCCGTTGCATACAGATGGCAGTGAATAAACAGTAATCGACCCTGTGGGTCCCTGAGTACTTGTTTCAATACAAAAGGAACCTTCCTATTAATCATTATCAGGACCCCAGCACTATTAGTGGTCTCCTCGGTGGAAAAGATGTGCCCGATCTGTAGGCGTCTCATGCAATTGACCTCTGGGTCTAATAGGTGTAACTCCTGTATAACCGCAATATCTATAGATAACAGCTCAAGGTGCTTCAGGATTTTGTATTGTTTGACACGCTACCTTAAGCCCTTAACATTCCAAGTTGCAATCCTTATGGTATTAGCCATCCTTACTAGGTGTGCAACAAGACCATATTTCAAATTGACCCCCTAGTGGCATATCCTCACTACCATCCCTATTGAGCTGTGCTGAGGCCCCACCCCCCACAGTCCTCTCCTGTCCCTCCCTCTCCTCCCTTACCCAAAAGAGCATGAGCAGACACAGACACCCCTCCCACCCCCTCCTTCCCTCCCATTGATAGCCAAACCAGTCCCTCCGCCCTCAGAACCCCCAAGGAAAGTGTCACCTAAAATATAAACTAGACATCTGCGCCCATCATCCCTAAACACTCTGTCATTGTTACGTGATGCAGCGAGTCCTGCTGTGGTCCACAGCCATTACCCTCCCTCAATCCCAAAACTCTCCATACTCATGCTATCTCGGGGAGAATTACATTCCGGCAAATGATCGTGCCCAGGCAATAGACCCTACAGATAAACATTTGACTCCTAAGAAACCGCAAGCAAGAGCCCCCAATGTGATCTCCACCTGACAGCGCTCTTTATCAGCAATCATATCTCTCAGGGGAGCCATACTCTCAACATCGCAGCTAAATGTGCCCCACTTAACACAGGCTCTATAATGAACACAGTTCTCTGCCTGAGGCTGACTAATGAGCCTTTGTCTGGCCAAAAGCTTGCCTCTGACAATATTCAGTTTCATTAAGACCACCCTCCCCGAGAAGTTCAGACAAGTCCAGCCATGGAGAGAACTACTAAGCCCATCAGTCCTAAAGAAAAAGAAATAAGTTACTCAGTCCATGATATAGCAAATGAAACTTGTTTATATCTTGGAAGTCTTCATTCTCCGGGACTTCTCCGACCGTGCAGAGACACCAACAGTTCACCTCCACTTTCTCCCTGCATCATTTAGGCTTGAAAAGGTCGGGGTACTCCTTTTGTAGCGCTTTCGTGGCAGAATCCACATCCTCGAAGGATACCCAGGCCCCCGATGCCATTATTTGAAAGCAGGCCGGATACCCCATGTGGAATTTTAGCCCTGCTGCAATAAGTTTGGTCACCACAGGGTGGAAGAGTGATCTTCGTTGTCGCACAGTTGCCAGTAGGTCTTGGGTAATTCGAATTCTCTTGCCTTCCCAAAGAACTTGGTCTAATTATTTTATCTTGGACAGCAAGTGTTGCTTCTCCTGATAATTTAATAACTTGGCCATCAGGGGCCTGGGTTGCTGACCAGGTGCTGGGATAGGGCGCAGCACCCGGTGAGCCCTCTCGAGGGTGTATGAGGCTCCGTAAGGAGAGGGGCCCGCAATCTTTTTGAACAGCTTCTGCATGAATAGAATTGTATTCTGGCCCTCCTCCTTTTCAGGTATTCCTAGAATAACAACGTTATTTCTTCGGGATCTTCCCTCTAAGTCCTCGACTTTCTGCTCTAGTTTTTTGATACGTTGACGGTTATTAACCGTGGCTTCCTCGATACGACTCATCGTCTTCTCCAAAGAGGTTATTCGGGTCTCAGCATCCGAAACTGTAATATTAAGCTCCTCCAGCACCCCTGACAATTGTTTGATCTCAGTCACAACTGCTTTCATGTCCTCTGGAAAAGGTTGCAATTCCGCTCGAAATAATTCTAGTGTGAGAGGCATTGACTCTGGCGCAGTCACTTGTGGGGTAGTTGCAGTAGATGCCTTGCCACTTCAAATTGACTGGGCCTTGAGTCTCTTCCCGGATTTCTCATGGGAAACAGGCGGGGTGTGTTGAGGCATCGGAGATCTCATTTCTGTATCCATTTCCCGACACTCAATATTCCAGCACAACTCCAACAGCAAAAACGTCCTTCCTGGTATTACTAGTCATCTTTCCAGGTGATTTATTCTAAAGTGTAAGCTTAGGATTGCAGGAGCTCCGACCAGGCACTGCTACTCAGGCTGCAGCATCACGTGATCCTCCCCACTCCCAAATATTTTAATTGTGTCATTTTTTTAATGTTCATATTTTGCGGAGGATTAAATGGTTTCATGTGATATTTAGATTCTAGTAATTCTATTTTATCCCAGTTTATTTTATATCCTGAGATATTGCTAAATGCTGCTAGAATTATGTTTAGTTCTGTATAAATTTTATTTAAGTTTTCTGTGTACATTAGAGCATCGTCAGCATATAAACTGATCTCATGCTCTGCCTCATTCATTTTTAACCCTTGCAATTTGTTATTGTCTCTTATTGCAATAGCTAAGGTTCAATGATGACAGTGAATATTTATGGGGAAGGGGACAACTTTGCCTAGCCCCTCATTATAATTTTATTACAGTATAGCAGATAGTTCTCCATTTGTTTGAACTCTTCCTGTAATATTATGATATGTGATATCAATCCAAGATCTGAAATTTGGCCCAAAGTTCATATGTTTTAGTCAAGGTTTGAATAACCCCATTCCAGATGGTCAAATGCTTTTTCAGTGTGGAATGCTGGTAAGTGGTAACATTCAGTTTTGTAAGTATACGCTCAATAACCGTGCTTCTGTGGATGATTAAAACCTTGGGGAAGTTGAGTATGCTTAATTACAGAAGCTAAAGTTATTGTGAGTATACAGTACTACATAACTGAATTTTATTACTATTATACCACTAGAATTTGTGGAATAAATGTATTTTTAATGAGATATTACATTAAAGTTGCACCGAAGGTAGAGTGCATCCATGTGTCTGTGAAGTGTAGTGGGGCCAGAGCATGTAAGAAACTCGGTTATTACTAAATTCTGGTTTTCAGAATATACCTCTAAAAATATCAATATCTGAGACTTACTACCAGAAACAGTAGTTGAAAGTTGCTCCTGCTGAAAACTGAGCAGTAAAACCCTTTTTATTTTGTGTTCCTAAATTGAATCCATGAGTTTGGACATACGCATTAGGCAAGCTTTAATGTGCATGTCTAGAATCACTGATTGGATTTGGCAACACAAAATAAAAAGGGTTGTAGCGCTCAGTTTTCAAATGGGATTTCACAAAATATGTATCAGCCATTAGTATCTGAAATATATCTATTTATTGTTATACCTAAGTTTTTCTTTTTCAGAAATATAGCCACCCCTCTGGCATTTGAGCAACATGGTGCATTTATACCATGACCCCGTTTGTTTTGAATAAAATTGGAAATCATTATGCAATAAATGAGTTTTTTGTAGAAACACTACATTGGCTGCTTGTTTATTAATATACTGTAATTTATTTTTTCCCTTTTACACTTTCCCTCATCCCTTTCACATTCCATGTTATTAACTTTAGCAGTTAGATATGGTAAAGTTTTTTATTAATTCTTAACACTTCATATAAGACCCAGCAGTAGTACTTTGTTTGCACTTCTTCGATTTAATCTTCAAACCGTGCTTGTCTTTTGTTATTTTACTACAGTATATTCTTGATGTCCTTATATCATACTTTCACTAAATTGTTCACAACTCATTTGTTTTTGTTTTTCCCCTCCACTTATTCCCCACTCCTTCCCCCCACTTCTATTCCCCTTTTGACCTTAGATCCTGTAGTGTAAGCATTCAACCACATTGTTTCTGTATATAGCATAAGATTCTGATCTGAGGTGCCCCCCTTACTCCTGTCTTGATGGCCGTGGGTGAGGTAATGTGGTGTAGAGCCCAGTGCACAAGTGTGATGTGTGACCTCCTCCCTCTGACCTTTTTATACAAAGAATCAAGAAATTGGCAATAAAGAAAGCAAAAAAAAAAAACTACCTTATTTATTTATCACATTATTTTCATTTTCTTAATTACATTTAATCAGGGCCCCTGGTGTTCTGCGGCAGAATTTTCTGATTTCTGCGGCAGCATTTTCTGATTTCTGCGGCATGATTTATTCATTTCTCTGGCAGAATGCAGTCCTGTCATTGGCTAAATATGATGTGATGTCATCGATGACATCATATGCTGAGCATAGAGGAGGGGCTTCGGGATAAATGAGGTGGGAAAGAAAGCCTGACACTATGGAAAAACAGTATATTTATATGAAAATTCACCAACAACAATGAATTCTGACACTGTATATATTCTGTGACGCTGATGCAAATTCTGCGGCAAATTCCTCAACCGCAGAACAGCAGAATTCCAGGGGCCTTGCATTTAATCTTCTACCTCCTTTTTCCTTTTTTCCCTCTCCTCTTTCTACTTCTTTCCCAGATTATATTATTATTACCCCAATTTTTTGCTTTGCTTGTTTTATACAGTTTTATGCCATTTTAAATAAAAAAGAGGTATGCAACCATTTCAGTTTTAAGCTGTTTTAACCATTCGAGACATCTGAAGCGTTAATAGGTAATTGAGATGAACTAGAGTTAGTTTCCAAGCTTTGGGTTCCTGTAGCTGTTGACTCATTGTCTGTTTGTGCCTTTTCAAATGGATTGGTGTTGAATTATGCTCTTAGTTAGTTCTCATCACATCTGGGATCTGTAAAAAAAAAATGCATTTTCAATGCCAGAAAATTCTGCCAGCAAAATCTATGTTCCCATGTTTCTGTGCTCCTAGTGAGGGTCCCCTCCCTATCCCACTTCTGGTCTGGAGAGTTTTTGCCTTCCTCTCTCCTGTTTACCAGTGGTTTCCTGATCTGTCATTCATTTGCCTCGAAAGCCCCCCATTCTCCTATACCTCTGCTTATTTGCACATGTGATGGGGTGAGAGTTAGGGCAGATGACCCCAATGCGCACCCCGATGCCAAGTGGTGGTGGGTGGGATGGGGTGTCCAAGGGAGGGTTTTCAACCCTAACACCAAATTTCCTAGCTTTTGTCACTGTTGAACAACCTTAACTGATGCAATAAATGGATTTTTTTTGCCTCTAAAAAAATATATATATATACTCCACTGCTGCACATTTTCATGCTATTGGCCTCCCTGTCTTCAATACCTGACTTGACCAACTTTCTTGCCCCTTTTAAACAGTCCACCACAGGATCCACATTTCCTCTCAACCTTTTCTCCAGCCACCCCATCTAACTCCTCTCAATTACTGCTCTACCTGCCCTATTGTTAGGGACCTCACCCTAATTCAACTATATACCCTTTCAACTATAAACCAGCTTGCAGTTAAGCAGGCCAGCAACACCAAACAAACTACCTTGGGGTGCAACCACCTACTACTACTTGTCACTACCTCTTTTGGCATTGCTGGTACCATACATGTCCTTTTGTTCTGCAAATTTTGGACTCCCCGCTGTTCTGTCTAACCCTTTATGTGAATCCACTTTATTAACCCTCACTCTCCTTCTCTCCCTCAGCTGAGAAACTGTCGCCCAGGCTCCCGGCTCCTAAGCCTCGGGATTCCCGGCTACCGGGCGGTCGGCACCCCTCTAGCCGATGCTTGAGACCTCAGACACGGACCCAAGGCCCTACAAGGTACGGCAACTGCCGCAACTTTTTCGACCGCCCCTTCCCCCACCTCCGCTGATTATTAAATACAGTAGCTCCTGCCAAAATATTAGTCCACGTCCCCTGGCGCAGTGCCCCACCAATAGAGACTTAGCTCGTGATCCCCTCTTCTCTATCCAGCCTACGGGTCCAACTCTCAGGGCCGCTTAGCGCATAGGCTCTCCTTGGCTGTGCCTTCACCACTAAATATCTTTAATGCTATCAAATTTGGGTCGACCTGGATTGGAAAGCTACTGATAAGCTGCATTAATCCAGCAACCCCACTGGCCTCTGGGCTAATTGAGTGCTCCTTTTGAGGTACCATCATGTCGGGCCCTATATGGCTCTTACTGCCCTTCTTCTGCTGATACCAGCTGCCCAGCATTGGACACCTGAACTACCATCATGTTTGGTCTACAACGGCACCTTGTGCTGTATACCACATAGCAACTTATCCTTTAATTGCCTCCGTGATTCCAAGTACCAGTACCTCGAACCCTGCTCTTGGACCACACATACCAGTAGTACTTATAACACTTCCCCCACCACAAGGCCCACCTCCACCACGCAGACTTCTATCTCCTCCCGCCCTATTGTGGTAGGGGTACTAGCTCTTGCTACAACAGATCAGCTCTTCTATGGTGGCTACTTTCCAGTCCCTAAAACATCAGATCTACTAGAGCGGAGAAAGGCAAGAATTACAAGCTTATAATTAGCGCTCTTAGAAAATCCTACTTATCCTCGTGCTTTGTTCAACAACGAGAACTCAACCCTGGCCTCCAGAAGCTATTGCTTTGCCAGCAGAACTAGCAAATTTAAAAGGAATAACTTCTTGCATATTAACGTATGTAGCCTCCTTAAAAGATAACCTTAATACAAACCTGGGTAAATCATACCTCTCCTGACATACTTGTGATTTCCGAAACTTGGCTTAGACCCAGCACCACTGATGAAGTAAACATACCCAACTATGCCTTGTTCAGAGCTGATAGGCATGCCAGAGGAGGAGGGTAGCTATTCACGTTAAAGACAAATTTTCTTGCCTCCTGCTTATCCTCAGATCTGTCGCTACGAATCTGAATGCCTAATTCTCAAAGTGGAAATTACACAGACTACTGCACTCTGCAGTAATAGGATGCTACAGACCACCGCCTGCTGGCCTACAGCTTGTGTCATATCTAAGTGACAAGTTGGGACAGGGGCAGCCAGAAACTATTATTTTAGGAGACCTCAACTTTGACTGGCTCTCTAACACAGCTGCCTGCATCCTTCTGTGATGAACATGGGCTGGCCGCAACAATACTGAACCAACACGCCCAAAGCGTGAAGAACCCCAGTAAAGTACACTTTTGGATGTGCTAATGGTGAGCAAACCTCATCTCTTCTCCCACGCTGATGTCTTCTTCTCAGGCGCCAGCAACCATTGTTTTATTAGTGGGTAAGATCCACCAACAACCCAGCACCCATCAACAAGTTCTCTATGAAGAGATCCAGGCGCAACTTCAATGAACATGCCTACCTAAACGAGCTTAAGTACTCCCCTGAGTGGCAAGATTTCACTCACAAAACGATTATGTCAGCTTACAATATCTTCCACAACATTCTATCAAGGGCCTTAATAAGTATGCTCCCCTTATTAAAGTTCGAACTAGGACCAAAACCTGTAAATGGTTCACCCCTCAGATCAAGTCCTTGCTTCTAGAAAGAGATAAGCTCTGGAAAAAAACATGCAGACTGAACACTGCAGAGGACTGGAACCAGTTCAGGAGACTACGAAATTTATGTACCAAAACAATCAGAGAATCGAAGGCCACCTTCTTCAAATCCGAACTCGACTCTGCCACAAAGAGCCCAATCAAGCTCTGGAACACAATCAGTGATCTGCTAGGCCACTCCCCAGGAAATTCACTCCCGACCAAGATTACCTCTGGCAACTTGACTATAACCGAAAAGATGGATATATTTGATGCATTCAATAACCACTTTGCTACTGCAGGCATGGCATTTGATAACTCCCCTGCAAACATACTTCGCTCCCAGACTGCCAGCCAACTGCCTGAAACTCCGATAGCTTCGCCGCCTTTCTCACTTCAACCTGCCACACTGAAAGAGGTAGAGGACCTCTTGCTTCAGTTGGATAGTAGAAAAAGTGCTGGGGCCGACTCCCTTGACCCTTACTTCCTAAAAATTGCCTACCACGTACTAGCAATACCTGTCACCCACCTTTTAACTTATCCCTGTCTCAGGGCACCTTACCACCTATATGGAAGACAGCACATGTCATACCACTGTTCAAATCAGGTGACCATGGCGATCTCAATAACTACAGGCCAATTTCCTCCTTCCGGTCCTGTCCAAGCTCCTAGAAAATTGTAAATGCACAGCTGAGGACTCACCTTGAGTCTAGGGAACTGCTAAATCCTATGCAGTCCGGATTCAGAGCTAAACATAGCACTATCTCAGCCCTCGCCAAAGTTACTAATGACTGGCAGTAATCTTGAGAGCAAAAACTTTATTTGTGCTGTTTTCCTTGATCTAAGCAAGGCTTTCGACACCGTCGACCATAGTCTGCTCCTCTCAGCCCTTCAAACCATAGGTGTGGACCCTCCTCTCTGCGTTGGTTCACTGACTATCTTACAGGCGCCTTCAACAAGATTAAAGCGAAGGCCTGTCCCCTAAAAACTCTACAAAGAGGGGTACCTCAAGGTTCTATATTAGGGTCCTTACTTTTTGCAATCTACATTAATAACATCGACTACTGTATAAAAGAAGCCAACATCCATCTGTTTGCAGATGATACAGTTCTCTACTTGAGTCACCCAACACCTGAAGCTGCCTGCAATGACCTACAGTCAGAATTCAACCTTTTGCAAAGCCAACTCCTCCAAAAAAGCTACTCCTTAATGCCAAAAAAACTAAAGCGATGGTCCTCTCTCCTTTTATCCATACAGCTAACCCTGTGTCCAGTGGGACAGTTCCCCAAATTACCACAGTTCTAGGTGAAAAACTAGAATTTGTTACAAAATTCAAGTATCTGGGAGTTTGGATAGACCAAAGACTCTCCTTCATTGAACATATCGAGGACTTGCTAAAACGACTTGAAAGGCTTGGACTGTTTTTAGAATCAGCCAATTTCTCACCAGAGATGCCAAGAAACAACTGGTCCAATCCATTTTCCTATCATTGGTTGATTCGCTGACTTCCTCTACAGCCAATGCCCCAACTCTTACATGGCTAAACTGGACACACTCTACCATCGAGCACTGAAGTTTATAGCAGGACTCCCCTTGACACACTCACTGCACCCTATATGTGGCAGTGGATGGACATCACTAAAGTTCGGTAGCACAGAACGCCGCTCTCTGGACCTATAGAGCCATCTCTAATAAGCTGCCTTACTATATCTCCTGCTGTCTTCCCTGAGTATAATTGGAAATCGCGTTAGAAGTTACTCAGCTATTACACTTAAAGTACCAAAGCAAAATCCCACTTCGTAGGGCAGCCATAAGCTTGCATACCTACCTTATGAACGCATCTCCAAAACCCTCAAATTAAGCACTCTAATCGGTATAAATGCTATCAAGATGCTTTATTTCCATACAGTCAGAGAAGTATGTAACTGCTTCACCCACTCAGATCAGTACGGTGTCTGCACTGGTATATAGCCCACATATAGACCCAATTTTAAAGTACTGACCCCCAGCTTGCTCCTCACCAGCCTAATTGTTGTCTCTCTTATCCCCCTGTCTTATCAACACTAGGCCCATCCATCCCCTTATTCTTCCTTTCCCAACCTCGGATAGGAGCTCACTACCCTGGGTTGTGACATCCTACCATGCCCCATACTTTATAGCATTCAATCCCGGGGCTCAAACATACTCCTTTTCTCCATCCACCTTCTCTACATCCAGCTTTACCAACTCCTTTCTGTGCACCGTGCCCTCCTAGCCTTTCTCCCCCTACTTCCCTCCCTCTCTTCCCCCCTACCTTCACCTCTACCTGGTGTATATTTTTATTTTTTTTTTTCTTCCGTTACTTCCTCCTGCAACCTTAGATAACCTGCTTTATCTTCCTATATACACTTCTATGTATGTAAATACCGTGTAATCTGTACAATATCTGTATAATTCTATGTACATATGAACTTCTTTTTCTTCCTCTCTGTAAAGAGTATTATCTGTATTGCCTTGTAAATACCTGTGTTGACCTGTATATACAATTGTTCATGCTCCACCCAGGTCCATCTTGCAAATGAGCTTCTGCTCAACGATGAACGCCTGGTTAAATAAAGACTTGATTGATTGAAATAAAGACTTGATTGATTGATATATATATATATATATATATATATATATATATATATATATACTTTGGTGTTTTAGTAGTTTCAAAACTTTGAAAGCATCAGTGTTAGTAATGCATTTAGAAATACATGTTTTAATTGTCTTTACAGTTAAGCATGAAGTTTCATGTCAGGGCACTTATTTTGGGAAGGGGTACAAATTATTTTACTCATGGGCACAGTACTTGGTGAAGACAGACTTTGATGATAGTGTGTTTTTTCTTTTAAGTTTGAGAAGTATGTATTAGAAAACATTGAACAAGAAAACAACTGATGATTTTAAAAGCTATTCTGATCAGAACTGACATAAAAAAAATCTCAGCTGTATTTTTTTATTAAATTTTATCAGGGACACTAGAAACAGAGAGAGTGGGATATTCAGACTGTGCCAAGCTGTGGTGCAAGCCTGGGCACAGCACAACTGGGATGCACCAGGGTGATATTCAGCGGTCAGCACAAGCGGCCAGAGAGGGGTAGGAGATGCCCTAGCACACGTGCTGTTGCACTAGGTGCATTAACCATGATATTCAAAGATGCACATACAAATGGGGACATAATGCATGCATGGCACAAATGAGGCCATTTGCATGTCATTCTGGCCCCATCTGCATGCAAATGCACCCATCCCCGATGACTTGCGCCTGGGGACGTGCCAGGCTGCAACCGTCGGGGACTGACGCCCCCTGCACAAGTGGCAAAGTGCCCCACAGCCCGATCAAGGGCATAAGTCTAACAATAATAAACTCCTATATCCCTGTGGGTCCAGTGGACTGCTCCCAGCCTGATCATGGGCATAAGTATAACAATAATAAACTACTATATCCCTGGTGGTCCAGTGGACCGCTCATAGCCTGATCGCAGGCGAAGTCTAAAAAATTAGACCCCAATTCTGATTTTCAAAGCGGTACCCTCCCACCTCCCACTGTGCCACTTCCCCGGTCGGTAGTGGGGTGGCAGCTCCTCTCACAGCAAGCCCAGCACCTGCCGACTGCGCCTGGCACAGCTGTATGCCCATTGATCCACAGCATTGGCCAATTGGCGTGCGAACCGTGCTGGTACCACACAGTCCATATATGTGAATGAGAACAATCACATATCTGGACTGTATGTAATACATTCTACGCCATTGGCTGCTATGAACCAATGACGCTACAGCTATACTGTACACTGATCAGTCGGCGGGTGGCGGGCGGCTTATGGGTGGGGACTGCCACCCGCCGCTGACGAATGGCGGTGCTCGATGGGGAGGTGTGGTGGATCGCTGGACCATAAGGGATGGGATCAATCTTTTTTAGACTTCTGCCCGCAATCAAGCCTGCGACGGTCCGCTGGACCACCAGGGATACAGTAGTTTATTATTTTTATACTTATGCTCGTGATCGGGCTGGGAGCAGTCCACTGGACCACCAGGGATATAGGAGTTTATTATTGTTAGACTTATGCCCTTGATCGGGCTGTGGGGCACTTTGCCGCTTGTGCAGGGGGCGTCAGTCGCCAGCGGCTGCAGCTTGGCACAGCACCAGGCGCAAGTCACCAGGGATGGGTGCATTTGTATGCAAATGGGGCCATAATGACAAGCAAATTGCCCCATTTGTGCCTTGCATGCATTATGGCCCCATTTGCATGTGCACCTTTGAATATCACGGTTGATGCGCCTAGCGCAATGGCACTTGCGCTATTGCATTCCCCTGCCCCTCTCTGGCCACTTGTGCTGGTGCAGTGCCACTGCCACTGGGTCATGCACAATACGGGTGGCCACTGAGCGATATTCAACGGTGCTGAGCCATGGCACTGCACCACTAAATATCACCCTGTCAGCACCCTGGCACATCCCAGTTGTGCTGCACCCAGGCTTGCGCCACAGCCTGGTGCAGTCTGAATGTCCCACCCTCTGTTTCTAGTGTCCCTGATAAAATTAAATAAAAAAATGCAATGTAGTACAGTATGGTCCGCACACCCATTGGCCCACACTGTGGACCAATGGGCATACAGCTGTACTGTACCCAGTCAGTTGGTGGACAGCCAGGCAGCTTGTGGGTGGGGAGCTGCCACCCACTGCTGACCGGGGTGGTGGGGATGAGTGGGAGGGTGGTGAGGGGGGTATCATTGGACCACCAGGGATGGGATCTGATATTTAGACTTCTGCCCTCGATCAGGATGTGAGCAGTCCTTTGGAGCACCAGGAATATAGGACTATTTAGTTTCCTACTTCTGCCCACAATCAGGCATGGGAGGATGCACTACCAGATGGAGGGTGCTGCCGGAGCTTGGGTGGCCACCCACAGCTGGCAGCTGCCATGTTGCACTCTGCAATATGGCAGCTCACCTGTGGGTGGCTGGCTGTTGCTCCTTTAGTTTTTGTAACAAGTGTATGCGGCGCATGTAGGGGTTGCACCTGCATGGGCTCTGCACATCTCAGGCTGAATATCGGGATGTGTGGTGGTATGCATGGGCACACACCCCCTACTTGCACCACACACATTACAGATGTGCCCCTGCGCATCGGCATTTGTGCCACGGACTTTCCCCTTTTGAATATTGCACTGGGGTGCATCAGTGGGTTGTGCATGGCTCAACTGTGTTGCGCCCTGTGCAACCCTTCTGAATATCCCACCCAGGATGTTAACATTTACTCCCTGAAACCTGCTATGCAGGTTTTTTTATTGTATCTTGTCCCATGCAATCTTCCCAGAATGCAGTTTGTCAGGGTACATTTGTTGGGGGGGGGGTTAAAATTATTTTACTCATGAAGCATTGGTGTTAGTAATGCATTTAGAAATACATTATTTAACTGTCTTTACAGTTAAACATGTAGTTTCATGTTAGGGCACATTTTTGGGGAAGGGGATTCAAATTATTTTAATCATGGGTACATTACTTGGTAAACACGAACTTTTATGATAAAGTGTGTTTTTAATTTTTTGTTGTTGCAGAAATAGAGAACTTCCTGTTGTGGAGGTGCCAAGTTCAAAATTAGAAATGCTGCTATGACACACAATGGGACAGCACACATCTCATTTCAATGGAGTAAGCGGACCTCCTTCATTTTCCATTTATGTGGGTTCAGTGATTACCGTTGACACATCTTGTGATAGCAGTGCTAAGACAGCTCTTTACTGAAAATATAGGTGTCTCAATACAAGATGATAAAGACCAGCTAGAAAAAATAACATCCATGTAGAATTCTTTCATTTTTGTTTAAGACACCAGCTCAGTATCCAGCTGTTAAAATTCACAACTGATGTTTTACACTTTGCGCATCCTCAATGTACCGTGCTGCAATTTGTTAGCTGTAATTTAACTTCTGCCAATATGTACAATAACCTGGCTATGGCCTTCCATTGATCCAGTTCTTAATTACATGCCTACATTGCTTTGGCATACAATTGCTAAGTAACCATAATGTCACCTGTTACACATTCATTCTTTGGCTCCTAAATGGCAAAACAGTCCATTATACACACTTAAAACAGGTATTTAAAATATGTTCTTTTCAGGCTAGAACAGGAGACAAGATCAGCATGACATTTTTTCCGTTTCAAAAATGGAAGCTGCAGTCCCAAACAACTGTTGCCCCCCCACCAATTGTTGTACCTCTGCATGTCTTGTTGGTAGAATGACTGATTTGTGTGTCTTTTATTTTTATTTTTAATTTTTTACAACAGCCTACTCTCTAGCCAGCGAAGGAGCACACCTTGCTCCTGGGGACACTTAGCATATCTCAAACCACTGACTGTCTTCATTTACATTAGTCCAGTCAGAAGAAAGGTGCTACTTCTTGTTATCATTAAATTAAAAAAAGAGAGGAAAGGCCTAATATCTTGAAACAAATTAAAAAAAAAATGTTCTGCACTTACTTTGAGACATATTTTTTCAGTTCTCCTCTTCATAATCACAGCTGCTGATGACACAGTGAAAACTTTGAAAAAACTAACAGCTTGGTACAACTCAGGTTACATTTTAAATATATTCTGTAGATTTCTCCTGCCTATCATTTACTGCGGAAGAAATTTGGATGAATATATGATCTTAATCTGTTACAGTCCATCTGCCTCTATAGCTTACACCCTACTTCAAGTCATAATGCTATGTTGTGACATCACAGTCTGCTATCATGGGAGTAACTGTGATGTCACAAGCCATGCATTATGACCTCAGGTAGGGATAAAGCACCAGGAATACATGAATACTTCAGGAGCAGCGGTCCTCTTTTCATGCAAATGGCCTCAGTAAAAAATAATGGGGGGAAAAATACAGAACTAATGTGAAATACAAAATTGAACTGTGTCTAAATATTATGTTTTCTTTCACTTATCCCGAAGGCATCAGATGCTCTTTAAGATTGGCACTCTGCTTGGGGGAGGGTGCTCATTGGAGCAAAGTGGCAACGTGTATGTTACATGTATGTTTCAGTGCTAAACTAGAACACAATTACTTTCATTGTTTTTCCTGTACTATAACTGTTTTAAGACATTCTAACACATGTTTAAACCCATAGGCGATTACTGTCAGCAAAATAGTGCTGCTTGAAAAGTTTTTCAGCCAAATTAGTGAACATAACTGTGACTCTAGGGGCAGTTGCCTGCTCAAAAACTGTCATGACTATAACGTCTCCCTATGTCTGTCTGTCAATCTGTATGTCTATCTATGTAATTATCTATATTTCTATCAGTTGCATCTATCCCTATTTGTACCTACTGTATATGTAAAATAAACCTGCATATCGCATTTGCCTGCACTCTGAACACATACTTATGATACAGCGCATATTTGTACTCCACTCTTGTATAGACCTCATACTGTCCTGATATTCCCATTATCACAGGTATAACTACCATAACCTTATCAACAGCAACCCCTTATAAAAGCTACTATCACATTTTCTCTCCTAATGAAGTCCATCATTATACCTGACTGCCTGACATCAACACATTACTTAAATATAATTTACATTACCGCATGGACAACCCCACTGTTTTTCTCTACAAAACTGTGTAAATAAACCCAAGACTGAACATATGCCAGCCATTACTTTTTCATGTACTGCCACCTATTCTACCTGTCAAACCTATATTGCTTACCATTCCTTCCATTGAAATCTACATCTCCATATCTTTTCCTAATAATGTGTCTGTCTTCTTTAGAATGCAAAATAAAACAAATCTTACTAGTTAAAAATCATTGTGTTATTTCTCCAGGTCTCCTTAACAGTTTCACACAACCTCACTAACTTCATTATGCAGCCGTGGTGGATCTGACCAGAATTTGTTTTTACAGTAGCCAGGTGAAGAACTTGTCCCCTCTATCCCCATCAAAGTCAGCCCCTGCCTGCCCTAACAGAATAGTCCTTCCCAGTTTTGTACTACTCAGGGTGTTATGCTTCCATCTGAGCTTTTGAAATGCATTACATGGAGCAGGGGTGGTCCTCACCGTATGTGCCCACTCACATGCCTGTACATTATACTCCAGCTTTGTGCTCTTCATGCCCTCAGCCTTCCTCTTGTAGGACACATAAGAGATGATCTGTTCCTTAATGAACACCTTGAGGGCCTCCCACCAACTGAGTGGGATGTGTCCATTTTACTATTATGGGATAGAAATTCACTTATGGCTGATGTTATGTGTTGCTTAAAGGCCTCATCTTTCAGCAGGGTGGGGTCAAGGCACCAGGGGCACAATGAAGGACATTCTAAACTCACAGCAAAAGAGGTGGTGAGGGGAGGATGATTAGAAACCAGTATTGGGGCATATTTAATCCTGTGCACTTTATTGGGTTAATGAGAATGATATCAGGAGTCTGTCCATTTCGGCATATGACTGATGAAAACAGAAAAAGAAGCTGTATTCCCTGCCAGAGAAGTTGTTGTGCCTCCAGAGGCCTACAAGGGAGTATGTGACTTCCAACTCTTTTAGGGCCTTGGCATTACGAGACACAGGAGCCAGTGTTATGTTGGAGCTGTGTAAAACAGTACCACTGAAGCAGTTGAAGTCTCTGCCAAGAATCCATGGCCCATGAAACTGCACCATGTCCATTACTAGCTTCTGGTAGAAATTTGGATCCTGGATCCTCAGTATTTGGGCCATAAACGGAACCCACCAAAATCAAATCTCCCCCACGAAGCTCCAAATGTGCCAGTGCATATCTCCCACCAGAGTCTGACAAGGTCCTAACTACCTTGCCCTCAAATCCCTCAGAATCCAAATTGCTGCCCCTCTCAACTTGGTGCTGCAGCAGGCTACCACCCAAGTCCCCTCCCCCACCAAGTTACTTCTGGTCCTCTAAAATTCCACAATTCTCACATGCGTTTCCTGAAATAAGGCAATGCTAGTTTTCAGCTTTCTGAACCTGTTCTGTACTCATCTTCATTTAACAGCATTTTTCAAGCCATTTATGTTCTAAGTAGTGACATTTACAGTATCTGCTCACCCCTGTGGATTGTTCATTGGACTGCAGCACCCATAGCCCATTGGGCCCCAGCCAATGGGGCTAAGTCTGTAAACTGTTATTTGTAAGTCATAACCAGTTGCATCCAACCAACTCTGTGTAGCTTCCATTTTAACTCTTTCGTTACCTCCTCAATCCCTTCCCTCGCTTATCCTTCCCCAAATGTCAGCACCACCAGAACAGTTGAGAGATCCTAAACAGCAGGGTATTTCACATACAGTCCTGGGATGTCCTTGTTTTTAACCCCTATGTTAGTTGCCACCCCTCTCTTCCCCCCCCCATCATTCCCCTCAACAACAAGAAACAGTTTCCCAACATAATGTAAACATTAATCTCAACAGTATGAATATCAGTAGTGATTTCTGTTCCATCCCCCAGGTCTCTTCTAGGTATATACCCCCAGCCATAAAGCCTAAAATTATTGCGCTGGCATGCCAGATACTTAAGCATACTCAATATCTTAACTATTGTACAGTCTTAGAATTCAAGAAGTAAAACAACCAAATGTGGAGCAAGAGCTCATGAATGGGTGCTGGATGTCCAACCCTCCCCACATCCAGCCCATCATTCCAGTAGCAGAAGCAATACGGGGGAGAGAACTAGCCATTGCTCACTGTCCAGGGCTACATTACATAGCGTTCCTGTAAATACAAGTGTCTCCGCAGGCTCAGTGGCACTTCCCCCTGCTGACTTGGTCCATGATGCAGATGGGAAGGTTAGGAGACACCACCACCCCGATCCAGAATGTGCATTATTGTCCCCCTTAAAATGTTTAGATCAAGTCTGAGTACAAAAACACCAAGTCTGTATGGAAGAGCAGTCAATTAAGCAAATTGCCCATCAGAGCTCCATTACACTCTGTGTGATCATCATGTCACACTATAGGATAGTGTCAGCTCTGGGCTGTACACTCAGTCGCACTGCTGAACCATCGCAGAGGCAACCCTCGAGCAGCAGCTGAACCTTCTCACTGGTAGCTCAAAGGGACCTTCATCCCTAGATGGAGCTGAGCTGCATGTGCCATGTTGGTCTCACCAGGATGCTCTGACGTTGACTGATTGGCCATGTTAAAACAGAAAGAAGTATCAGCCCTAGTCACCAGAGAGCATTCTGGTCCATTTTTAGCCCAGCTTATCCTACTGTGACTGCCACCACTATTATGGTCTGTACCCCCGCCACGGAATTGTGTCTCATAATACTACAAATAAGGATTGTGGAAAGCTACACAGTACACTTGTCTAACATTGTAGGCACAACAACCACAGTTAATGTTTAATTAATATAATAATAATAAAGAGAGTCCTCACAAGTGATAAAGTGAAGTTCATATGCCTTCATTTGAAGGCTCCATGTTCAGGATACCCACTGATCCCACACTGCCTGCCTCATGGCTAGAATGGTCCTCCCCAACTCAAGTCTCTCATTAATTTACCTGGTGGTTGTAGGCCTTTTTCAGTCAAGGGGACTGAGTAAAAGGGAAGTGAGGCAGAACCAGTGCTGAATAGCTGGGCTCAGCATGGCTCAAAAGTGAGTGATCGGGTTATAGTTCAGCAGATCGCTAGCTGTCAGTGCTCTGAGGACATGTTGCTGGTCTAGCTTCTACCCTCCATGGCTGCATCCTCTTCCTCTATGAACCACTCTGCATCCTGGGGGTTTACAAAGACCTGAGCTGGGCATCCTTGGTGCAGGATCCTCAGCTGTGAAGCATAAGGATGTGCAAAGTTCCAGCCACAATTATGAAGCTTTGCTTTCACTACGTTATTTTTTTTTTTTTAACCAGGAGAGACACGCTAAGCTGAAGCTTGTTTACAGGTGTGACCAGGTGTGACATTAAACTGTTGCCTGCAGGCTTATAAATTTTAGCTAAAATCTTGAAAGACGGACTGTTTGCTGCCCTTGTACTGTATAGGTCCCATAGCTTTGGTCACATATTTAAGCACCCTCTCCTTATCTGTATATCTTACATATTTTATTAAAAAATGCCTTGGTAGTTCACAGGGTTTTGGCTTGGGCCAATTCTACGTGTTCTTTCAGCTTCATACTGGAGTACTTCTAGCCCCAGTTTCAAGTGCTGAGCAAGCCACTAGTGGATCTCAGTCTCCAGCTTTGCTTTCTCCATCCCCTCCAGAAGCCCTATAATCAGCAGGTTAGACTGGCAAGATCAGTTTTTCTGATCACTGGATTTTTGCTTCAGCTCCTCCAGCATGTTTTTCAGTGAGTTCTGCTCTCATCCCAGACCTGCCATGAGGTCCTCAAGTTAACCAGTTCTCCATTCTGTTTTGTCCAGACTGTTGCCATGGGCTGCAGTAGTCTCTGTGAGGCTGAACATGATGGACTACAGGTGGTTAATTTGAGTCATAATGTTTGTAGTTCTGTTTTCATCTCACTCTGGAGGTAGGCAAGCATGGCAGGCATCCCAGCGAGTGACTTTTCTGTCTCACTCATGTAGCAGCTTTCAGTTGCAGTGGCTATCTGTGAGCAGATGTGGGCCTCGTGGAGTGGTTGCAGATGGTGCTGCTGGTTTGAAATTGAGCTTACTTTTCTTTCTTTTTTCTTGGTTTGGTGGCTGTCATGAGAGTCAAGCTAACAATCCCTGACTAAGGACCATTACAGTTTTACAGCTGCATGCTAGATGGACTTATTATATGCACTTGTAAGCCCCCCAAATTGGGCTTACCTGACCCAGCACGATGTTGCTTCAAGGAGTCCTGGGTGGGATCCAGACCCCGGCAGCTTTCATCACCTTACAGCTGTGGATGCCAAAGTCATCACTCTCCTCAGCCCCATTGGGATCACTGTACAAAAGAGCCGAGGATTGGGGTGGAACTTCTGTACCTGCGAGTGTGGGAGGGGGAGGGAAAGACATGACTTGTGGTCCTGGGTGATCTGGGGAGTCAGGACTGCAACATAAATAAGCAAGATGGCAGCTGCACTTCGCCTGAGTATGTGCGGCCATCATGGGCAGAATTTAAAGGAGTGGAGCTCCTATTTATTTATTGAATTTTGTTGATCTAGTAGGCTCACTGAGACTAGAAGTCCTTTTTTCAGGGGTGACCGGGAGGAGGGGGATACAAATGGTAACCAACAGAAACTGAACCAGAATAAGCTGTCGATGGTATTTTTAGTGAACTAGGAAAATTTGGCCAGGACACCGGGGAAATTCCCCCTACTCGGTCAGTAGGAGGACTTGCTGTTGGACTTCAGAATGTCCACTCGGTGTGAGACTCTGAAGGATGAGGACGTCCCTCAGGTGGGAGAACAGGCCTCCTTTCCCACTGTTATTAAATCTGAGGTTTTAATACTTAAACCTGTGGATGTTGTTTTGGAAGATGATGTCCCTGAGCTTTTTTCTCTACGGAAGACCTAAGAATTTCTAAGGCTGAAGAAACTAAACAATTGATTGACTCAACAATTACTTCAACTTCTCTGAGTTCAGCGGTGCCTTTGAGAATGGATTACTCGGAGCGTCTTGGTGTGGAAACAGCTTTTGCAATTCCCACTGTCAAACAACCTGAACTGGCTGTCAAGCTATGGAATGAGACACCTGCATCAAAGGCCCCGCTGGAGCTCAGTGAGTCACTAACAATTTTTCTTCCAAACGATGATACCTCTAAAAAAGATAATGTGCAAGATAAGACTGGCAGTACTGTTGCTAGAATGAGTGAGTGCCAAAAACCTGCAGTTATTTTGGAGGGACCAACAGAAGTTTCAGATGGGGATTTGTCATTTTTACCTGATAAATCCTCAGCGAACAGAATGGCAGCTGGTTGCATTCTTGACAGCATTCCGACCCCGTTGCAACCTCAACTTTCTAAAACATCAGGATTTGTTTTTAAAACTCCCATATGCTCTCCAGTAGCAGATTCAGTGCTTGAGGCTAACATTTATCAAAAATCTCCCTTGTCGCAGACGGGAGCAACTACCTTTTCTTTTCAAAACAAATGGCAAACCAAGGCAATGAAGCAACTGACAGAACCAGACTTTCTTAAAGCAACAGTGCCTTGTAAATTAGCTCAGACTCCGACAGAGATTGCAGCTCCAAATTTGATAGATGCAGCTGCCTTAAAGGACTCATGGACACCAAAGAAAGCTCTTTTGGGATCAGGATGGAAACAATCATCTAAGGGCACTTGGTTACCAGACCCCTCTTGGGACTCTTCATTCTCCTTTTCTCAATGAACACCAACCTGGAGACTAGGAGAAAATTGGGGGTGAATATTAAAAAAGACTTTATACTACCTGACAGGGATTCAAATCATATTCTGACATCAGTTACACAGGAGATTCCAAATATTGTTACTGACACTGAAAAGGCTTCTTCCCTTTCAAATCCGGAACCTGAATTATCAGACACCTCCCTTCCTTCTTTGGAGCAATCTTCAGAAACTAAACAAAAACCCTTGATGTCTGAATTGTTCTCCAGAGCAAAAAAAGAACCTGCTCCCAGAAGAAACGCTGTGCATATTCGATATATTGGGGGACTGGCAGACAGACTGGATCGTTACCACGTGGGGAAGATAGTATTATGACTCACTACATTTTTCTCCCAAAGAAGTTTTTGCATTTATTAACATCTCAGGAGAGGACAATTTTGATGTTAGCTTCCACTCTACATATTTACTGGATCTTTTTTGGGAGAGATATGGACAAGTGAAGTTTTCCCCTACTTGGACTCCCTTTTTGGTGATTCCTCTTACCAAACCTTTGATAAAAAATGTACCAGTTATGTTTAGGAATGAGGGAGTCCATGTAGAGGATATAACATACTGGTTATCACAAAAATGTGACTTTTAAGCCCTCCTGAGCCTATTTTGGATGCTGAACTATTTTGGACTGGGGGATGGAAATACAAAGTTAAATTAAGACAAACAGATTCTGGTGTGGAGCATATCCCAAACTCTTTGTTAGGCTGTGATAGGGGGGTCTGCTTTTATGGGGGAAAATCTAGGGCATGTTATAAATGTGGTTCGAGAACTCAGCTTTCTAGCGTATGTGACAGATCTTGCTGTGATAATTGTGGGGAAATTTGGCATTTTACGATGCAATGTACTAGCCATAGGCGTTGTGATTTATGTGAAGAATTCGGACATGTTTTTCAGGAATGTCCTTGGGCAGCAAAAAATAAGGCCTCCTGTATCAGCTGTGATTTATTAATCCAACAGGCACAGGAAACTGCAGCTTCTCCTCCTCCTTCCTCTCCCCCCAAGTCAGAGGATAGCCCTCCAACAACCTCTCAGATCTCTAAACCTAATGCCCCTTCCTCTTCCCTTTTAAAGGAAGAAGTTGTGGTGGTGGAGCCAAAATCAGAAATTGATACCACTGTGGGACTGATCCCTTCCTTACTGACTCTTGTTTGTTATATAGATTTAGAAGTTAAAAATAAGAGTTTGTCAGTTCCCCCTTCTTCCTCTCTTCAGACTCGCAGATGATCTGCAAGGAACTCTAAAGTTAATCCTCCCCCACAACCCCCTTCTTCAACCTCCTCTCAAGCAGTCAGCTTTGAGTCTAATAATTCCTATGCAGCACTTTTTTGGGGTGATTCAGAAATGGAGTTAGGAGATACAGATTCACAAAAATCCTCACAAGACCCTTCAATTGTGATTATGGAGGAGTATAAAGAAAAAAATAAGAAAAAAATAAGGAATGTTTAAATGATTTTTCCTGCATTGACTTAGGGTTCTTTAAATACTCACAGTCTATTGAAACCTGATAAGAGACAGGCAATTTTTCAATATATTCATGATGAAAAAGTTCAAATGTGTTTTTTACAGGAAACTTGGATACACACAGTAGACCAGATAGCTTCTTTCAAAAGGGATTGGCCCTGGGGCCCATCCTTTTGGTCTTTTGGACCAGACAGTGGAGATGGGATAGGAATTCTCTTTACTCTACATAATCTGATAGATCTATTTCTGGGAAGGTTATTAATTTTGGATGGCAGTTGTGGAAATGTGGCCTGTAGATTCATAAATATTTATAATTCTCAATCCAAAGCTGATAGGGTGACATGTATGCAGGCGGTACAACCTTATCTAGTTTCTTCAAAAACAATTTTTGGGGTGGGGATTTTAATTGTAGTCTCCCAAAGCGACAAACTAGTGATTCTAAAAAAAATTATTGTGATTCCAATTCTCTTTAGAAAATTGTACAATTAGCTGGTTTATCTAATTGTTCTAAATTTCAAACGTAAGGACCTGATTTTAAGTATAAAAGGGGTAATTATCAAGCTACGATTGATTATTTATTTCTTCTAATGTTCCGTCTGGAATTGTTTCTGCACACCCTTCAGAATTTTCTGATCATTTGTTTCTAACTTTTTCTCTTATATCTACCTTGGAGACGTCTAGACGGACTCACAGATGGAAATTAAATACCTCTATACTTACTCAACAATTGGTATTTAATACAATACAGTCAATAATTATGGCACGGATTTCAGTGGCTTTTTTATATACTAATTTAGAGGACTGGTGGTTGGGCACCAAAATGGATATCAGTAGTTGGTTTACAAAATTTGGTAAAAATAAGAGGAGGAATAATTTCCATAAGTATCTTACACTTAGAAATCAAATGAGGAAACTATATACATTATCAAATACATCTTGGATAGATTATGCATCTCAGATTAATGACATTAAAAATAAGATGCAGAAATATCAATATGATAGAGCATATACCCATACAGGCAATGTTATCTAATCACACTAAGAAATCACCATTGGGAGATCCTTTTGAAGCATGTAAACATATTAAAGAGCCCATTCACATTGAATCTTTAAAGGATGAAGTAGGTGACATTGTAAATTCAGAAGTCAATATTAAAACCATGATGGAGCGGCATTTTGGTTCCCTAATTCCAAAGTCTTGCATTTCTCCTTCCCACATACAAACATACCTAGCCTCTGTGGCAGTGCCATCTTCTCCTTTGGCAGCTCTTTCTTTACAAGCCCCCGTTACAGATATAGAAATTGAATCTGTAATACAGCAGCTTAAAACTAACACATCTCCTGGTCTGGATGGGCTTCCTAATAAGTTTTATAAAGTTTATTCCACATTACTGATATCTTGCCTTCAACTAGTTTTTTCAATTTTTTATGAGCTCACAAAACATGTCTCCAGCATTTACTGTAGGACTTATGACATATTTGTTTAAATCAGGTGATAGACAAGATATAAGAAACTGGAGGCCTATTACACTTTTGAATTCTGATTATAAGAACCTCACGATCTTGATTAATAATAGGCTCAAACTTTACGATTTCAGAGTCATCTCTCCCTATCAATTCTGCGGGCTTCTGGATAGGCGAATCCAGACAGCATTGATGGTCATAAGGGATGTGATTTATCTCTTGAAGGTACAACAGGTTATATAATTGAGCAGATTTAGAAAAAGCATTTGACAGGGTGTACCTGCCATATTTATTTCAGGTGTTATTTAAATATGGGTTTCCAGCTCTACTATTGCACTTAATTCATCTTTTATATAGACCTGCTAAAGTTTACCTTATTATAAAAGGTGCAACAGTAAGAGGTTTTTTATTACAGATGGGGGTTAGGCAAGGATGCCCCCTAAGCCCTTTATTATATATTTTCTCATTAGATCCTTTTTTGCGTTCTATCACTGAAGTGCCAAGATGGCCAGGAATTCTGAACACAGACTCAGGGAAACAACTACTTTTACAGGTCTACAAGGTTGATGTCTGTATTTTTTTAACTGCTGTAGAACAATTGAAATTTTGGGGGGCAGAATTTAAAAAATATGCAGCTATTTCTAATGCTATATTGAATATTTTTAAAATAAATGGTTTAATGGTGGGGTCTGGAATACAGACAGATTTTCATTTTAGGAATATTTCTATCTCATCTGCTCCACTTTTGATATTAGGGGTTCTTTCTGGACCACATAATTAACCCAATGAAAATTGGGATTTGGCACTGAAAAAAATTGAAGGTAAACTTGCAGGGTGGAAGCAGTGGATATTATCTAAACAAAAAAGGATTTTGATCTTAAAGCAATACATTATCCCTTGTCTGCAATATATGGCAATGATTTTTCCTTTGCCTCTACAGTTTGAAATCCGGATCTATAGTTCTTTTTTCCAGACGTTATGGGGGAAATAGACTGAACCCTGTCAAGCGCTGTTAGGCATATTTGACAAAAAAGAAAGGTGGACTGGGTATGACTGACCCTGTTGTGTTTTTTTATGTTTTATTTTTCTCTCAAACTATCAAATTTGGCCTTATGTCAAAAAAAGGAGATGGTCAAGCTGGGGTTTATGAAGCCTTAAACAGATATTTTAATATTTGACATGATATGGCTCCCAAATTGTCCACTCATGTTCATGTTCCTTCACATTTTTGAGTGGCTGTCACAAAATTATACAAACGGCAAATTAGGAAGACACTGCTACAGACTACTACGGTATGCACTTTATATGATACCATCATATCCACAATTTACCCTATTAAACCCATTTTTAAAAACTGCCCTACAAGTAAAATTCCTTCTGTATTAGCACAACTGAATAATAAAAGACTCCTCCCATATGTGGAAAACACATGGTTATTTATGTATGGCAGATTAAATGTAAGGGGTAATGCAAAATATAAAGCACAGATAGAAAGGAACTGTCCATATCCTGGGTATATCAATCTGGACAAGACAACAGAACATTTTCTGCTCGATTGTTCTTATGCTAAGTTATTATGGGGTTTCTTAGGCAAAAATGGAATTTACCTTGGTTATACTACCTTACTTATGATATTTTAGTCTTAGGGATTTATCCTTTGGGATTAGACCGTTTTCAGCAAGACACTTTATCTTTTTTAGTTGTCTTAGATTTTACTTGAGGCAGACTCGCTGCCAATGAGTGATTTATCAAAACAGATTATCCTTTGAAGGTTATAGTGAGATTGTTACCCAGGAATTAATGAAAATCCATCTGAAAGATGTTCAATTGTTTATTACAATAGCAATAACACGGTGGTGGAAAGGTTTTCACAGAGTGATAAAATTTAAGTAGGGGGTTTTCTTTTTTTTTCTCTTATTTTTTTTTTGTTTATTTTGTTATTGATGTATAACTTTATGTGGTGTTATTGACTATGTTCTATTTAATCAAAAACTCCCTTACTCTTTTCGATGAATTGCCATGGGATCTTTAACGTCTACCTGAGCAACCACCAGAACAGGCAGAAGGGACCTCGGTTTAACGTCTCATCCAAAAGATGGCACTTCAGGAGTGCAGCACCCCCCCATGCTGCATTGCAGTGTCGGTATTGGAATTTAACCCAAGTGCCTAGTATGGAGATAGAACCCACAGTCTTCTGAACTTGTGGCCTCAGAGGTGAGAGTGCAACCTGCTGAGCTACTGACACTGCCATTTCAGCTCAGCCATGTGGCCGTTAGAAAAAAAATATATTCCCAGCTCCAAGATGGGCAGAGAGGCCGGGGATAGACAACAAGAGTGACTGGAGGCCCTATGGTCATGGGAGGGCATGGGTTTAGCCCTGTAGAGGGCTAAATAATATAAATCAGGGTCGAACTGCAAAGAGCCCTATAGGGAGAGAAAATGGCAGCCCCCTAATAAACTACAAAATAGAGCTGCTGGGAAAGAATACAGAGCCAGCCCAGTGATCACCTGGTGAGGGAGGCTGCCCAGGGGGAATATAAGACTGCTTTAGCCACCAGAAAGGCAAGTGGTATTCGAGAGGAGCTGCAGGGTGGCTGTGAAGAGAGAGAGAGAGACTGTCCAAGTCCATCAAGTCTGCCTGGCTGTTTAAACCCTGGCTATCTGAAACATAGAAACATAGAATTTGATGGCAGATAAGGACCGCTTGGCCCACCCAGTCTGCCCATTTCTCTACCTAATGGATAAGCTGCCAATCCCAGCTAACCAATAGCCTACTTTTTCCTACCCCCACCCCCTAGAATAGCCTTATGACTGTCCCATCTATTCTTGAATTCCACCACTCTTTTTGACTCCACAACCTCCTCAGGAAGGCTGTTCCATGCATCCACAACTCTCTTCATGAAAAAATACTTCCTCACATTACCTCTGAGCTGTCCCCCTTTATCTTCAAATGGTGCCCCCTTGTTCTTGCACACCTCTTTTTCTGAAAGATGCTACTCTCTTGGACTTTGTTGATTCCCTTGAGGTACCTGAAAGTTTCTATCATGTCCCCCCCCTCCTCAAGGCTATACATGTTAAGCTCCTTAAGTCTCTCTTGATATGTCTTCTGGTGCAGACCCTGCACCATTTTAACTGCCCTCCTCTGGAATGCCTCCATCCTGTCTATGTCTTTGTGGAGACTGAGTCTCCAGAACTGCATGCAGTATACCAGATGGGGTCTCACCAGCTGTCTGTACACAGGGATAACAACTTCCTGTTTTCCAATGGTGATGCATCTCCCTATGCATTCTAGTAACCCCCCAGCCCTCCTTACTGCCCTCTCACAGTGCTTGCTCAACTTTAGGTCATCTGATATGACTACCCCCAGGTCCCTTTCCATTTTTGTTGTTGTTAGTATCACTCCCCCCATTGTGTACTCTTCCCCTGGGTTTTTGTTTCCCAGGTGCATTACTTTGCACTTCTTAGCATTAAATCTAAGCTGCCATACATTTGACTATTCCTCCAACCTTGCTAAATCCCTTTTTGTCCTTTCCACCCCACCTTGTGTACCAACTCTGTTGCAGATCTTTGTGTCATCTGCAAAGAGACATACTTTTCCTTCCAGTACCACTGCACTGTCACTTATAAAGTCATTAAAGAGGACCAGTCCTAGTACTGAACCCTGTGGTACCCCACTTGTAACCCCACTTTCTTCAGAGTGGACTCCATTTACTATTACCCTCTGTGTCCTGTTCTCCAGCCAATTCTTTACCCAGGCTACCATCTTGGGACCCACTCCCAGGCTGGCCAACTTGTATATTAATCTTTTGTGTGGGACTGTGTCAAATGCCTTGCTAAAGTCTAGGTAGGCCATGTCCACAGCCCCTCCCTGATATATTACTTTGGTCACCCAATCAAAGAAATCTATTCGATTTGTTGAAACCACTAAGCTGAGTGCATGAGAAATTGCAGCTGTTTGTGTAACTAAAGCAGAAAAAAGAGAAAAAAAGTGTTCTATAACAGCCAAGCAGTTGGACAGACATTTGAACAGGAAAAAGAGTAAGGCTGCGGACCTTGAATGAGCTCCTACTCCCCTCAGTGCAGAAATTGGTGGAGGAAGTGAACATTTAATCAGGGGATAGACTGTGTCTAGGCAAGCCACTGGGGCAGGACCCAGCACTGCTTGTGGAGGCATCTCCTGAGATAGGGGCTGTGAGGTGAGAGACTGTGAAAGCCCTGCTGCCCTGTACAAGTCCTGTAGGGTGGCTAGATGTGCAACATAAAAGTTTGAGGAACATAGGCAATCCTGGTTCCTCAGAATGAAGATGATGATACCCCAGGTTGAAGGATGTAACAGGCCTGCCTGAGTGAAGTCTTTCTATAAAGGTCCCTAGGTGAAGTTGGCAAGGCCAGGTAGATGAAGATCATCACTCTTTAGGTGTGTCCAGCTCTAGTTTTCCCACCAGTGGTGCACCACCATCTCAGAACCTCCATGGTACCATGCAACTCATCTGGCTGTGACCCACAGTGTGAAGTGCAAAAACTGTGAGTACCCTGAGCTGTGACTCTGTGGAGTCTATTAGTTAGCTAGCCAGATAGGAGTCTGAGGCAAATCTCTGCACAGGATTTTTTAGTGACATGCTGGCTTGGACAACCTAGGATTACCAGTCCAAAGTGTGTTTCATGTTTATCTGGGCCCTGACGAGAGACCCCAAGCCTGCATCACTGAGCGGTGAGATACCCATCATACAGGGATAATCTGGGTGCATCCAGGGGTGGGACGATGGGATGGTATGTGGACAGATATCAACTAACTAAAGTAAGCTGTGACATTCTCCTTTTTGTGTCCTTTTCCCCAATAAATAAGGTATGTGAGTGGGCGCAGGTCTCTTTGTGGACTAATTGGTAGCGTGACACAGTTTCAGTTGTAAATGAATGACATTTATTCACTTCTATCTTAAAATGTCTTCATAGCAGGACAAATAACATCAGCGGACTGGTACGACAACAAAATAAAATAATCAGAATGGCAAATAAACTTCATCCCATGACTTTTACATGGCTTGAAATGTGGTGTTCTCCTAACACCTGCTGGAGCAATTCACAGAGCTCCATGGAGTTTACCTCCAGACCCAAGAGCACAATCTAAACTAACAATCTCAAATGACAGTCCTTTTATACAGGGACATGATCATGTGTTCTCCCCAACTCCACCCACATCATTAATCCTAAAGTAAAACTTCTTATTTAAACATAATTATTTTGTTTTAACTATCTAACTAAACAGTTATAATTCACATACATATATACACATATGCAGTCTATTTTATTTCAATTCCTGGCTCTTTTACAAACAGCTCTGACCATCAGGCACCGCCCCCAACAAGAGACAGCATAAAACAAAAGAACAAAGGGCTGGTCAGCACTATAGCTGTCCTGGAAGGGAGTGGTGCAAGGAGAGTCAGAAGCAGAAGCTGAAAATCCAAAGACACATGAACAGGTGCCCTTTCTGTAAGTGAGAACTGTACCACACAATTTATACAGTTATTCTCCGAGGTGTACAATCCCCCATATAGTTTCATAACCTGCTTACTTAAACACAACTGCCAGGCTGTTACCAACATGTGCCTTAACTGGTTGTTTCAAACAGGGAGCTTTGAGCAGGAAGTAATTCAAACTAACCATCCTTTTACAAATGGTTTTACAGCCCACTACAAGTGCCTTGTCTGTAGTCTTTATTTTATCAAAAGGTAGGAGAGGACATGTGTATGAATTAACATTACACTGACCTTCTGCCAGGGGAAGTTAAATGTGCAGTAAGCACATGTGGCATTTCAGTGCTTTTGCTTCTGTTAATATTTACAACCACTGGAGAAGGAATGACTTCCAAATAATACCGTCCCTTAAAGACTGAAACTTAAAACAGAACAGTGACTTAAATTACTTTATTTTATTTCCCCTCACTTGCAACCCATTCTTCCTCTTAGTCAAGCAACGCCTGTATTCTGGTGTGCTACCAAACACCTCTAAAAAGAAGGACTAAAAGTGTTCTTTCAACCCAAGTAGAAACAGATTGTTGGTGCTGCTCATTTAAGCTCCAAATTAACTCAATTACCATGTAAAGAATCTCAACTACCTTTACACAAGGGATTCAGTTCTCCCTCTCTCTTTAACTGAATTACCTTGGGGAGATTTACTAAATGACTCACTCTTACTTCTGTCCTCCCCTTTGCTTTATTTTTTTCTACCTTGCTACTCTCCACTACACTATCTTTTAACTTAGTCTCAACTTTTAAAGCTTACATTTATTTATTTAATTTCTGATTTTACATAGTTATAGTATCAAAAGGCCTTAAGTAAAGCACCAAGCCCAAAAGTTCCAGGGCCCCTAATCCATCACAGAGTCACTCTGTGACAAGGTAACTGTTTGCATTTTATCCACTGTGACTGGGCTACTGTGTGGGAAACTTATTGTGTGGGGAAAAGTGTTACTGGGGCAGCATACTAATTTCCTGGGGGGTGGTAACCTGTTCTTTATCCACAGGAGTCCCTGCCATTACCCCAGGTGGAGGCATCATGCCACATTTCTACCACTGCAGAACCCAGGCTGGCCCCCTTGGAGGTGTATGCTGAACTACCCAGAGGGCCCTAGTGCAGCCAAGGTGAGTCAAAAAGCTGTTACACACTGTTTAGCTAGAGTTGTCTCAGAAGGCATCCACCCTCTTTGCTTGTTCGACCACATCCTAACTTCAGGTAATACCTAGGATCTCTGCATTGATAGTATTGTAACCAAATCACATTCTTCATTTGTAGAGCAGCTACATTTGCTGGTATTACCCCCCAATGTGTGAGGCTTACCAGTCCGACTCCTCAGAGTCAGACAGGGAGAGTGGAGGCTGAATTCTTCAGTGCCATGCAAGCTAGCATGATACTGCAGCTTCCACCACACATCAAAGGTTGCTGTCTCTCAGTGTCAGCACTCACGACAGAGCAGGGAGTTACCCATCAATAGCACTGAATGCACCGGACAGTGCAACACACTGTGGCATCAGGTAAATGATGACCAAAGTAAAGACCTTTGGGGCCAGAGCCCACAGTGGCCA